>VDFB02072274.1:42523315-42596782 GCA_007258455.2 Sequoia sempervirens | reverse complement strand
TTGGTTCCTTTTCCTCGATCACGGAGCTCTCCCTATCACTAGGGCTTCTCCTTTCAACATCATCACGAGATGTTCAGTTAGGCCTCCTCATTTGCATCACCAACCCTTCCATGACCTTCGGCCTTTTGTCACGCCCTTCCTTGGTGTTGTGGACATTCATAGGCTCGTGCCCTTCTTCACCACCTTTGGAAACACACATTCCTTTGGAAGCCCCACCTCTTCCAAATCCTTGTCCATATCTCACCTCCTCTACCTCTTTGATCACCTTTGTTTTTGATCATGAGGGAAGCGGTAAATTGTCATTCCTTTGACTTCAGCTGGTACCCACATCTTCACTTTTCTTTTCATCATCATCTCGGCTTCCTAAAGGTCTTCCACTGCCCCTTCCACTTTGACCTCCTTGTCCTTTTTTCTTGCCTTCAAATATTTTGTTTAGCTTCTTCCACCTTCGTGAGCAACCGACATGATTATCCTCAATGGTGGTCATTCTCGACTAGGATTAAATCCTCCTAATGCTCGGGCCATAACCCATTAAGATATCGGCTACCTTTCTCCTTATTGGTCTTCCGTGTGGCCCATTCTGATGATTATCTTGTGAAAATATTCAGTATATTCTTTCAATAATGATCTACTTCCTTGCTTCAACCTCTTGCAATTTCTTTCACCGTGACTAATCAGAGTCCACTAGTATGAACCGCTTTCTTCAGCTTCTACTATGCTTATCCCATTTGTGACATTTTCCTCTTCGGATTTCTTTCCAATCGACCCTTCTTTTCCACAAAATACTAAGCATGGCCTTCAGCTTCATTTTCAAGAACTTAACCTAACTGTCCTATTTCATACTCAAAAATATTCTTCTAGCTCAAGGATCCAAATGATAAACTTTCCTCGGGTTCAAACTTCCTAATAACTGGGGACTTCTGCTCTTTTTCCCGATCTTTGAAATGGCCCTTATTATCCACATTTGGTCTTGATCAATTGCTTCTTCTTCCTCTTCTACATTTGAACCTTCTTCCTCTCCTTCATCCTCACTTTCCTCCCTAAGGTTTAACCCTCTTCTCAACTCCTCTTGTAACGCATCAATCTGTCTCTGGAGGGCTGCCAGTGCATTTCTTCCACCAGAATTTATGCCGCCTTAACCACTGGCACCACCATGCCTACCATACATCACTCTTGGAGGCATCTTTCTTGACCTTGACCCACAACCACGGTCCTGTGTGAACTGCCTCATGATCGGTGATTTGTCCACATGCTCAAGAAAACCTTGCTCTGATACCACTTGATGAGGGCACAGCCCGAGACATAGAAAATAACCCACAAACAAGAGAATAATTTTATTATTCAGAAAATGGAGCTTCTTACATGCAGAGGATCTCAAATCCCCAAGTTCTACAACACATGCAAGTTACAGACAGCTACAAAATAACCCTTTCGCAATATGTGAGCTTGTCCCCAAAAAGTTACCCAAAAATTAGAAACCCACCCATAAATAGAGCTCCTCTTTAGTTTGGAGCCAAAACAACATTCAAATTTGAGTTTAGGCAGCTTGGCGCCGAAAAATTACAACTTGAAGTTCAAATTTCAAAATAACATTTGTAATTGTATCTTCTAAAAAGTGGGCCAACTTCCTGGGGCCATAACTTTTGATCCGAGACTCCAATTCGCGAACCGTTTGAACCATTGGAAAGGTCTCGAAGTCAACAATGCGCTAAAAATTTGCTATGCCAATTTTGGAAAGTTTTGGGGCTGATCCAGGAACTCTAAGTTCCTCAAATCTAACTTAGAAGGTTTTCAGGTGCAAATCTGGGCAATAAAAACTGCAATATCTTTCCTCCTATGAATAGAAAATAAAAACCGTAAATTGGGAATTTCATTATGACGAAAAGGGTATCCAAAAATTTAAAAACATCTAAAAAATGAGAAACTTGAAATTTAACTATTTTTGGGTGATGTAAGATTGCCCTTACACCACTAGATGCTCCTGCATCATGGTGGAGGATGGGAAGATCTCTTTGGAGAAAGTGCATACTCTGGAGAATGTTGCAGATGCATTGATGAAGCCTATGAGAATAGACAAATACAGGCTGTGTGCCAGTTCGATGGGCCTCTTGGCCCATGAATTTCAATAGTTTGATTATGCCCTGGAGGTGTCAGTAAGATCTTCGTCAAGTGGGAGATTGTTGGAATAGGTGCCTTAATCCTTACTAGCATGTAACTCCTCAAGGGCAAAGTCATTGTGACATTATTGATGTCTGGTCGACTAGTTGTTCTGAATCTTATTGAAATGCCCTAGTCACTGTGACTTGGTTTCAGTCTTGCCGAATAGACCTATCGCTATGACATGGAGACTCTGCAAGATCTCTCACCGATTGTTATTCACCCGTAGCTATCGGGGAGACTTGGGTTTTCAGTATGTAGTATTTCCAATACGAAATTTCTCACCGACACCGATAGCATATGGTCATCGGGGTAACACAAAGGTCTCGAGAAGACCTCTCAGTGACTATGTAAAGTCTTGCCGATGAGTATACGCTTGGTGCCTTCACAGTGACAAAAGACTTCGGTGTGAAGTCTTGGTGACTTGGAGGGTCTCACCGATAGTCTTCGATATGACATATCCGCTCAGTGAAAGGTCTTGGTGAAGGTCAAAAGTCTTGCTGACTCGGTAAGACTTGGTTGCTCGATGTGAGGTCTTGGCGAAAGACAAAAGTCTTGCCGACTCGGTAAGACTCGGTTGCTCAATGTGAGGTCTCGGCGAAAGACAAAAGTCTTGCTAACTCGGTATGACATGTTTGCTCAGAGTGAAGTCTTGGTAAAAGACGAATGTCTTGCCGACTGTCAGGTGCTTCGGTGAAACTTGAGGAGACTCAGCGAAACCTCTTGGCGAACAGAAAAGTCTTGCCGATGGCAATGTTGAAATCGATGTGACTTGTGAGCATCGGTATGAGTCTTTCCGATGAGAAATCTCTTGCCGATAGGAATGCATTGGATGTCGGTGGTTTCGGTATGACTTGTGGGTTTCATTATAACATCTTGCCAACTATTGGGACTTACGTCGATATCGATATGAAGCCATTGAGCATCGGTGAGACACTTCTTGTGTCTCACCAACATGCAAACTCAATTGAATGTTTCTTTGACCGTTTGAATTTCCTATGTGGCATCTCGTGGACCAATCAGAGGAAGTAAATTTCAAATGGTTGATGGTTAGATTTTTGCAACAGCTGGGACGTTGGATTTGAACTATATGCAAGGAAAAATCTGCAATGGGATGGAAACTTTCTACGATGGGTAATGGCAGATAAGGATGAACAGAGGACAAACATTAGAATGTGGTAATATTTAAAGCATAGCATTTTGAGTTGAAAATAGATTGAGAATCAGAGAGAGCATTTCTGTAACAGGAAGAACAGTGAATGAAGAAACTATAAAACTGATACTAGAGAGTTGTGTATCTGCATTGTATGTAATTGTTGATTACTGAAATACAAAGAGATTTGACTTGGTGTCATGGGTTTTTTCCCGAAAGGGTTTCCCACGTAAATCTAGTGTTAATTTGTCATTGAGTATTTTTCTGTTTCTATAAATCTTTCATGTGTGTCTTAATTGGATTGTAATTTGAAAATTAAAAGTATTGTCTTCTACTTCCCTATGGTTTTGATGTTAGGAAAGTTGCTTCTGCACATATTTCCTTACACTTTTGAGACCAAGGGCTCTACTTGAGCCGCCGCCATGGGAGCTAGGGTTTTGACTTGGAGCCTCCATTAAAGCTTCTAATCGAGCTTTCCTTCTCTTCAACTCTAATCATACTCGGCCTCCAAATCATGGTAAGCTCTATTTTTTGTCTTCTATTCATTCCCTTGCTTCTTTGATGAGAATAAATGCCTCACTGGCCATAGCTATAATATATTTTTTTGATGCATCTTTTTTCATTTATGTATTTACCTTCTCACTAGCCACCATGAGGGTGAGCTCAAGCTATGAGTTGAAGCTCTGTGAGAGCTTGGATGCCATCTTGCTTGGTCTTCTACAAGCATGAATTGTAAGCTCTATCTCTGTGTTCACTACCCACTCAAAAGAAAGTTTATGCAAGCTTTATATTTCAGCATAGGATGATTTCTATTTGTAAATTTATAGGCCGTCACACAAGTCATGCCATGTACACTCTTGATTATAGAATTCTATAAAGAATTTCCTACATTGAATTTGTTGTTTGCATCAGGTATCTTCAGATTTGATGCAACTTAAATGAGTTTTTTCTCTTTTGTGAAATGATAGACCATTTTAAGAGAAAAACTCCCTCCAGGCCGCGACCACTCATGCTCAAACTAGACATTTTGGAACCTCTCTGGGCTTGACCCATGATCACTTTTTACCTCTTTTGTATTTCTAAAACAAAAAGCTCATGCAGATATATTGTATTTTGAAGAAATAATGTTTATTTTGGATATCTCCAAAACTCAAGCTCGACCCATGAGAGCATTGTATAAATTTTGCATTTTAACAAAACCCCACATGGGTATTTTGAAAATAATAATCACCTACTTCTATATTTTATGATCAAAACCCAACATGGGTATGTTGTAATATGAAGAAATCTGCACTTTGATCACAAACCCTCATATGGGTATTCTACATTTCAAGCATAAACTACACTTTTATTAAAAACCCAATGTGGGTATGCATTTTAATGAAAACCCCATGTGGGTGCTCTCCTTTTCTGAAAGAAATTCACTTACTTTAGTTCTTTGTCAAAACCTTCAAATGGGTTTTATGAAACTTGAAAGAAAAATATGTATTTGAGATGAACACATCATATGGGTGTTTGTAAAAATAACAATGAAAGAAACCCCTCTGTGTTTTGAAAAGAAAACCACATCTTGATTGTTCTTCCCTATTTGTAGTGAACAGCATCTATTTCATTTGTCTTTGAAAGGGATACGTACTCTACTTGAAACCTTGTGAAACATGTTTTTATTTGCTCTATTTGTTCATTTTCCAGAAAAATAGCCTTTGTTTACTCTAATCTTGGTCCAAACCACACACCTCTTTGATTCTGATCATATGCAAAGAAAATTCCAGAATGATGTGATAGGCCTCAAACGAACCATGTACCTCTCTGTTTCATGATGCTGAGCACCTGTACATACCCAGAAATGCTCCCTTCACTCTGCACTCTTCTTACATATCCTTAATGAGTTAATGTCTTTTATCTGGCACTCTTCATGCATTTTCATGTTCCATTAATAAAAGGTTGTTCTATGCATTTGTTCTCCTTAAAACATTTAAAAAATGATATATCAACTTCCTTTAATACAACACTTGCATTCAATTATTACTTCTTGATACTTTGTTGATGAAGCATTATGTATGCCTATTCACTATCACATTATGAGCATGAAAACTTGTTGTACCGGAATATAAAATTATGGAACAACGTGAAACAATCATGAACAAAAACTAGTGGCAGCAAAATGTAATTAGTTTGACAGTATTTAAAAGATGTATTTTAGTTTAATTGAATCAATCAAGTTCATTGTCCACTGGTAACTCTCATTTCGTTATTCAGACTTGGTTGTTATTAATAAACAATGCACTTGTTTCTTTGATGACTGGAATTCTATTTTACTCCTTCGGTTGAATAGCTCATATGAGCATGATAATTGTACTTTTCCTTCTCAGCCCACTTGAAAGTTTAAGGGGCAGCATGCCAACCTCTACCCTTGTGGGAGCCTGTTTTACTCCATATGCTTTATGTCTTCATAAGATGATCAGCTCCATGATTTCTCCTCTACCTGCACAAGAAAACAAATAATGTTAGCATAAAAATGTATTATTATGATGTGACATTATATTCTCAGCTCTTTTTTATGCACTTCTCTTTTAGTTGATTCCATGCATTCCAAGGAATGAATTATATTTCTATTAGTAGGGCATGTAGTATAGTTCATATCCCGAGCTCTTAATTGACCCCTTTCTCAATATTTTGCAGGGACAGTCAGGGATGGAAGCAAGATGGAGCAAGCTACAAACCATCAACTGAAAATCAAATATATGAAATGACGGATATGTTCTATGTTATTTTCTTCTTTCTTTCAGTTGTATATTTCATTTCTTTGAATGAATGGTTTTAGCTATGTCCACGGCTTGTGTGGACTTTAAATTTCTCTTCTATTCCATTATGAAAGAAATGCATTTGAAAATGAAAATTTGTATAATCACTTGTATTTGTAAATAAATGAAATACTATTATATGAAACAACATTATGAAATGAATGTGAAATACTGTTATCATTAGTGAATTCCTTTTCTATACTCCATTTATGCTTCAACTTTTGAAATTCTCATTCAGTGAAAACAATTGCAATTGCACTCAAAACTGAAACTCAATAACTATGATGAAAAGGAAACCTAAATAATGTAGAAAATAACTAAACTTTTCCATCTTTTTTTTTAAATCAATCAAACCAATCAACTCTACCAATTGAGTTGTAGTGAAAATTGGTAACAGTAATACTATTGTACCTAGAACTTTTCGATTGACATTATCGAACCTGCGAATGACAATGGAAGATGTTGCAAGTGAAGTTGAATCAATTTTAATTTTAGGCAATAGATCAATGCTACATACATTGAGTGTCGAACTGGCATCAGCGATATTTCATCTAGTGTCAATTTTATTAATGTTAACTATAATCACTAGAGGATCCACTTGCTTTTGTACTTCCAGAGACAGGAGTTCCTATGGATAGGATGTAATATTAAGAGAATCTACATGAATATGGGCTATCAACACATTAACATCCATCAACTTAGAAAAATAAGGCAAGAGGATCTTTTGCAAGGCTTCCTTAGGCATACCTTGATAAACTGGAGTAGACTGAAGCAAGTCCCATAGTGAGATCTTGGTCGGAGTAATGCGGAGTTGCTTGACAAGATCATAATCACCAGGTGCTTTAGTCATGGGTTTAGGTGTTGAAGGAAGACTTAGTTGAGAAGGTGGTAAGGAAATAGGTTCATCAGAATTTTGTTTATTCCTTCTAGTCTTATAAGTATGGGCTACCGCTCTATAAGAGGGATCCTTAGAAAGACAGGAGAATAATTGTTAAATGGAACACCATTAATAGAACAAATCCTTTTAGGAGAAGGATTAGTTGGAGTCAAATAAATGACTAGTCTCTTAGGCCTTTGAGGGGAAGCAGAGACATAGATGATATTTACAAATTCCTTACAACTTATAGAGGAATCATTTGAAGAAATATGCTCAACATCCATCCTTGAAGGATCCGATGTGAGAGGAGATTCATCATTCGCTAATGCATCATCTCTAGAAGAGAGTGTGTTGGAATAATGACAAGATTGATAATTCACTAATGCATCATCTCTAGAAGAGAGTGCATTGGAATGAAAAGAAGGTAGAGTAATGTTAAGAAAAGTATCAATGATTTCATCTTCTTGCAACAAAATATCCTCTGAAACACAAGGAATTTCATGAGAAGGATCAAAGATACTGAGTGACATGGGTAAAGCCAATTCACCATCACATGCATGGAATGGAACATCATTAATTCTTTGAATCAAATTAGAAACTAAACTGATAAAAGAGGATATTAAATTCATTTTGAAAGTAATAAGTTAAATATAATAAGCAATGTATAAACAAGTCAATCAAAGGCCGACATATCACTTTGATAGCAAGAAATGGGGTTTGGGGCATCACCCTGAAATTTTTTTGGGGGAGGTGTTTTCAGGTTAGCTTCACCAAAATGTAGAGAATGGGGATTCGCTACTCACAATTCTTTTTATTCTCAAGAGAATCCTAGGGAGTGAACTGCCCTAAACTACCTCAAGGAATAATGTTCAAGCGACAAAGTAAAGAGGCGGGAGTTCCAAGATTAGAAAGAATAGGCCACCGAGATTTTCTAAACAAACTAGCAAGTATTTGTCCAAAGGACAGTAGTGCAGAACAAGGATGACAATGCAGTGCACTAGAGTCCCAAAGGCATGTTAGCATCTCGTATGGGCAAGAAACTGAGAATATCATAGAAAATAGCAAAGCGACTACTAACAATCTGATTACTAAGAACTTCCAGAAACATAAAGTAATAGAACTGAAATAAGGTAAAGTAAATGATAAGACTAAAGAGGATAAAAAAATAAAATGCTCATAATAACTCAAGTAATGAAGCATCCAACAAGTAGATATCTTCAACACCTACACACATAAGACCGAGGGAAAAATGTTGGGGTTATTTAGGGGCTTGTCGTAGTCAAACCCCCATTTTGGTGTTCCCACCTCCATAGACAACTAGATAGATAGAGAGAAATAATAAGCAAAAATGAAATGAATGCAAGAGTGATAAAATCAAATCTCGCTCGAGGAGAACCCATATCACAAAGTAGAGATGCAATAGATAGGGGATTTTAGAGATCCCAAGATGCTCAAAGATACAAGATAAGCAAGATATCACCTATAAGGCTTGAGGAAGCCAAGGGGAGAGACAGAGTTGTGAGAGCCAATAGAGCTAGAAAGAGTGTTGTAAGAACTTGAGGCTATTGTAGCAAGCAAGAGAGCTATGTAAACAAGAGAGAAAAAGAGAAGAGAATTTCTTCAAGAGAGAAAATCCAAGAAGAAGGCCAAATGGATTGAAAAGATAGATTTTAAAGAGAGAATAGGAGGGAAAAGAAGCTCTTGAGCCGCTACAAGGCATCTCAAGCCATTACCATCAACAAAAGAAGATGGCAAGTGGCAAGACACTCGAAAATAGTCATTTGAACATCAAAATGTCATAGGACGTTAGCGAAGTCCGCAAACATTAGTGTAATGTGCTAGTGTCCAAAATATCACACTACAAAATGACGAGAATAGGAAAAGCACAAGGTTTGATGCAAAGCTAACACACAAAGGGAGCTGCTGAAAAGGGCTCCTAAGCATCCTAATAGAGGAAAAAGGTTGATGAAAGGGCTAAAATGAACCTACACAAATGCTAAAGGAGTGGACACTAAAGTGGATACAAGAATGCATGTGAAATTGCAAGGGGTGAAATTTTATGACATTGCATGAAGATCTCACAAAAAAAGTGTGAAAGTGTGTGGAATATAGATCATATGTGCTTTAACGCCTCAATTGGCAGAGTGTATTGTCAAGACATATCTTGTAAATTCTAAATATATTCATGTATCCTACTCTAAGATAGTGAATCTCATTAGGTCCTTGTATCTTTCCCTGGAGTTGTGTGCTTCAGTCTGCAAGTCATTTGTATCTTACCCTAAGGTTGTGTGCCTTAGTTTGCAAGTCTTTTGGCAGTGAGCCTTGTAAATTTTGTAAGCAGTGAGCTTATTATATTGTGAGTTAACTCTCATTGTGGTTTTTCCCTCATTGGTTTTTCCACATAAATTTGGTGTTATCTTGTGAATGTGTGCTCCTTGTCTAATTTTTCATTGTTGTTGATCTCATTAAGGGTTGAATTGCAAAGGGTTGTTGACCTTGTTAAGAAACTAAATTTCCATATCTTTCTTTTTTGTTGATTTGTTTGAGATTTTTTGATCTAATAAAGAAGTTTGAGTTTTTCAAATGGTTTATGTTTTGTAAAGACTGATTCACCCCCTCCTAGTCTCCGAGTGTTTTCAAAAATTTGTATCAGAGCCACGTTCCTCTAAGGAAGCTTAACTGCTTGAGGTAAAGATCTAGGATGACATATGATGGAGCTTACAAAGATCCTAGGTTTGATGGGACAAATTAAACTTTTTTGGAAATTGAGAATGGAAGGCCATCCAAACTCTCTTGGGTTTGGTGTTTGACAATTAGTCAAGGATGGTTATACTGCTCTTACTACTCCTCCAAAAAATCCTACTGAAATTAGGTTGTATGAGAATAATTCCAAGGCTAAGAATGTTATCTTGTGTGGGTTGGATAATTCAGAACATTTGAAGGTGATGAATTATAGTTCTGCTAAGGATTTCTAGGGAAAACTTAGCAATATCTATGAAGGAGATACCAAGGTAAAGAAAGATAAGATGCAAATTTTCAAGAGCAAATTTGAGACCTTGAGGATGACAAAGGATGAGGATATAATTCTAGATGAAGTATGTATTGGCATCAGAGGTCTTGGTGGAGAAGTGAAAGAAGATGAGATTGTGAAGAAGGTTTTGAGATCTCTCCCTAAAACTTATAGTCATAAGGTTTCTACCATTGACAAGTCTAAGGACTTGGATAAGTATTTAGTAGACGAAATGTTTGGTGCTCTCACAAACTTTAAAATGAGAATTTGACAAAGATGTTCCAAAGAAGGAAGAAACATTCAAAACTAGTAAAAATATAAAAGATGATGTAGCTGATCAAGATGATGACTTTGATGAGGTTGAAGTAAAATTTGTAAGAAGATTGAATAAAGGCATCGACAAATACAAAGGTAAGTTACCTTTCAAATGTTTCAATTGTAGGAAAATTGGTCATTTTAACATCCTTTTAAAGAATCTAAGGATAGCAACAAAAGAGAGAAGTTCAAAAGAAGTATTTATTCCTTGGAAGATAGTTATTCTTAAGAAGATGAGGATCATGATGATTCAGATGATGAAACACTTTTCATGGCCTTGAAATTTGGTGATAAAAGGAGTAATAATGGAAAATGTAAAGAATTTGGTATCCTATAGGCTAACAAGGATAATGAGAAATCAATGGTTGTATGGACTACCTTTCATGGAAAAGCAAAATCAGATGCTTGGGTAATTGACGTTGGTTGCTCTAACCACATGACTGGTAAGAAGGGAAAGTTCATCAGCCTTGAGAAGTGGAATGGTGGAGCTATTAAGTTTGGTGGTGATAAGTCAACACAAATATGTGAAAAGGTGCTATAACAATTGATGGAAAGAGCATGGCTAACAAGGATAATGAGAAATCAATGGTTGTATGGACTACCTTTCATGGAAAAGAAAAATTAGATGCTTGAGTAATTGACATTGGTTGCTCCAACCACATGACTGGTAACAAGGGAAAGTTCATCAACCTTGAGAAGTGGAATGGTGGAGCTATTAAGTTTGGTGGTGATGATTCAACATAAATATGTGGAAAAGGTGATATAATAATTGATGGAAAGAGCATGACTGAGGATTTCCTCTATGTCAAGGGACTGAAGCATAATCTTCTTAGTGTCAGTCAAGTTTGTAGAAAAGGATACAATATTACAATTCATGCCAATGGTTATGAGATCAAAAAGGCAGGGTTTAGAAGATTAGCTGCATAAGGTACAAGGAAAAATGGAAATGTCTATCATCTAATGGAGTACCAAATGGGAAAGAAAACAAAAAAAAAATCAAGGTCCAAGTGCCTTTGAGTAGCCTAATAGCTAAGGTAGATCCTACACTTGAACGCATGGGATCTCAAGAAAAGTTTGATGATATGATCTCTTTAGAACCAAATCTAGAGTCAATGGAATTTGAAGGTTGGGACATCAATTCATATGTTTGAGAAATAGATTTTGAAGGAAAACATTGTTCTTCTCTTGAATATCTAAATGAAGCAAGAGCACTAAATTAGAAGTATGAGAGTGCACTTGAAAGATCAAAGGAGACAATTGTCAAATTGAAGGCACAAGATAGAGAATCAAAAGAAGAAAATGGAAATATGAAAGCTCAAATAGAAGGAGGTAAAGGATGTGAAGTTAAACCCAAGGAGGTAGAAGATGTGATCCTTAATTTGAAAGTTAAGGTTGAAGAAGGCGAGAGGATTGAAGATTGCTTGAATACCAAGCTCAATGATAAAACTATTGAATGTTCAAAACTTGAAGAAGATATTGTTTTCTTAAGAAAAGAATTGGAAAAAAATTAACAAAAATTTAGCAAAGGAGGTTCTAAAGTTCTTGAAGAGTTAATTAACTCTCAAAAGCCATCAAAATAAAAATATAGTCTTATTTTTTTAAAAGGGAAAAGTCCTATAACCTATGCATTTGCAAACTCATATGATAACCTCAAAGTAGAAGGAAAGTTTGATACAAAGGAGGAGAAATATTGCATTGAATATTCTAAGAAGAATGTCTCTAAAGATGCAAAAATAGATCAAGATACCAAGAAAGAATGTCTCAAGAGGTCCTCCACCTACTAGACAACATGCACCTACTAGGTTCAATCAATTTCAAGGTTATTGTTTTTCTTGCAATATATTTGGGCATAAGGCTATTAATTCTAGATCTAGAAAAAAAGGGGAGGATAACATGGGTAGAAAAGCATTTGTCCCCCAAATACATAATGCTATTTTATTTCATGGATATTGTTATGCAACAATTTTGGTCATAAGGTTGTTGAGTGCAAAACTAAGTTTAAGAGGAAGAACTTTATTTTAGAGCACAACATTGTGTGTGACAAATGTAATAAGATGGGACATAAAGATTTTTTTTGTAAAAGTGGTTTTGTGAAGCCACCAGTTCAAAACCATGAAACCCTTAATCAAGAAAGGAGGGGTAATGAAAAGATTTGGAAGGAAAAATAAAGTTCAATAAAATGAGGAGGATGATTCTACACTTGTGCATTCTGCACAAGACCCTACAACAAACTGAGATAGAGCATTATTTGAGGGGGAGATTTCATTTGTAAAGATTTTAGCCCTCTAAAAAAAGACAAGATGCTAAATATTTTGGCATGGAAGTAAAAATTGGATCAGATACTTTGGTGAGCAGATCTGTTGTACAAGAATAAACCTTTTGATGAAGGTTTCAATGCAAATAGATGTTTTATGGAGGTGGGAGCACTTTCTCCAATATGTTTCCAATATGCCTACATTGAAATCTTATCAGTTTGGTGTACCACACTTAGAGATAAGTTGTAGAAGCTTTGTTGAGGCAATTATAGAAGATTGTGTCATGGTGTTTTTGTCTACATCCTTTTGTAGAACAAAATTTAGTCTTTCAGATTAAAAGATAAGTTGGTTGAGTTGTGAAGGTGTCATATCCAAGTTTTCAAGTCACTATACCTTCTGAAGTGAAAGTTATAAGTGATAGAGTTCTGGTCTATGCTCTGGCAGAGTAAAGTAATGATGAAGGCTTGTTGAAATATTTAGCATTCCTCTAGAAATGAAGTTTTGACCATGCAATTTTGGTGGTGTTCAAGGATGTTCAATACATGCTAATTTGTGATTTCAGTTGATTTGGTGGTCCACAAGTTTAGTTCTCAAATGATAGTGTTCTACAAATTATTCTGGATGCCTAAAAAACATATGTCTCAAAGTTTTCTAAGATGTGTGGATAACTGGAGAAGTACCAGTTGAAGTTCTTTCTTCTTGGTAGATATATTTGTCTTTTGGTTCTGTAAGAAGTAGGATTAAATGTCCTTATCCACAATAGAAGCTGAATATAATGCACCAACATTTTGTTGCACTAAGGTATTTTGGATGAAGTAGAGTTTAAAGGATATCAAGGTGGTTTATGATGAGCCTATTCCTATATTGTGTGATAATACCAATGCAATTAATATTTCCAAGAACCTAGTAATGCATTCAAGAACCAAACACATTTCTATATGTATTAGTTTCTAAGGGAGAAGGTCGCAAAACATGAAGTTATATTGGAGTATTTTCCTACCAAGGATCAAATTGCAGATATCTTTACTAAGTCGCTTTCAAGGGATAATTTTGAGTATCTCCAACAAAAGTTAGGGGTTATTTCCCCTACTTGTTCTAACTAGATGCATAGGATAATGGGTTGTTTTAATTGAAGATATTTGGTCCTCTTTCCTTGAATTTAGAGAATGTGTTTTCTTTTAATGTGTAAGTGTGTGTAGCCCTTTGTCCTTGATGTCAAAGGGGGAGAGTGAGCAGATGTATGTTGCCATCAATGCCAAAGGGGGAGATTGTTGTTATTGGTTATCATTGGTGTCAACACTTGGTGAGATTGTTGTAGTGGTTGTATTATGGTAAGGTCAACACTTGGTGTGTTCATTGGCATTGGTTGTCAACACTTGGTGATTTTTTTGTTGGTTGTCATTGATACTTGAGGAGATTGTTGTGTTGTTAACACTTGGGAGATTTTTGCACATGTTTGTGAGATTGTTGTTTGACATTGATTGTCGTTGTTTTCATTGCCATTGGTGTCTTCAGCTGTATGTTGTTGATACTCTATGTTGCTTAAGTTCGTGGTTGGATGTCATGCCTTGTCTAATGTTAATGAAAGAAGTTTTGAGTATGGTTACTATCAACATAGGAGATATCAAGATTATATATTAAGATGAGGATTAGAAGCATTAATATGAGAATTAAATGTAATGTTGATAGTAGATAGATGTTGTTGATGGTCTATAATATATTTTATGCTCTATCCTACTATTCTTGAGGAAGTATGTGTTACAGCAAGGTAGTTCTGGCCTCCACAAGTTGTTAAGAGTTTCTATTTCAGAAAGTTGTTTGGAAGACTATTTGGGAGAATGCTCCACATTTCTCTGTTATTGAAGGTGCGGCCTTGTGATTTGGGATTCAGTGTTTGTGCTCTATGGACATTGCACTTCTATATTTTTAGGTCACCAATGTTGCCAAGGAGGTTTTTGTTAATTGCAGAAGGTTGACAGTTTTGTTGGTCGTTTGGACTAGTTCAGAAAATACTCCACATTTATCTGCTTTGATTTCTCTGCTCCCGCAGCTTGGTGAAATTTCTTTCAGTGTCTATGCAACATATCAATTCAAATTTCATGCGTTGAAGTGATTTGCAAGTTGATATGTTCATGCTATATCTCATGGTTGTGCATTCTATATTTTTGTGATGAAGTATTATGTCTTTGTCTAGTTTGTGGTGGCTGTTGGTGGCATGATAATATGAAATAAGTGTTTGGAAGTGTTGTTGGATGTTTAAGGAACATATCTTTGTGATCCACACATCAGTTGTTGATTTATTTTGGTGTTGCATTTTGTTTTATTTGGTCTTCTAGGTAATTTATGGATATTTGGCCGACAGGGCTTGTCATCTTGCTTGCACTATGTGCTTGAGGGTTTGTGCCAACATATGTAGTTGTGTTAAGGTGTATTTGGGTTCTGACCTATCTTGGTTAGAATTTTATTGATTGAATTCAATTGAAATTATGTTTTTGGGTTGACAAGTATTATGCTACATAATTCAGATCTACATGTTTCCTTTTTACTAACTTGGGTTGATGTACACCAATATAGGATTTGTTTTGGATCAAATTGGAAGATGCAATAAGTTGTGTTTTGGTCCTCTTTATCTTCTGGATAAGACCACATTATTTTTTATGGAAGACTTGTTGAAATTGTTTATCATGAAGCACCTAAGAAAATGATCAATGAACTCAATACCAAGAGAACCAACAAGATCAATGTCAAAGCTCCAACCATAGAATAAAAAACCTATCATGACATCATGATCTAACCATCTCCTCCTAAGAGATCACTTGTACCAATGCGTACATCCTAGTCTCAAGAGAACATATACCATGGAAAAACTCTAAACTGGTATCAAGAGTAAACCATGACACAATACCAATCACACTCTAAACCAAGAATCCAAATCTCCAAACACATGAAGATAACCATCACTAACGATGAATCACGTCACTACCAATAACTCCCACTGAACCGTGATATCGATCTACACATAGCATCATGAAAACCATCTCCTTCATGAAGATCATCCAAGTCCACACACATAACTAAAATTCCATACATACCAAGTAGAACCAAGATCTCCAAGCCAAGAAGATACAACCACCATCAAACCATCAGGAACCAATCCTATACCACCAAGTCATCACTGTCAAAAGCTCCCACTAAAATGTATAACCAATGAAGTAACCAAACTATCATGACATCGTGATAAAACCACATGCTGAAAATCCCATCAATTGACTGATCAAGTACTCTAATCATCTATCCTCTCATCTCAAAGCAATATAACAATGTATAAATGACCACAAACAAGGCCAACTAACAAATTTTGCATCAGCACTGAATCAATCTCATGGATATCAACAATCCACACTAATTCATCCCATTGCAACCCAATAGGTTGTACACACCTAAAAGTTGCATAACTTGTAGATACCTAACAATGAATCATGTAAACTGATCATCACATTAGTAACCTACAAATTGAGATATCAAAGAAGATAATCCTATAAACATCAAGACTCAAACACCAAATCAACCGCATATATGATTTTCCAAACATGTCCACAAATGAGTAACTATAGTCAAGGAACTAAACAAGCATCTAGAAGATAAGAACAACCTCCTAACACCAAACCAAAACATCACCAAACAACCATATACATGATCATGTTATGTCAATGCTCAAATGTACCTACATATCCATGACACCATAATCATATCCAATGGTGTACCTACACTCAACCATCACCCATATGAGACTCTAAGTCTCCACACGTGTCAACCCATGTCCTTAAAACTGAAGAAAACATGAGTACTTGTCACCATCAAAATCAAACTCTACAAAATTCCTGTAAACTTGTACCAAAAGGAACCAAATTGATAATCATTTATACCATCATAAATATCATATAAAAGCATGTACTCCCTCAAGGTTTTGCCTTTTGACTCATCCAGATGCTCACACAATAACACACCAAATCTCAAGAACATACAAGTGATAAAATAAGTATAATTCATTCTTTGCACCATAAACTAAAAATATGACTAATCCACTATGTAGTACACTGTACATGCTCTCCAATGCTTATTTGAAATAAAAAATTTGATTTTGTATGTGAAAGTTATGCTCAAAACCATGAAACCAAGAATATCTGACTTCTAGGCCCCTAGAACTAATCAAAATAGAAAAATCATCAAACGAAACCTATACCACTATGAAGTGCTCAGAACCACCTTTCCAACAAGTATAAAAAGTTGAAATTTTGACATCTTGGGTGAAAGTTATGCCCGTTTGAAAAAACTTCTCCAATTTGGCTTATGGAGAAAAGATGGTGGCCTTGGACGGCCAATTAGCAACACCACCGACAATAGTAGCACACTAACGATGCTTGGGCAGTGTGGACCCAACATGGTAATTAAATCCAGTTTATTTTTTATTTTCATAAAATATGACAGAATTAAAAAATATTATGGGTGGTATAATTTTCTTTAGCCCCCGCTTGGCGCTCGGGCTAGTCCCCCAACTAATTAGGGGTCGGTCATGGGGGGCTAAGCCCCACTAGTAGTGAGGCCATCATGTCTGACAACTCCTGATAGGTTGTACGCTTGCAAGGGTTGCTATTCCCTATGGGTACGACTAGGGTCATGGGGTGTAGTTTGTGGACCCCCCCCCCACATACCCCTTAATTTTTTTATTTTGATTTTAATTTTTAACTTTTAAAATATTTTGTAGGATTTTCAATTTCTCTCAAAGGCTGATTATTTTTATTTTTATTTTTTATTTTCTTCAACCTACATAATTTGACGATTATACGATCGAGAGCCATTGAACAAAAAAAATTATATTTTTTTCAACTTTTGCCAAAATAAGGCAAATTTTATTTCTTGGCCATCTTAGATTCAATGGTGATGTCAGTTTTGTCTCAAGAGGTCATCCATGAAATTTCCTCTACAAAACCCTCATATGAAAACACACTCCAAGAAATCTTTTTTACCCAAATTTTGCATGCCTCATATTTGCAATAAACCCAACAAATCTTGACAACCAAAAATCCCAAATCTGTATAATAACACCTGCAACATGTGTTCCATACCTTGTAATGCCTCAAATCTTTTCTACATAACCATGGATTCAACTTTACACCACATCTACTCAAACAAGGGTTATAAAAAAACTTGGGAGCTTACACCTCCCATCAACCACGAAAGCTTTGATACCACTTGTTAGGAAATAATGCATCAATACACACATTCTTAATCCATTTCCTACATAAACCCATGATAGATAAACATGCATACAAGTAACCATAATGTAAAGATCAAATAGAAAAGCCATAAGAAAACACAAGATATACCCTACGAATTCCCTTAAGAGGGAAAAACCCAGCCTCCAAAAGCATCCATACTCCATTAATTATTGAAAAATTAAACAATACATATACTTACAAGATTTATCATGAATACTTTTGAAGCATCAAGCCTCTTCAATGAATCCTCCATGTTCCCAAGCATGAATCAACACATCACATGCCATGCTTCACATACGCACTCCTCAGAAAGACTCAATAATGACAGCCACTCACGCAACCAACCTTAACCACTAAACATGTGCTTGCTTTTATAGATACAAGCTCACACAAATACAACCAAGGGGTAAGATAAAACCATGTACCACAAAACCATTTGAATACAAAACCATTGACCCCTCATTTAATATTGGGTACTAAATTTTCACTTCATTAAATATCCCCAATATTAAATTATTATCCCATGCCTCACACACATTAAATAATAATCCAATGTTACAATACAACATAAAGTGGTCCTTAAATAATTAGCTAGTGTGATTAACCACACCTCCTAGGTGCATCACAACTAAATAATTATTTAATTACATTATAATATAATTTTTTATGCAATGATATACAACACCATATCCTAACGCATGTTAGTTGCAGACAAACATATTAGGAAAAAAGCAAAGATTTGGACATCAAAGACTATATAGACACAATACGACATCGATATGTATGGGTAGCAAGTTGTTTTATGCCAGGGACCATATGACAATCCAATTGGCCTATGATTGCTACAAACTGCATTATAGAATAGCCACAAAAAAAATACAAACAATCATAAAGACAAAGTCTAGTGGGTTGCCCCAATTCTAGACGACGAATAAGATAGTTGATTGAAAACATATTTCAAAAAGAATCATGAGATAAGAGATCTATAGACATGAAAGTGATGGTCCCTACCCTTCCTTGTGTTACACAAAGGAACACAATTTATTTGGGGTCCTATCATAAGAGAGACATGATAGAGAGAGATAGGGGGATATGAATATTTGAGGCAAGTATGATTCATATCAATAACATATGTATACAACTACATATCAATCATCATCATGACCCTAAATATTTTAGATTGTGAAGAAGGAACACATGAAGACAAAGTGAAAATAAAAATTTGGGTCAACATGGAAGAAGACCTAAATGTCTCCAATACTTTGCATCGTCCCCAAATGTCAAAAATCAAAGTATGACATAGAGAAGAATGATGATAAAAATAGAAGAAGTGTACAGAATATTGTTCATCCCATATCCAAGTACCTATGAGGGTATCTTGGATCCTCTAGGAGAGACCACAAACAAATACAAGCAAGTATAGGGGAACATAGACAAGAAAACAAACTCTAATCTAAATATATGAGGGGTGCTAGGGTAAAAGCACAAAGTTGTGTCACACTTTCGACCAACTAAATAGTTCTGAGCAAAAATATTTTGACCTAAACAGTCTCAGTTGAACTAGTTTTTCCTGAAACCACATGGTCTATATGTGGCACATAGAGTTTCGAGCGAACTAGTTTCACCTGAAACTCAAAAATTTGATTTTTTTGTTTTTTTCACATTGATATGTGACTTATTTTATGTGTGGGGTTTTGGTTGAAACCCTTTCTACCAAAACTATCTATGTGGCATCCTAGTTGGCAGCCAAATCAACTTTTTTCAAAATTTTCTAAAAATATCAACTTCAACTAAATATTTCTTCAGTCATAATGATGTTTTGAAAGAAAACACCTTTTGTAGAGCTCAGAGTGGTGAATCCGAATATATAATTTTTTTAATATTTTGATTAGTTTTAATATATTTTATATTTAAAATAATGCAAGTAGGTTGTTAAAGTTAAATAAGAGACTGGTTAGAAATTTTTAAAAAATAGTAGAACATATTAAAAAAAGTATGGTGCACTAGAGGAGAGACTCCTCTTCAAAAGGGTATAATTTATTTTTTGAAAATGATTAAAAAAATAGACAATAGTTGACGTCCAATGAAAACTATCAAATTATGACAAGTTTGACTTTAAAATGTTATTATGAGAAAAATATACATTAAAATTTCAATTGTATTTCCATGCACTAGATATTGAAGTTACCTATTTGGAGAAAAAAAGTTAGGGGAAAATGAAGCTTTTTTCTATTTGTTTCTTGATGTCAAGTGAACGCCACTTTTTCCTGAAATTTTCAGCATTCCAAAATCTTCTCTTAAATTGATAAAAAAATAATCAAAACAATTTTCAAAAAAGTTGAAAAATTACAGGATTAAACTTCATCAATATTTCTACCTTTTATTAGTTTGCATCATTTTGAAATTCAAAACATAAAGACCATTTTTATGTGGTTGAAGTTTAGAAAATTTTTGTTGTTGGTTGATTCCTTTATAAAGTGTGACACAAGTTTGTGCTTTTACCTGGTACTATAATCAATTATGTCCAGAAAGTCATCCTCCCCCTAATATAGATCATAGGGACAAGGAGAGTGAGCCTGTAATGAAACAATGGCTAGGGCGGTACTAGGTGTCTTACCTGCAGTAAGGGCTAGAGATGTGGCAGCTTCAATATCTCCATCTATTAGCTCCTATGAGTTATGTGTCGATTAATTTTTAAAAGTAGTCAACAAGGCCGGAATGTTATCCAAAGAGTCAAACATACACTTCTCTAAATAGGAGTGTGGTGACTCGACTATAGGCTATGAAAGAGTAGGAGCCTTTCTGTGAACCTTTGGAAGAGGAGTAGTGACAAAATCGGATGAAGGGATATCTTCAATGATAAGGAGAAAAGAAGAGAAATAATTAGAAGGAGAATACTTCATGTGGCAGAATTCAAGGATAGGGTCTTGCTCAAGCTAATGCTTGGACAAAAGGCTAGAGCATTGAGATATGGATTAGATAGGGCCACACTAGACATGACCTTTGTATGAGGTATGTCTATGGGTTCCACAAATTGAGGAACATTAGGTAGAGAGGTGATGAGAGGTGGTTCCAGAGAAGGTGCGATGAATACTTGCACCCTTTTGGGGTGAGGTTCATCCACGTCTCTTGAAGGGATTGAAAGTAAGAAAAAAATAGGAGTGAAAAGAGAAGATTGAGGAGCTGAAACACATAAGGCTTATTCCTAGCCTTCTGAGTGACATTAGGTAGAGAGGTGATGAGAGGTGGTTCCAGAGAAGGTGCGATGAATACTTGCAACCTTTTGGGGTGAGGTTCATCCACGTCTCTTGAAGGGATCATCCACGTCTCTTGAAGGGATCAAAAGTAATAAAAAAATAGGAGCAAAAAGAGAAGATTGAGGAGCTGAAACACATAAGGCTTATTCCTAGCCTTCCGAGTGACATCATGTTCCCTCACCATGTTCCCTCACCATTTCACGTCGATGATGCTTACGCTCACACACAAGTTGGTTTGAACATAGATGGGGACCAAGAACAGGGGCCTGAGAAGAAGTTAGAGCAACTAGTGAACTCGTCTTCATAGCCATTAATGACGAAAGGATAGGCTCTACAAGAAGGGCTAAAGAGGTTAGGGGTGTAGGATCCTTAACCTTGGCCATGGGGGCCTTTCCTCCTTGTGATTTTTGGGAAGGGGGAGGAGCAGGAGTATCCCTTAGGGGATGAGATGCTAGAGCCACATGTGAAGGACTAAACAAAGAGGACTACTCACCCTTATTATATATAGTAGGGTGAGGGATGCTAAGAAGACTCAAAAGTTTGAAGACATGGGGTTTCGACTTCGTCAACTTGGGGGCCTTTCCTTTTCCTATGCTAGGCATAGTCAAAGGAATGGAAGGAACCACCATAGGTTGTGAGGTCATGGAAGAATGCAAAGATCTACTCAAGGGAGCATGCTTGTCTTTAGCCCTTGAAGAAGAATGCCTAGAAGACAAAGCTCGCTACTACACAAAAGTAGGTTGAAGTGGGATTGTAGAAGAAGGATGTGAGATCAAATAAAACACTAAGCTTTTGGTCTTGTATTTATAATACACTTTATATAACAAGTCACCACAAGGTATCAAAGGTCCCACCGAAGTAGGCCAGAAATGGTCAAGAGAGAAACCCCCACATAACACAAGTGGTTTGTACCTAATATCTTAAATAGTTTGCACCATGCCCTCATGAGGAAATTTTAGACACTTATGGACAAATTGAAGTGATTGCGTTCATAGAAACCAACTAAGGAATACCTAGTTTCACTCTGAACAAGTCAGATTCTGATATCATGTAAAATTTTATAGAGATGCATTTAGGTCCCACAAGGATTGACAAAGAGATAGATCCCAAAGGGGAGAGAGAAATACCATCGTGTGTGTGGATGGTAGGATTACACTTGTCATATATCGCCCTATGTAGAACATCAATGAAGAGTGTCTCCTCGGTTATAACATTGACCCTACTAGCAAGGCCAACCATAATGACAATGATGGAATTACCATTGACCTAAGCAGGAATGTAGAGGGCAGAGTACTCTCCATGGTAGGGCAAGGCATTAGGTGTAAAATATATGTTAGGTATCTTGGAATACTAACTCAAAGGAGAGATTAGAGTGATAGACGCCATATTCACATACAAGACATCATCAGATGTTATAAAAGTAGTAATAAAATTTGAAGAATGAGGTGGGAAGAAATATTTGTAGATTTACATATTACTGTTGGCTTTGGCAAAAAACTTGTTGGAGATCTATTTTTTTACTATTGAGGTAGATGTTACCATTATCTATTTGGTCTTGAATCACGTGTATCAGGTGTACACAATGTTCAATGTCATGTTTGGGGACTCAATGGTATTGGAAAAACGTAGATGCATCATACCAACTAGGATATGGCTTATTGTTAAGAAGCGGTATAATTTCTAGAAGGGTGAACAAGTTATCTTTTAATAATTTTAAAGTACATTCAAGTAAGAATCAGATAGTTTTGAAAGGGCTTGATTACGTTGCGACCCAAGAGTATTATTTTCACTTGTTTGAGGAATAGTTACCATATTATTTATTGCTTTATTTCTCTTCGAACCTCTAGAAGAAGACACAACCCCAAAAATATTAGGACATGAGGATGAGGACGAAGCCCCATACCAAGCTAACGTCTATTGATAGTCACACAATGTAGTACATAGATGAGAAAAGGAAGGATATTTCATCATGGAGAATTGTTCCCTTAATGTTGGCTGAAGACTTCCCATGAACATCCTCTAGATGTCATGGTTAGGTAAGGAATGGATTGATAATGAGAAATGAAATCAGTTATCTTCTCATTTGATTGTTGCTTGTAATGTACAAGGTCAAGGATAGTGACCTTAGAGTTAATATTCACTTGGAACCATTGTAAGAACTAATTTATAAGTTGATCAAAAGAGAAGATAGATTTATTAGGTAATGAGCAAAATCACTCCAACATAGTCTTCTTAAGGGATCACAAAAATAATTTTGCTAGTAAGTATTTTGATGCAAAAAGTCACTACATAAAGAGGTAAAGGAATTGACATGTCTTTGTGGATCTCCCTTACTATTGTATTTTTTTAATTTCAGTACCTCAATCCCTTGGGGCATGGGAGCATTCAAGATGTTTAAAATGAGAGGGCTACAACGATAATACAAAGTAAGATTGGATTGTATGCCAACATTAGTTAGGTTGGCGAGTTGAGATTGCATCTGACCCATGTTTTGCAATTAGGTGCTCAAGATGGGATTGAATGGCGGGTGAAGTGGATTAGCCATTGTGATAGAGACTTGAGGTGTAGATCCAGGCAAAGGAGGGATGTTATACCCCAAAGGATTTCCAGACACATTCACTATGGGATTAGTGGGAGGCACAAACACAGTGTTTGTGTTATCAATAGAAGATGTGGGAGGTATAGTGGGATTAGTATCCACCATATGCATAGACACCTTAGGCATCAAAAGGTTCAACTGAGTACCAATGATATTTGATTAGGAATCTTGAAGTCAACTCAAGATCGACATGTACAAAGGTACATGAGTCTTGACTATGTTGGTTAGCACATAGAGCAACTCAAGGCCCTTGCAATTTGAGATGAGCAAGTTTCTAAGATTACTGACAATAAGAGCAACTTGAGCATATAGGTTATCATGATTTAGGAAATATTTGAAATGTTTAAGGTTTTCTTCCAAAGATTGAACTTTCTCAAAGGGGACCCTAAGAGCAGTTTCATAATCTTTAGAGGATGGAGACCCTAGAGGAGAATTAGAAGGATAAGAACCTCCAAATTTTGGCTAAGAGCCAGAAGGATCGGGATTCCTAGAAAACATCAGACTAGGCTTGGTAGGACTGTATTGGTCTAGAGCTATACAATCTCTTGATCTTCTTTTGACTACACATCCAGAGGTCATGGACTAGGTTGTTAAGCTCATAAAGGAGCACTCACAACACGGAGTCTTACAAGATCTAGAAGATGAGAGAAGATAGTACAAGAAGGAACAAAAAGGTTTTAAATGATGCTTGGAAATATTTTTTGCAAGAAGGCGAGTTCACATTGGGTTCACCAAAATGTAGAGGAAGGAATTTTCTACCCTCAAGTTGATGAGATCTCAAGGAGCAAACTATCTCTCCACTACCTCAGTGGACACAACTCAAGTGAACTGGGAATGGAAGAATGTGAATGTTAACAAGTACATCAATTGTTTGGACCTTTTAGACATCAAAAACCTAAAGTGCGAGGTACATAGGCCTTCTGGATAGCTCGACAAGCTCTTTGTTTAGGACAACAACACACTGTGTTGATGTCTCGTACAGATAAAAAACAAGATTTGTCACCAAAAAAACACAAGGTACTATACATAGGTTTTCTAGACGTGAAAGGGGTGAAAAATATGCATACAAAATTAAAGGTGCATAAATAGAGATGTTGAATGAAAACAAGACAAAAAAATGACAAGGAGAGGTTTTAGATATCACCAGAAGCTTTTGATGATGTTTGAACTTGCTTCAAAAAGTTTTTCAACCTACACCTACACACACAAGACCAAAGAGAAATGTTTTGGTGGCTGTATGGGAGCTTTCCTCAGTCAAACCCCCATATTGGTGTTTCCACCTCCATGAACACCTTATAAAAGATAATAAAAAAAGAGGTGAAATGATGAAGAAAACCATATGCTAATTAAAGACAAATAATATGCTTAATAAAGATTCTTGAAGAGTTAGCCTGTTCAAGCACCAAAAGTGAGGCTTGTTGGTGCAACAAAGGAGCAACAAGAACCTCCAAGATGACAATGGCTTTCTTGCATGGTGAGCTCGTGTTATAGCAATGGAGTGCACTCTAAAAGCCATAGAAGAGATCTTTGAAAGATATACATGTGTCGAATGGTGGAGAATGAGAATAGAAGAGAGCTATGTATTTCTTCAAGAAGAGCAAGAATGAAAGAAGAGTGTAGAATCCATGAATAGTGAAGTCTCAAAGTAGAGAATGAAGAACTACTTTCAAAAATGCAAAAAAGAGGGAGTTTTTGGTCTAGGAAATTTTCCCAAGTGATTCTCGACGAGGTTGCAAGTCGTTAGAGGAGTTATGCTGCCAAAACGTGACAGGTGTAGTGTCTCAACAACCACCTTGGTCACGAATTTTTGCGGGACGCTAGTGCGGCTCATGAATTCCTTCATGATGCACATTGGTCCATGCGAAAACTGGACTCAACGATTGAGGAATTGAGCATGTTAGATGGTGAGAAATGGTTTTAAGTTAAGGAAGAGCATAATTATATTAATTTATCTAAAGATGAAGGTGTATGTAGTGTGAAATTGCATAAGATCTCCAACTTGTTTCCAAACTATCACTTACAAATAAGAGATGAGCGTGGTCTTTCGAAAGGTAATGAGATCTCTAGCAAGAATCCACCAAACATACACAAGAACACAAATATTTTCAAAGGCCAAAGGGAAGCTCACCTTCCAACCGTAGGGTTGCTCACAACCCACCCTTGAGCTATGAGGCCTTCTAGGAAACTTGAGTTACACAAGGAGAGAAAACATAGATAAACATTTATATCCTAACACAAGACTCACAAATACAAACTCCCATCAAACCCAAGGGGTTCACAACACAAGAATCTTCTTCAAGATTCAAATTAGGGGGAGATGAGGGGACAACAATCAAACAATGGTAAAAAATAAGCCAATGGTAATAATGTGGAACCATAGTCTTATTTTCAAGACTGATTCTACTCTTTCCGACTACATTCCCATGTTTGTGATTGCTCATCACGTTGTAACTTTCTACTGTTATTTCTCTCTCATGTTGTATTGTCATGTAGTTACCAGTTTTTTGTAGTTTGTTGTAGTTTACAGCTCTATTGTCATGCAATTACTTGTTTCCTATAATTTACTACAACTGTTATTGTTGATCTGCTCATCTGCTTTGCTACAACTTTCCTGTAGTTTCTACACTGCAATCTCTTTGTAATCTACATTTTATCAATACAATTTTTTTTTGCATGAATATCTAGATCACCAAAAAGCGAACCTCACATATTCCTAATTATCATTGTCAATGACAATAAACAACCATTTTTTTATTAACAACAATAAAATCAGTTAAATAACTAAACACTTCTAATCTTTCTCTAATCTCTCACATATATAGGTGTGTTTAATTCCCGTGCACCTAGTAAATTGCAAAGCAATCTATATCTCAAAAAAAAATCAACATCGACATCATCACAACCGTCAAATCATAAAAATAAAAACAAAACCAAAAACCAGGGAAAAAATAAAATCACAATGGTTATGCCCGAAAGGGAGACCATTCCCACCGGGGGAAAGGTGAAACAGACCACTCACTTTAGCGAAACATAATTCACATGTTAACCTCAACTAACTCAAACAAATTAGCAATGGGGTCCAGGGGTTACTGGTATTACCCAGATTTTTTGTTGAATAAAAAACAAGTAGCATTCAAAGCCCACGTGTTCCCTGCATAGAACAAAAGGACCCATAAACCATAGCAGCCAGTACTTGATAAGCTGCACTCTGTAGACACTTAAATTAAAGCTTTTTAACCATTTCATCACATGTTGTTCCTCTCTTTGTAATATTTAAGATTGTGTACTTCCAATCTTATCGACGGCATTCTTATCTCCACTAACCCCCTATCTCTCTATATATACGCAATGTGGGTTCTCCTTGATTAGAACACTTGACCTAATTTTCATTGCTTGTGGTTGATGGATATAATTTTTTGAATATTTATTTCTAACCTTGTCTTTGATCCGCATGGGCAGCTGTCCCAGTTCAATTTTTTCTGCATTCGTAGTCTTTGCCATTTGGGCATTATCTGGATCTTAATTCTACTAATGCCCAGATGATATATTCCCGAGTCTATCTCCAAAACTGTGAGTTCAGAAGAAGCGTTGTTTTTCAAGAGAAAAAAAAAACAAATTTGGAGACAGCAAAAATGGCGACTTCAGCACCTGCTTGGGTTTCAAGGTGTCAGAGTGTCACTTTACTGGTTATAGTTATTTTTGCAATGCTAATGTCAACAGGCAACTCGGAGAAGAAGCCCATCTGGGCCAGTATTCCGTTGGGTTCCCAGCTGTCTGCTTCAGAGGATGACTACTGGTTGTCCCAAAATGGCACCTTTGCAATGGGTTTTTTCTCAAAAGAACACAATGGGATTTACAGTGTGGGGATATGGTACAATTCTATTCCCACGCAGGCACAGGCAGTGGTCTGGACGGCAGGGGATGATGTCAGAGTGAGCTCCAATTCCACTTTTGAGCTCTGTGCTGATGGGAATTTCATTCTGTTTGATCACTTGTCTGGGACCCCTGCTTGGACTAGCAATACCAGCAATGTAGGTGTTGTGGGTGCTTGTTTCCATGACAATGGCAACTTTGTTCTGACTGATAATGAAGACAGGATACTGTGGGGAAGCTTCCAGGCACCCACAGATACTCTGCTTCCAGGACAGATGCTTGCGATGGGTCAAACTCTCAGAGCTTCTTCTAAAACATCCGTTGCAAGTCACTATGTTCTAGAGTTGGAGGAGTTCGGCAATCTGGTGCTCAAATGGTCTGCAAGTGTGGTATATTGGGAAAGTAGAACAGGCTCATCTGCAGGTTTTCTTGCTTCAAAATCTTCTGTACCCACTGGAGCAACATTTTTAGGAAATGGAATCTTGGGGCTGTTTAATGAAGAGAGAAGCATGGTTTGGTCTAGATATAGTGGAGATTTCACAGACCAATCTGTGGTTCTGAGGCATTTGAGACTCGATAGTGATGGGAATCTTAGAATGTATTCCTGGATTGAAGCAACGAAGATGTGGACCGTAGGGTGGCAAGCTGTGGAGAATCAGTGTGATGTATTTAATACCTGTGGATTGTACGGTGTCTGTAGCTTTAATTCCACAGGGCCTATCTGTCAATGCCCTTTTGAGAAAGGGACCAACTCAGAACATGGTATGGAGAGGGGTGTTAGCAGAACTTGCAGGAAAAAGATGAAGCTGGGAGGCTGCAGTACAGGGACTAGCATGTTGGTTTTGAAGAAAACAGTTTTATATGGAATTTATCCTCCTCAAGATGTCTACAATTATTCCAACGTGGAGAGTTGCAGGTATAACTGCTTGAAGGATAGCTCATGTGTTGCTGCAACAGCTATCAATGATGGGTCTGGCATCTGCAGGATTAAAAGAACTGATTACATCAGTGGATACACTTATGATTCTGTTCCTGCAATTTCTTTTCTAAAGGTATGTCTTACGCCAGAAGCAGTGTCTGATCATGCTATTCATTTTCATCCTAGCCCACCGAATCCAAATTCATTAAGCACGTTTCAATCTCCTTCACCTAATGCATATAGCCCAAGAACCACTGGTCTCTTTGGCTCCTGCATTGGAGGAGCAATCATCGCAACTTTTGGTCTGTTTCTAGCCATACAAATAGGAGTTGGTTGGTACATATTTACAAGAAGAGGAATAAGAAGAATGCAAAGGATTCCTTCTACCAAGCACCAGCTAATGGATCCATGTTCTAGATCTCTAGTCAGGTTGACATTTGTAGAAATAGAAGAATTGACTGGGAATTTTAGTCACAAACTAGGTCCAACTGTTTTCAAGGGAATTCTGCCCAACAGTAATCCTGTGATAATCAAACAGCTAAGCGTTCAAACTACAGAGAAGGAATTTAGGATGATCTTGTGCAGTTTAGGGATTACCCGGCATAGAAACTTGGTCTGTTTGCAGGGCTTTTGTTGTGAGGCTCAACATAGACTGATAGTTTATGAGTATGTGAATAACGGGTCTCTTGATCAGTGGCTATTTGGTTGCACAAACAAGGCTAGGGAACTGAATTGGCAAAGAAGGTTCCACATAGTTATAGGGATTGCACGAGCCATTGCTTACTTGCATTCGGAATGTCGTGATTGTCTTTCTCACTCTAATTTGAAGCTGGAGAATGTCATGTTGGATGATAACTTTATACCCAAGCTGACAGATTTTGGCCTTAGCAAACTATCCCAGGCAATTTCTGGTGAAAGCACTTCTTGCTCGGAATCCTCCCCCGAACAAGATGTTTTCAGCTTTGGGTTGATGCTGTTGCAGGTAATCAGTGGCAAGAGAGATCCTAACCGTGATTGTCCTGAAAATAAGGGGATTTGTAATTGGGCATTTCAAGAATATCAGAATGGTCACCAGGATGGCATTGTTGATGGCAGGATGGAAGGTAACTTGGACTGGGATCAAGTTGAAAGGGCCCTTAGGATCGCATTTTGGTGTATGCAGGACAGATCATGTTTAAGGCCTTGCATAAGGGAGGTGGCAGCGGTTTTGGAGGGAACTTGTCCAGTTGACCCACCTCCCATTCCGCGCACCAATGGACAAGAAATTCATGCAGGAGGCTCAAGCGAGCTGAAGGAAAGGGCGGCAGAGGAGAAGATAAAAGACGTGAAAGAGGAGGAGATTAAAGAGGAGACAAATAAGGAGGCCAAGGAGGAGGAGGTTAAGGTTTCAGAAAAACAGGACAACTTGCAGCTGGCCACCACTTCTCATGGCAACAAGGCAAAGTAACTCTATAAACGCAACCCAATTTTTTTTCAATGCAATATATGAAAATCTTAAAAAATCTATAAGATGCCTGAAAAGGAATGAATGCCGATGCCACAAGGATCTCAATCTTAAGAGTATATCCTATAGAGAAGGGATCACCCCTTTACAATGATCCATTTTGCAAAATCAAGGGCAATTTGAGTGTTTGCAAACACACAAACTGCAGGAAGGCAATGAATTCCTAGGTTTGTCCAATATAACAAGACCATATCAAACAACCAATTTTGATCACGAATGAACAGGAATAGACATCTGGAAAAGGCAGAGCATCTGTTTGAGGAATTGAAGATTCACAATGCTCCTTAAGGCACAATATGAGCTTTGCTTTGATGTCTATCCTGCAGATCATTCCATGCAATGTAAAGCATACATCTGCCCTGTATTCTCTGATTTATGATAAAAACAATAGCAGATCCACTGCTCAGTGTGTATACAAACACATTATGGCCATCTTTAGATTGTTCAGCTTTCCATACTAGGGTTGCATATTTTGTCTTTCACAAAGCCTGAAATAAAGGATTGAGAACTCTAAATATGGGGTTGAATCATCTTGGGATGGTTTATCTTTCTCAAATCTACGAAAGATTTGATTATTTTTAATGTGATGGGCTCTTGAATGTTTTATTGCAATATATTTCTGACCTTCATCCTCGATTTCCCATTCTTTCGCTTGATTGTTGAAGTGCCGTTCATTCTGTATACATACTAGATTTGTTTGTTTTCAACATGGACTGTTTACTAAGTTGGGTCTGTTCTGTGTGAGAAACATTGTGGAGTGTTTTATGTTGAATGTCTATTGTATATCATGAAAAGAAGTGCATGTCAATGTCCACGTTCATCTATGGATATTTTTCCACACTTGATGCGACTGACTTCCCTTCAAATAACTTTAAATACTTTTGTGCTGCCTCATCTATCTCAACTTCATATGCCTTTGAATGTTTATATACAAACACACAGACGTGTGTGTACACACACATACATGCACACACAGACCGCAAACACACACATGCACACCGCAAACACGCTCACACACACACCACACACATATATGCTATATGTGTGAGATTATAATGCTTCACTCCTATGGAGAATGTCTGTGCAGAATGATGATAGACTTTCTAGTAGGTGGATCAGAATTCTATTAAGTTTATGAGAAACAAGATGAAAGGTTCAAAGCAACTTTTTATGAGGATAATCTTCTAGTCTGTTTTAAGGAATCTGTTTTAAGGAATCAAATATTTTGAAGCCAAGGTACTCCCTATGTAGATGGATTGGAAAGTTTGAGTTTACTACTAATCTTGTTTGTGAGGTCAAAACCCTCGAGTACAAAATTTGAATAGTATTCAATGTCAATGGAAGAAACAATCTATTTCTGGGATTTTCACAAAGGTGAAAGTAGATCTCATACAACTGATTGGTGTTTCCCTTGGCGATGACCATAAAAATTGCATTCATCTTTAACTTGTACATTAAACCAAGATGACTTGTTTTTCAAAGTAGGCTCATTGCCTATTGGGGCAAAGTTGCAGATGTTAGTGGTTCTAGTTTTCATTGGACTTGATTTTCCATGTTAACTCATGTACTTTATATGATTTAACTCCAATGCTTTGTAGGGTGAAATAAAATGCATTCCCCTCTCTCTCTCTCTCTATATATATGATGATGATGATGAGAAACAGTGAGAAGAGAATTTGAACGCATATGTACTGTAAATAGTGGGTAGTAGTTGGTGCATGTGTCATAAAAGAACTCATACAATAGATCTTCACAAGATATTTAAAATATCTCTAACAGCGCACTGTGTGTAAGGTATAGAAAATATGCCAATTTTGTTGAGTAGGTTATTTTTCGTTTGCAAATCTTCATTGAGGTCAAGAGCAGCCTTAGTAAGCCTGGACTCCATTCTTAAGGTTTATACTCTTGGGTCATAGTCAAATACACCACAACCTCACCTCATTCACAAGTGGCTCCTGTTATGACTACACCACAACCTCATAGACAATAAGCAATATATTTTTGTTAATATATAAGAAACAAGTTCAGAGGTTGTGGCAGAGCAAAATGCTTGCCTCAAAAACAGTTCTAAGACTGCGCATAAGACAGAAATGACAATAATGTCTACTAAATTTGATTTTATATCCTTCCCTAATTTGTACTCAATCCTCTTGAATTATTTAGAGCTGCAATAAAATTTGTAAGTATACTATTGAAGATAATTTTGATATAATTTGTGATATAACTTGTATCACACTCCCTCTCTCTTTTGTTCTTGCATGTTATTCTGATGATGGATCATGGAGTATGATCCAAAACGTGGATACAAAAAATTGACACAGTTTCAATCCAGAAAGAATAGCTCACTTGATTGGGGACGGGGGCCTAGCTTGATTGGCTAAAGCATCCTGTTGCAGGCAAGAGGTCACGAGGTCTAGTCTCCCCCAAACCCATGGTACCAGAGGGCGTGTCATGCCAGCGTCGCCGGTCACGTGAAAAAAGTTTACCAAATAGCTCACTTGATTATCATGGACTGTGGAAACTTTATGCTTTTAATAATTTGTGTCTTTTGACGTGTGCCATGACTGCCCCTGTTGGTGTCTTGGTTCCACAGAAACATATCTTACCCTAAAAAGTTTTCATCATTAGGTGACAACTGAGAGACAAAGGTGGTCATGAAAAAGCTATGGAAAATTGGAAGCAAAGAAGTGTTACAGTAGAAGTCTTAGGTAGGTCTTGTGGGGTACTAGTTTTCAAAGTCCTAAGGACTATATGGGAAACTATGTTGCACGTTTCTTTAAATTGCACTATTGCAAATAAGTCGCCATCGTAGCACCTACTTTGTCAACGAGAAATGCAGCCCTCCTAGGCATCTAAGATAAAGAATCAAACCAAACAATTATTTTTGCTTTCCATGCTCTGTGTATGTATATATAAACATCAACTTGGTTAATAAGTGAAAGAGACATGCAAGAGCATATATACATATAAAGTTTTAAGTTTATTATATATTTTTAAAATATGAAAATGCCTTAATATTTTAATCAGTTTAATAAATTTTACTCTCAAAATTTAACAATATCAATTAAATTTATTTTACAATGCTATTTTAAATGTTAACATTTTAATATTGTTTCACATTTTATAAGATTTAAGTTATAATAATGTAAACATTGTTCTCCGAATATGTAGTTATAATAAATTATTTAAACCATGCTTTCATATTTGTGCGGACCACTTTCCTAAAATACACATTGAGTTCTTTTCACTTGATATATTAAAGTGGAAGACGGTGTAACACTTTGCTCTTAATTGACAGCTAAGTTTTGTCACTTTCCTATCAAAGTGGAAGATGATGTTTACACTTTTAAGTTTTAAATTAAAAAATTGGTTTGCTAAGTAACACTGAAGTGGAAGATGATGAGACAGTTAAGTCCTAGATATCATGATGCTAAATTTGGTGAATGCAAGATAAGGGCATCTTTATTGCTTTTCTATTCTTTATGATTAGGCTTCCAAGGTACTTTATAATCATTTTCTTTTAATTATGTAAGAGCCTTTTGGTACTTTATAATCATGGGGTAGCTTTTAGTAAATGCCAAGGCACTCAATCGATTCTTATTTGTATTATTTATACATCAACCAATTATTTTATTTTTAGATAATATAAATGAAGGTTTTTGTAGGGGCTATCCAAAATAATGTGATTACATAATGGTTAAAGAATAGAGATATATAAAGAGATGACATTTGGTATCACATATAAAAATAGTATATTAGACATAATTATATTAAAAAATTGGGGTTAAAGTTGTTTTATCATCGTTGTCAACTATCTTGATAAGAAATATTTAAATTGTTCTTGTTGATGTTTAAATTTATATTTATGTATAAATTTGGTCTCATTTGAATATAAGTATGGAAAGCCTATGAGTGGGGCATAGCTCAATAATAACCTCCAAGTTTGAGAAGCTAGTGTTTTGTATGATTTTTAATAAGTATTAACCTATTCTTTATAAATGCAGAAAAGAAGAAAGACTTAAAAATGAAATGCAAAATAAAAAAAACTAATCGTATATGAGATCTTTGTATTCAAACTCTAGAAATTTGCATGGCAATAGTTAACGAATCTGAAATTTAAGCACTCAAAATGTAAATAAAAGACTAGTCTCATAAATGGCAAGAAGGGTTACAAAATTGTTTAATATTTCTTTTGTTAATCATTTGACTATGCATAAATTATTATTAGAGGGTTCTAAAGGTCCAATTTCAAGGGACCAATGCATAGTCCATTAACCACAACAATGGGAAGTCTCATTGGACAACATTGTCATTTGGCAATGAAGGTGATTTTCAATAAGACAATCTTTGGGGTGAGAGGGTCAACTCCTTATCTATTTATGTCTAAGCCTAAAGTTGCTTGTTGTGTGGGGGTATGAAAATAAATATTGAAAGCAAATAAAGTAAAGAAAAGGCTCATATTGAATAGATCAATCATCTGGATTGTTAAAGCAGAGCATAGTAGCTCATGTTACAATAATCGACAGTGGGAAACATGCAAGCAATTAGTAAAAAATGAACATACACAAGTCAAAAATTTATTGGAACAAATTTTTATTGATTGTTATAGAATTGTATACATATTTTTAGAGAAAATAAGCATAGAGGCTCACCTGTGGAACAATAAAAAGGAAGTAGATTTCATTAAAGCATCAACCTCAAAAGTGTTAATTGTGTAGAAACAATCAATGTATCAAGCTCAAAAGTTGAGTTTCTCAAAATTCTTCACGTGTATAAGGCATATAAACCAATATTTATAACTATTCTACTTGGCACACACCAAAAGTACATTTGAATTTGAAATTTGAAAGAGAGAACACCTTTGGGAATTTGGCACATTGATGATGTGTTGTTAGTGATTGGAGTAGTCTTTGAACCTTTTAGGGAGTTGATTCCTTGAATTTTATAGCATAGTATTGTACTTTAGTGGTCTCAATAGGTGAATTGATTGCTTGTGCATTATTGTGGATGTATAGGAGAGGGGAGGCTATTCTCAATGAGATGTGCATTCCAAGTACTTTAGTGGTCTCAATAGGTGAATTGATTCCTTATTGTGGATGTATAGGAGAGGGGAGGCCATTCTCAATGAGATGTATTCAAGCATGTATATCCACAACCAATTTTCCCATAGCTCCTAGTTTTACCCTGCATTCTTAGACCACTCTATCCTTATTAAGGGCATCATTTGTCTATTGTAAAATAAAGGGCCTACTCTTTATCCTAACACCAAAGCTATGTGAAGTTGACATAAGCTTCACCAAGGATTGGTGTAAGAATTAGATCCAACATGCCAATCTTCTTTTGTATCATGGTGTAGAGGGTCCAAACATATCAACAAAAAACATCATTGATGTGAGGTCAATAATTGGATATTCTATTTATTTTGAGTATTCCCAACAATGGGCATATATTGCCTCCAATGAATCAACAAAGAGCTTGAGCTCATTAATTTTGACCTTGAGCTATTGAATTTCTTCTTTGGCTGCTTCCAACCTCTATTCGAGGTCCTCATTCTTCTTCACAAGACCTTCATTGTTTGTTTCTATGTCTCTCTAGATCTATAGCATGGTGAGCTAATTGTCCTATGCACTCAACTTCATTTTTGTGGCTCTCAACTCAATTGTTGAAACACAAAAAAGCAACCTACTCCTTTTCCATTTGAGTTTTTAGCTCTTCTACCTACTTGGTAAGGAAGTCTATGACGGTATGTTTTGTGATGATCTCTCCTTTGGCAACTATGGCCTATATAATTTATCCTTGACAAGCTTTATCTTAGCTTCCATTATACACTTCTTTACATACTGAGCTTGCACATCCTTCACTTTAGTCACCTTGTTGGACATAATGAAAAAGTTATCATTCAAGGGCTCTAATTTTTACTATGGAGGTTTCTATCATTTGTATTCCTTAAATTACTCCTCTCTTCAAATTTCTCTCTAGTGTGATGAGAGATGACCCAACTACCTTGGACCCCTCTTGGAGGAACTCAACTCTATCTTGTGCCCAAGCATCTTTGATGCTTAAATTTATTGCCTCCTTTAGGTAGTTCATAGGTTGCATTTGTCCTTTAGGATTATCTACTAAAGGAATGAATCAAAGTGTAAAGCTTTTGTCTCAAATCATATCTTGTGCACATTCTTTTCGATGTAAAGGTGACATCTTACCTATTATTCTCTTGACTACCCTTTATTGTAACAGTCTCGATTTGTAATATATGTTGTTGGTATTGTTGATGGCGAAATTGACACATGCAACATAGGAAAGGTGAAGCTCACCTTACCTATCTTAAAAAATATGACTGAGTCTTAAATCAATCACCTTCCAAGGTCCTAAGAGTCAAGTCACAACTTTTTTGTCTAGTTAAGTGGTCAATGTGGTATGTTTATACAAGGGGTCTATGGTATTCTATTCAAACTAGATTGAATTTTAATCTAAATCTTACTCTACCTAAATGTATGAAGAAAAATCAAAAAGATTATAAAGGAATTTAGGATAATGATGTAACTATTGTATCCCAATCTTTGTTTGATTAGCAACTCAAGAAAATTTATTTACTGCAATATTAAGACTATCATTACTCAAACATTCATATTAATAGTACAATATTCAAAGGAAAATTTAATAAAACTGAAAAGTAAATTATTCCCATTTGTTTTATTCCACACACAAATTAGAAATAATTTCACAAATTCCATTAAGCACATCATTTATCAAGTTATCAATAAGTAAAGGTTCAAGATTAAGGCACCACACCATATGCAAGAAGACAATTTTGAAGCAACAAAATCATGTTTGTATAAAGCTTCGTCCTTCTTTTATCAAATTACATTCTAGCAATTGCTACATTAGAGTTTATGATTTTATCTATCAATAACTATCTCCAAATATTCTAAAGTGCTCTAAAACTATATCAAAAATTTCTTGAAAATGCTACATAAATTTTTAAACATGGACCAAAGGCCTAATTCTTCAACCTCTGAACCCTTCAAATCTATCATTTATAGAGAAATAGGTAACAAAATTGCTTGCCAATAAAAAGACATGCAAGATTGAAGTATTTTTCTACATGTAAGAATCTCATAAGGAAACTTTCTATCTTTAGATTTTCAATATGCAAGTAATTTGGCACCAAAACCTGTACAAAAAGAAATACATTGAAAGAAAGCGAAAAATTGAGATGCAAGGTTTACTTCATGATTTCAACAAATCCTTTTTACAAATACAAAGATTAAAGAATTTTAGAATGAATATTCTATATTCAAATTAAGGAGCAAAATCTTTGGACTTTTGCTCTTTCTTATACTCTACAAAATTAGTGAAACATTAATTGACTAAGTCTTCATCTAGGCCACCAACCTAGTCTAGTTTGAATTTAACCTTTTGAAAACTCCCAAACACCATATTAGTGCACTTTTAAATTTTTTGAAGGTCATTATTTACGAACTTCAAATCTTCTTTAACATCCATATATTTGTCCAATATTTCCTCATTTGTATCTGGATAAATGTTCATGTCTTCTTCTATCTTCTTCTTCTAGGCCTCCTTTGTGGTATCTAAGGTATCCAACCTGTGTTTATTTGTCAAGAGGAGAGCTAGATTTATTGTTTTTGTCAAAATTTGTAGAATTTTCATACAATTTTTTGTGTTCAAGATGTTCAATCTATACTCAACAATGAGTTCCATCTTGAAGAAAAAAAATTATGCACTTCTCCATTTTTATTAACTCTTTGAGGAACTTTAAATTTTGTTCATATTTTTCCTCTTTAGTCTTGAGGTTATCTGTATATGTCTGGATTTCCTTTTCCATGTTGTAAGCTTCCTCATAATATTTGTATCCCATGGCTAGGATTCCATTTACTTCTCCCAAAATCTTTGAAACCCAATTATATAGTATCCCTTACTTTTCTTTCATAATTTGTAAAGAATCAAGTTCCCTATTTGGTCATGAGGATAAAGGTTTTTGATGAAACAACTTGCTGAGAAATGGGAGTGATAAATTACTTTATAAAAGCCTTCATTTGTCCTAGCTATGCCTTGATATCCTCCTTGGTTTGTTTATCCTTATGAATCCTAGTGACCATGGTAGAAAAAATTTATTCCAAGGATGTGATTTCCTCATTCCTAGTTTTCTTCCCTAGATTCACTTTTGAAAATTGAAAATTAGAGATTTGAAGTTCTATGTCATCCTTATCCGCTATTGGGGTAGAAATTTTCAGCTATTGTCTCTCCCAATTCATTCACGTTGGTTTTGTAGAGAGTCCTTGGTATCGTCTTTAGCTTAACCTTTTTAACCTCTACAACCATATCTTGTAAAGTTAATGGTTTAACAATTACATGTCTCTTCTCTGGGTTCACCTTCAACCAAGTGGGTGGCAAGGATGAATTTTACAAGTCTTGATCACTTTATTGTGTATCATTTTTCTCATCATGATCAATATTTTGTTACCCTATTCTCATCTCCTCTTTCCTCTCTAGATCTTCCTCATGTAACTCTTTAGCAGGTGTATCAAGAAAAGTGGTATCAACCATTTTTTCTTGATTTTTGACAAGATTAATCAACTCTTCCTCCGCCTCATATGTTAACACTTGTTCTTCTTAATTACTTTCTTCCAAGATAAGTGAGAGTCACATGTGTAAAATAGAGGGTGTACATCTTCCAGGATAAGTGGATGGCTATTATTTTATGGGAGGATGTGATAAGTGATTAATTAGATTAATCAAATTTTGATTTGTGTAAGTGAATTAATTAGTCAACTAATTAATTGGGGGGAGTTTTAAGAAAATTAAATAAATATGATGCATTTATTTAAGTTTTGAAAGATAAGAATGTGAAAGGTGAATTTAATTAAATTTATTTAATTAAGGGAAAAATATAGAGAAAACAAGATAAAGGATAAATTAGCTCAATAAATTATGGTAATTGGGAAGGTTAATTAAATAATTAGTCTTATTTAATTAATGTTGAAATATGATATAATTGAGTGAAGTTAGGTGTGAACGATTTTAGATGTTTACACTTAAAATTTGAGACATTACACTAAACACCACATATCCCCAATTTTTCTCACATTTACTTTGTTGGACAATACTTTTATGAAGATTGGAGACCAATTCACCCATTATTACTCTACTTTACCTACATAATTAGTCTTTGTGAAGGAGGGGATTCACTACTCCCAAGTCCCAAGACAAACAAGGTCTAAAGGGAGTGAATTTTCCTCGGTCACTTCAATGACACGTACTCAAGTGACAAAGGTTCAAGATGAAAGAGATTGCAAAAACTGTTCTTAAAAGAGAGTTCCTGATATGTTCACGAATAAAGGACTTCGGGAACCTGTTGGCATTTCAATTAGCACCTTTGGAGTGCTTACTGGAAACATACAACTATTGCAAGTGTTTTAGTAATTGCTCTTCAAATTATAGAGAGGAAGATCCCTCTTTGCTAATGTTTTGCATAAAAAAGTACAATAAACTAATGTTCCTATCTTTTTTACTCAACGACAGGACACAAAGGTGCATAAACACAATGCGTTGCAGCTAAGGTTTTCTCTAGTTTTTGTAGATCTTAACTACAACTAGACTAGCTTTTAATATATCATATCTCCTCAAGATAAATAGAGCATGAGGGCATAGGAGTTGGAATGGATGGTTGGATTACTTGGGTTGATCGTCTCGCCAAAATGATTCCAAGGCTCTGAACTCTCAAATCTATGTTGAAATAAGGCTTTATGCAAGAAATCACTCTTTACGGTAAGATGGATCTCAGACTTGCCAAGGAGGAGGAACCCCTGTCCAAGGTATAGGCTAGGAAACAACTCACTAGAAACAAAAAATTACGATGAACTTGCTAACAGGATTTCCGAGGAAGTGACGACACCTGTCCAAAGTGTAGGTTGAAAGACAACTCATTACACAACATCAAATGATAACTATTAACATCAAAATATCAAAGGAACCCCTGTCCAAGGAGGAGATTGAAACAATAAGTTATAAGAACAAGATGTTTGGAAGAACTCAAATCTTTAGATCAAATTGCATGTACTTTTTGATTTCCTTCTTCAAGCTTTCTCAATGAATTACAAAGAATTGGGACATGCAAAGGTACGAAATCATACACAATTGCTCATCAAACCAATTAACTCTCATCCAAGAGTGAACAAATATGCACTTTCAAACTTGTTGGCAACAATGGCACAACAATTTTGCGTAGTAAATAAAGGTTAACAAATAATGAGCCCAAGGCTCTTATTTATAGAAAATCAAAGGAGTAGGAAACCCTAAAATCTCCTTGAGTTAACAATCAGTTCTTGCCAATCAACAAGATTTATTCCTATGTCTAAAAGTAGGTGAGCAAGTAGTTAACTGGAAATCTACTTCAGTTAATTAAAACTAAATAAAGAGTCAACTGGAAATCTACTTCAGTTGACTGAAACTAAACTACAAGTGAACTTTAATTACAAAATGTGTCTCCAAAATAGACATCCACATTTGGTGGAGATAGAGATCCATAATTCATGGAAGTCAAAATAGACATCCTCAATTAGTGGGATCTGACATGCATGATCTATGGGATAGTGAATTAACTTGGAAAGTGGCATCAAGTTAGCTTTTGTTCGCCATTAATGCTATTTTGGAGGATAGGACATCCTTTGTGGGAACTTTACACCTCTCCTCCATTGGTGAACAACCCTTCTATACATTTGTTGACTTCTTCAGCCTATAGAAAATTAATGCTCTATAGGACGATGACATGGCATTTCAGCATTTCTTCACCATTCGCAAGTTGTTGCTGATATTCTATGTACTTTGTAGTTGTGTCATCTAGCTTGGTGGACATGGTTGCAACCTTACTCAACTTGCAACCTTCAGAGTCATCAAAAAATGTGCTACAGATGACATCTTGGAGTTGTTTTTGTACTGGGCCTACCTCAATGTACGCACCTCCCTCATGCTAATAAAGGCAAGGGATGGATATTACCAACATTCTTGCGAAGTTGATAATACCTACCACAATATGTCAACTTTTGATTAATTCCACAGAATTGGCATCATAGTCTTTCACCTTGTATGCTAGTTGTTCTTTCCAAGCGAAGAGATGTTGCTTGTTCTCAACAATTGTAACTGATTGGTACGCCAATTGTATATCTGTGACCATGACTTCATCCCCAAGCCTATTCTTTGATATCTCTAGTTCTGACTGCTGGATCTCTGTGTGGAGTCCATGTGCTTTGTCCCTCAATTGGTATAGTTCTTCCAGTATACACCGTCCTCTAACAACAAATTCCTTCACTTGATTTCTCAAGTATTTTCCATATGAAATCAGTTGGTGATGGTTTTGCTCCACAGGGAGGTCTAGCAACTCTCGTGGCAAAGCAGAGATGTTTGGAGTACCATGCATCAAGCTAGATATGTATAGTCTCAATTTTTGGTTTTTAGCCTTGCAGGCTGCTTTGTCTCTTATGTCCTTAGCCATTCTTTTTTGAACACTCATCGAGGCAATTCCAAGAATATCTTCCTCCACCTGACGAGTGGTCTTACCGAGGTTTACCTTCAACAATGTGAAGTCCTCAACCTCTACCTTGTGTATATTTTTGTCCTCGGGTGGGGAAGCTATCTCTACAAAAAATTCATTATCTGGATTCCTTCCTATACGAACTTGCTTCTTCAATTTCTTCATTGGCATGTCTTGAGGGACATGATCAAACTTTGTGAAGTCAAGCTAGTAGGATGGCCTTTCTCTCTTCCTTCCTAAGAGACCATCAATCTAGATTGAATCCTGACTAGCCTCACTAGAAGGATGAATGTTAGGCCCTTGAATTCCTGATGAATGAGATTGTGTTGCAATGATGTCTCGTGGTGGAGAGTCCAAGTCAATGGGGACTTGTGACTGTTGCAATGGTGGTGAAGTAGGAGGTTTTGTCTCTATCATAGGCATTGTATCTGTTGCAACTGCTTCCATTATGGACTATGTTTCGGCTATGATTATCTCAATCACTGGCTCAACTGCAGCGATTTCCATGACTATATTAGCTATGTTTGTGGTTGTCTCCACATATAACTAATTTGCTCTTCCCCTTGTGTGCCCTGACATTTGCATCCCTTTGGGAGGATTACTTCACTGCTTCTATTTGGGATTCTTCCTTGATGTGGAAGGTAGTCAAGATTGAACTGGTGGCAGCTTTATACGGGGAATTACTACCTTCCTTGTCTTCTTACTGTCCAAATAGAGTTGACTATTTATGACAACCCTACTTGTTCTTTCCTCTATAGATGTGTTCTCCTTTGCATACCAATCCACTTTTCCAAGTGGTTGTGAGTCTACTTGATCCATGAAGAATGTAGGGAGAATAACCTCCCCATCATCATCAAATAGGCCCTCCATGTCTTCTAACATGAAGTTAGCAATTTGTGGGAGCCTAAACCAGTTGTAGTTTCTTCTTTGTACATCAAACTCATCATCACAGTTGACCCAATAGTCTTCCATGGAAGACTCATGTGATGAGTGTTGCTTAAGGTGTGCTACATAAAGGCCTCTCAGATCATACGACTGTCTCTCAATGAGATATTTGAGATTAAGTCTCACTGTCTCTTGGCACATGATTTTGGCATCAGTCGTTGTCTTACACCTATAGAGTCCCATCTGGATAGGAAAGCTCGTTGATGTCTTCTTTTTGAGGTGCAACTAAGAATGAACTTCAGACAATTGTCACAAGAACTCCATGAAGACTACCCTATCTAAAGGGTAGCGGGGCATCATGGCAAGATGACCGTTGTATCCATATACGTGTATATAGGTGAAGGTGGGGAATTAGATGAACCAATCCACCATTTCCTCCTTGGCTTCTAGTGATATATGTACATGCATCTCATGGTCGAGGTCTGTTACGATGTACATAATGAAAAGATCATTTATCCACTTGAAATGTTGTTTTGCTTGTGTAAACTCAAGTCGCAAAAAATATTTGTGGACCTTCTGCACACCTAAGGTTACCACAATGTTTAATGCTTTGAACTGGCCTTGGAAGGCAATCAGGTATATAAGGTATGAGCACACGTGGAACCTATGAGCCTCTAAGAACCCATTCATTTGTTGGTGGAGTATATTATTGATGAGGGTGGGTTAGTCGTAATGCTCTTTGTTGCTGACAATCTTAGTGAGGATGTAGTACATCCATAATTGAAATTGGTTCCCATCCTCCTGTCCAGTGATCTAGCTGAGTAGAGTGATCATCATTGCATACTCGTCTCATAATTATCCTCACCCATCATTCTTGGGCAAGTTGGCCTTTTTCACTTTTATCCATTCTCTGCTGACACTTATCCTTTGCCACTTCAAATGCTCTTTCACATTCTTTCACTGATATGACCACATTGGTCGAACATGGTGGAATAGCAAAACACCTTTCAACATCCTTAGGTTTAAGGCTACAAATCACCCTCCCATCCACTGATCGTATTTCTCATGTGGTAGGGTTGTAATGCTTAATGCAAGCAATTACAAACTCCATGTTCTATAATATGATGGGGATTGACGCAGCTTCAAGCAATCCATATTGCTCGATGTTTTGTAATGTGATTTGGTCCATGCCTTCCAAATCTTCTAAGTTGACCTCTGGGTGCACTTGATGCAAGTTTGTGTCTATTATTTTTAGGAAATCATGGTACAAGACCGTTTTGGACTTGTATTGTACTTGGGAGAACTGCATCCTGAAAAACTTAAAGATCAACTATGCACATGACCCTGTTCAAACAACTTCTGAAAACCTTTAAAAATAGCACCTGTCGAGAAGTATTTTTTTGAAAAAAATATGACACATGGGTTTTTTTCGTGCTTCAATGTTGAACAAACCCAATTCCTTGGATTTTTGAACTTGTGAATTTTTCAAAAAAATCCCTAAAAATAGGGGCAACAAGTTTGTTGTTTTTTGGAAAATTTAAAGAAATGGGTTTTGCTAAAAAACTGTGTTGATCATACCCAATTGGTCAGATATGTGATTTCATGTTGTTTTCTGTGACATGCAAGAAGTTTAAGACAAAATAGAGGAAGAAGATAAGAAGAAGATTACAAGTTATTTGCTGCCCTTCTGTAAAAATATGCTTCTAGATGCAACCTCTCAAAAATTATCCTTTTGTGCAACTGATCTTCAAAAAATAATGAACAGTCAAAATCCTCTGTCAGATCTTGAAAAGATGTCTTGGAGAGAAATTTTTTGTTTTAGCCTTCAACCTACAAAGACAATAATCAAATGGGACACCTATGCTTGATTATATAATGATTGATGCTTGAATGCATCAAGTATGGGCGCCTTGACTCATGATTGAGGAGTAAATTGGCCTGATTTGGAGTTCCCAACCCTTATTTCCACTGATTGTGGGACGTTTAGACATGAGAAGCCTTCAAAATATCTAACTCAAGTCAACAGATATTTCTTTGACTTTTTAGGTATCCTTTTTGAGTGTTGAACACTTTTTTTTTATGCTGAAGTGCCTTTGTTGGATCTTCATTTCTGGTTGCTCTATTGATCTTAAGATGTTGCTGATAGATTCTCTGCTAAGATAGGAAAAACCTAATTAAGTATGTCTAGGATCTACAAAGCTCAAAGACTGAATCTGATGCCTTAGATTCAAGGGTGCCTTTCTTCAGCAGGGGTGCTTTTGTCCTCAGACTTAGTCAATTTCTTGACTATTCCTGAAGTTCTCCATTTTGACCCTTTGTGCTCTAATTAGAGATCACTGCTGACTAATGAGTCTGATGATCTCGCTAAAACATGGGATGGATAACCAACTCAGTCTTGGAAAGGATGACTAGTTTCACAACTCCTAAAAGTTAATTTAAGTCCTTCAAAAGCATGGGCGTACCTGGCCTACAGGGGCACTTTTAGCTTTTTGAATCATGATTTTCATGTCGCAAACCTTTGAGAATGGTCCTAGTTTGATCTCTATCGTCAGGTGTATGATTTTTCTATTGTCTTTGTTGATGGTGTCATTGTTGAGATTAATCAAAACGGAGAAGGTCATATTGGAGGTCACCAAGCTTGTAGACAACTTCTGACTACCCAAAAAGATGGGTGCCTTTTCTCAACAGGGGCGCTTTTCCTTAACACTTACCCAATTTCTTCATATTCTTCCCTCAGCGTTCACCTTTAGGTGTCTTTTGCTTGATCTTTGCCTCTGATTACTTGACAGGTCATGTGGACATGTGGCTGGATTGATCGTGAAGCTGAGAGAGAGCTAAGCAAATGCCTTGTAGAAAGTAGTTGTTGAAAACTTCATCATGTGGCTTGGATTCAACGGCGCCCTTGGCCAACAAGGGCGCTTTTGTCTTGATATGTATTGATTTTCCATTGATTTTGCATGCTCTGACAATCAACCGTTGTTGTCGTTTGATGTGTCTCACAGGCTGGCTAATAGTTTCGTTGCAAGGTTGTGTTGATGCTGGAGAGATCATTTGAAGACTAGTTTTCTCAAAAACTGACATTTGGATCCGTTAGTTCAAGGGTTCCCCTGGCCAATAGGGGCGCTTTTTCTCATGTTGATTGCATATCTACCTTGGTAGCAAGGCGTACTTTGTCCAAAGTTAGTCAATTTTTGGCATTTTTTAGTTTTGAGAATCCCCTTTGTGAGATAACATCTTTTTGGAGTATTTATTTCATGGTTTCTTCGTTGAAGCTTTTGAAGCTTAGCTTTTTACACCTAGTACTAGCCAATCTGCCATTAATGGCTACAAAGGTCCTAGCTTTCTTCCTAAAAAATGAAAATAGACTCACTAGAGTAAAACTAACTTTTTGGTGATTTTGACTTGACCAGTGTGATTGTGAAGTCAATTCATCCTATCAAAATCATTTTCAATGAATTTTGGCAAGGTCCTATTTTTACGGGTTTTCCTAAAAATAGGGGTTTAAAAACTAAATTTCAAATTTTTAGAATTTTGCAAGTATCTTCCTTGACATAAACCCACAAAAAGCCTATGTTTGGTTTGATCTAAAACGTACTTTTGACAACATTTTTTACATGATTTAGATCATTTTAACAAAAATGTCTCTTTGAAGCAACAATTTATTTTGGGTCAAGTAGGCTAGCTCTCAACCAAGGGACGTTAGTGTGGGAATTGGATGACAACACGACGTGTTGTCGTCTTAGGGACACGTTGGCATCTCATACAAATAGAAAGGTAAAATCATGCATAGAACTCAAAGAATCTACTGTCTACTTAGAATCTAAAGTCTAACTATTCTAATTAATTAACAAAAAGAAGGAATGAAAGGAAATGACAAGGAAGGCAAGATGCTAACTCACGGAAGTTCCTACGCTATGAAGCCTTCTGTGAAGCCTCACACGAGAAATATGAACACAAGGCGAATGAGGAGAAATGTTGGGGCTATTTTAGGGCTTGCCTCAGTCAAACCCCAACTTTGGTGTTTTCACCTCCACAGAAAGCCAAATAGATAGAGAATAAAAAAGGTACAAAGTAAAGTAGACACAATGAGTGATGAAAGAAAACCCTGCAATGGAAGAGAACCCGTATCACAAAATATAGACGAGTGATAAAATCAAACCCCACTATGGAGGATAACCCGTATCATGAAACATAGACACAATAAATATGTTAGAAAGTAGACAAGAAAATATAGCAAGAGACTGTTAACAACAGTCCATTGCTCCCTCTTGACTTGATAGACATGATGTTGAATGCTTACAAGAGAGCCTTGACTATTGACAGGACATGAGTCCAACAAAGCTTCACCAAAGAAATTGGATGTAGAAGAGAAAAGGAGTGAGAGAGCAAGTTGTGAAGCCAAATAGTGAGAATGAATGAGAATGAATGTGAAAGAGAGTTTTGTGTGGTTGAATGGGCGGGAAGAGTTGTTACACTCAAGATTCAACAACAACAACACGTGTCATGGGAAAAGGTCCTGAGATTTTGTCATTTAAACCTGTAAAGTCCGGGGATGCTTGCACACCACACGGACGTCCATGCACCGCGCAGGCATCACACCCACAACTTTGCAAGAAATGAGGTGGTGGACTACTAACACTTCATAGTTTCCCCTTTGGAGTTGGAATCGTGAAATTTTGACTCATAAGGTTCTTGTCATAAATGTGGCTAGGCACCATAAATACAGTGAGCCAAATGCGCAAGTGTGAAATTTCCATGGCATGTAATTTTACGACACTACATTTTTCCCCCACTTTAGTGAGCCGAATTTCGGGAAAAAATAGCTACACTAAAGTAGAAAAGAAAACATTAGTGCAAGATTGAAAATTTGAAAGTTTTATAGATTTGTGTGTCAAAAAGGATACTCTAGAGGCTATAGAGGTCTAACAGGCAGATACTAGTGAAGTTATGTTTTGCAAAACTCAAATCTAAGTCAACTCGAAAATCAGAAGAAGCTACCACAGCGAGAAGAATGCTTAAAAAAAATTTGGTGGTTCGGAAGAAAAATATGATGAAGAGGTGAGTATATGCCCTCTCCTATTTTTTCCCCTAGCTAGGTGGGGTGAAAACAGGAAGGATGGAAGAACCACATTTGCCAGGAAAAATGAGCAAAAAATGGCCTATATATATACACAGGAGGGCCCACAGAAAGGGTTATTTTCACTATTCACGGTGAGAGTTCTGTCGACTTTTGTGAAAGAAAAGACAACAAAATGTGTCACCAACAAGATTACGTAGAGCCCAAGATCATGCAACTTCGCATGGCCATAGCCAAGGGCAATGAGGTCCATGAGGTACGAGGAATCTGACCCTAGATTGTCATTTTTGTGCACTTTTTTTTATGTTTTTCCAATTCAAAAGTAATGCAGGCGTCTGGTCGATGTAGAGGCATCCAGTCAGCACACTATTGTCCTTACAACGTTTCGGCGGCCTCTGGTCATGTTAGCATCTACCTTGCATGTTGTCATCCAGGAAATGTTCATAGTATTCAACCTTGGATGCTAGAGCATCATGCAGACGTTTGCGCGGTGCACCTCTATCCTCGAGGCTAACTTAGAAAATTTTTGATGTAGAAGTTAGAATTTCATGATGTAGATGGAACTGACATGAACTTTGTTTTCTTTTACAAGAGTGGCCAGAGATGCGAGAGCACAAAGGTGGACACGTGTTGACTACACTACATGACGAGGCTACACAAATGCATCTAGATGATCAGGACCATTTGCAGCATGTGGGCCTATGGTGGGCCTAAACACTACCCAACATACACTACCATCCCCTAATGCTCATGGCGCTCATGCAGCATTGGGATGTCTAGATACCTCATCTTTCCACCTTCCATTAGGGGAGATGATTTCCACGTTAGAGGACATGTATAGGATCACCAGCTTACCCATCTGTGGATTGCAAGTGGCTTATGACAAGGTGAGGACACTTTGAGAGGCCCTAGGGGTCCAACAGTACTACGCTAGTCGTATAGAGCCGGGAGACACTATCGACCACATCTATATGCATTGGTACAAGCAACGGTGAGTGGCCATTCCACTCCTCTAAAGGGCGACAATTGTCACAGTCACCCTTTGAGCCGCTATGGATGGGTGAGGCTCTCACCTACATGGGGGCCTCATCCATTGCATATGCAAGATGGAAGACCATGAGACTATTTACGCTTGGGGTAAAAGCATGCTTTCTCATCTATACCATGACCTCGAGTGATATGTACACTATGAGTTTTTTATCCTCATAGAGTGCACACTCCTTTAGGTGTGGGTATTCACACACATCACATGTACCCAACCAGTTGGGTATCCCCAAGGCATAGCTCCTGGTACATAGATGGCTTACACATACCCAATGGTGTGTGATTGGATATATAGAGATCTTGCTTTTTGGCGGCTTTAGTTTGATGTTTTGTGGTTGCATGATGTTAGATGGTGACCATATAGAGGGATGGTTTGGCCCACAAACAAGTGACAATTGTAGTGTATGCAACCCAATTGTCTCCTAGCGAGGTGGGTATACCATATTATTGTACCATATTACCGGCATAGGGTTTCTTGATAGTTTGGGATACTACAGGTGACCCCCCTGACTCCTTTGATATACATCTAATTGATGAGGAGCACCACCAGACTAGGCGATCATTGTTTTTTGACCATAGCAGACGTTGTTGTTAGCAACATCGGATCAGACAACAATGACCAGCCTCCCATGCTAATTATTGACAATGTCAAGGTTGCTCATGGTTACAGAGCATGGTGGGTGATGGAGGGTCCTACCCCAATTTTCATAACACATGCACCCATGGGAAATGTTAGTGCATAGGGGTAGGGAGGAGGAGGAGGAGGAGAGCATCACAACGGCGATAGGGAGGGAGAGGCAGTGAGTGGAGAAGCAGAGAGGCCCAAACAATAAAGGAGGTTTTCAGCACCCCCAACCATAGCCCCAGTCTCATTGGCACCACCTTTGGCAATCAACGACTCTCCTACAACAACAATAGCAATAGTAGGCGATGTAGGTCCCAATGTTGCACGCCCTCTTGATCCACACTGGCAAGCCAAGGATCCAAGTATGAGATTGGTACTTCTTGTTTCGGTTTATCTCGTATATATATGCACATGTTTTTATATTATCTGATACTGACAGTGTCTACTACTATGTGGTTGCAGTTGACACACATGAGTGGATCTCCTTCATCGGGTGTTGCATCTCTGAGATGGCCCCAGTCATGCTAGTCCACGAGAGCATCCTTGATCCATAAAAGCTAGTTTCAATGGAGCAACATGCCCACTTATTCGATCCTATTGTGTGGTTGAGGACCTCATACAATGAGGCACACATGGAGGTCATGTAGAGGACCATTAATGTCACTGTTGTGACTAACCAAAGGGTTTAGCATGTGGCTAAGCTTCACACTGACCTAATTGAGCAATATTAGGCTAGGATGCGAGCAAATAGTTCCAAGAGGGATCGTGATGCCTTGCAGAGCCAACTTGATGACCTCGATGGGAAGGCAACAGTCGTGAGGCCATGTGTAGATCCCCATCTACAATAGCTTTAGGAGTTGTGGCTAGTCCGAGAGTGGGAGGCTCAGCTCCAAGTAGAGGCTACATAGCTGCAAGGAGAGGTTTGTATATTGTGCATGAGCTTATCAATGTCATTGTGCTTATCGATTTCACTCCATAACATCTATCTAGCCTCGTCCTCCATCACTGCTAGCACTAGAGGGCTTGGGGAGCCATGTGTCAGGGGGCTAGAGGTCCATTTTGTTTATGCCAGATTTTGTATACCGATCATATTATTTTCTATAACATTTTTTTATGTATAGTCACATATAGTTATATAGTCACCATATTTTGATACAATGGTGTGATATATGTACATGACACACATTTTGATATATATATATATATGAGATTTTTGGTGCAACATCATGGTGTTCTTTATGTGTATGCTTTTACTTTCATGTGTGGTTATGTGATGGATTTATGTTTATGGATGTAAGCTTAGATTAGATACTATCATGATCTAATAAACACACATGAATGTATGTTAATTAAATAAAATGATGATTTAATTGTCTAACCAAAAGATTTAATCAAATGCAATGCACAAATACACAACATAATAAAACACATGTATATATATAATTCTTAATTAAAGAAGTTAACTGCATACACATGTTCACATCATAACACAAAATGCAAAGATAAGGTGTTAATGAAGGAATGTCATAGCATAACAAACTACAATCCTCAAGGGATGAGTGTCATGTGTATGCCACATATACACTATGCATAGTAACAATGAAGATGCATCACATTGGTAGGTTTTTTTAGAGGCATTCAATCCATAGACAGTGGTCCATAAACCCCCAAAACCATACACAAAGATGATCATGTAAGGGCCTAACCAATTAGGGATAAACTTCTCCTTTTGATCTTTACATTTCTCTGATTCTCATAGAGACCTAGATCACCTAGACCTTGAAAATTCTAGAAAGAAAACCTTGATTATAATGTTTAGAAACATATCATTGATAAGCTTGGAGATGATCAAGGGCCTACAATCAGAGCTCATAGAGCAACTCAAGATGATGCAAATGATTAGCATGGTAAGTGTCATCATCAATTAATCCTTTAAGGGAAACTCACAAAGATGGAATTTTCAACTCTAAAGGCATAATAGCCTCAACACCATACTTGAGGTCCTATGACATCATGCCAATAGTCGTACAAACACTCGTGCAATAGACCCACAAGGCATATGTTAATTGAGTATGCCAATCTTTACCATGTTTTTCATTGTTTTTCAAAGAATCAGCTCAAGAGTTTTATTAGATTCTTTGGCTTGGCCATTAGACCGAGAATAATATGGTGTAGAGAAATGATGTTGAATACAAAACTTTTCCAACAATTGTTTCACCTCTTTGTTCTTAAATGAAGTACCATTGTCAGAAACAAGGGTAGAAGGCAACCCAAAACGAGCAATGATATTATTTAGAAGAAAGCTACAAATTTTTTTAGTGCTCGTGGATTCTAGTGGAATAGCTTCAACCCATTTCATAAAGTAATAAGTAGCGGTAATGATGAAGGTATGTCCTTTAGAAGAAGGAGGTGATATCTTGCCAATAATATTTAGCCCCCTTTCTGCAAATGGTGGAGAGGTATGATTTTGAAGCTCTTGAGCAAGAGCACGAATAATATTGCTATGTTGTTGAGACTGCAAACACTTCTTGACAAAGGAAAAGGAGTCTTGCTCCATTTTTTGCGAAAAGTATCCCATGTGAATTGATTTTTGCACCATGGATTTACCACCAAAATGTCCACCCCTAGAGCAAGAATGGGCTTCTTCAAGGGAAAGGGGTATTTCTGCCTTAGTGAGACACCTAAGGAGAAGACCATTATAAGATTTCCAATAAAGAACATTGGATAATATAATGTATCAGGTTGAAATTTTTTATATTCAAGTGCAAGCATTTTTTGTCACATTGTCAAGAAAATTTCTAGTCTTTAGATAATTATAAATGTGAGAATACCATTCCTTAGAGTCTACATGAGCACACACTGGAGCATCAAAATTAGGTTGATCTGAAACAATAAGAGAGTGGAGAATATAAACCACAAAGTGGTATTCTTCTATACCATTGTCTAAAGATACAAGGGAGGCTACACTCGCCATTGCATCTATGTGTCGATTTTCTCTCTTAGGAACAATGTCTATTGTGAAAGAGGAGAAATAATCAAGAAAGGATAAGGCCAAATCTCGATATTGAGATAAATTATTCTGCTTAGCTTGATACATCCCTATAATTTGATTTACAATAAGTTCAAAATCACCACGAATGTGAAGATGTTTAATGTTTAAAGCCATCATGGCACACAAGCCAACAATAAGAGCTTCGTACTCAACAATGTTGTTAGTGCAATGAAATTCCAATCAAAAGGATAGAGGAATCGTCTTACCATCAAATGAGACTAAAACTACATCTGCTCCAGAGCCAGCTTGACATCTTGATCCGTCGAAGTGTACATCTCCCATACGGGCTCATGATTTGTTGTAAAAAGGTCTTCATCTAGAAATAAATCTAGATTAGGGAAGGAGTGAGATGGGGGAGCTTCTGCCAACTAGTCGGCAACAACTTGACCCTTGATTGCTTTTTGAGTTACAAACTTGATGTCAAACTTAGAGAGGAGCATTACCCACTTTGCCAACCTTCCAAAAAAATCGGTTCTAGTGAACAAATGCTTTAAAAGATCACTTTTCATGATGACGTGAGCTTTTGCATGAAGAAGACAATGTTGTAACTTCTGCATTGCAAAAACGAGACCAAGACATTATTTCTCTGTGGCGGAATAATGAGTTTCATAATCGACTAGAATACGGTTGATGTAATAGACCACTCTTTCTTTACCATCATCATCATGTTGAGCTAACAAAGTTGTTAAGGCATGAGGTGATGCAGAGATATAAAGCAAAAAGAGTCTATCCTGCATAGTTGGCATTAAGATGGGAGGATTGGATAAATAACTTTTGATTGACTCAAAATCTTTTTTGCACTCATCATCCCATTGGAAACAAACATCTTTCTTCAACAAACACGTGAATGGAAGGAAATGATTAGCCAATTGAGACACAAATCTATGAATCTCTTGAATTTTCCCCTACAAACTATGTAGTGGAGGCATGTTAACAATTGCATCAATTTTATTTGTATCGACTTTGATTCCACAGTGAGAAACAATAAATCTGAAAAAATTTCTGGCTTCAATGCCGAAGACAAACTTGAGAGGATTTAGTCTCATTTTATAGAGCCAAAGACTTTCAAAGATAAGACAAATATTTTCAATGTGATCTTGATGAGTCATAGACTTAGCCAAGATATCATCAACATAATCTTATAGAATTTTGTGAATGAAGTCATGAAAGATAAGGGTCGTCGTCCATTGGTAAGTCGCTCTTGCATTCTCAAACCAAACAGCATGACCACGTAGCAAAAGGTACCCCAAGGGGTAGTGAAGGTTTTCTTATACTAATCTTTCGGGTTAATACCAATTTGATTATAGCTCGAGAAACCATCCATGAAGGAAAACAAGGCATGGCCTGTGATCGATTGCACAATCATATCAATATTAGACAACGGAAAATCATCCTTAAAAGAAGCCTTATTAAGATCACACAAATCAATACAAATGTGAATACGGCCAATAGGTTTGGTGACAACGATGATATTTGATATCCAAGGCGAATAGTCAATAGGATAGATAAAGCTTGCTTTCAGAAGCTTCTCTATCTCGGTCTTGACTAATAAGGCAACCTTGGGATTCATCTTTCAAATCTTTTGTTTTTGATGGGCTTAGCATTGAGACATAGGACGATATAATGAACCGCTACAGACTCATCAATACTGGACATGTCCTCATATCACCAAGTGAAGATGTCAAGATGAGAATGTAACAAATCAGAATGTTGTTTAGATTCTTCTGAAGAAAGACACTTTCCAATCTTAATTACCTTTTTAGAAGAGTTAGGATCCATGAGAACAACAGTAGCATCCCTTTTAAGGAAAGAGCTATGATCTTCAAGATGGGAAATAGGAACATCATCATCCACATTAGATAAAGGGGCCTTCTCGTCAATACCCAAAATGGATTCTCCAAAGTATGCTTGTCCATGCAAGCGATACAAGAATCATTATTTATGGTGATAAGAAGGTAAGTGAGAGTAGACACCTAAGAAGTCTTCTATTGCTTCCTTTGAAGAGAACACATTTAGAGGGACTTTTTTAGAGTCCACTTGGCTCTCAATTAGTTCAGGATGAACTAGACTGAGAGGTTCAACGGAAATCATGTTGACAGTCCACCATGGTTTTTTCCTTGATTGTTCATGAGAGTATCCAAGCCCCAAGTTACACTTGCGCAGTACACATTCTATAGGGACTTGAATGCCTTGTTCGTTATGCCCACAACCCATACGTCCATAACCATATTTAGAAACAAGTTTAAATCCATGGCCGCAACATGTTTGTAAATCCTAAGAAGGGGGAGGATCTACGTAGAGAGCATTTTTCCACCAATGGGTATCATACTCGTCTATGGGATCACAATCATCCTTCTTGGCGGGACTACAATCATTAGTCTCTTTAATAGAAGCATGATCATCTTCCTCAACAAGGGTATAATCATTCTCCTTAACAGGAGTTTGACTTCTTTCCTTAGTGAGAGGACAATTAGCTTTCTTGACAAAGGTGTATGAAACCATTGGAAGGTCAAGGTGGATAGGGTCAACTCTATATTCTCTGATAAAAAATTCAAAGTCCATTTAGAAGGAGAAGTAGAAGGGATAAGCTTAGGATTCTTTGTTTTGGGGAAATGTTCTTTAGGGACATCCGTCTTAGGGGAAACCTTTAAAGCGAGCATTGCCGAAGAGGATGTCAATGCATCAAAAGATAACCATGTAATGCACTTTTTTAGAGTAGAAGTGACCAAGACTTGACCAGCAGTCACCATCTCACAAAGGTGTATAGCATCAGGGTTAGCCTTGATTGTAATGACTTCGTTATTAGCAACAAATTTTCTACAACGATGCAAAGTAGAAGTTATAGCTCCCAAATCGTGAATCCAGGGTCTTCCCAAGAGAATATTGTAAGGTAAAGGATTAGACATAACATAAACCAAGGTGGGTACAGTAATGGGACCCAACCTCAAATGCAAGATTATCGTGCCTAAGGCTTGACAACCAACATTATCAAATCCACAAATATACAAAGAAGAAGCAAGAGAAGATGAATCAATCTTGATCTTAGGTAATAGATCAATGCTACATATGTTGAGAGTTGAACCAGTGTCAATGAGAGCACGCCTAATATTGATGTTAATGTTAACTATAATCATTAGAGGATCCGCTTGCTTCTATATCTCTAGAGGTGGGAGTTGTTGTAGATAGAACGTAATATTCGGCGAATCTGCACGAATATGAGCTATCAACACATTAACATGTATCAGCCTAGCGAAAGAATGCAAGAGGATCTTTTGCAAGGCTTCATGAAGCATACCTTGATACATTGAAGCAGATTGAAGCAAATCCCATAGTAAGATCTTGGTAGGAATAACGTGAAGTTTCTCAACAAGATCATAATCACCAAGTGCTTTAGCTATAGATTTAGGTGTTGGAGGAAGACTTGGTTGAGAAGGAAATAGAGAAGTAGGAATGGAAGTAGGTTGATTCAAATTTTGTTGATTCCTTCTAGTATTATACGTATGACCCACAACATTATAAGGAGTCATAGCTTTTAAGAATCTTGTGTAAAGGTTTGACGAGTCATCAAAGATTGGAACCCCACGAATAGAATGAACCCTCTTAGGAGATGGGCTAGTCGAAGTCACGTAAATGATGGGTCTCTTAGGCCTTTGAGGAGCTGCAGAGACTACAACTGCATTCACAAACACTTCGACTTGCAACGAGGAAGTAGATGGTTGTGACGAAGAAGTTTGCTTAGGAGATCTACGGATAGGAGAGGATGCCTCTAAGAAATCCTCCAAGGCATCATCTAGCATATCGAAATCTTCCTTAGAAAAAGAATTATAAAAAGCGTTGAAACATTACAAAAAAGATCCGATGTGACTTCTTTCACAATGGGTTCACCAAAAATGTGAAGGAGAGGATTCGCTACTCCCAAGTCCCAAGACAAACAGGGTCTAAAGGGAGCGAATTTCCCTTAGTCACCTCAATGACACCAAGTGACGGAGGTTCAAGACGAAAGAGATTGCAAAAATGTGCTTAAAAGAGAGTTCCTAGTATGTTCTCAAATAAAGGACTTTGGGAACTGAAAGAGTAGATTATAAAGATTTTTGGGACAAGTAGGCTAGCTCTCGGTCAAGGGATGTTAGCACAGGAACCGAATGACAGTGTGGCGCGTTGTCATCTAAGGGATGTGTTGGCATCTCGTAAGGATAGGGAGGTAAACCCGTACATAGAACTCAAAGAATCTATTGTCTTGCTCATGTAATATTATTGTACATCGGGTTATGAATAGTCGGCTTGTGGCTATCTTAACTCTCTATTAAGTCATATTATCATTAGTATATTGTTATTTAGTTGTTTAGGTTGGCCTAAGTCTTATATAGGTGTGTCTAAGTCGGCCTAGGTGATATCCTTGGCATAAATAGGTATATATAGGAGGTTGTGAGTCTTATTTCATCATCAAGTTGTGAAGTGTGTTCTCATTAGAGATATTTGGAGGTTTTCCCCCTCGAAGTGGCTTGTTATTCTCAGTTATTATCAAGTATTTTCAGCATATTTCATATCATATTCTTCCATTGTGCAAGTTATTTCATAACAAGTGGTATCAGAGCATGATCTTGGCACCATAGAGGGAAGGTTTTTCTCAATTTTGGAGGCGATTTTGGGAAGAGCATATCTTTCAGAATTTGTCGAATTTTTTTCTAATTTTTAAAGGGTTTTTGAAGAACATATTGGAGAAGCTGCAGTCCATATTTTAGAAGAATTGGAGCAGAATTAAGCGAATTATTGCAGAATTAGGGTTTCTACACTATTTTTTTGGAATCTACATATCTCGCACATCTTGTTGAATTGGCATCTGATTTTTATTGGGTTTTTGAAGATATACTAAAGGAGATTACAGTAAAAATTTGAGAGAATTTAAGTTTCATTTGTGTGATTTATTTCAACATTAGTGGTTTCCATCATGACAGGGCCTGCAACAAGGGGTAAAAAGAATGTTGTCACTCCGGGGAAGACTCCTGATAAGGATGGTGAAACAATCGAGGATATTACTCATAATGAAGAAATAAATAAGGTCAAGGAAGAAATTTCCTCAATTAACAATAAGGTCAAGGAAGAAATTTCCTCAATTAAGATGGATATGTGTGACCTACGAGGAGATATGTCGGACATGCGAAACATGTTAAGCACCTACATAGCGAATCAAGAAAGGAGTTCTCAAGCGACCAAGGTGAGAATTCTAGGTCAGCCACTACTAACACAAGCTTTAGTACTCCTATTGGATCTAGGAATTTATTTCCCAAGGTGGATATGCGCAAGTTTGATGGTAAGGATCCTCTAACATGGATAAACCAAATGGAGAATTTTTTTGAAGTACACCAAATCCCAAATGGACAAAAGGTCACGATGGCTTCCTTATATTTAGAACCAGATCAATTCATTTGGTATCGTTGGCTTTGCACTCATCGAGGTAAAAAGGGCTCACCATCTCATGGTCAATTTTTACAGAGGAGAGGAACTCCAAGCACAATATAGCAATAAGTCATGAACAACTTCTTCACTAGCTAGCTAAACTTCAACAAACAGGATCAGTTAAGGATTATATTCACCAATTCCAAAATCTATCCTTAAGGGTGGATTCAATTACGGAGGAAAACTTGAATGATTTATTCTTGGGTGGTCTCAAGGATCACATTCAACATGAGGTGCGCATGTTTAGACCTAGTTCCATAAATGAGTCTTTTATCTTAGCTTGAGGGTAGAGGAGAAATATTTGATTCCTAAGAAGCAAGGGGCTAATGTGACAAGAGAAAGGATATTCAACACAACCTACTAAGTTGACTCCACAACAAATTGAGGAGAAAAGAGAAAAGGCTTGTGTTTCAATTGTGATAGCAAATACAATCGAGGACATAAATGTAGTGAAAAGAAATTGTTTTATATTGAAGGTCCCAATGAGAAAGAAGAGGAGGAACCCATACTAGAAGATGAAAGGGAGTCAAATGAGGAATCACATGATTCTCAACCAATCATTTCTTGTCATGCACTCTCGAGGTTTCGGTGCTCCACAAACTCTCAAGGTGGTGGGTTCCTAAAAGCGATATGCAGTGTTGATGTCGACTTCGGTGGTACTCACAATTTCATCAACAAAAAGTTAGCTACTGTCTAAATTGTTTCATATATCCGACTCGAGTTTCAAGTTTTGATTCGAGATGGTGAGTACAGTTAGTTGTTGGGGAAGTGTCATAGCATTAAATTATCCATGGGAGATTATCAACTTGATACCCCAATGTATGCGATATCCATGGGTGCAGCAGATATATTGTTTTGGGAATACAATGGCTTACTACGTTAGGAACAATTGAGATGAACTTCCAAGAACTATTCATGAGATTTCAATCAGAAGGAAGGCTAGTAGAGCTAAGGGGGTTGAAGGCAAAATCTCCACAAATGGTAAGCTCTCATCAAATGCAAAAGTTGCTTAAGAAAGGAGTGGATGGATTTGTGGCCCAACTATGTTCATTAGATGTCTCTCAATCTAATGCTCCTACTCATCCAAATTTACAAGCTATAATTGATCGTCACTCAGTTGTTCTTGGAGATATGCCTAAAGGACTTCCTCCTAAGAGGGATCATGATCATGCCATACAATTAGTCCTAGGGAGCCAGCCACCGAACATCAGGCCTTACAGGTATCCACACATACAAAAGAGTGAGATAGAAAAAAATTGTTGAAGAGATGCTAGAGGCGGGAATCATTAGGCATAGCCAAAGTGCTTACTCCTCGCCGGTGGTGATGGTACGTAAGAAGGATGATACTTGGCACATGTGTCTAATTATAGAGTACTCAACATGTACACCATTAAAGATAAGTTTCCAATTCCAGTCATTGATGATTTGCTAGATGAATTAAATGGAGCTATGTTTTTACCAAGTTAGATCTTAGATTGGTTATCACCAAATTCGGATTAAGGAGGAGGATATTTGTAAAGACAATATTTCGGACTCATGAGGGTCATTATGAATTTTTGGTGATGCCATTTGGTCTTACCAATGCACCATCTACATTCCAAAGTTTGATGAATTCCATTTTTAAGAAGTTCTTGAGAAAGTTTGTATTAGTATTCTTTGATGATATATTGATTCTAAGAACTTGGGAAGAACATTTGCAACATGTGGACCAAGCATTACAAATACTTGAAGATCATAAACTCTATGCTAAGTATCAAGTGTGCTTTTGAAGTCTTCCCAGAGGTGGAGTATTTTGGGACACATGGTTTCACATGAAGGAGTAAAGGTGGACCCTAACAAAATTAAGGCTATCATGGAATGGCCTATTCCAAAAACCCTTAAGAAACTGAGAGGATTCTTGGGATTGATGGGGTACTATAGAAGATTTGTGAAGAATTATGGTAGTATAGCAGCACCTCTCACCACTCTATTGAAGAAGGATTCTTTTCATTGGAATGAGTCTACCAATACAGCATTTGAGAGATTGAAGGAGGCTATGTGTTCAACTCCGGTACTTGCCACTCCTGACTTCACCAAGGAATTCATTGTGGAATGTGATGCTTCTGGAAATGGGATAGGAGCAGTGCTTATGCAAGAAGGTCGACCAATTGCTTGGCACGAAATTAGATCAATTAAAAGGTAAGAATCTACTAAAACCTATTTAGCAGAGAAGGAAATGCTGTAATACTCCATCTTGGTGAAACAATGGCAACCTTATCCTATTGGGTGGAGCATTTCAAGGTTAAGAGCGGATCATGATAGCCTAAAATATTTTTGGAACAAAGACTATCTTTTGAAGAGAAACAAAATGGGTCACTAAGATGTTAGGATATGACTTTGAGATTGTATATAAGAAAGGGAAGGAAAATATTGTAGCAAATGCACTTTCAAGGAAGGATGAGAAAGATGAAGCCTTATTTTGTTCCCTTTCAATATTACAAGCAAATTAAGTGGAGGAAGCCAAAGCAGAGTGGAAAATGATGTTGAGACAAGTAATCTCATTGAACAATTAAAAAGTGATCGTAGTAGTTCAGATAAGTTTTGTTGGAAGGGAGATACTCTTTGGTATAAATAGTGTTTGTATCTCTACAATAATTCCACTCTTAAACACAAGATTCTCACAGAGTTGCATGAGTCTCTAGTGGGTGGTCATTTAGGATTTTTGAAGACATATCATCGAGTCAAGCAAGATTTCTTTTGGGAGGGGCTAAAGGGTGATGGTCAAAAATTTGTGGCTGAATGTTTGGTGTATCAAAGGCATAAAGGGGAGACAATTAAGGCACCAGGTCTCTTGCAACCCTTATCTATTCCTAGCCAGTGTTGGGAAGAGATATCCATGGACTTCATCACAGGGCTTCCCAAATCTAAAGGTCATAATGTCATCATGGTGGTGGTTGATAGGCTCACTAAATATGCACATTTCATTGCATTAGCACATCCTTTTACAACAAGTGTAGTGGCTAGAGCTTTTTGGAGAATATCCAAAAGCTAGATAGTACACCTAAAGTTATTGTTAGTGATCTTGATCCTATCTTCACTAGTCACTTTTGGAAGATTTATTCTCATGTTTGGGTACTCAATTGGCTCTTAGCTCTTCATACCACCCTCAATCAGATGGGAAAACAGAGGTTGTTAATAAGTGTTTGGAAGGATATCTACGTTGTTTCACTTCAGAGAAACAGTCCCAGTGGGTAGATTAGCTACCACTTGCGGAATGGTGGTATAACACTTCTTTTCATAGCTCATCAAAAATGTCTCCATTTTTGGCACTCTATGGATATCATCCTCCTTCCATCACATCATCACTTAAGGTGTCCCCAAGAGTTCAAGCAGTGGAAGACCACTTGCTTCATCAACAACAAGTACTTTCAGGACTCAAGGAGAATTTAGCCATGGCACAAAATCGAATGAAACAACAGGCAGACCAACATCGTAGTGAAAGAAGTTTTGAAGTTGGGGATTGGGTCTTCTTGCGACTGCAGCCTTATAAGCAAATCTCACTAAAGCAGCAAAGAAAGAATAATAAGTTGTCACCAAAGTATTATGGTCCATACCAAATCATGCAGAAGATCGGTAGTGTTGCCTACAAGCTTGAGTTGCCACCTACAACAAAGATACATCCAGTTTTTCATGTTTCTGTTTGAAGAAGGTAATTGGGCATAATATTCCCACTCAAACAACACTTCCTGAGCGGATGAAGAAGGGAGAATCATTTTGGAACCAGAGTGCATTCGTCAAACACGCACAACGAAGCTGAGGAATAGAACTATCACTGAGTATCTCATCCAATGGAAGAATTTACCAGTTGAAGATGCCACATGGGAAGATGGGGAGTTCATTCAAAAGTTTCCAAACTTGATTAGCATTGAGGACAATGCTTCTTTGAAGAAGGGGGGCATGCTACGCCCTTAATATTATTGTACATCGGGTTATGAATAGTCGGCTTGTGGCTATCTTAACTCTCTATTAAGTCATATTATCATTAGTATATTGTTATTTAGTTGTTTAGGTCGGCCTAAGTCTTATATAGGTGTGTCTAAGTCGGCCTAGGTGAATAGGTATATATATAGTAGTTTCTTATTTTTCATCAATAGTGTGTGTGTCAATTAGTATTTGGGGGTTTGCCCCGTGTGTGCTTATTATCAATTATTCAAGTATTTCAGCATATTTCATATATATTCTTCCATTTGAAGTTATTTCTTAATTGTCTACTCAGAATCTGAAGTTTGACTATTCTAATTAATTAACATAAAGCAGGAATGAAAGGAAATGAAAAGGAAGGCAAGATGCTAACTCATAGAAGGTCCTGCACTATGAAGCCTTTTGCGAAGCCTCACATGAGCAACCTACACACAAGGTGAATGAGGAAAAATGTTGGGGTTGTTTTGGGGCTTGCTTTAGTCAAACCCCTGATTTGGTGTTTCCACCTCCATGGACAACTAGATAGATAGATAATAGAAAAGACACAAAGTAAAGTAGACACAATGAGTGATAAAAGCAAACCCTGTGATGGAGGAGAACTTGTATCACAAAATATAGATGAGTGATCACAGTAAACCCCGCTATGGAGGAGAATATGGAGGAGAACCTGTATTACGAAACATAGACAATAAATATGCTAGCAAGTAGACAAGACAAGATAGCAAGAGAGTGTTACCAATAGTCCATGGCTCCCTCTTGGCTTGATAGACGTGATGTTGAATGCTTGCAAGAGAGCCTTGGTTGTTGACAGGACATGAGTCCAGAAGAGCTTTGTTGTAGAAACGAGATGTAGAAGAGATAAGGAGTGAGAGAGCAAGTTATGAAGCCAACCAGTGAGAATGAATGTGAAAGAGAGTTTTGTGTGGTTGAATGGGCAAGAAGATCCATTACACTTGAGACTCTACCACGAGGACATGTGTCATGAGAAAAGTTCCTTAGATTCCCTCATTTAAATTCATAAAGTTTGGGGACGCCTGCACACCATGCGAATGTTCGTGCGTCGCACAAACATCCAACTCACAACTTGCAAGAAATGAGGTGGTGAACTGCTGACACTTCATCATTGCCCCATATGGAGTTGGAATCATGAAATTTTGACTTATAAGGTTCTTGTCATAAATGTGGCTAGGCACCATAAATGTGGCAGGAAAAATACACAAGTGTGAAATTGCCACGGGGTGCAATTTTACAACACTGCAGTCTTATTTAATTAATGTTGAAATATTATATAATTGAGTGTAGTTAGGTGTGGATGATTTTAGATGTTTACACTTAAAATTTGAGACATTACACTAAACACCACATATCCCCAAATTTTCTCACATTTACTTTGTTGGACAATGCTTTTACGAAGATTAGAAACCACTTCACCCATTATTACTTTATTTTACCTACCTTCCATGATTTTAATCGTGAAGCTCTAATACCACTATAAGATTCAAGAATAAATACACAATAACAATAACAATAATAATAATAATAATAAGTTACATCTACATGTAATATAAAAGGAACACAAATTAAATTGTTTAGATTAAATTTACATTATCAAATATAAGCTAATAAAGCCCTTTATTTTCAACTACTAAAATAGATACCAAATACTAATAAATAACTAAAAACTGACCAAACCATAAACTATTAATCACAAACAATTAAACTCACACAATAGTATTAATTAACCACAAACTAACACTTTAAATCATGTAAAATATTTTAAAATAAATACTATATTATAATAATAAAAATATAAATAGTTATGAAATATGTTAACTGTCACAGTTGAACTCCAACATGTTTATCATAGGTCAGAAAGTAGTGTAGAAGCAGAGAGTCATGAAAGTGAATGAATTTCAATTAAGGTTTTTAATAATGTTCACGAGGCCAAACAGTCTATAGGACCCTCAGATAATCAGCCACATGAATAAGCACAAAAGTCCAAAACAAACAGACCGCCAACAGACATCTACCTGATTGCCAATAGAGGAAGCCAGTGAAAGGGTCATAAATACCCTCACTCCCAAAAACTAATTCCTGTTACTTATTTTGTTGTAGGCGCAATAGAGCGACTGCTTTCCACGGATGTTATGATAAAATTTTATGTAGAGCGAGAGTGTAGAAATTACCTGAGCACATTGGGTAGAGGCCTACTTTTTTGGACCTCGGTTTGCATCCTTTCTCAATGACATGCCATTGAAATTTTCATTAATGTTTGGACTATTGGAGAGACTAGAAAAGATTGCTTCGTATCCCCAAGCTTTTAATATTATCATGGTAGAGGCCTTGTGAAGATCAATGAAATTCTGGAGGAAGGAACACCCAGAAGGAGGGAAAGGACTAACAGAATAAGAAGGATAAATTATACAAAATTGGGAGAAAATGCCTTCAGCTTGGAAGAAGGTTCCCGGAGAGGGAAAAATGAAATTGATCAAGTTCAGTTTTATCCTAGCATGTCCTTTTTAGTTCTCCATTTTAAGAAAGGTTCCTGGAATGGACCTATGAAACGGTTGCAAGTGAATAAGAGTTAAAGATCAGAGACTCATATTGGAAAAATTCAAATCAAAGTTAAAATAAAGTTATATTCTCAGCTAAGGAAAGAAAATGATATACTGTGGTAAGTGGACAAATCTTGATAGACACAACTTTAGAAATCAAATCCTTATAGGCAAATACTAAAATCAAAGATCACAAGTGCTCTTGTTTAAAGAGTTTTGCTTAGGATCTTCCTCAATGGGAACCGGGACTCGGGTAAGTATTTGTGCCAGGGTAATACCTGAATATATCCCAACATTCCTAATTTTATAAGGAATGGAAAAATCTGATATTTGGAAACCGTCCCATTTAAAGGACTGGGAATAAGGATTGAAGCTATTCTCAAAGGACTTAACAGAATACCATATTTTGAACTAGCCAGTTAATCAAATTTGAAGAAAAATGCCCAGATTATTAGGTTTAGGTCAGAGAATGTTGATCATCTATTTGATTGGAAATATATGTTGATTAAAAAAATAGCTTTCATTGGCTAAATTTCACAATATAGATTTAGGGAAATACCTGTGTTTTTTTTATTGAAAAAAGCACTTTATTAATTTAAAAAATCAACCATACAATCAGCAAACCAGTAGACAGAACTGGCAGCAAAACAGAAACAGAAATATCTGTGTTATATTTACAGGTAAAACATGAGTATTCCTGAAAACTATGTTGCAAAAAAAAAAAACATTTTTAGAGAAAAGTGACTTGAAGCTTCATAAAAGATGAATTGATATGAGGATAGACAGAGATGTTGGAAATATGAAGCAAAGTTTGGGATAGCAGCAAAAATCTGTTGGGGAAATTTTGACAAACTAAAAGTACAAGATTTTTTTGAAAAAATGAGGATCTAAAAAAAAAAATCAGATATAAAAAAAATTAAAAAATGTTGAAAAAAAGATAAAAACTATTTGTTTTTTAAATTTGAAGGCATTTCCATAGCATAGAGATATAAGGAGCAAATAAAATGGAGAGTTTAGCCTATGAATTGTCCAAATGAAAAGTTTGTTTAAAATAGTAGAATGTAGTGTAGCATGTAAGTTTTGTTAGTAAATGATCCTTTGGTAAGTTTTGTATGAACTATGAAGTTGATAAAGTTATTGCTAAGTTAACAATAAAACATTTCACCGAATGATATGTGAGTGAACCTCTAGTATTGTTGTATAATGTGAGTGGATGGTAAAATGCTACTAACAACACTGCATTCCAAATTATTATTTATATGACAAGAATGTTTAATCATAGAGACTGCACTATCATAACAAACTTGGAAACCATTTAACAAACACATTTATTACTGAAAAAAGATGGACTGTGTGATGAAGGAAAAACTGGCAGCGACGAAGAGAAGGCAAACCCTAGTGGTGACAGCGAGGATCTCTGCGACATGAATTGGCAATGAGGATGGTGTTTCCTACTGCGATAGCAGCGATGAAGGTGATTCTGATGATGATGACAACAAAGGAGGCAAGTTTGATAAAAATATGTTGGATTTTTGGGGGAACGAGTGGGTTGAGGAGGATGAGAACTTGTTTCTCCTTGACATTCTACTTGAATCCCGCCTGAAATCCAAGAGGTGTGTGAGTGGTTTGAAGGAGAGATCTGATGTTGCTCTGCATGAGGTGCAAAGGAAGGAGCAAATGCCTGTTAAATCTAGGGGCTCTGGGCTTGGCTCGCTTGACCTTGAGCTTTCCCTTAAGTGGGGATTTCTTCTTCCCCTTCCCATCTCGGTGGTGGGAAGGCTCCCCCTTGGGGAAGGAGGTGTTTGTCAAGGAGGTCACCTATGCTAGGCTTAGCTTGGATGGGAATTTGGATGCATCTCCTGCTTCAAATTTTGCAGATCTGGACATTGTCTAGATGCCTATGAAGGATCTTCACATCTATGGAGATTTAGATCTTACAACTTCCCCTATTGGTTTGGAACTTTGGATGTTAAGAAGGAACTCCCTCCTTGCATGTAAGGGGATTCCTTGTGATGGGTCATTGGATGTTGCTACTCCTGTCCAGGCTGAGGTGCAGGGGACCCCTGTGGGCTCCTGCCTCTCACTTTGGATTCTTGATGTTGTGGTGGAAAAATCTATTGTTGTTGTGGGAAATGCTCTTATTGGAAGGTTCTTTGGCCCTCGTCCAAATATTGACTTTGTTCGCAGTTGGGCTCTGGTTATTTGTAAGGCTTTTGGTTTGTTGCAAGTGGTTGCAATGCCTAAAGGTTTTTTCCTTTTCTCATTCTAGCTCCTTGAGCAGGGTAAGGGTGTCTTACTTGGTGGACATTGGTTCTTTGGAAAATCTATCCTCCTTCTGAGAAGTTGGACTGTTGGGTTTGTTGCTTCCAAGGAAGGCTTCGGCTAGGCCCCTATATGGGTAAGACTCCCAACACTTCCTTTGGAATTCTGGGACGAAGAAATCTTTCGAGGAATTGGTAATTGTATTGGTGCTTTCTTAGTGGTAGACAAGATCACGAAAGACAAGAAATGCTTAGTTTATGCTAGATTTTCTACATTTGCTGAATTTGGTAAGCTACCAAATAAAGTTAAGATTCGTTCCAAGCTGGGTGTTTCGGAGCAGAGTATCCTCTTTGATACCTCCTCTTTGGTGTGCTCTCATTGCCTTAGAGTTGGTCACTTTTCCCGCTCTTGCCAGGTCCTAAATCCCTTGAAGAATTGTTCTGTTGGGAAGGCTTCGGGTTCCTCTGCTATTAAGCCCACTAGAAAGATTGACTTGGTGAACCCCTTGGTTGGAGAGTTGGATGTGGAAGATCCTATCGATGTCCTAAGGGGAAGGCCCCTCAAGGATAAAAAATTTCATGTTCTTGTGGATGAGATTGATTCGTCAAGAATCTTGGATTGACCCATTTAGATCAAGCTTTCCTTATTAACTCTTTGGTTAGACACAACTTAAAACCGCCTTGATTGGTGTGGCTCTTTCTTTTGGTGTAGCCTCTTGTCTCCTGGCCTTTTTTGCTCCTGGTTATTTGGTGGCTAGGTGCTAGTTGACAGTTCTCTATTGTTCTGCGGTGTTTCCATTGTTTCTCTGATTTTTGTGAGGGTTTAAGGTGCCCTTCAAAACCTACTTCTGTTGCTTTGTTCAAGGTTTTGGGCCCTTTCAAACCCCTGCTTACCTTATTAAAAACAAACTTTGAAACCTTTGAAAACTTAGTAAGACCTCAAAACAACTACAATAAACATGTTTGCATCGCAGAAGGATAAAAGAAAAAAACATTTTATCACTAAGAAATTTTAGAGTAGGAAACTTCAAAGAATATATCATCCAAATAAAAATCTAATCAATCGATTAAAGAGAACCCATTTCTCATAACAGGTAGAGTCAAATGGGCATGAATTATGCATTTTTAAATATTCAAGATACAAAACCAAGTCACATTCAAAAGCTTTGCTATTAAACCAAACTTCAAATTTAGTCAAATTACTGACGTATAAAGTAGAAGAAGATAGACTTAAAACACATTTTAGGATAAATATGTATAATATCAAAATAAACATACAAAATCACAATGACCAAGATTTTGATGTCACAAAGATTGGACATTTTGGTGCAATATTGGATTACATATAAACATCAGGTTGATGTTTTTATGCAACAAAGGGTTTTTGTACTACAACTTGAGAGAAGGATAAAATGTTATGAAGACGAGATGACGTACACATAACATTACCTCTTCACTTCTAGTAATGAGACTATGTAAAAAAATGAAACTATAGCATTGTCATATTTATCAAGCAAAGCAATGATATGATCGAGAGCCTAAATTAGCATTAAATTCAAGCCATTTAGCCAAGAATACAGATTATTTATTTCCAAAGAACTAATGCACAAGGCTACCATTATAGAAAAAGATAGACCATCAAAGGTTGTTTGGACCAAATAACCAACGAATCTTCACAATAACAATTTAGTTGTGCATAAAATCAAGATAATAATTAGGCACAAAATTAGACTATGATAAAGTAGACACAACGAGCTAAAATATAACCTCAGAAACCATTCACCTATCATAACAGTAAAATACTATCTCTTTGGACGGAAGCCCCACCAAAGTAAAATAGATTTAACATTTTTTATATTGTTAATTTAAATTGAAAGATCCTTGTGATATGCACATTGAAAAATTTATTTACATTGAACCATGAGTGACAGCATATTGACGATATTGACAAAAATCCTAGCATCTGAATATAGATAAAATTAAACCATGATAAAATAAACACAAAACATGAAGTATAAATAGTGGCTAAAATATAACCTTGGAATATAGACCAGGCATTCACTTGTCATAATATAGTAAAATACTATCTCTTTAAATGTAAGCCCCACCAAAATAAAATAGATTTAACATTTTTTATCTTGTTAATTTAAATGGAAAGATCCTTGTGATGTCCACATTGAAATTTTTATTTAACAAATTATTCATCTATTTGTATGTGTTAGTTGAATTTTGTCTAAAGAATGCATTTGCAACAGTGTTACAGCAAAAATTTGCCTACCTTTGACTCAAATGCACATCCCGATGAGCTCGAGTATAATCGGGATTTTTTTTGGAAATTTTTGCTTCTCTGTTTGGCAGAGGTAATTTGTTTAGAATTGCACATTGAAGACAACCAAGGCGATAGGCCATAGAAGAGTGCAGTTAACTTTGTGCATGGAAAGTATGCTCATCCATCACAAAATCTGAAAAACCACCACAGAATAAGTGTGTAATAGAATGTATTTCAATGTCAAGATATCTGTAACATGCTAAGTTACAACTTGGAATATTAACACGTTAAGAATGAGAAGCTGTGGCCAATGAAATTTATTAGACTTCAAGCAGACGTAGCTACATTGTGCAGAGATAGAGAACTACAACTTTGCACTATGGGAAAGCTATTCACTAGTCTTTATCCCACTTTATACTGGCATAGGATTACATCATTTATTTGGACATGCAACCCATTATGGTATATCTGGGGACAATTTGTTCATTGTTTTCAAGTTAGTCTATACACCTGTCTAATGACAATTCATTTTGTTGTAACATCTGAAATTGCCTGAAAAAGAGTTTGATGTTAATTTTAGGGTAGGAACTTGCATTGTTATCCACGATCTGATGTTTTACTCTAACCTTGCCTCATATGCACCTTCTGCAAGTGTCCGAGAGTCCCAACATAAGGCTGGATTAGATTTCATCTTTGTCACACAAAGTTTACCCTCCTCAAGTCTATTTGTTGAAGCTCTGAAACTGCAAACTTCATTTAGGCACCTTGTTTTGGTATAACATCTTGAATCTTTCTATTTGGTCATGTTCTTCAGTCCTTGTGTCACCATTCTCTCCTCTAGAATAATCAAGCTTTACCTCCTGTCTAGGACATCTACTCTTCTATAAAACTCTTTGTCTATATTCTTTTACCTCCAATTGAAAGGCACTCCTCTATGAACCATACTGAATGCCCTGATGCCAAGAGGTGCATCAATTAGCGGTGAATTTCCTCAGGTTTATTCCCATTAGAAAATCTGGACTCCTGAACTAACATGCAGGAAATTCTGAAAAACAGAAATTTGGCGCAATAGCACAGTTATGAAGAGAGCCCATGAGGCAAAACCACCAAACTAAGCTATGGAGAGGCAACTATAAGAAGGACATCAGGAATATTTACTATTACTTTGAACTCCAGAAGCTTCTACGCACCCAAAAACTGTTACTGCTTCTTATCCAACAGCTTGCTTCTCTCGAAATATCCCTGTTACCTGCACCGAAAACCCACATTTACACAAGAGAAGGAAAACAGCCTCTACCTGACATTGTCAAACTATTATATGAGTATATGTGAAGGCACTACGTTATAAAGTACTATCAAAGAATTTACGTAGAAAAATTGAACAAAGCGTTTTTAATTGGAGAGAAAAGGCCTTACATGAAAAGGCCTTACATGTTAGTGTGCTCTAACATTCTCACCTGTGCAATTGTGTGCTTCACTTGAAAGAGTTAGATGCACAGCTGCAACATTCAGGGGCGTGCATCACAAACCTTGATGAATATTGACGGGTTCAAATATTCCTTGATTCAACCATTGCAAAATTTGCTTCTCACACTTATGAGGATCCACTTCCACTTTTAAAGAGTACAGGCATGTATTTCAAGTCCTAATCCTGCCTGTTTGTTAATGAATTGGTAAACAATTCCTCAGTCGGCTTCTTATTAGTCATTAATGACAAAAACGGTGCACTTTACCTTTACCTCTCACCTCTTGCTAATGCTCACTATCACAGAGCTCAAACCGTTTCTTTTGTAAGTGGCTTGTCTATAATTAACACTATTCTGGCAGGGAACATCAGCATAATGTTTGCTCATATGCATCTCATGGTGAGAATTCAATCAAGCAATTTCCTTTTACTTCACTAAGTTATGAAGCACTCTCTGCAGCTTCCGTGTTTGATTAACCTGCAAGCTGCACTAGCCAAACTGGTGTGCTGATAGAAGCTTTAGCAACACATCTTTTGAGAATGCATTAATTTAAGGAGTAATGCTCAAAACTTCACCAAGTAGTTTTCAGTCCACTAACACATGTTATTCATATCAAATGATCTTTTTATGGTAAAGTTAGATGGTATAAGGTGTTTTTCTTGCATCTCGCTTAAGAGTAGATCTGCTTCTTGTGATCTGCCTTCTTTGTATAGACCATTGATCAATTCGCTGTAAGCAACTACATCGGGTGTGAGACCCTTCTCTACCATTGCTCTATGCAGCTTGTAAGCTTCAATGTGATTACCAACCCTGGAATACCCATCTATGAGTATGTTGTAAGTATTAGCATTGGCAACCACTCCATTCTCTGCCATTTGAATGAAAAGCTCTTTCGATTCCAGCATCTTCCCTTGAATACAGAGCCCTTTAAGTAAACCATTGTATGTTATTTCATCTTTCAAAAGCTTATATTCTTTCATTTGTTCAAACAACTGAAATGCCTTACAAAGATCACCAGATTTGGAGTAGCCATGAATGAGTAAGTTAAAAGTTATTGCATCTGGAAGTAGATTCTTCTCCAGCATCTGCTTATATATCTCTTCCACTTTCTGCATCTTACCTTCCCTGCAGAGTCCATTCATCAACGCATGATAGGTCATTACAGTTGGTTCAAGACCTTTCTTTTCAATCTCCCCATACAGCTTAAGTGCTTTATAGGTATCACCTGAACTCGCATACCCATCAATCATCAAGTTATAAGTAACAATATCTGGAATCAAACCCCCATCGGCAAGTCCATTCCAAAGAGCTTCTGCTTCCAGCATCTTGCCTTCTCTGCAAAGCCCATTTATAAGAGAGTTGTAACTAACCAGATTGGGCATAATGCCAATTCTCTGCATTTCTCTCTGTAAACTGAATGCTTCCTGCATGTTACCAAACCTGCAGTGACCATTGAGAAGAGTGTTATACACTTGTATATTTGGTGCAACATTTCTGCTCACCATCTCCTTCAAAATGTCTTCAGCTTCATGCAACCTACCTTCCTTACACAATCCATTTATCAATGCACCATATGTTACGACATCAGGTGCAACACCCCTTTCCTGCATCTCCTCAAGCAGGAAAAAGCCTTCCTGCATATTGCCGCTCTTACCATGCCCATCAATCAGTGTATTATATGTAACGGTATCAGGAACCAAACCCATTGTGTACATCTCTTTTAAGAGATTTACTGCCTCCCCAATCATTTGTTTCCTACAAAGGCCCTTGATCAGTGCGTTGTAAGTAATGACATTAGGCACAATGCCTGTTCTTCCCATCTCCTGGTGTAACCAAAGAGCTTCCTGAGTATTCCCCAGCCTTGAATACCCATCGATAAGTGTGTTATAAACAACTCTATCGGGACTCAAACCCTTTCCAATCATTTCATTAAAAAGATCTTTTGCCTCCCTCATTTTCCCTTGTTTGGAGAGTGCATTCAACAAAACGCCGTACCTAAAAATATCAATTTGAATACCTTTTCTTGTCATTAAGCTATGCAGCTCTAGAGCACCGTGTACATCTCCAAGTCTCAGATACCCATCAATCAATGTGTAGTAAGTGACACGATCTGGCTCCAATTCATGCTCATACATCTTATTTACAGTCCCTTTGGCTTGCTCTAACCTACCACTTTTACAGAGCCCATTAATCAAGGAATTGTAGGTCACTAAATCGGGCCTCACACCTTGGGCAAGCATGTGTTTTAGAATCTCAAAAGCCCCATCTTGATTCCCAGATTTACAGTAACCATCAATCAGGACATTATAAGTAATATGATTAGCAACCACACTCCTGTTTACCATTTCCCAAAAAAGTCTTCCTGCCTGTTCCATTTGCCTCTTTTTACAGAGTCCAATGATAATTACATTGTAAGAAAATGTGTCAGGCTTGCAATTCAATTCATTCATTCTAGACAACAACGCAATGGCAGCATCTAGTTGCCCTTCCTTGGAGAAGGCTTGAAGCATTTTATTAAAACCAAACAAATCAGGACTAATGCCCATTGACATCATCTCAGAAAAAACTTCCCAAGCCCTATCGGTTTGTCTAGACACAACCAAAGCTTCAAGAAGGAAATTGCAGGAGGAAAAAGAGGGCACTATACCATTATCTTTCATGAGGAAGAAGGTGTCTGTAGCTTGTAACGCCATGTTGACCTCAGCATAGGCTTTGATCACCAAGTTCAAAAGTGCTGGTTTTGATTGAGGGGCAGTCATTATTGTTTTAAATATAGACTGGGGAGTTGTATTGCATGTCTTTAGGAGAACAAGAGACCTTATTGCAGATTGGGCTTGGACCCACCTTTTCTGTTGCAGTAACCCACATGCTTGTTTGATTACTTCTTCTTCTTCTCTTACTCCTCTGCCCTCATAGTTATCCCAGTTATCTCTGAAGTGCGAGAAAGAGGCAGTGTAGCTGTTGACACTTCTTGTGAATAAAAAGAATAAAACTGGAACCCGCTTTGCAGAACAAGAGAAAACGGGTTCCCATTGCACCCATTTTCTTTCAACATCTGTACGTTTGTTGCTGATTTTGATTGTTTGGTTCAACAGAGGGTGCAGCAATTTTCTCTTCTTGTTGCTCATCAACGCCATTGAGAGAACGCTACTGCCAAAGTTTTTGATGGGTCAAATTCTGTGACATAGCTTACGAAAAAGTGTTCGCAGGAATCTTGCAGATCTGTTTTGTGAACTTCAATGTCACAAATGCCCTTTCATTGG
>VDFB02072274.1:42411258-42523215 GCA_007258455.2 Sequoia sempervirens | reverse complement strand
AAATATTTTTTTTGTAAAAGTGGTTTTGTGAAGCCACCAGTTCAAAACCATGAAACCCTTAATCAAGAAAGGAGGGGTAATGAAAAGATTTGGAAGGAAAAATAAAGTTCAATAAAATGAAAAGGAGGATGATTCTACACTTGTGCATTCTGCACAAGACCCTACAACAAACTGAGATAGAGCATTATCTGAGGGGGAGATTTCATTTGTAAAGATTTTAGCCCTCTAAAAAAAGACAAGATGCTAAAGATTTTGGCATGGAAGTAAAAATTGGATCAGATACTTTGGTGAGCAGATCTGTTGTACAAGAATAAACCTTTTGATGAAGGTATCAATGCAAATAGATATTTTATGGAGGTGGGTGCACTTTCTCCAATATGTTTCCAATATGCCTACATTGAAATCTTATCAGTTTGGTGTACCACACTTAGAGATAAGTTGTAGAAGCTTTGTTGAGGCAATTATAGAAGACTGTGTCATGGTGTTTTTGTCTACATCCTTTTGTAGAAAAAAATTTAGTCTTTCAGATTAAAAGATAAGTTGGTTGAGTTGTGAAGGTGTCATATCCAAGTTTTCAAGTCACTACACCTTCTAAAGTGAAAGTTATAAGTGATAGAGTTCTGGTCTATGCTCTGGCAGAGTAAAGTAATGATGAAGGCTTGTTGAAATATTTAGCATTCCTCTAGAAATGAAGTTTTGACCATGCAATTTTGGTGGTGTTCAAGGATGTTCAATACATGCTAATTTGCGATTTCAGGTGATTTGGTGGTCCACAAGTTTAGTTCTCAAATGATAGTGTTCTACAAATTATTCTAGATGCCTACAAAACATATGTCTCAAAGTTTTCTAAGATGTGTGGATAACTGGAGAAGTACCAGTTGAAGTTCTTTCTTCTTGGTAGATAGATTTGTCTTTTGGTTCTGTAAGAAGTAGGATTAAATGTCCTTATCCACAATAGAAGCTGAATATAATGCGCCAACATTTTGTTGCACTAAGGTATTTTGGATGAAGTAGAGTTTAAAGGATATCAAAGTGGTTTATGATGAGCCTATTCCTATATTGTGTGATGATACCAATGCAATTAATATTTCCAAGAACCTAGTAATGCATTCAAGAACCAAACACATTTCTATATGTATTAATTTCTAAGGGAGAAGGTTGCAAAACATGAAGTTATATTGGAGTATTTTCCTACCAAGGATCAAATTGCAGATATCTTTACTAAGTCACTTTCAAGGGATAATTTTGAGTATCTCCAACAAAAGTTAGGGGTTATTTCCCCTACTTGTTCTAACTAGATGCATAGGATAATGGGTTGTTTTAATTGAAGATATTTGGTCCTCTTTCCTTGAATTTAGAGAATGTGTTTTTCTTTTAATGTGTAAGTGTGTGTAGCCCTTTTTCCTTGATGTCAAAGGGGGAGAGTGAGCAGATGTATGTTGCCATCAATGCCAAAGGGGGAGATTGTTGTTATTGGTTATCATTGGTGTCAACACTTGGTGAGATTGTTGTAGTGGTTGTATTATGGTAAGGTCAACACTTGGTGTGTTCATTGGCATTGGTTGTCAACACTTGGTGATTTTTTTGTTGGTTGTCATTGATACTTGAGGAGATTGTTGTGTTGTTAACACTTGGGAGATTTTTGCACATGTTTGTGAGATTGTTGTTTGACATTGATTGTCATTGTTGTCATTGCCATTGGTGTCTTCAGCTGTATGTTGTTGATACTCTATGTTGCTTAAGTTCATGGTTGGATTTCATGCCTTGTCTAATGTTAATGAAAGAAGTTTTGAGTATGGTTACTATCAACATAGGAGATATCAAGATTATATATTAAGATGAGGATTAGAAGCATTAATATGAGAATTAAATGTAATGTTGATAGTAGATAGATGTTTTTGATGGTCTATAATATATTTTATGCTCTATCCTACTATTCTTGATGAAGTATGTGTTACAGCAAGGTAGTTCTGGCCTCCACAAGTTGTTAAGAGTTTCTATTTCAGAAAGTTGTTGGGAAGACTATTTGGGAGAATGCTCCACATTTCTCTGTTATTGAAGGTGTGTCCTTGTGATTTGGGATTCAGTGTTTGTGCTCTATGGACATTTCACTTCTATATTTTTAGGTCACCAATGTTGCCAAGGAGGTTTTTGTTAATTGCAGAAGGTTGACAGTTTTGTTGGTCGTTTAGACTAGTTCAGAAAATACTCCACATTTATCTGCTTTGATTTCTCTGCTCCCGCAGCTTGGTGAAATTTCTTTCAGTGTCTATGCAACATATCAATTCAAATTTCATGTGTTGAAGTGATTTGCAAGTTGATATGTTCATGCTATATCTCATGGTTGTGCAGTCTATATTTTTGTGATGAAGTATTATGTCTTTGTCTAGTTTGTGGTGGTTGTTGGTGGCATGATAATATGAAACAAGTGTTTGGAAGTGTTGTTGGATGTTTAAGGAACATCTCTTTGTGATCCACACATCAGTTGTTGATTTATTTTGGTGTTGCATTTTGTTTTATTTGGTCTTCTAGGTAATTTATGGATATTTGGCCGACAGGGCTTGTCATCTTGCTTGCACTATGTGCTTGAGGGTTTGTGCCAACATATGTAGTTGTGTTAAGGTGTATTTGGGTTCTGACCTATCTTGGTTAGAATTTTATTGATTGAATTCAATTGAAATTATGTTTTTGGGTTGACAAGTATTATGCTACACAATTCAGATCTACATGTTTCCTTTTTACTAACTTGGGTTGATGTGCACCAATATAGGAGTTGTTTTGGATCAAATTGGAAGATGCAATAAGTTGTGTTTTGGTCCTCTTTATCTTCTGGATAAGACCACATTATTTTTTATGGAATACTTGTTAAAATTGTTTATCATGAAGCACCTAAGAAAATGATCAATGAACTCAATACCAAGAGAACCAACAAGATCAATGTCAAAGCTCCAACCATAGAATCAAAAACCTATCATGACATAATGATCTAACCATCTCCTCCTAAGAGATCACTTGTACCAATGCATACATCCTGGTCTCAAGAGAACATATACCATGGAAAAACTCTAAACTGGTATCAAGAGTAAACCATGACACAATACCAATCACACTCTAAACCAAGAATCCAAATCTCCAAACACATGAAGATAACCATCACTAATGATGAATCACGTCACTACTAATAACTCCCACTGAACTGTGATATCGATCTACACATAGCATCATGAAAACCATCTCCTTCATGAAGATCATCCAAGTCCACACACATAACTAAAATTCCATACATACCAAGTAGATCCAAGATCTCCAAGCCAAGAAGATACAACCACCATCAAACCATCAGGAACCAATCCTATACCACCAAGTCATCACTGTCAAAAGCTCCCACTGAAATGTATAACCAATGAAGTAACCAAACTATCATAAAATCATGATAAAACCACATGCTGAAAGTCCCATCAATTGACTGATCAGGTACTCTAATCATCTATCCTCTCATCTCAAAGCAATATAAAAATGTATAAATGACCACAAACAAGGCCAACTAACAAATTTTGCATCAGCACTGAATCAATCTCATGGATATCAACAATCCACACTAATTCATCCCATTGCAACCCAATAGGTTGTACACACCTAAAAGTTGCATAACTTGTAGATACCTAACAATGAATCATGTAAACTGATCATCACATTAGTAACCTACAAATTGAGATATCAAAGAAGATAATCCTATAAACATCAAGACTCAAACACCAAATCAACCGCATATATGATTTTCCAAACATGTCCACAAATGAGTAACTATAGTCAAGGAACTAAACAAGCATCTAGGAGATAAGAACAACCTCTTAACACCAAACCAAAACATCACCAAACAACCATATACATGATCATGTTATGTCAATTCTCAAATGTACCTACATATCCATGACACCATAATCATATCCAATGGTGTACCTACACTCAACCATCACCCATATGAGACTCCAAGTCTCCACACGTGTCAACCCATGTCCTTAAAACTGAAGAAAACATGAGTACTTGTCACCATCAAAATCAAACTCTACAAAATGCCTGTAAACTTGTACCAAAAGGCACCAAATTGATAATCATTTATACCATCATAAATATCATATAAAAGCATGTACTCCCTCAAGGTTTCTCCTCTTGACTCATCCAGATGCTCACACAATAACACATCAAATCTCAAGAACCTACAAGTGATAAAATAAGTATAATTCATTCTTTGCACCATAAACTAAAAATATGACTAATCCACTATGTAGTACACTGTACATGCTCTCCAACGCTTTTTTGAAATAAAAAATTTGATTTTGTATGCGAAAGTTATGCTCAAAACCATGAAACCAAGAATATCTGACTTATAGGCCCCTAGAACTAATCAAAACAGAAAAATCATCAAACCAAACCTATACCACTATGAAGTGCTCAGAACCACCTTTCCAACAAGTATAAAAAGTTGAAATTTTGACATCTTGGGTGAAAGTTATGCCCGTTTGAAAAAACTTCTCCAATTTGGCTTATGGAGAAAAGATGGTGGCCTTGGACGGCCAATTAGCGACACCACCAACAATAGTGGCACACTGATGATGCTTGGGCAGTGTGGACCCAACATGGTAATTAAATCTAGTTTATTTTTTATTTTCATAAAATCTGACAGAATTAAAAAATATTATGGGTGGTATAATTTTCTTTAGCCCCCGCTTAGGGCTCGGGCTAGTCCCCCAACTAATTGGGGGTCGGTCATGCGGGGCTAAGCCCCACTAGTAGTGAGGCCATCATGACCGACAACTCGTGATAGGTTGTACGCTTGCAAGGGTTGCTATTCCCTATGGGTACGACTAGGGTCATGGGGTGTAGTCTGTGGACCCCCCCCCCCACATACCCCTTAATTTTTTTATTTTGATTTTAATTTTTAACTTTTAAAATATTTTGTAGAATTTTCAATTTCTCTCAAAGGCTAATTATTTCTATTTTTATTTTTTATTTTCTTCAACCTACATAATTTGACGATTATACGATCGAGAGCCATTAAACAAAAAAAATTATATATTTTTTCAACTTTTGCCAAAATAAGGCAAATTTTATTTCTTGGCCATCTTAGATTCAATGGTGATGTCATTTTTGTCTCAAGAGGTCATCCATGAAATTTCCTCTACAAAACCCTCATATGAAAGCACACTCCAAGAAATCCTTTTTACCCAAATTTTGCATGCCTCATATTTGCAATAAACCCAACAAATCTTGACAACCAAAAAGCCCAAATCTGTATAATAACACCTGCAACATGTGTTCCATACCTTGTAATGCCTCAAATCTTTTCTACATAACCATGGATTCAACTTTACACCACATCTACTCAAACAAGGGTTATAAAAAAACTTGGGAGCTTACACCTCCCACAACCGTGAAAGCTTTGATACCACTTGTTAGGAAATAATGCATCAATACACACATTCTTAATCCATTTCCTACATAAACCCATGATAGATAAACATGCATACAAGTAACCATAATGCAAAGATCAAATAGAAAAGCCATAAGAAAACACAAGATATACCCTACGAATTCCCTTAAGAGGGAAAAACCCAGCCTCCAAAAGCATCCATACTCCATTAATTATTGAAAAATTAAACAACACATGTACTTACAAGATTTATCATGAATACTTTTGAAGCATCAAGCCTCTTCGATGAATCCTCCATGTTCCCAAGCATGAATCAACAATCACATGCCATGCTTCACATACGCACTCCTCAGAAAGACTCAATAATGACAGCCACTCACGCAACCAACCTTAACCACTAAACATGTGCTTGCTTTTATAGATACAAGCTCACACAAATACAACCAAGTGGTAAGATAAAACCATGTACCACAAAACCATTTGAATACAAAACCATTGACCCCTCATTTAATATTGGGTACTAAATTTTCACTTCATTAAATATCCCCAATATTAAATTATTATCCCATGCCTCACACACATTAAATAATAATCCAATGTTACAATACAACATAAAGTGGTCCTTAAATAATTAGCTAGTGTGATTAACCACACCTCCTAGGTGCATCACAACTAAATAATTATTTAATTACATTATAATATAAATTTTTATGCAATGATATACAACACCATATCCTAACGCATGTTAGTTGCAGACAAACATATTAGGAAAAAAACAAAGATTTGGACATCAAAGACTATATAGACACAATATGACATCGATATGTATGGGTAGCAAGTTGTTTTATGCCAGGGACCATATGACAATCCAATTGGCCTATAATTGCTACAAACTGCATTATAGAATAGCCGCAAAAAAAATACAAACAATCATAAAGACAAAGTCTAGTGGGTTGCCCCAATTCTAGACGACGAATAAGATAGTTGATTGAAAACATATTTCAAAAAGAATCATGAGATAAGAGATCTATAGACATGAAAGTGATGGTCCCTGCCCTTCCCTGTGTTACACAAAGGAACACAATTTATTTGGGGTCCTATCATAAGAGAGACATGACAGAGAGAGATAGGGGGATATGAATATTTGAGGCAAGTATGATTCATATCAATAACATATGTATACAACTACATATCAATCATCATCATGACCCTAAATATTTTAGATTGTGAAGAAGGAACACATGAAGACAAAGTGAAAATAAAAATTTGGGTCAACATGGAAGAAGACCTAAATGTCTCCAATACTTTGCATCATCCCCAAATGTCAAAAATCAAAGTATGACATAAAGAAGAATGATGATAAAAATAGAAGAAGTGTACGGAATATTGTTCATCCCATATCCAAGTACCTATGAGGGTATCTTGGATCCTCTAGGAGAGACCACAAACAAATACAAGCAAGTATAGGGGAACATAGACAAGAAAACAAACTCTAATCTAAATATATGAGGGGTGCTAGGGTAAAAGCACAAAGTTGTGTCACACTTTTGACCAACTAAATAGTTCTGAGCAAAAATATTTTGACCTAAACAGTCTCAGTCGAACTAGTTTTTTCCCGAAACCACATGGTCTATATGTGGCACATAGAGTTTCGAGCGAACTAGTTTCACCTGAAACTCAAAAAATTGATTTTTTTGTTTTTTTCACATTGATATGTGACTTATTTTATGTGTGGGGTTTTGGTTGAAACCCTTTCTACCAAAACTATCTATGTGGCATCCTAGTTGACAGCCAAATCAACTTTTTTCAAAATTTTCTAAAAATTTCAACTTCAACTAAATATTTCTTCAGTCATAATGATGTTTTGAAAGAAAACACCTTTTGTAGAGCTCAGAGTGGTGAATCCGAATGTATATTTTTTTTAATATTTTGATTAGTTTTAATATATTTTATATTTAAAATAATGCAAGTAGGTTGTTAAAGTTAAATAAGAGACTGGTTAGAAAATTTTAAAAAATAGTAGAACATATTAAAAAAAGTATGGTGCACTAGAGGAGAGACTCCTCTTCAAAAGGGTATAATTTGTTTTTTGAAAATGATTAAAAAAATAGACAATAGTTGATGTCCAATGAAAACTATCAAATTATGACAAGTTTGACTTTAAAATGTTATTATGAGAAAAATATACATTAAAATTTCAATTGTTTTTCCATGCACTAGATATTGAAGTTACCTATTTGGAGAAAAAAAGTTAGGGGAAAATGAAGCTTTTTTCTATTTGTTTCTTGATGTCAAGTGAACGCCACTTTTTCCTGAAACTTTCAGCATTCCAAAATCTTCTCTTAAATTGATAAAAAAAAATCAAAACAATTTTCAAAAAAGTTGAAAAATTACAGGATTAAACTTCATCAATATTTCTACCTTTTATTAGTTTGCATCATTTTGAAATTCAAAACATAAAGACCATTTTTATGTGGTTGAAGTTTAGAAAAATTTTGTTGTTGGTTGATTCCTTTATAAAGTGTGACACAAGTTTGTGCTTTTACCTGGTACTATAATCAATTATGTCCAGCAAGTCATCCTCCCCCTAATATAGATCATAGGGAAAAGGAGAGTGAGCCTGTAATGAAACAATGGCTAGGGCGGTACTAGGTGTCTCACTTGCAGTAGGGGCTAGAGATGTGGCAGCTTCAATATCTCCATCTATTAGCTCCTATGAGTTATGTGTCGATTAATTTTTAAAAGTAGTCAACAAGGCTAGAATATTATCCAAAGAGTCAAACATACACTTCTCTAAATAGGAGTGTGGTGACTCGACTATAGGCTATGAAAGAGTAGGAGCCTTTCCGTGAACCTTTGGAAGAAGAGTAGTGACAAAATCAGATGAAGGGATATCTTCAATGATAAGGAGAAAAGAAGAGAAATAATTAGAAGGAGAATACTTCATGTGGCAGAATTCAAGGATAAGGTCTTGCTCAAGCTAATGCTTGGACAAAAGGCTAGAGCATTGAGATATGGGAGGATTAGATAGGGCCACACTAGACATGACCTTTGTATGAGGTATGTCTACGGGTTCCGCAAATTGAGGAACATTAGGTAGAGAGGTGATGAGAGGTGGTTCCAGAGAAGGTGCGATGAATACTTGCACCCTTTTGGGGTGAGGTTCATCCACGTCTCTTGAAGGGATCATCCACGTCTCTTGAAGGGATTGAAAGTAAGAAAAAAATAGGAGTGAAAAGAGAAGATTAAGGAGCTAAAACACATAAGGCTTATTCCTAGCCTTCTGAGTGACATTAGGTAGAGAGGTGATGAGAGGTGGTTCCAGAGAAGGTGCGATGAATACTTGCAACCTTTTGGGGTGAGGTTTATCCACGTCTCTTGAAGGGATCATCCACGTCTCTTGAAGGGATCAAAAGTAATAAAAAAATAGGAGCAAAAAGAGAAGATTAAGGAGTTGAAACACATAAGGCTTATTCCTAGCCTTCCGAGTGACATCATGTTCCCTCACCATTTCACGTCGATGATGCTTACGCTCACACACAAGTTGGTTTGAACATAGATGGGGACCAAGAACAGGGGCCTGAGAAGACATTAGAGCAACTAGTGAACTCATCTTCATAGCCATTAATGACGAAAGGATAGGCTCTACAAGAGGGGCTAAAGAGGTTAGGGGTGTAGGATCCTTAACCTTGGCCATGGGCGCCTTTCCTCCTTGTGATTTTTGGGAAGGGGGAGGAGCAGGAGTATCCCTTAGGGGACGAGATGTTAGAGCCACATGTGAAGGACTAAACAAAGAGGACTACTCACCCTTATTATATATAGTAGGGTGAGGGATGCTAAGAAGAATCAAAAGTTTGAAGACATGGGGTTTCGACTTCATCAACTTGGGGGCCTTTCCTTTTCCTATGCTAGGCATAGTCAAAGGAATGGAAGGAACCACCATAGGTTGTGAGGTCATGGAAGAATGCAAAGATCTACTCAAGGGAGCATGCTTGTCTTTAGCCCTTGAAGAAGAATGCCTAGAAGACAAAGCTTCGCTACTACACAAAAGTAGGTTGAAGTGGGATTGTAGAAGAAGGATGTGAGATCAAATAAAACACTAAGCTTTTGGTCTTGTATTTATAATACACTTTATATAACAAGTCACCACAAGGTATCAAAGGTCCCACTGAAGTAGGCCAGAAATGGTCGAGAGAGAAACCCCCACATAACACAAGTGGTTTGTACCTAATATCTTAAATAGTTTGCACCATGCCCTCATGAGGAAATTTTAGACACTTATGGACAAATTGAAGTGATTGCGTTCATAGAAACCAACTAAGGAATACCTAGTTTCACTCTGAACAAGTCAGACTCTGATATCATGGAAAATTTTATAGAGACGCATTTAGGTCCCACAAGGATTGACAAAGAGATAGATCCCAAAGGGGAGAGAGAAATACCATCGTGTGTGTGGATGGTAGGCTTACACTTGTCATATATCTCCCTATGTAGAACATCGATGAAGAGTGTCTCCTCGGTTATAACATTGACCCTGCTAGCAAGGTCAACCATAATGACAATGATGACATTACCATTGACCTAAGCAGGAATGTAGAGGGCAGAGTACTCTCCATGGTAGGGAAAGGCATTAGGTGTAAAATATATGTTAGGTATCTTGGAATCCTAACTCAAAGGAGAGATTAGAGTGATAGACACCATATTCACATACAAGACATCATCAGATGTTATAAAAGTAGTAATAAAATTTGAAGAATGAGGTGGGAAGAAATCTTTGTAGATTTACATATTACTGTTGGCTTTGGCAAAAAACTTGTTGGAGTTCTATTTTTTTACTATCGAGGTAGATGTTACCATTATCTATTTGGTCTTGAATCACGTGTATCAGGCGTACACAATGCTCAATGTCATGTCTGGGGACTCAATGGTATTGGAAAAACTTAGATGCATCATACCAACTAGGATATGGCTTATTGTTAAGAAGCGGTATAATTTCTAGAAGGGTGAACAAGTTATCTTTTAATAATTTTAAAGTACATTCAAGTAAGAATCAGATAGTTTTGAAAGGGCTTGATTACGTTGCGACCCAAGAGTATTATTTTCACTTGTTTGAGGAATAGTTACCATATTAGTTATTGCTTTATTTCTCTTCGAACCTCTAGAAGAAGACACAACCCCAAAAATATTAGGACATGAGGATGAGGACGAAGCCCCATACCAAGCTAACGTCTATTGATAGTCACACAATGTAGTACATAGATGAGAAAAGGAAGGATATTTCATCATGGAGAATTGTTCCCTTAATGTTGGCTGAAGACTTCCCATGAACATCCTCTAGATGTCATGGTTAGGTAAGGAATAGGGGATTTGGGAAGTAATGGATTGATAATGAGAAATGAAATCAGTTAGCTTCTCATTTGATTGTTGCTTGCAATGGACAAGGTCAGGGATAGTGACCTTAGAGCTAATATTCGCTTGGAACCATTGTAAGAACTAATTTATAAGTTGATCAGAAGAGAAGATAGATTTATTAGGTAATGAGAAAAATCACTCCAACATAGTCTCCTTAAGGGATCACAAGAATAATTTTGCTAGTAAGTATTTTGATGCAAAAAGTCACTACATAAAGAGGTAAAGGAATTGACATGTCTTTGTGGATCTCCCTTACTATTGTATTTTTTAAATTTCAGTACCTCAATCCCTTGGGGCATGGGAGCATTCAAGATGTTTAAAATGAGAGGGCTACAACGATAGTACAAAGTAAGATTGGATTGTATGCCAACATTAGTTAGGTTGGCGAGTTGAGATTGCATCTGACCCATGTTTTGCAATTAGGTGCTCAAGATGGGATTGAATGGCGGGTGAAGTGGATTAGCCATTGTGATAGAGACTTGAGGTGTAGATCCAAGCAAAGGAGGGATGTTATACCCCAAAGGATTTCCAGACACATTCACTATGGGATTAGTGGGAGGCACAAACACAGTGTTTGTGTTATCAATAGAAGATGTGGGAGGTATAGTGGGATTAGTATCCACCATATGCATAGACACCTTAGGCATCAAAAGGTTCAACTGAGTACCAATGATATTCGATTAGGAATCTTGAAGTCAACTCAAGATCGACATGTACAAAGGTACATGAGTCTTGACTATGTTGGTTAGCACGCGGAGCAACTCAAGGCCCTTGCAATTTGATATGAGCAAGTTTCTAAGATTATCGACAATAAGAGCAACTTGAGCATATAGGTTATCATGATTTAGGAAATATTTGAAATGTTTAAGGTCTTCTTCCAAAGATTGAACTTTCTCAAAGGGGACCCTAAGAGCAATTTCATAATCTTTAGAGGATGGAGACCCTAGAGGAGAATTAGAAGGATAAGAACCTCCAAATTTTGGCTAAGAGCCAGAAGGATCGGGATTCCTAGAAAACATCAGACTAGGCTTGGTAGGACTGTATTGGTCTAGAGCTATACGATCTCTTGATCTTCTTTTGACTACACATCCAGAGGTCATGGACTAGGTTGTTAAGCTCATAAAGGAGCACTCACAACACAAAGTCTTACAAGATCTAGAAGATGAGAGAAGATAGTACAAGAAGGAACAAAAAGGTTTTAAATGATGGTTGGAAATATTTTTTGCAAGAAGGCGAGTTCACATTGGGTTCACCAAAATGTAGAGGAAGGAATTTTCTACCCTCAAGTTGATGAGATCTCAAGGAGCAAACTATCTCTCCACTACCTCAGTGGACACAACTCAAGTGAATTGGGAATGGAAGAATGTGAATGTTAACAAGTACATCAATTGTTTGGACCTTTCGACATCAAAAACCTAAAGTGCAAGGTACATAGGCCTTCTGGATAGCTCGACAAGCTCTTTGTTTAGGACAACAACACACTGTGTTGGTGTCTCATACAAATAAAAAACAAGATTTGTCACCAAAAAAACACAAGGTACTATACATAGGTTTTCTATACGTGAAAGGGGTGAAAAATATGCATACAAAATTAAAGGTGCATAAATAGAGATGTTGAATGAAAATAAGACAAAAAAATGACAAGGAGAGGTTTTAGATATCACTAGAAGCTTTTGATGATGTTCGAACTTGCTTCAAAAAAATTTTCAACCTGCACCTACACACACAAGACCAAAGAGAAATGTTTTGGTGGCTGTATAGGAGCTTTCCTCAGTCAAACCCCCATATTGGTGTTTCCACCTCCATGAACAACCTTATAAAAGATAATAAAAATAGAGGTGAAATGATAAAGAAAACCATATGCTAATTAAAGACAAATAATATGCTTAATAAAGATTCTTGAAGAGTTAGCCTATTCAAGCACCAAAAGTGAGGCTTGTTGGTGCAACAAAGGAGCAACAAGAACCTCCAAGATGACAATGGCTTTCTTGCATGGTGAGCTCGTGTTATAGCAATGGAGTGCACTCTAAAAGCCATAGAAGAGATCTTTGAAAGATATACATGTGTCGAATGGTGGAGAATGAGAATAGAAGAGAGCTATGTATTTCTTCAAGAAGAGCAAGAATGAAAGAAGAGTGTAGAATCCATGAATAGTGAAGTCTCAAAGTAGAGAATGAAGAACTACTTTCAAAAATGCAAAAAAGAGGGAGTTTTTGGTCTAGGAAATTTTCCCAAGTGATTCTCGACGAGGTTGCAAGTCGTTAGAGGAGTTATGCTGCCAAAACGCGACAAGTGTAGTGTCTCAACAACCACCTTGGTCACGGATTTTTGTGGGACGCTAGTGCGGCTCATGAATGCCTTCGTGATGCACATTGGTCCATGGGAAAACTGGACTCAACGATCGAGGAATTGAGCATGTTAGATGGTGAGAAATGGTTTAAGTTAAGGAAGAGCATATTATATTAATTTATCTAAAGATGAAGGTGTATGTAGTGTGAAATTGCATAAGATCTCCAACTTGTTTCCAAACTATCACTTACAAATAAGAGATGAGCGTGGTCTTTCCAAAGGTAATGAGATCTCCAGCAAGAATCCACCAAACATACACAAGAACACAAATATTTTCAAAGGCCAAAGGGAAGCTCACCTTCCAACTGTAGGGTTGCTCACAACCCACCCTTGAGCTATGAGGCCTTCTAGGAAACTTGAGTTACACAAGGAGAGAAAACATAGATAAACATTTATATCCTAACACAAAACTCACAAATACAAACTCCCATCAAACCCAAGGGGTTCACAACACAAGAATCTTCTTCAAGATTCAAATTAGGGGGAGATGAGGGGACAACAATCAAACAATGGTAAAAAATAAGCCAATGGTAATAATGTGGAACCATAGTCAAGACTGATTCTACTTTTTCTGACTACATTCCTATGTTTGTGATTGCTCATCACGTTGTAACTTTCTACTGTTATTTCTCTCTCATGTTGTATTGTCTTGTAGTTACCAGTTTTTTGTAGTTTACAACTCTATTGTCATGCAATTACTTGTTTCCTATAATTTGCTACAACTGTTATTGTTGATCTGCTGATCTGCTTTGCTACAACTTTCCTATAGTTTCACACTACAATCTCTTTGTAATCTGTATTTTATCAATATAAAAAAAAAATTGCATGAATGTCTAGATCGCCAAAAAGCAAACCTCACATATTCTTAATTATCATTGTCAATGACAATAAACAACCATATTTTTATTAACAACAATAAAATCAGTTAAATAACTAAACACTTCTAATCCTTCTCTATTCTCACACATATATAGGTGTGTTTAATCCCTGTGCACCTAGTAAATTGCAAAGTAATCTATATCTCAAAAAAATCAACATCAACATCATCATAACCGTCAAATCATAAAAATAAAAACAAAACCAAAAACCAGGGAAATAAAATCACAATGGTTATGCCCGAAAGGGAGACCATTCCCACCGGGGGAAAGGTGAAACAGACCACTCACTTTAGCAAAACATAATTCACATGTTAACCTCAACTAACTCAAACAAATTAGCAATGGGGTCCAGGGGTTACTGGTATTACCCAGATTTTTTTGTTGAATAAAAAACAAGTAGCATACAAAGCCCACGTGTTCCCTGCATAGAACAAAAGGACCCATAAACCATAGCAGCCAGTACTTGATAAGCTGCACTCTGTAGACACTTAAATTAAAGCTTTTTAACCATTTCATCACATGTTGTTCCTCTCTTTGTAATATTTAAGATTGTGTACTTCCAATGTTATCGACGGCATTCTTATCTCCACTAACCCCCTATCTCTCTATATATACGCAATGTGGGTTCTCCTTGATTAGAACACTTGACCTAATTTTCATTGCTTGTGGTTGATGGATATAATTTTTTGAATATTTATTTCTAACCTTGTCTTTGATCCGCATGGGCAGCTGTCCCAGTTCAATTTTTTCTGCATTCATAGTCTTTGCCATTTGGGCATTATCTGGATCTTAATTCTACTAATGCCCAGATGATATATTCCCGAGTCTATTTCCAAAACTGTGAGTTCAGAAGAAGCGTTGTTTTTCAAGAGAAAAAAAAACAAATTTGGAGACAGCAAAAATGGCGACTTCAGCACTTGCTTGGGTTTCAAGGTGTCAGAGTGTCACTTTACTGGTTATAGTTATTTTTGCAATGCTAATGTCAACAGGCAACTCGGAGAAGAAGCCCATCTGGGCCAGTATTCCGTTGGGTTCCCAGCTGTCTGCTTCAGAGGAGGACTACTGGTTGTCCCAAAATGGCACCTTTGCAATGGGTTTTTTCTCAAAAGAACACAATGGGATTTACAGTGTGGGGATATGGTACAATTCTATTCCCACGCAGGCACAGGCAGTGGTCTGGACGGCAGGGGATGATGTCAGAGTGAGCTCCAATTCCACTTTTGAGCTCTGTGCTGATGGGAATTTCATTCTGTTTGATCACTTGTCTGGGACCCCTGCTTGGACTAGCAATACCAGCAATGTAGGTGTTGTGGGTGCTTGTTTCCATGACAATGGCAACTTTGTTCTGACTGATAATGAAGACAGGATACTGTGGGGAAGCTTCCAGGCACCCACAGATACTCTGCTTCCAGGACAGATGCTTGCGATGGGTCAAACTCTCAGAGCTTCTTCTAAAACATCCGTTGCAAGTCACTATGTTCTAGAGTTGGAGGAGTTCGGCAATCTGGTGCTCAAATGGTCTGCAAGTGTGGTATATTGGGAAAGTAGAACAGGCTCATCTGCAGGTTTTCTTGCTTCAAAATCTTCTGTACCCACTGGAGCAACATTTTTAGGAAATGGAATCTTGGGGCTGTTTAATGAAGAGAGAAGCATGGTTTGGTCTAGATATAGTGGAGATTTCACAGACCAATCTGTGGTTCTGAGGCATTTGAGACTCGATAGTGATGGGAATCTTAGAATGTATTCCTGGATTGAAGCAACAAAGATGTGGACCGTAGGGTGGCAAGCTGTGGAGAATCAGTGTGATGTATTTAATACCTGTGGATTGTACGGTGTCTGTAGCTTTAATTCCACAGGGCCTATCTGTCAATGCCCTTTTGAGAAAGGGACCAACTCAGAACATGGTATGGAGAGGGGTGTTAGCAGAGCTTGCAGGAAAAAGATGAAGCTGGGAGGCTGCAGTACAGGGACTAGCATGTTGGTTTTGAAGAAAACAGTTTTATATGGAATTTATCCTCCTCAAGATGTCTACAATTATTCCAGCGTGGAGAGTTGCAGGTATAACTGCTTGAAGGATAGCTCATGTGTTGCTGCAACAGCTATCAATGATGGGTCTGGCATCTGCAGGATTAAAAGAACTGATTACATCAGTGGATACACTTATGATTCTGTTCCTGCAATTTCTTTTCTAAAGGTATGTCTTACGCCAGAAGCAGTGTCTGATCATGCTATTCATTTTCATCCTAGCCCACCGAATCCAAATTCATTAAGCACGTTTCAATCTCCTTCACCTAATGCATATAGCTCAAGAACCACTGGTCTCTTTGGCTCCTGCATTGGAGGAGCAATCATCGCAACTTTTGGTCTGTTTCTAGCCATACAAATAGGAGTTGGTTGGTACATATTTACAAGAAGAGGAATAAGAAGAATGCAAAGGATTCCTTCTACCAAGCACCAGCTAATGGATCCATGTTCTAGATCTCTAGTCAGGTTGACATTTGTAGAAATAGAAGAATTGACTGGGAATTTTAGTCACAAACTAGGTCCAACTGTTTTCAAGGGAATTCTGCCCAACAGTAATCCTGTGATAATCAAACAGCTAAGCGTTCAAACTACAGAGAAGGAATTTAGGATGATCTTGTGCAGTTTAGGGATTACCCGGCATAGAAACTTGGTCTGTTTGCAGGGCTTTTGTTGTGAGGCTCAACATAGACTGATAGTTTATGAGTATGTGAATAACGGGTCTCTTGATCAGTGGCTATTTGGTTGCACAAACAAGGCTAGGGAACTGAATTGGCAAAGAAGGTTCCACATAGTTATAGGGATTGCACGAGCCATTGCTTACTTGCATTCGGAATGTCGTGATTGTCTTTCTCACTCTAATTTGAAGCTGGAGAATGTCATGTTGGATGATAACTTTATACCCAAGCTGACAGATTTTGGCCTTAGCAAACTATCCCAGGCAATTTCTGGTGAAAGCACTTCTTGCTCGGAATCCTCCCCCGAACAAGATGTTTTCAGCTTTGGGTTGATGCTGTTGCAGGTAATCAGTGGCAAGAGAGATCCTAACCGTGATTGTCCTGAAAATAAGGGGATTTGTAATTGGGCATTTCAAGAATATCAGAATGGTCACCAGGATGGCATTGTTGATGGCAGGATGGAAGGTAACTTGGACTGGGATCAAGTTGAAAGGGCCCTTAGGATCGCATTTTGGTGTATGCAGGACAGATCATGTTTAAGGCCTTGCATAAGGGAGGTGGCAGCAGTTTTGGAGGGAACTTGTCCAGTTGACCCACCTCCCATTCCGCGCACCAATGGACAAGAAATACATGCAGGAGGCTCAAGCGAGCTGAAGGAAAGGGCGGCAGAGGAGAAGATAAAAGACGTGAAAGAGGAGGAGATTAAAGAGGAGACAAATAAGGAGGCCAAGGAGGAGGAGGTTAAGGTTTCAGAAAAACAGGACAACTTGCAGCTGGCCACCACTTCTCATGGCAACAAGGCAAAGTAACTCTATAAACGCAACCCAATTTTTTTTCAATGCAATATATGAAAATCTTAGAAAACCTATAAGATGCCTGAAAAGGAATGAATGCCGATGCCACAAGGATCTCAATCTTAAGAGCATATCCTATAGAGAAGGGATCACCCCTTTACAATGATCCATTTTGCAAAATCAAGGACAATTTGAGTGTTTGCAAACACACAAACTGCAGGCAGACAATGAATTGCTAGGTTTGTCCATTATCACAAGACCATATCAAACGACCAATTTTGATCACAAATGAACAGGAATAGGAGAGACTAGTAAAGACATCTGGAAAAGGCAGAGCATCTGTTTGAGGAACTGAAGATTCACAATGCTCCTTAAGGCACAATATGAGCTTTGCTTTGATGTCGACCCTGTAGTGCATTCCATGCAATGCAAAGCATACATCTGCCCTGTATTCTCTGATTTATCATAAAAGCAATAGCAGATCCACTGCTCAGTGTGTATACAAACACATTATGGCCATCTTTAGATTGTTCAGCTTTCCATACTAGGGTTGCATATTTTGTCTTTCACAAAGCCTGAAATAAAGGATTGAGAACTCTAAATATGGGGTTGAATCATCTTGGGATGGTTTATCTTTCTCAAATCTACGAAAGATTTGATTATTTTTAATGTGATGGGCTCTTGAATGTTTTATTGCAATATATTTCTGACCTTCATCCTCTATTTCTCATTCTGTCGCTTGATTGTTGAAGTGCCGTTCATTCTGTATACATACTAGATTTGTTTGTTTTCAACATGGACTGTTTACTAAGTTGGGTCTGTTCTGTGTGAGAAACATTGTGGAGTGTTTTATGTTGAATCTCTATCGTATATCATGAAAAGAAGTGCATGTGTCAGGGTCAATGTCCACGTTCATCTATGGACATTTTTCCACACTTGATGCGACTGACTTCCCTTCAAATAACTTTAAATACTTTTGTGCTGCCTCATCTATCTCAACTTCATATGCCTTCGAATGTTTATATACAAACACAGATATGTGTGTGCACACACACATACATGCACGCACAGACCGCAAACACGCACACACACACCACACACATATATGCTATATGTGTGAGATTATAATGCTTCACTCCCATGGAGAATGTCTGTGCAGAATGATGATAGAATCTCTAGTAGGCGGATCAGAATTCTATTAAGTTTATGAGAAACAAGATGCAAGGTTCAAGGCAACTTTTTATGAGGATAATCTTCTAGTCTGTTTCAAGGAATCAAATATTTTGAAGCCAAAGTACTCCCTATGTAGATGGATTGGAAAGTTTTGAGTTTACTACTAATCTTGTTCGTGAGGCCAAAATCCTTGAATCCATTTTTGGGATTTTTACAAAGGAGATCTCATACAACGAATTGGTGTTCCCCTTGGTGATGACCATAAAAATTGCATTTACCTTTAACTTGTACATTAAACCAAGATAGCTTGTTTTTCAAAGTAGGCTCATTGTCTATTGAGGCAAAGTTGCAGATGTTAGTGGTTCTAGTTTTCATTGGACTTGATTTTCCATGTAACTCATTTACTTTATATGATTTAACTCCAATGCTTTGTAGGGTGAAATAAAATGCATTCCCCTCTGATAATGATGATGATGATGATGATGAGAAACAATGAGAAGAGAATTTGAACGCATATGTACTGTAAATAGTGGATAGTAGTTGGTGCATGTGTCATAAAAGAACTCATACAATAGATCTTCACAAGATATTTAAAATATCTTAACAGCGCATTGTGTGTAAGGTATAGAAAATATGCCAATTTTGTTGAGTAGGTTATTTTTTGTTTGCAAATCTTCATTGAGGTCAAGAGCAGCCTTTAGTAAGCCTGGACTCCATTCTTAAGGTTTATACTCTTGGGTCATAGTCAAATACACCATATAATCATGCACCACAGCCTCACCTCATTCACAAGTGGCTCCTGTTATGACTACACCACGACCTCATAGACAATAAGCAATATATTTTTGTTAATATATAAGAAACAAGTTCAGAGGTTGTGGCAGAGCAAAATGCTTGCCTCAAAGACAGTTCTAAGACTGTGCATAAGACAGAAATGACAATAATGTCTACTAAATTTGATTTTATATCCTTACCTAGTTTGTACTCAATCCTCTTGAACAGGGGCGAGTAATGCCCCGGGTTTTGTACTGCTCTATTTTGATTTGAATAAATTTTTACCCCTCTTCTATTCAATTATTTAGAGCTGCAATAAAATTTCTAAGCACACTATTAAAGAGAGCTTTGATATAATTTGTGTCTGTTGACGTGTGTCATGACTGCCCCTGTTGGTGTCTTGGTTCCACAGAAACATATCTTTTCTTCTTAGCAGAGAATAACAAGAAGAAAATCCCAAAAAGTTTTCATCATTAGGTAACAACTGAGAGACAAAGGTGGTCATGAAAAAGCTATGGAAAATTGGAAGCAAAGAAGTGTTACAGTAAACGTCTCAGGTAGGTCTTGTTAACGACCTCCTCTTGTGGGGTACTAGTTTTCAAAGTCCTAAGGACTATATGGGAAACTATGTGGCACGTTTCTTTAAATTGCACTATTTCAAATAAGTCGCCATCGTAGCACCTACTTTGTCAACGAGAAATGCAGTCCTCCTAGGCATCTAAGATAAAGAATCAAACCAAACAATTATTTTTGCTTTCCAAAATTAATGTAAGTGCTCTTTGTATGTATATATAAACATCAACTTGGTTAATAAGTGAAAGAGACATGCAAGAGCATATATACATATAAAGTTTTAAGTTTATTATATATTTTTAAATTATACATATAATTAAATTTGTAAATTTAAAGGGTTGACCCCATAGTGCAACAGTTAAGTTGTAAGGGCAGCAGTTGGGCTGTTTAAGGTTCGAATCCTACGATGGATTGTGGGATTGCTGCAGGGAGAAAGCAGTCGGGGGTGGTCAAAAGGCAGTAGCGACAGTGGATCTGCACCGGAGTGAATGCTTAAAGTCGGCAATTATGGCACCATTGGGATCGCTTGAGCAGTGGTGGGCCAACAGTGGTGGGTTTATTGAGTAGTGGTGGGCAACAGTGGTGGGTTTATTGAGTAGTGGTGGGTTTAGCTGTGGGTTTAGAGGTATCGGGGACGAGGTCCCTCGTATGTGGCCTCACTGGTTCATAGCTCTAGCCAAAAACGATGGGTGCTGCCCCTTAGCAGCAATTTACCAAACAAAAATAAATAAAAATTATAAATTTAAATAATATAATTTTACTATTAAAAAATCTAATTCACTCTCTAACTAAATTTAATCTCAAAAAGAGGATTGAACTCTCAATCACCTTTTCTCCATAGAATTAACTTCCAATCAAGTTTAATCATTATTTATTAAATATTTCATTTTATTTAAACTATATAAATATATATAATTTGAATTTTAAAAAAATATAATATGAAAATGTCTTAATATTTTAATCAGTTTTCATTGTAAAATTCATAGAATTTTAAAATAAATTTTACTCTTAAAATTCAACAATATCAATTAAATTTTTAAGAGGTGGGACTTCTTGCGGTTGGGGGATCTCACCCGTAGGGGACTAGTCTCGTTCTAACTCGCTTCAAGTACCCAAAATAAGGACTCGCTAGAATGGATCGCTTGATAAAAAACAATATCAATTAAATTTGTTTTACAATGCTATTTTAAATGTTAACATTTTAATATTGTTTCACATTAATCAATTATTTCAACCATGCTTTCATATTTGTGCGGACCACTTTCCTAAAATAGACATTAAGTTCTTTTCACTTGATATATTAAAGTGGAAGATGATGGAACACTTTACACTTTGCTCTTAATTGACAGCTAAGTTTTGTCACTTGATTTGCCACTTTCCTATCAAAGTGGGAGATGGTGTTGACACTTTTAAGTTTTAAATTAAAAAAATGGTTTGCTAAGTAACATTGAAGTGGAAGATGATGAGACAAGTCCTAGATATGATGATGCTAAATTTGGTGAATGCAAGGTAAGGGCATCTTTATTGCTTTTGTATTCTTTATGATTAAGGCTTCCAAGGTACTTTACAATCATGGGGTAGCATTTAGTAGATGCCAAGGCACTCAATCAATTCTTATTTGTGTTATTTATACATCAACCAATTATTTTATTTCTAATTTAAAAGTTTTAGTGTATATTTTTAGATAATATAAATGAAGGTTTTGTAGGGGCTATATCCAAAATAATATGATTACACAATGATTAAAAAATAGACATGACATTTTGTGTAACATATAAAAATAGTATAATAAACATAATTACTTGTCAATGATCTTGACATTCAATGATACTTTTGAATATAACAAATAATTTCATCTCGAGAAAGGGTAAATAGTGTGAATAAACAAGAAATATTTAAATTATTCTTATTGATGCTTAAATTTATATTTATGTATAAGTTTGCTCTCATGCAAAAATCAAGTATGGGAAGCCTATTAGTGGGGCATAGTTCAAAAAATAACCTCCAAGTTTGAGAAGCAAGTGTTTTGTATGATTTTTAATAAGTACTAACCTATCCTTTATAAATGCAGAAAAGAGGAAAGACTTAAAAATGAAACACAAAATAAAAAACTAATCTTAGTGAATAATTAGGAATTATTCACTATATGAGATCATTGTATTCAAACTCTAGAAATTTGCATGGTAATAGTCAACAAAACCGAAATTTAAGCATTCAAAATGTAAATAAAAGACTAGTCTCATAAATGGCAAGAAGGGGAACAAAATTGATTAATATTTCTTTTGTTAATCATTTGACTGTGCCCAAATTATTATTAGAGGGTTCTAAAGGTCCAATTTCAAGGGGCCAATGTATAGTCCATTAACCACAACAATGGGAAGTCTCGTTGGACAACATTGTCATTTGGCACTGAAGGTGATTTTCAATAAGACAATCTTTGGGGTGAGAGGATCAACTCCTTATCTATGTATGTCTAAGCCTAAAGTTGCTTGTTGTGTGGGGGAGTGAAAAGAAATATTGAAAGCAAATAAAGTAAACTAAAAGCTCATATTGAATAGATCAATCATCTCGATTGTTGAAGTAGAGCATAGTAGCTCATGTTACAATAATCAACAGTGGGAACATGTAATCAATTAGTAAAAAATGAACATAGACAAGTCAAAAATTTATTGGAACAAATGTTTATTGATTGTTATAAAAATTGTATACATATTTTTTGAGGTAATAAGCATAGAGGCTCACCTGTGGAACAATAAAAAGGAAGTAGATTTCATTAAAGCATCAAGCTCAAAAGTTTAGCTGCAAAAGTGTTAACTGTGTAGAAACAATCAATGTATCAAGCTCAAAAGTTGAGTTTCTCAAAATTCTTCACGTGTATAAGGCATATAAACCAATATTTATAACTATTCTACTTGGCACACACCAAAAGTACATTTGAATTTGAAATTTGAAAGAGAGATAACACCTTTGGGAATTTGGCACATTGACGATGTGTTGTTAGTGGTTGGAGTAGCCTTTGAACCTTTTAGGGAGTTGGTTCCTTGAATTTCATAGCCTATCATTGTACTTTAGTGGTCTCAATAGGTGAATTGATTGCTTGTGCATTATTTGATTAGTGGTCACGAATGCTTGGCCATATTATCTTGTAAATTTTGATTTCATGTATTGGAGTGATTCTACCATGGCTACTCTAGTACAATAGAATCCTTAGCATGATGTAGGGAAATTATGAGTGTCAATTCTTTGAAGCTATGGTGCTTGGTGATGTGTTTTTGTGTTAGAATGGAGTATCACACACATGCTATTGGATGTATTAGTAGCTAGTAGATTAGGAATTGCACATAAACTTAGGAGAAGCTATGTCATTATTTTTTTGGATTCCTTGGGAGTGCATCACATAGTATTGATTAAATAATGAGTCAACTTGAATTAACAACACAAGTGAAGCCTACCAACACTTTCATGTTGTGTCTTTTGTTTTATAACTATGTTTTCCTTGCCATATGCTGTAACATCAAGGCTTCCTAGGAGAACTTATTTTACTTTGGGAATTGTGGACCATTAGATTTGATCTAACTTGGAGCATCAAATGATAATCATGTGTTGGGACATAACCTCTATCAAAATTGCAACAAAATATGAAAAACCAAAATTGGATGAGAGTGGGGAGAATCATAGATGTTTTGAGGCATCTTTATTGATTGGATGTCAAGGTAAGATGGATTTTCCACTTATTTTAAGGATCCACTATAGTTCTAGAAACTCTCATGAGTCCTTTCGCTTGTAGAAGGAAAGAGACTTAAAATGTATCCATTGGGTGTAATATTCAACAGAAAGAAAATTAAAAATTTGATAATATACCCACCTCTTATAGATTGCTCATGGAAGCCATGAGCCTTCCCTATTCATCATCCTTGTGTAGGGTAACCCTCATTAGTTATTGATGCTTGTGCTCCAATTCCAGTGCATCTTCATATTTGACCTACTAAGCTTGAGAGTTGGTCTCTCACACAAGTGTCCTTAGTTTGATGATTGGCTCGACAATTTCCAATATTTCTTCTATTGTGGATGTAGGGGATAGCTCGTCAAGCTTTTCATTTGGCCTTTTTTCCTTATATGTACTTGGAATGCACTAGGTGGAAGTACCTTATCATTCAAATTTATAGGAGAGGCGAGGCCATTCTTAATGAGGAGATGTATTCATGCAGGTATATCCACAACCAATTTTCCCACTACTCCTAGTTGTACCTTGCATTCTTAGACCACTCTATCCTTATTAAGGGCATCATTTTCCTATTGGAAAATAGAGGGCTTACTCTTTATCTTAACAACAAAGCTATGTGAAGTTGACACAAGCTTCACCAAGGATTGGTGTAAGAATTAGATCCAACATGCCCATCTTCTTTTGTATCATGGAGTAGAGGGTCCAAACATATCAACAAAAAACATCATTGATGTGAGTTCAACAATTTACTATTCTATTTATTTTGAGTATTCACAACAATGGGCACATATTACCTCCAATGAATTAAAAAAGAGCTTGAGCTCATTAATTTTGACCTTGAGCTATTGAATTTCTTCTTTGGCTAATTTAAACCTCTATTCTAGGTCCTCATTCTTCTTGACAAGACCTTCATTGTTTGTTTCTATGTATCTCTAGATCTAGAGCATGGTGAGCTAATTTTCCTATGCACTCAACTTCATTTTCGTGGCTCTCAACTCAATTGCTGAAACACAAAAAAACAACCTATTCCTTTTCCATTTGAGTTTTTAGCTCTTCTACCTACTTGGTAAGGAAGTCTATGATGGTCTATTTTGTTATGATCTCTCCTTTGGCAAATATGACCTATATAATTTAGCCTTGACAAGCTTTATCTTAGCTTCCATTATACACTTCTTTACATACTGAGCTTGCACATCCTCCACTTTAGTCACCTTGTTGGACATAACGAAAAGTTATCATTCAAGGGCTCTAATTTTTACTTTGGAGGTTTCTATCATTTGTATTCCTTAAATTTCTCCTCTCTTCGAATTCCTCTCTAAGGTGATGAGAGATGACCCAACTACCTTGTACCCCTCTTGGAGGAACTCAACTCTATCTTGTGCCCAAGCATCTTTGATGCTTATGTTTGTTGCCTCCTTTAGGTAGTTCATAGGTTGCATTTGTCCTTTAGGATTATCTACTAGAGGATTGAATCAAAGTGTAAAGCTTCTTTCTTAGATCATATCTTGTGCACATTCTTTTGGATGTCAAGGTAACATCTTGCCTAGTATTTCTCTTGACTACCTTTTGTTGTGACATAGTCTTGATTTGTAATATTTGTTGTTGGTATTGTTGATGGCCAAATTGACACATGTAACACGGGTAGGGTGAAGCTCACCTTACCTCTCCTAAAAAATACGACTAAGTCTTAAATCAATCACCTTCCAAGGTCCTAAGAGTCAGGTCACAACTTTTTTGTCTAGCTGAGTGGTCAATGTGGTATGTTTATACAAGGGGTCTATCGTATTCTATTCAAACTAGATTGAATTTTAATCTAAATCTTACTCTACCTAAATGTATGAAGAAAGATAAAAATATTATAAAGGAATTTAGGAGAATGATGTAACTATTGTATCCCAATCTTTGTTTGAATAGCAACTCAAGAAAATTTATTTATTGCAATATTAAGATTGTCATTACTCAATCATTCATACTAATAGTGCAATATTCAAAGGAAAAATTAATAATATTGAAAAGTAAATTATTCCCAATTACTATATTCCACACACAAATTAGAAATAATTTCACAAATTCCGTTAAGCACATCATTTCACAAGTTATCAATAAGTAAAGGTTAGAGATTAAGGCACTACACCATATGCAAGAAGACAATTTTGAAATGTTTGTATTAAGCTTCACCCTTCTTTTATCAAATTACATTCTAGCAATTGCTACACTAGAGTTTATGATTCTATCTGTCAATAACTATCTCCAAATATTCTAAAATGCTCTAAAACTATATCTACAATTTCTTGTAAATGCTACATAAATTTTTCAACGTGTCCCCAAAGGCCTAATTCATCAACTTGTGAACCCTTCAAATCTATCATTTATAGAGGAATAGGTAACAAAATCTCTTGCCAAAAAATCAACATGCAAGATTGAAGTCTTTTTCTACATGTAAGAATCCCATAAGGAAACTTTCTATCTTTAGATTTTCAATATGCAAATAATTTGGCACCAAAACCTGTGTAAAAAGCAATAAGTTGAAAGAAAGGGGAAAATTGAGATGCAACGTTCACTTCATGATTTCAACAAATCCTTTTTATAAATATAAAGAATAAAGAATATAAGGAATATTCTATATTCAAATTAAGGAGCAACACCTTTGGACTTTTTCTCTTGCTTATACTCTGCAAAATTAGTGAAACACAAATTGACTAAGTCTTCATCTAGGCCATTGACCTAGTCTAGTTTGAATTTAACCTTTTGAAAACTCCCAAACACCATATTATTTACCAACTTCAAATCTTCTTTAACATCCATATATTTGTCCAAGATTTCCTCATTTGTATCTGGAGAAATGTTCAGGTCTTCTTCTATCTTCTCTTTCTAGGCCTCCTTTGTGGTATCTAAGGTATCCAACCTATGTTTATTTGTCAAGAGGAGAGCTAGATTTATTGTTTTTTTCAGAAACATTTCAAAATTTGTAGAATTTTCATACAATTTTTTATGTGTCTTCAATATGTTCAATCTATACTCAGCAATGAGTTCCATCTTGAAGGAAAAAAAATTATGCACTTCTCCATTTATATTAACTCTTTGAGGAACTTTAAATTTTGTTCATATTTTTCCTCTTTAGTCTTGAGTTTATCTATATATGCCTGGATTTCCTTTTCCAAGTTGTAAGCTTCCTCATAATATTTGTATCCCATGGCCAAGATTCCATTTACTTCTCCCAAAATATTTGAAACCCAATTATATAGTATCCCTTACTTTTCTTTCATAATTTGTAAAGAATCTACTTCCCTATTTGGTCATGAGGATTGGGGTTTCTGATGACACAACTTGTTGAGAAATGGCAAGTGATCAATTACTTTATGAGAGCCTTCATTTGTCCTAGTTGTGCCTTGATATCCTCCTTGGTTTGTTTATCCTTATGAATCCTAGTGACCATGGTACCAAAAACTGATTCCAATGATGTTATTTCCTCATTCCTAGTTTTCTTCCCTAGATTCACTTTTGAAAATTGAAAATTAGAGATTTGAAGTTCTTTGTCATCCTTATCCACTATTGGGGTAGAAATTTTTAGCTATTGTCTCTCCCAAATCAGTTTTCTCATCATGATCAATATTTTTTGATCCTATTCTCATCTCCTCTTTCCTCTCTACATCTTCCTCATGTAACTCTTTAGCGGGTATATCAAGAAAAGTGTATCAACCATTTTTGCTTGATTTTTGACAAGATTAATCAACTCTTGCTCCTCATATGTTAAGACTTGTTCTTCTTGATTACTTTCTTCCAAGATAAGTGAGAGTCACATGTGTAAAATGGAGGGTGTAGATCTTCTAGGATAAGTAGATGGCTATGATTTTATGGGAGGATGTGATAAGTGATTAATTAGATTAATCAAATTTTGATTTGTGTAAGTGGATTAATTAGTCAACTAATTAATTGAGGGAAGTTTTAAGAAAATTAAATAAATATGATGCATTTATTTAAGTTTTGAAAGATAAGAATGTGAAAGGTGAATTTAATTAAATTTATTTAATTAAGGGAAAAATATAGAGAAAATGGGATAAATGATAAATTAGCTCAATAAATTTTGGTAATTGGGAAGGTTAATTAAATAATTGGTCTTATTTAATTAATGTTGAAATATGATATAGTTGAGTGTAGTTAGGTGTGGACAATTTTAGATATTTACACTTAAGATTTGAGACATTACACTAAACACCACATATCCCCAATTTTTTTCACATTTTCTTTGTTGGGCAATGCTTTTACGAAGATTAGAGACCACTTCACCCATTATTACTCTACTTTACCTACATAATTATTCTTTATGAAGGAGGGGATTCGCTACTCCCAAGTCCCAAGATAAACAAGATCTAAAGGGAGTGAATTTCCCTCGGTCACTTCAATGACATGTACTCAAGTGACGAAGGTTCAAGATGAAAGAGATTGCAAAAATGTTCTTAAAAGAGAGTTCTTGATATGTTCATGGATAAAGGACTTTGGGAACCTAAAGAGCATATTACACAGATTTTTGGGTCAAGTAGGCTAGCTCTCAACTAAGGGATGTTAATGCGGGAATCAGATGACAACGTGGCATGTTGTTGTCTCAGGGACACATTGGCGTCTCATACGGATAGAGAGGTAAACCCATGCATAGAACTCAAAGAATCTACTGTCTACTTAGAATATGAAGTCTAACTATTCTAATTAATTAATAGAAAGAAGGAAGGAAAGATGACTCACGAAAGGTCCTACACCATGAAGCCTTTTGTGAAGCCTCACACAAGCAATCTGCACACAAGATGAATGGGGGAAAATGTTGGGGCTATTTTAGGGCTTGCCTCAGTCAAACCCCCACTTTGATGTTCCACCTTCATAGACAACCAAATAGATAGAGAATAAAAAAGGTACAAAGTAAAGTAGACACAATGAGTGATGAAAGAAAACCCCACAATGGAGGAGAACCTGTATCACAAAATATAGACGAGTGATAAAATCAAACCCCACTATGGAGGATAACCTGTATCATGAAACCTAGACAATAAATATGTTAGCAAGTAGACAAGAAAAGATAGAAAGAGAGTGTTACCAACAGTTCATTGCTCCCTCTTGACAAGTGATAGATGTGATGTTGAATGGGCGGGAAGAGTTGTTACACTCGAGATTTTTCCACGACGATGCATGTCATAGGAAAAGTTCCCGAGATTCCCTCATTTAAACCCATAAAGTTTGGGGATGCTTGCATGCCACACAGACGTCCACGCACTGCGCAGGCATCACACCCACAACTTTGCAAGAAATGAAGTAGTGGACTACTGACACTTCATCGTTTCCCCTTATGGAGTTGGAATCGTGAAATTTTGACTCATAAGGTTCTTGTCATAAATGCGGCTAAGCACCATAAATGCGGTGAGCCAAATGCGCAAGTGTGAAATTGCCACGACATGCAATTTTATTACACTACATTTTTCCCCCACTTTAGTGAACCAAACTTTGGGAAAAACCAACTACACTAAAGTAGAAAAGAAAACATTAGTGCAAGATTGAAAATTTGAAAATTTTATAGATTTGTGTGTCAAAAAGGATACTATAGAGGCTACAGAGGTCTAACAGGCGGATACTAGTGAAGTTATGTTTTGCAAAACTAAAATCTAGGTCAACTAAAAAATCAGAAGAAGCTACCATAGTGAGAAGAATGCTTAAGAAAAATTTGGTGGTTCAGAAGAAAAATATGATGAAGAGGTGAGTATATGCCCCCTCCTATTTTTGCCCCTAGCTAGGTGGGGTGAAAAAAAAAAGGATGGAAGAACCACATTTGCCAAGAAAAATTAGCCAAAAATGACCTATATATATACACGGGAGGGCTTAGAGAAAGGGTCATTTTCACTATTCACGGTGAGAGTTTTGTTGACTTTTGTGAAAGAAAAGACAACAAAATGTGTCACCGACAAGATTACATAGAGCCCAGGATCGTGCAACTTTGCATGGCCATAGCCAAGGGTAGCGAGGTCGATGAGGTACGAGGAATCTAACCCTAGATTGTCATTTTTGTGCATTTTTTTTTTATGTTTTTCCAATTCAAAAGTAATGCAAGCGTTTGATCAATGCAGATGTGAAGAACCCTATTGGTTCTAACTCTACATGTAGATGCTAAATGCATTGTTTTGTGTTTTTGCTTGTGTTTTAACAAATTTTTGATAATTAAATAAGAAGTTCTCAGGCAATATTTTCACAAGAAATAATAATAAACATATAAGAGTTCTAAATGGTTTATTTGCTTTTAAGAAACATTTACAAACACCAATTATTGCATAATCATACCCGAAAACGCCAACTAATTGCCTTTATTGAAATTTGGAAATGCATGTACAACAATAAGGGTACTGTTGTAGGTGAATGATCTGATCTGAGTCATCAATTTCTCCACCTTATTTTTATTGCTAAAGCCTTATAAACACTAGGCATCCATGATGGGTGAAGGGGGATCCTTCCTTGATAGGCATTTTTTCCTCTAACTCACACGCCTCCTTGATTCAACAACCATGTGGCCTCTACAAGAGTCGTGCGACCTGCACAGAAGGTACAACCTACATAAGATGGTACAACCTATGCAAATTAATGTTCGTATGCTCTTTGATGGCTACTACAAAGAATTTTGTAAGTGCTCTCCAAAATCTGTTCAAACCCTTGGACAAATCTTCCTCAAATAAGCTCAATGATGGCTCATGAATGAAGCCAATTCTCAGGAAATGATCTGCTGATCTTTCACAGCTTCAATATTGCAAAATCTGAAGAATTTTCGTTCTCCAATGTTGGTAAATTGCATGAAACCCTTGTCTCAGGCACAAGCTCCAAGAAGCCAAAAGAAATCAAATGTCAAAATGCTCAATACGTGAATGAATTCTAATTCCTCTTTTCTCCTTATATTCCCTCCAAAAAGGCACGACTTTCCATGAAGAGGGTTTTAAATACATTTAAAATGTATTTAAGTTATAAAGTAGTTGATACACCCTTTTAATATAATAATTCAACTTGGGCGTACCATTTCACCCCCTTTATAATATTTAAGTGGCTTTTACTTTTATAAAGTTAAATTATAACTTTATAATATCCCCTTAAGTTAATTAAATAACTTAACCACTAAAATATTAATATCTCACTCAATATTCAATATTTTGACGTGTCGTCTGAAGTTGGGGTCAACTCTGTGTAACCCCCATGTGTCCAAGTGCCCTGACTAAACATAGCATTACTGCCAAATTGACTTACTATAAATAGTAAGTTCCTCAAACGAAGCCAAACACTAATCTGCAAAGGCCAGGAATTGAACCCAATACTGAACTGTTGATGAGGAATGACATCAACCTCCATTAACTGCCACTAAGACCCTCTATCCAAACATATTAGCCTATGAGGGTCCAAGTAATAGGCTAACCCATCTACAATTGATACTGACTAGAGTGGGGACATTATAGTCTGCCCTCCTCGAATTTTGTTTTCCTCAAGCAAACTCAATGTTGGATGTTCTAAAATGCTCTCACTCTCCCAAGTAGCATCCTCTACCAGCAAATCTCTCCACTTAACCAAATATCCAGGTACTAATTGCATACACGTAAAATTTCTTGATTGATAGTGGATATCTAATTCTGATCAACTAACACCGTTTCTTCTAAAATCATCTCAAATTGATCATTTAATTGAATAATCAACATTATTTAATTAAATTTAACAAATTCAGCTATTAATCAAATAATTAAATTTATTGAATTAATTCACCCTTCTTCTAACAAATAATCATCATATTTAATTAAATCAAATCATTTAATTAAATCCTCTTTTAATCCTCCCATTTGATTAAAATCAAACAAATCAAATGTCGCAATCTCCTAATTCACTCCAAATAATGAATTCTGGATTAATTAATCCTAAATCAACTTTCTAATCATCATTATCAATTCCTCCAGCTTTTAACTCCTCAAAAGTTAAATCAACCCATGGTCAACTAACCAGGTTGCACATGAAAATAATTTCAATTAATTATTTAATTCATCTTTTTTTCCCTCACCAAGGCATATTCCAAGGAATATTCCTCTCAACAACCTCTCATTCAATTTTCCTCCAAAGGTTTTCAAAAACCTATCACATCCTCTTACATTTGCAATAAATTCTCTTACAACCTTTCAAATCTTCTTACATCCTCTCAAATCTCATTCAATTCCTCTTACACCATTTTCAAATTCTCAACCATCAACATTTACTTCTCTTCCATCCTCCTCCACTCACACATTTCCCAAAATGTGCTTCAACTTCCTCCAATAGAATTGTGACACTTGGCACAATCTCATTGGCTCTCAATTATCCCACATTCATCAATTTCCTCCATTCTTCAACCCTTGGCTTCTAGAAATAGAGGCATCCTTTTCATAATATGGATCCACAACTTAAAGCATTATCATTATAGGCATTTCACTCAGCTTTTCATAATTTTCAAGCATTTTTAGCTAGATTATAGTCAATTTAATACTTGGATATCAACAAATCATCAAGCTTATCAAAGGGATTGGGAAAGGGCTTTTTTCCACATCAAATGAGCACCACTCCCCCTATGGGATAAAGGTTTAGCTAGTTCTATTTAGATTACATGCTTTATTTTTTTGATTTCTTGTTATTTTCATATTTTCTAGTGAATTTTTCTAAAAAATTTCATAGGGAATACTAGATTGATCTTTCTAACATGTTTGACACTTGTTTGTTGATCTCTTGTTAGTTTGTGCAGGTTTGGTGTTCACATTTTTGCGCTAGAAGGAGGGATGATCATCTTAATTTCTTAATGTTTGTTTGACTTGTCCATTTTTTTGCAGACACAAGAACGTGGTTTTGTTCATGTGTGAGCCCCCAGAGTGTCATTTTTGAAAATATAGTGTTTCCTTTACAAACAAAGTTACTTTTATCATCATAGAGTCACATTTGAGGTCACTGGTTTAGTGCAAAGCATCGCCTTTTTTCATTTGCGAGCTCGTAGAGCATTGCTTTTGTTGCCTATTTTCATTTGCGAGCCCATAGAGCGCCGCTTTTGAAAATATAGTGTCACCTTTGTAAACAAGGTCGCCTTTGTTTTCTTGCTTTTGCACTCAATCTTAAAATGGCCATATCTTGGTCATATTTTGGTCTTTTTCAAAGATTTTTTTTTTTTGAAATGGGGTAGAATTTTATAAGCTATCCAATGGTGTAGGTGTTTCTCAACTTCGATAGAGTTAAAATTTTCAAATTTTCACCTAAATTCAAATCACATTGTAACTTGGTATAAGTTTTAGGGTTTTTATGCTTAATCATTTATCTAACCCTCATATATTCTTGTTTTCTTGATTATATCTAACATTTGGAGCGTGGATTACAGGTTTTAAAGGATCATGGAGCATGGAAGTGAAATAAAAAGCATTTGATACTCATTGTAATAGTGTTTTTAAACACTCATGGGAAAATAACCCATCTTATGTTATTTTCCATTCATGCTTTAGGACCAACTATAATTATTCTGGGCATAAAATTTACAAATAACTCAAGCTTTGTCAAATTTGGTTAAAATTGAACATTAGGAACTTACTAGACATTGCTTTGTGGGCTTAAATTGAACAAGACAGACTCATATTTAAGTTTGGTGCTCTAAAAAATATTCATCTTTATTTGGGCTTAAAATGAACTTGTGTCTTCCTTGCTTTGTAATTTTTTACAAGTTGTGTTATTTGAATGTGTATGCATTTCTCTCGTGCTTCATGACGATCTTAAGAATCAAAAGAATTCTAGTGACATAGGTTGTCTAAAATTACCCACACATTTCAGTTTGGAGCTAAAATTGAACAATCATGCGAGTGTGAAGGAAAGGCATTGTGTGTGTTCCCTCCTGAGTGCTTTACGCAAACTAGGAAGTTGAACTACAAATGTACTTCTTCGCTATTGTTTATCTTTAGAGATTCTGCCTTGGTGGGAAAAAGTACTCACCCCAAGGGAACAACTCGACATAGTCTTTAGCTAATCTTGCCACATGTATGGCCACCTCGAACGGAAGTCCTTACTACAACCTACTTGTTTAAAAGCCAAAATCCTTACTATTTGTTGGTGCAAGAACGGTCGTTCTGAAGCCGCCCCACATTTAACTATTCAAAGTAGAAATAGAATAAATCCTTTTGATCTCTGGATTTTAAGGATTTTGAGATTTGGTGGTCTCGAGAAGTGTGTGTCGTGAAGGGGAGCTAGTGTCACCAAATCTCTAGTTGTTCGCTTTGTCTCAGTGTTTGGAGAAATCCAAGTGGGGACTCAACAAATATTGTCCTTTCTATCCTAGGGTTGTGCAATTTGTGAGTCATTCAAATACATTGCTTGAAATCTCAAAACTTTGAAACAAATAGTCAACAAGTCATCAAAATTTCAAACCCTTTGGAAAGAGAAAATATCCTTGAAGAGTCCAAATGTTACTGTTTGTCCCTAGGGATTCTATCCTTAGAGGCTTCTAAATATTTGGGCTCATATCTCAATTTGTTCTCTCCAAAGTCAAGGTGAAACCAATTGAACCCCACACATGTGCTTTTTTTTTATCTTTGGTCTTATGGTCTTATGAGAAAACATTGATTTTTTTGGTTTGAAGTACTTATAGGGAAAATCATGTTCTTCACTATCTTGGTCTTGTAAACAAGGTCCCTTTTAGGTTCATTTAGGATCAAATTAAATGCTTCATCCATCCCAAACATTTATCATCCCATCCCACAAACAACTTTTAGAACCTTGGAAAAATTATTTATGCTAGACTTATGGTAAATCCTTCAATCAAAATCAAAATCACTTTGTTTGGCTAGATGTGTGTGGATGAATCCTTCTTCACACATTTAGTTATATTATCACCCCTTTGGACAAGTCTACCCCAAGGTAACATCTAACATCTTGGGATCTACAAGTTCATTATCCAAATCAAAAATCAAAAATCCCTAAGTCTAGTATTTATCCAAAGTTCTTAGAAGTTCAAACATCCATATCACTCACCCTTTCATCTTTCATCTCATTATTAGTCCTAAGTACCTTAGAAGGTCCCTTTTGCAACAAGGTCAAAACACAAGAAAAACATGGAATATAAACTTGATTCATACATTATGAGTGATCTAAGTCAACCAAACTATCAAAGCCTTACAATGCCAATTGATTATCAAAACTCACATTTATACAATCCATACATGGGATCATTATCTCCCACAAACCTCAATGGTACAACAAATGTGAGTATGCCAAATCTAAATTTTGGAACACCTTTCCCTATGGTAGATTTAAATCAAAGTCAAAACTTACAAATCTATCAACCAAATAATCAATACATGAGTCTTCAACAAAACAACATTATCCCACCAAATCCATACATGTCAAATGTGAATATACCAAGTACAAGTTTACCAAACACAAGCATTTAAAATCCACACTTGGTAAACTTTGGGATAGATATGTTTGCGAATCATACAAATGTTGTTCAAATTCCAAACAATATGTTAACGACTCCATGTATTGATCCAAGTCAAGGTAACACCATGCAAAATCAAAGTTACCTAAATTAAGGAAATGTGATTCCCAACGACAACAATGTTCAATTTCAACCTATAATGCCAAATCTAAACATCATCCCAAATCAGAACATTGTCCAAAATCAATTTGTCCATGATCCCATACAAACTTCACAAGTATACATTCCAAATCTACTCGAACAAAAAAAAAATCAACTATATCAAGGGTGTCAAGATCAAATTTTGCGAGATCAAATTGCTATACTTAAAAAAATAGTTGATTCATTTTGCCAAGATACATCTCCACCCCAAAATCACTACACTCTTCCTTTGGTTAAACCATGTCATCAAAGCATTGAGTTGTGTCCACAACCACATCAAGAACAAAATCTCCAATGTCAAGAGGTTGGATATCAAGATCAACAACATCAACAACAAACCCAATCACCACATCTCGAAGATAAATCACAACAAGAATCACCTCAACAAGCATAAATATCACAAGATCACAAACGTGAATACACTCCTTTTGGAGTGACAATCGAAATAGTGCTAAGAAATCTAGTTAATGCAAAACTCATCACTCTTCCAAAAGTAAGTGCTTTCAACTCTGTCCTAAACTTCCCTTGGAATAGGGTTAGATCTTATTGTGAGTATCATAGAGAAAATCCTCATAAAACATCAAATTGTATTCAACTCAAAAATCTCATCCAAGATCTTATTGATCAAGAAATAATAATTGTTGAGGACAATGATCAAGATTCAACCACTAGTGATAGTTGTGGCAATCTCTCCATCCCAATTGTTGAAAACAATGGTCAAGATTTATCCATCAATGAGCACCTTGAAGATGTTTCTAGCTCATCCAATGATCAAATCAACATATATCCAGAGTCACTTTTCAATCATGATCAAAATCCACCAACAATGCCCAACAATGATCCAATTCAAGAAATGTTGACATTATTTGATCCTATGGTTGAAAACATTGACAATCTCTCCACCACAATTGTTGAAAACAATGATCAAGATCAATCCATCAATGAGCACCTTGAAGATGTTTCTACCTTATTCGATGATCATATCAACATACATCAAGAGTCACTTTTTAAGCATGATCAAAACCCCCTAACAATATCCACCAATGATCCAATTCAAGAAATGTTAACATCATTTGATGTTATGGTTGAAAACATTGATAGTCACTCCACCCCAATTGTTGAAAACAATGGTCAAGATCTATCCATCAATGAGCACCTTGAAGATGTTTCTACTCCATCCAATGATCAAATCAACATGCATCAAGAGTCACTCTTTAGTCATGATCAAAACCCCTCAACAATATTCGACAATGACCTATTTCAAGGAGTGTTAGAATTATTTGATCCTATTGACATAATCCATGATCCATCAACCAATGTTCATGTTGAAAATGTCTCTACACCACCTAATGAGTTAGAGGACATATCTCAAGAATTTATTCCAAAGCATGATCAACATCTTTCACCAAAGTCTAGCAATGGTCCTTTCCAAGACATTGATATCCTTTGACCTCATGGTTACAGATATTGAAGAAATCCTCAACTCAACACTTGATCCAAATTCACTCAAATCTCAAGAGAATATTGAGCCACTTCCCATGCCTAATGAAGATATCCAAGAACCCTTTGTAATAAATCCATCCTTTGAAATTGACCCATGTCAAAAACTTGATCCAAAGCATGTTGAAAGCAATTATAAAATCATTCAAGATCAAGAATTTGTATCTCCAAGATACTACAATGATCTAATGGACACTCTCCAATCTATACAAGATGTCACAAATTATTATCATATCCATATAACACATACTCCTCCATGTCTACCCATGAGATGCTTTCTTTGGATGGACACACAAATGATCTTCATTTAGAACAAGATTCCTCTACTCTTGACATTATTACACAAGAACAGGAGGTTATTGATTCCTACAATCAAGTTGGGTTGTCAACATCAAGATCAAATATATCCCAAATACATATTGAGGTCAGCATGTATGAAGATATCAAGCATTATCCACTCAAGGAAAGAGGTCAAACCAAATAGGATATTCTGGAGTCAGCAGAGCATCAAATTGAAATAACATCGTCTACAGTATTCATTTATTAGAGAATGCTTGCTAAATAGGACATATCAAAACAGGCAGAATCAAAGCATGAAGGTACTACTTCCACAATACTGGGGGCAACTTCGTCTCAAGCAAACGTCAACATAGGAAGAATGAAGAATCCTTATGATGAAACCAATGCCAATACTACAACTAGCCATGTCACGAATCTTCATCCACCCATCACCCCATCCATGAATTGGGACCAATATCTAAAGAAATGTTTGAATCAAAGCACAAAGAACATTATCAAAGAAAAAGAAGTTGAGAAGCATAATGGACAAATCAAATACACATGGATACCAAAGAATACAAAGAAAGATTATCCCTATCAAACTCCATTAGTAAAAGAAACTATGGGGAAAAATAAAAAGGGAAAATTATCCATCAAAGATGTCCACACAAGAAAAAGAAGGCTTCTCAAGCGACGTACAAAGTATATCAAGAAGTTGGTCCTAATTCCATGCACACTTCTGTAGTCACCCATCATTGCTTATCTTCCCAAGTTTGGAGAGTTAAAGGTTCCAAATTTTCAACCAATCCATCTTCTATTCCTAAACACACTCCACCATTCACTCCTCCACGCATGATATCCAATTCTCACATTGACCATGTATTGGAAACAACCCTTCATCATAAGGATTCAGAAGGCACTCTATCGCGATGTGTGCGCAAAGACAAAGTTAACTTCAGTATCAACAAAGCAGATCAGGAATCTCAAAAGTTGCATTCAAGTGCATGTATCTTGGCAAAGTAGCTTCTTCAAGCAGGATATCGATGGAACATTATGATAGAAGCATCTACATCAACACCACCAAGTGGTTCAGCATGAGCTTAAAATCTTTCATAAAAAACCAAAAAAATAAATAAATAATGAAAATAGTAAAGATAAAAATCGTCTTCCAGTGAAAACCACTATGGTGGCGCTTTGGACATGTACCATGATGAAAACCTAGCAAATAGGCGTCATGTGTAGAATCAAGCATCTACATGCGCTAGTTCAAGTGGAAGCATCTCATCCCATCCATAATAAATTCCAACATTCCATTCATCTTATCCATAATAAATCCATTCATCCATTAACCACTTATCCAATCCATTTTCATCCATCTACATCCATCTTCCAAATTATCTTGATCTTGACAAAATTTTGGTGTACACTTTACACTTTCTTATGGTAAACATTTTGACATGAGTCATTTTCATTGATCCTATCCTACCCAACATTATCTGAACCATGAATCATTATCCAAATGAGCATTCTTTATTCAAACACCTTATCTTATCGCAAGATAATCCATATCCCTCCATCCATACATCTATCCAAGCATCCACCCATGGAATTCCATACATTGCTAGACACTGGGGGCATATATTTACATCTTGCTTTGGGAATAAATCTTGATCTATATCTTCCAACCTATGTGGTGATCTAAACATTGACAAATGTGAAATCAAATTGGTCAAAGCATTTGTGAGCAAGAATCCAAATCACTAGCCCATGGCATATTTTGACAAGAAGATGTTCCTTATCAAGTTTTATCTCTCATCGAACATCAATCCAAACAATCAATATCAGTTGTATCTAATGTGTGCCTCAACGTCACAACAAATCATTCAAACAAATTTTGTTCCAAACCGAGCTTCAAAATTGTGATCAATCAAATCCAATCAATCCATCATCATCTCGGGATTTCCTTCCCAATCCTCATGTTGCTTAACACTATCCTTGCATTGTTGTGTATCCTTAACAATGTTATCATCATAAATCCATCAATCTGATCAATCAACCCTAGCTTGGTTTTCAAAAAAATCCCAAACAGATCACTGATATCATCACACATCCATATCCAAATTGTCAAAATCGTGCGAAAAATCCAAAAACATTCAAAAAATCATGCAAAAATCCAAAAAAACATTCAAAACATATCAAAATCCAAAAAGCAGGTCAAAAGTCAGAAAAAGTAAAAAACATGGTATTCAAACTACGTCATCTCTGAGCTTAAACATAGGAAAGGCCATCATTGATGAGCTCTCGAGACACAAAAACACAAAAACACAAAAACATTCAAAAAACACAAAAACCATTTAAATAACTTGAAAATCCAAAAACATCCAAATATTTGAAAAAAATCCATCCGTCCCATTTCGCTTCACCTGCGATAATCAATCATCCATAATAAATTAACCAATCGCCTTCATCCTTTGGCAATACAAATAGAAACAACCACAACAATCATCAAAAACAAGCCTCAAACACAAAATCAAAATCGAAACAACAAACTTTTAAACGCAAAATCAAACTCTTGATTTTTTTAGCAAACATGTCAATCAAACCTTATATCAATAGCCTTTCAAACAACAAAACAACTTGCCACCATCCACTAACATTTCCTAGGATGCATCCTTCTTACAATGGGCATTATCTTTGAAAATCACTTTGGATACTTATCCTAAACAAAACAACTTGCCACCATCCACTAACATGTCCTAGGATGCATCCTTCCTAAAATGGGCATTATCTTTGGCAAACACTTTGGATACTTATCCTAAACAAAACACATCCCCTTGGCTAGAGGTATGAAGAACATTGGCTTGTTTGTTCATTTGATCTTTTCTTTGATTTATCTTATTGCACTCATTCCAATGACCTCTCGATGATTTCTAATCAAAATGATTTAAAGAGAAAGGAATGGGGAATTGATCATTATCTTTGTCTTTGTTGTGCTTGTTGGACATTCTTGTAATATAACTTGGCAATACTTGCTTTGGTAGGTGTGTATGGAGGGAGTTTTGGACAGTTTGTTGACTATTTCATTGATAGGTTATGCCTTTCCATGTTTTGGTCTAAGATGTTTGAAGCTTTTGAAATACATCCTAGTAAGGTTTTTGTATGTCAGGTGTGAACAAGAATAATCCTATTTGTTTATCGAGTCAAAGTCCATGACACTAGATACCCTGTCATCCCGGTTGTCTATAACTTGATGCATCATATCTATGTGTTTTATCAAAAATAAGGAAATTTGTGTTGTTTGTGTCCCTATCCCTGGATAAGCAAATCATCATCACTCATCACCATATCTAATAAAGTCTCGACGACTCATGGAATTTTTGGACTTTTGCATCTTCTTAGAATCAATGGTTCATCCATCTTATTCTTCTACTTATATCCATCTTATCTATACTAACATTTATGTCCAAATATCAAATCTATGCTATATATTAAAATATACGTGAGGCTACCCATGGTCACTAACTCTCTATACATCATCAAATCAATCTACATTAGACATTTGAGCTTTCTAATCATCTTTGAGTTGAACTGATCTTAAATTTTTATCGCGAGCTTGACCCAAAATTTAAAAAAATCGTCTGATCTCTCGAGGGGGCAGTGTAGCAGCATAATTTCTTCCATTGGGGCAACAATGGGGCATCCGAAAAATTAGGAAATTTTTTGAATTTGGATCATGGCAATGTTATTCTTTAAACCAACGCAACTGGTACATTGCTTCAAAGAGGGGAAAAATGTAAACACGTAAAATGTCTTGATTGATACTGGATATCTAATTCTGACCAACTAATACCCTTTCTTCTAAAATCATCTCAAATTGATCATTTAATTGAATATCAACATTATTTAAATAAATTCAACAAATTCAGCTATTAATCAAATAATTAAATTTATTGGATTAATTCACCCTTCTTCTAACTAATTATCATCATATTTAATTAAATCAAATCATTTAATTAAATCCTCTTTTAATCCTCCCATTTGATTAAAATCAGTCAAATCAAATGTCACAATCTCCTAATTCACTCCAATTAATTAATCCTAAATCAACTTTCTAATCATCATTATCAATTCCTCTAACTTTTAACTCTTCAAGAGTTAAATCAACCCATGGTCAACTAACCAGGTTGCACATGAAAATAATTTCAATTAATTATTTAATTCATCTATTTTCCCTCACCAAGGCATATTCTAAGGAATATTCCTCTCAACAACCTCTCATTCAATTTCCCTCCAAAGGTTTTCAAAAACTTATCACATCCTCTTACATTTGCAATAAATTCTCTTACAATCTTTCAAATCTTCTTATATCCTCTCAAATCTCATTCAATTCCTCTTACACCATTTTCAAATTCTCAACCATCAACATTTACTTCTCTTCCATCCTCCTCCACTCACACATTTCCCAAAATGTGCTCCAACTTCCTTCAATAGAATTGTAACATTTGGCACATTCTCATTGGCTCTCAATTTATCCCACATTCATCAGTTTTCTCCATTCTTCAACCCTTTTCTTCTATAAATAGAGGCATCATTTTCATAATATGGATCCACCACTTAGAGCATTATCATTATAGGCATTTCACTCCATAGTTTTTCATCATTTTCAAGCATTTTTAGCTAGATTATAGTCAATTTTATACTTGGATCATCTACAATTCATCAAGCTTTTCAAAGGGATTGGGAAAGGGATTCTTTCCACATCAAAGGAGCACCACTCCCCCTATGGGATGGAGGTTTAGCCGATTTTATTTAGATTACATGCTTTATTTTGTTCAATTTCTTGTTATTTCATATTTTCTAGTGATTTTGGTTAAAGAATTTCATAGGGAACATTGGATTTTCTTTCTAAAATGTTTTACACTTGTTTATTGATCTCTTGTTAGTTTGTGCAAGTTTCGTGTTCACACTAATATTAACTTCCCCCTCATCATCCAAAGGTAGTAGGTCTGGAGAAGGAACTATTTGTTGTCCCAATGCTTTCTTCAGGCATGACACATGGAACACATTGTGCACCTTACTATCTTCTGGAAAATATAACTTGTAAGCCACCTCGCCAACTCACTTGATAATCCTAAATGACCCATAATAGTGTGGCTTGAGTTTCTCTGCGCCCCTCTTCCTAAGAGTGGACTGTCTATAGGGTTGCAACATCAAATACACCATATCCCCGTTCTCAAATGATCGCTCAACCCTCCTTTGATCAGCATATTTCTTTTGATGATTCTGAGCCTTCTGAATGTTCTCACGAAGGGCTCTCATGATATCCTAGTTCTCCTATAACAGATCCCCCAGCACTAGGTACTCTGCAATCACTCAGCAATAAATCAAGGAAACTAGGTGCATCATAGCCATACAAAGCTCTGAAAGGTGTCATCTGGATAGTCATATGATGAGTGGAATTATAGTAGTACTCAAAAAGATGAAACCACTTTACCCAAGACTTTTGTTGCCCAGAAATGTAGTTCTACAAGTATCCCTCCATCCATTTGTTGACAATCTTTTTTCTGCTCATTAGCTTGGGGGTGGTAGCTAGTTCTCAGAGTAAGCTCTATCCCGCATAGTCTGAATAACTCCTACCAGAAGTGACCCATGAACCTACTATCTCTATCACTGACAATACTCTGAGGTAACCCATGCAATCTGAATACCTCATGAAAGAATAGATTTGCTACCTATGTAGCTGAATAGGTAGTGGTGATCGGGAAGAAATGTGCATACTTTGTCAACCGATCTACTACCACATATATGTTGTCTCTCCTTTGAGCTTTCAGCAAGCCCATAATAAAATCCATAGACAAGCATTCCCACTTCCTCTCAAGAATAGTAAGTGGCTAAAGCAACCCAGGAGGGTAAGTATGCTCTTACTTGTTCTACTGACAAACAAATCACTCCCTGACATAATGAAGAACATCATATTTGAGACCCTTTCCAAGTGAATCTCTCCCACACCTACCTATAGGTCTTAAAGTATCTGGGATGACCAACCATGGGTGAATCCCTTGTTTCTCACATTTGAACCTGGGACTAAGAATATTCTCTCTTTGTAAATGATGAGGTCATTCACAAGAGAGTACCTATTGTCCTGTACTATCCCATCAATAATTCCAGAAGCCCACAGATTCTTGGCATACTCTACTATGATCAAGTGATTCCAATTCTTTGAAATCTCTATCATGGATCTCAAATGGGGACAATGAGATAAGGTGTCAGCAACAACGTTCTGAGTCCCTTTGACATAGGAGATGTCAGAATCATAAGACTGTAACTTTCTAACCCAATTCTGTTAATGTTCATTTAGATCTCATTGTCCAAGGAAATGCCTCAAGCTGTTATGATCAGTTTTGACACAAAACTTACTGCCAACTAGGTATTGCCTGAACTTGGCCATTGCATGCATGATGACCAACATTTCCTTGTTGTATATACTGTAGCTCCTCTCAGGACCCCTTATCTTCCTACTCTTGAAAGCTATCAGATGATGATCTTGCATAATCACTGCACCAATACCCTCTCCACAAGCATCACAATGAAGCTCAAAAGGCTTGGTGAAATCTGGCAAAGCTAGAACTGGACATGTAGTCATCAATTGTTTGAACTTATTGAAACGTTGTGCCTGAGGTGTCCAAAAAAATGCCCCCTTCTTAGTCAAATTTAAGTGGTGCAACATGCCGCGGGAATCCACTAACAAACCGATGGTAGAAGGCGCATAACCCCACAAATCCCCTGAGCTGAGTCAAAGTATTAGGAGTAGGCCAATCAATAATGGCACGAACCTTATCAGGATCCATGCAAACTTCCTTTCCACTAATTATGTGACCTAAATATAGAAGCTCTACCATGCCCAACGCACACTTGGACTCCTTGGTGTACAAGGACTCCCTATCAAGTATTCCCAAAACAGTATCCAGGTGAACCATGTGCTCCTCCCAATATTTGTTGTAAACCAAAATGTCATCAAAGAATACCAAAAAAAATCTCCTCAACTGAGAGTGGAAGACCCTATTCATAGTGGACTGAAAAGTAGTTGGAGCGTTGGTTAAGCCAAAGGGCATAACCAAAAAATCATAGTGTCCACAATGACATCTGAATGCATTCTTCTCAACATCTTACTCTCTGACTCTGATCTGGTGATACCCTGTCCTCAAGTCTATCTTAGAGAAGTAACAAGCACCATGTAGCTCATCTATCAACTTGTCAATGTGAGGAATGGGATGCCTATTCTTAATTGTCTTCTTGTTCAACATTCAGTAATCAATGTACATCCTGAGTGTACCATCTTTCTTCTTCACCAAAACAACTGATGAAGCGAAAGGAGACTTACTCGGCCTTATATATCCCATAGCATGCAGTTCCTTGATAGTTTTCTCAATCTCATCCTTCAAACACTTTGGGTGCTGATAAGGTGTAATCATAATGGGCTTGGTGCCCTCTTCCAACTCAATGATGTGCTTTATTCCTCTATCAGGAGGTCTACCATGTGGTATGTCACTGAACACCTTTGTATGCTTAACTTTGAGCTCTTGAACATCTGGATGATAGGGTGTTTTGTGCTGCTCCTCATACGAAGGCATCAACTTACACTATGCTACACGTCTAATTAGTCTCTCCATTCTCTTGATAGTGATTACCTTCAATCTGTTGTCCTTAATGGCCTTAAGTACATGATTAGTCCCATCAACCTTGAATTTCATTTCCATTTCTCTAAGGTTGAGTGTAAATTCTTCAATTGCATGAAGCCACTTCATGCCAAGGACCACATCGATGCCTCCCATATTAACCACATAAAAATCTACTTTAAACTCATAGTTATTGAGTTTCATAGGCAGATCTGGAATCATTCTCTCACATTTGAGAGTGTAACCATCAACAACTTTTACCCTTGTCCCTTCATACTCTTGAGTTTGAATTCCATGTTTTTCCACCAACCGTGCATCTATGAAATTATGAGTTGCACCTATATCAAGCAAGGAAATGACTCTTTGACCATCCAAGAGTCCATGTAACCTGAAGGAGCCTTCCCTTTGCATGCTAGACATATGAGCTTCTTGTAGCTCTATTTCTCCTTCATTTTCAACTTCAATTTTTGAGTTTTTAGTTCCTAAATCCTCTTGATTAGCTTGTTGGTCTATTATATCAATCATGTTTTCACCCTCATAAAACCACTCCATATGCCTATTTTGACCCTTAGGCTTAAGAGGAAAATCATGGTTTAGATCATAAGGACCCTTGCAATAAAAACATAGCTTCCTCCTATGCAAATCATTAATTTTTTCCCTATCCAAAGGGGCTGCAAATTTCTTCTTTTGATCAACATTTTTTGATTCTTTGGATATGATTTGTTGTCCTTGTAGGATGAAGATGGATTTGAGTTGAACTTACTACGTGGAGTTGTAAGTTCCATGCTATGAGCTTTACTCATTGCTTCTTGCAAGGTAGGGGGATCAAAATCCTTGGTCCAACCCTTCATAGGCTCATAAAGACCCTCTACAAATAATATGACCAGCCTCTTCTTTGAGATACATGTAACCATGTGACCGAAAGCTTTTGAAATTCATCAATGTAAGATTCCAAACTGCGCATTTGTTTTAGTTGAGCTAAATCTCTATAGTACAACTATGTATCTCATTTGTCAAAATGCTCAACTAACCTATCAGTGAACTTCTGATATGTATTGATACGGTCATGCTGCAAGGTAACCATCCCATGGTGCCGCCAGTCATGGGCTACCCCATCCAAATCCAAAGTTGAGAACTTAATGGCATCTTCTTCTGCCATAGGACGTAGGGTCAAGAAAGTGTCCAACTTGCTAACCCAAGCTCTGGTTGTAACCCTACTGTTTCCATCAAAAGTGGAGAGTGTGAGCTTGTTGGTTGCATGTCTAAGATTATTGTTTTTATTCCTTGGTCTCTTGTTAGTCCTAATCCTATTATGCTCTCTTTTTTGACTCATGAACCTATGAAAGTTAAGATGATCCTTAACTCTTTGTGGTAATGCTTCCCACTCATCATGTAGTGTCATCACATTATCTGCAAAGACCACATCACCTTCCTCCTCATCCACGTTCCCCTCTTCAAGTTCATTTCTAACAAATGTAGGGCGTGTAGGCCTGTCATAGGTGTGTGTGGGTGTTACTCTCATCCATGGGGCTCCATCAACACTACCATCCTCCTCCTAGTCCTGATTCAGTCTCCTAGGTAAGGTCATATGTTGAATGGTTGTACTAAGCTGCTACAACACATTTGCTACCTGTTCCTATCCAGCTACAAGACCCCTTAGAATATCTTTGGCTTCTCTATCCTCATTGTTACCATGGTTTTTGGGCAGTTCACCCTCTTCCTTATCTCCCATGATTTCAAATGGTCTCTCCTTAAACTAGAATTCTAATGGTATCTCCTCAAACGGGTTTCTCTATAACCTCAGTCTCCTGCATGAGTAATACTTGTGAGGTCCAACCTAATGTAGTCGCATAAGAACTTCTAACCATCCAGGGTAGCAGGATCAGAACTCTGATACCACTATGAAGAACCATATTGGCTCTAACTCTGCCAATAGATGCTAAATGCACTGTTTTGTGTTTTTACTTGTGTTTTAATGAAGTTTTGATAATTAAATAAGAAGTTTCCAAGCAATATTTTCACAAGAAATAATAATTAAAATATAAGAGTTGTAAATGATTTATTTGCTTATAAGAAACATTTACAAACACCAATTATTGCATAATCATACCCGGAAACACCAGCTGATTGCCTTTATTGAAATCTGGAAATGCATGTACAGTAATAAGGGCACTGTTGTAGGTGAACGATCTGATCTGAGTCATCAATTTATCCACCTTAATTTTATTGCTAAAGACTTATAAACACTAGGCGTCCATGATGGGTGAAGGGGGATCCTTCCTTGATAGGCATTTTTTCCTCTAACTCACATGCCTCCCTGATTTAGCAACCACGTGGCCTCTACAAGAGTCGTACAACTTGCACATAAGGTACGACCTGCATGAGATGGTACAACCTATGTAAATTAATGCTAGTATGCTCTTTGATGGCTATTGCAAAGAATTTTGTAAGTGCTCTCCAAAATATGTTCAAACCCTTGGACAAATCTTTCTCAAATAAGTTCAAGGATGGCTTCTCAATGAAGCCAATTCTCAAGCAATGATTCAACTGATCTTTCACAGCTTCAATATTGCAAACTCTGAAGAATTTCCATTCTCCAATGTTGGTAAATTGCATGAAACCCTTGTCTCAGACACAAGCTCCAAGAAGCCAAAAGAAATCAATTGTCAAAATGCTCAATAAGTGAATGAATTCCAATTCCTCTTTTCTCCTTATATTCCCTCCAAAAAGGCACAACTTTCCATGAAGAGGGTTTTAAATACATTTAAAATGTATTTAAGTTATAAAGTACTTGATACACCCTTTTAATATAATAATTCAACTTGGGCATACCATTTCACCCCCTTTATAATATTTAAGTGGCTTTTACTTTTATAAAGTTAAATTATAACTTTATAATATTCACTTAAGTTAATTAAATAACTTAACCACTAAACTATTAATATCTCACTCAATATTCAATATTTTGATGTGTCGTCTGAAGCTGGGGTCAACTCTGTATAACCCCCATGTGTCCAGGTGCCCTGACTAAACATAACATTACTACCAGATTGACTTACTATAAATAGTAAGTCCCTCAAACGAAGCCAAACACTGATCTGCAAAGGCCTGGAACTGAACCCAAGGGTAAGTGCACAAATCTATGACACAATTTAGGTGTCAAATTGTAAAAATTCGCAAAAAAGGACAAAATTGGCCATTTGGCGCACGCCAAATGACTTGGAGTCATTTTTCATGCGCCAAATTGAAAAGCAAAATAAAAGCACAAAACGTATTTCAAACCCTCATTTGTCTTCAACCCATGACTTGGATTGGAGGATTAGAGGTCTACAACTCGCGCTCACCAAATATCATCCATTATTTGCATCATTAGCTTTCTATCTTTCATGAGGATTCCGCCAACATGTCAGAGATGTCGAAGATTGCGAAGAGGTATGTATTTTTATTCAATTTATTTCGAATTTGATTTAGAATGCAGATTGAAATAGGTTTTTATAATAAAATTTTGTTCTAATTATCAGGGAATGAATCTCCACCTCGAAACTTTGATAATTCATAGTCACCCCCTTAGGAAGAGCCTCCTATTCAAGAACAACTTGAAACCCCTCCATTAATTCATAGGCATCCTCAAGGAACACAAGAAAATGTTCTAAATCAAATTGAAAATAATAAAAGAAACATTGAACAATTAATTGGAAGATTAACCGAGCATGTTGAAACCCACCCTTATAGGAGAGGGATTGTTGAATCATTGAAGTCAATTGTATCTCATGTAGGAGAAATGAGCGAGAAAATAAATTTTTGGTCAAATAAGAGGCATGAGATGAGACAATATTATGCTAGAGGTTTGCCATATGTAGATGTTTAAAAAAAAAAAATTAGCAAAGCCGACTTGTGTTCCCTATTTACAAACCCGAAAAACAACGCACCTTTGTCTCATACATGCAGGAGGTTCCCCATCCATTGGTGCCACCATGAGTTAATTAAAAATAAATTTTGGGAGCGATGGTGGATGGTATTTGACCAACCTCCATGCAATAACCATGAGGTACCACAATACTTTTTGAGGAAACTCTATTATGAGTTTATCCTCAATAAGATGCCAAATTATTTTGACATCTTAGACTTTCAAGGTAGAGGTGGGGGCTCCACACATCATAGACCTGTTGCACAATGTAATCCACAGTTGGCATTGAGACCCTTGGCCAGACCCATGGTGGATCATGTTGTCATTCCTTCCATTGTTAAGGATAGTGTAGAGGTGGACACACTGGAGTCAATTGGGTCACTCACCCAGACCATTTTACAGTGTGCAAGGCCTCTAGTAGAACCTAGTGTGGAGGAGACGTGTAGGCCCTGAGCTCCACCCCACCATTGTGGCGCTTGTGGTGCAGTTTGCATGTATGATTATCAAAGTGCTCGGGATGCAACTACACAACCTACATTAGTTGCAGAGGCGATGGATTTCACAGATGATATGCTGAATGATACATTCAACATTGACAATTAGGTAAAATTCATCAAGTTCATTTAATGTTGTTTATTAATTATATTTTGAAATTAAAGAATAAGTAAATTAGTAGAATTTTGATTTGATGAAATTTCAGGGTCAGAGTGTTCGTGAGACGTGCCCCATTCCTACATACCCTTATTTGTTCTCGATGTTGAGTCCATAGGTATGCAACTAGTATTAAAGATATTATTATTGCATTTGAACAGTTGAATTTTATATTTGAATGTTTGTCTCATAACATGCTTTGGATTTCAAACAGTTTCGTGGTGGACCTTCGACTTCCACACCTTGCAATTCATTTCCTCAAGGCCCTTACACTCAGGTAGCCTTTATTTAATAATGGTGTTGTAAAACAATGTTAGCTAGTTTTCATAATTTTGCATATACAAATCTAAAAAATTGATGAGAAACACAAACATTACATTTGTATTCCTTGATCGTGTCACATTATCTTCTCCTAATTCACTTTTTGTTGGACTATATTCCTTCCTAATCCCATCCCATTAACATTTAATAGTTCACCCTACCATTTACTCTTTCATTTACCATTTGCATATGCTGACATCAGACATCCCTGGTGATGTTGGTGGCACGATGGACCACAGAGTTGTTGCAGCAATAGCCAATTCTGATCCATTGAGGTATGCAACAGATTAGTCAATTTGACATTATATTTGCTCTTTTATGGTCTATTATAGAAAATTTTCATGATACTTTTGTGTAGCTTAATTTCTATCTTGATGGTTGCTACAGGTGGTTGTCACTCCAGATCATGGACGTGGTAATGATGTAAATGTGAATGATGACTATTTGTATGCGGTAAGTGATTATATTTTGTTATATGTCATTCCATAATTCAATTTTTGTGTATTAACATCTTTACATTTTATGGTATCAGTTGAAAGTCCAGAGTGAAGAGAGGAGGACTAGCGAGGGTGTTTGAAAGACCAAAGAACCAACAATCACTCCATCCAACCGAATTTCGAAGGCAACACGAAATCTATTTCCTTCCCCTGGAGGGAAATGACTATATTAGGGTCATTTGTTGTATGCCTATGTGGAATTTTGGAACATATGTTTTGTACAAGTGATATATACGTGACATTTTATGTCCATAATATGGCTCCTTTTTACTAAGCCTGTATGAATTTTTTGGATATATTCTATATACTTTTATCAATATATATCATTGTATACCTTATGGCTTTTTGATTAAAAAAATCTTATGTTGTTACTGCCATTCTTGAATGATGTTATCATGCATATTGTGTAAATTGTATGCTTGAATGTTGTAGGCATGGATTTTGTTTACATCTAATGCTTAATTAATTATCGTTGATTGCTCAATAAGCTCCATCTAAAGCGTATTGTGTAAATAAGCTCCATTCCTGGTGGTTTGTATCCTTTGGAATGCTTCAATTACTTGTGCCTCACTTATTCATATGTATGCTTCACTTATTCACATGTATACTTCACGTATAGTGCGTGTATGCATGTGTATGATTCATGCTTCGAATGCATAGCAGCAAAAATCTTTTTGGGAAAAATTTGACAAACCAAAAGTATAAGAGTTTTTTAAAAAGTCGGGAAAAAATCATATTTAAAAAAACGTAAAAAATTGTAGAACAAGAGATAAAATCTATTTATTTTTAAATTGAAAGGTATTTCCATAGCATATAGAGATATAGAGAGCAAATAAAATAAATATTTTAACTAATGAATTGTAAAAAATATTTTTTTGTAGTTTATATTCATATCATTGATTACATTTTATTGCACATCTTTCAAAGTCAAAGCATTACTTCACATTGCATAACTAATAACTAGATGTTGATAGATGAAAAAATTTCAATTACAATATATTTTTTACAAAGTCAACCTAAGCAGTTATGAAATTACTTCACATTGCATAACTAATAAGTAGGAGCAGCTGCCAATTACATTTTGTTATCATGGCATTCTATGAGGCCAGATTTCTTTGACGTATTTTATCAAATAGTTCACTGCCTTGTCTATGTTACCACAATTTTCATACATGTCTACCAAAGTATTTTGTCAAACAGTTAATTTCCTTGTTGCTATGGCTAAAATCATAAAACAAGTGCTTTCGAACAAGCTATGGATGCTTGGAAAAGATATATCAAAAGCATATGCAAGCAATACTATAGACAAGGCAATGAACTGCTTGAAAAAAATGCCTGAAAGAAATGTGGTCTCATGGTGATGGAATTCCATAACATGCAAATTGCTATGGATTTTCATGCCATTCCATCACCATGAGACCACGTTTCTTTGAGGCATTTTTTCAAACAATTCATTGCCTTGTGTATGCTACCACATTTTTTGTACATGTTTACCAAAGAATTTTATCAAACAATTCAGTGCCTTGCTAATATGGCTAAAATCCTAAAATAGGTGTTTGCAAACAAGCTATGGATGCTTGGAAAAAATCTATCAAAGCATAATAAGAAGCAATAGAATAGACAAGTGATGCAGAGATAGGAGACCCAAACCCACTCAAAGTGTCAACTTTCCTTCAAGAGGAATCTAACAAGATTAAAAGGATCTATTGGACCAATCCAAACAACTCCCAAATTTTGAAATCAATCAGAGGTAGGATTTCCCACTTGATTCACCCTTGCAAACCTAGTAGCAGTGCAAACCCGTTTTTAGGCACTTAACTCCACAACTTCCCAAAACACTTGACAAAAAAAAGGATGATTCAAACACCCATTACAGAGTTACAAAACATATCTTAGCCCCCCATATGACTCCTTTGCAACAAATTTGAGAAAACTAACTTTCTCACCGTTTTAGGCCTCCAAATAGGTCAATTTTACAAAGGACCCCCCTCTTAAACTTGTGAAAAAACTCTGATAATTTAGGGAAGAAATTGGTAGGTTATCAAACCCCAAAATCCCCCATTAGATTTCATTTGTACGGTCACCTCCACACTGTTGATGTGATTTTTGTGACTGCACCAATCAGCAGAACAAAGTTATCTAAAGGCTACTCCATTCTCTCTTGATCAAAGTATTTTGTGCGCTAAGATTGCGAGATAGATCACATGTTCAACTCCAAGGTTCTGAAATGCTTTGGAATACCCTTAGTTGGTTGGTTGTGAATTGTTGTTTTCACGAGGGGACTTACACAATTATTCAAGACACTTGTAGTTAACAGTAAATGGATGATTGGAAGGGATTTATATGGTGCGGATGATTTAGCAATAAGTACATTTTCCTAAAACTAACCAAAGATGAACGAAATTGAAATGAGTGTAAGGGTAAGAAAGTTCTAGATTCTATTCTAAGGCAGGACATGGGATCAACCTCAACAGCTTCAACCAAACTCTGCTCCGCCTCACACTGGACAACTTACACAAAGTTGGTGCAATCTTCAAGGGGATAGCAAGAAATTTTCAAGCTACAATCCGACACCAAGATATCATCAAGACGACGCATATCAAAATATGAATTGCAACTGAAGTTAGGCTTATGAAATTCTCCAGTAGACCACGCAAGGAAAACTTGCCGTCAACAAGCTGCTAGTGGTATGGAATAAAACGAAGTTTCCTTGATTGACACCAAAAATCCACAACTAATGTCCACTTGCATGAAATAGAAATGCTATTCCTAAACTACTTTACGCTACTTTATGCTACTTGGAATTGAAGGGATGAAGAAACCTTGCTAGCTATCCATAACAAAGACGAATTTCACCATCAATGAAAAGATCTTCTATTATGAAAGTTTTACACAACAATCTCTTACAAAAGTTTTCAAAGGAAAACTTTCCTTCTCCTCCAAACTATGCTTAGCTAAGCTACATAATTATACTATCAATCTCTCTACTCTAGTCTCTAGTCTGATGTCTAATCTAATGAATTACAAATGAGGGGGACTCCCCCTTTTATAGTTGGCCCAGTCCAATGGACGACTTAGATTATAATCAAAAGAATGGCTCAGATCGAGCCACCTCAGCCCTAACCCTAAAAACTACCAGAATGGGGAGTGGTACATTAAATGAATCAAAAATTCCCACTCACTCCCAAAATAGTAAAGGCAATTAATGCCCACAATCAGTCTTCTAGAAGATCATCATCCAGAAGTGCATTCCCATTCTCCTTCTCCCTGGCTGCAAACTCAATGAACCTAGCAAGCACAGCCTCGATCTCCTGAACTGAAATAGGTGGAATGCAATCAAGCTGGAACTCTAACACTGTGACTGACTAATCGTGTCATGTGTAGGATTTTCTCCAAGCAACTAAGGCATCCTGCGTGCTCTGAATCAAGCTGGAGAAAGTAGAAGTGTTCTCAAAGTCATCCTGCACAAAGGTCTTCACCTCCAAGAAGAAAGGTGCCAGCCTACTCAAATTATCAATAGTCACCTCATCGAGATTCAGTCATCTAGCAAAGATAGCTTCCAAAGTATTCAGGACTCCATCAGCGATATTCATCATAGCCTTCCTGACTCTAGCTAAATCCGCCTGTGCTACATCAAAGAAACCACGTCCTGTGATTATCGAAGAGTACCATCTAGAAAAGTCATATCTATCATTCTCCTGAATGACTTCTCCATCAACCAGCACCTGCAAAGGAGCATACCTCAATGCCGCTAGATGCTGAATAAATTTGCTCTGATAAACAGAAGCATCACCCCAGGCCTGATTAACTGCCTCCATACGTGTCGTAATACTAGAAGCTTGCTGGAAAGCACAAGCAAGGTCTTCCATGAACTTTTCTATCTCAGCACGAACTCCTGTAACCCATTTATCCGCCTCATGTGCCATCTTCCTCAACTCCAATAAGCCGATAATTGACTCTCTAGATAGCTCAGCTAGAAGCTCCATTGCTGGAATCTCCTGCCCACAAGGACGAGACAAGTGTTGCACGTATCCTATCAATGTCTTATGTTCTTTCTTCAATTTCTTATACTTTCCTTCCTTTTTAAATAATCTGTCCTTGAGTGCCTGATAGGAGTTATCACATTCTTCGAAAATTTGTGCACCTGTGGGGCGTCCTAACTCCAAAGTTGTGACTACATAGTTCTCTAGCACTACTTCAACTCGGTCACAATCAACCTGTGGCACTGCTACATGAAGGGTGCAGGAGCCATCCTCATCAGTTGATATCTTTGAAAATTTTTGTGCTCTCTTCTTTTGTGGAGGTGTGCTAATCCTATTCAAAAACTCTTCCATCTCTACTGCTGGATCAATCTCCTCACTGGGGCTTATTCTCATCCTATCTCTAAGCCAATCAGGCACAACATGCTGAATAACAAATGGTTGTTTTTCTTGTGCTTCTACCTCATGGACTTGTTCAACTTCAATATCATTCTGGCGAGGCTCATCGGCCTCAAGTGGCTGAGTATCTCTTAAAACTATACCATCATCCCCTTAAGCCGCCTCTAACTCATGTTGAAATTGAGTGTCAGTAGTAGTCCCCTCATCATCCTGCTGATCATCTCTAGTATGCACATTAACACTCTGGCCAACCGACTCTCTCCGTGGTGGCTGATTTTCTTCATGTACCTCCTACACCTGATTTCTTGCATTCCTTTGATCAGCAAAAAGAGAAACCTCCTGTATACTTGGAGAACGTGTCTCCAATGGTGTGCGTGATTCAACTACAACTCGTGAAGGCTCCGGCTGAACAGGCTCCTTCCGAATTGGCTCCTTCCTTCGAGATTCTGGACCTCAGGTAATTTGTTTCCTCTTGCTAGTAGTGGGCGTCTTGTGATCCCCCATCAAACTGAAAGTCAAGGAAATCGACCTACTCTTCAATTTGCTCACATGTCTCTCGACCCATGCTCTGGTAAATGTCAAGACTGGAATGGAAAGTGTGTCCAAATCGGAAATCTCTAGTTCTGACCAATCTGGGAGTGGAAGTGGGGTATCCCTCACTACCTGATAATCAGGGTGGAGAACACTTATGTCCTTGCTCACCTAGTCTAGTATTGGAATGACTTCGCACTCCTTGATCATACTCAATGGAGGCCTAGAGAACATCCTCTTCCTAACTTCAGCCTCGTCTGATGCACCAGCCCAATAATCCTCGATATTTTCCTTATGTTTGAATTCTTTTGATAGTATCCACCTGATATTGCTATGTGGATCATAATGTTGTCTACTGGTGTGATAGAAAAAATGATAGAACTGAAGCTCACTTTCAGCCTCTCTAGTTGCCTGTAATGAAGGACACACTTCATTTGAATTTCCCATGACAATCGGGAACTCAACACATCCCTTCTTCTTTCTCTTCTAAATCTTATCGTAGGCAACCAGTTGCCTAGATATCTCTAACATTAAAATCCTGTTGGTTGGGTACTTAGGCAGCCTATATGGATATGAGGAAAAACCTTGCAGCCTGATGTAAGAAAACTTTGGAAATTGTATAAACCAGCACCCATACCTTTCAATCAATTCTTGAGCTTCCCTCGAGATCCTGTGATGAATATGCTCCTGAAGTGATCTCGTGATGTGCATGGTAAAGGCATCATTGATGCGCTTGTAATAAGTAGTATTTATCAAGTGCAACTGCAAATAGGCCTCATGGATTTTGAACTGATGAGAACCACAACCAACTAGCTCCTTGTATGAAATTCCTCTATATCTCGTCATACGAGCCAACATGTAAATGAGGTAAGAGCCCATATAGAATGTCTTCGTTCTTCTCAAACTCAAGAGTTGCTCGTGCAAATTATCACTAATCATCACAGCCTAGTCGTTGTGCTCTTTTCCTTCCAGCATGAGGTTGATGTAATAGAACATCCATGGTTCAAAAATAAAAGCCTGTGGGCAGCCTCCAACTCTGCTCAGCATCATAATCAAGTCACAATATTCCTGCTTCAAGTCATCTAATATAATTTTCCTCGACAGCTTTGTACGAGAGGGCTTGGGGTTGCTCATCTAGTGAGTATTAATCGTCTCTGTACATCTCTCGAATGTAGAAGCATACATTCGTTCAGCTCGCTCCCTTGTTTTATAAATCATCTTCTTATGTACTGGGATCCCAAAAGCTTCGCTAATAGCTGTAGGAGTGAGGTTGGTGAACACTTGACCATTCGGTGACATGATTGATCTGTGATCAGTCTCATAGCAATTGGCAATTCCATCATCAGCTCTGAGCATTGAATAGCTGGTGGGAAACCAATAGCTGCATATAATCCACTTCAAATGATCTTGTGCGAAGTGATCAAAGGTTGGTGATTACCAATACCCAGCATCCTATTCTTGAAAGTCTCCAAGTTGAAAGAGCCCAAATTCGTGTCAGCAAGCTTGGCCAACTTCGAAGTAAACTTTGACTCTGGCATGAAAGGCTTGCTCAGCTTCTTGATGACAGCTTGCTTGGATGCACCATTGTTGTCCTTGCCAGTTGTTCTTACTTCAGCCATCCTACAAAACAATAAACAACCATCAACAAATAACTTAGAAAATAAATAAAATATCATGTAGGGGCTGCTAGTCGACTTTTAAAACTTTGAGAAGTTGCAACATCATATCTCATTTGCAAACCTCACTTCTCCTTCAACAAATTCAAACTTTCAACACTTAGAAAGTTTCTAAGAAAGCTTCAACAAATTTAACACTCTCAGCAAAATCGTCCACTTTACTTCAGCAATTGAACTCTTTTAAATTCGCATTTCAGCAATCTTCTAGTGACTTAGCAAGTTCACACTCTTTAGCAACCTTCAGCTTCAGCAATATTTTCTTTCAAAAAAACTTTTAGCAATTTTCTCTGCAACTTCAAGTGACTCAGAGCAAAAATCGAACTTCTTCAGCAACTTCAGACTTACACTTTAAAATTTTAGCTTTAGCCACTTTACTTCAAGTCATCCCTCTTCAACAACAACTCAGATTTCAGCCTTCAGCTTCAGCAATCTTCTTCTTCTCAAATTGAATTTATCACTTGCACTGCAACTTCAAACTTCAATAATAAACTTCAACACCAAGCTGAGAGCAAATTCAAATTTCTTTAACTGGTGAGGAGAAATGAAAAACCTTCAGCTCATATAGGGAATTTGAATTCTAGAAGGAGGCTAAGTTTAGCTAGTACATTAAATCTCCACTACTTCATTTCAAGAATTCGAATTTTCCCTCTCTTGCCAATTTCAACACTTGTCACCCGACGCCTGGAATCTTGGCCTTCTAGAAGTTCAACTTTGACTAGAGCATTTTTAATTTTCTTTCAAAAATATTTACTTTAAATTCACCTTTTAATAAATTTCACTCACCAGCCGGAGCTCTGTCATTTTAAAATTTTAATTTTATTCACCTCTGACTCTCCAGAAAATTCATCCTATGAAGAATTCAATCGAAAGTATCTAGGCAATTCACTTTAAATTCATCATCTAGAAAATTTTATTTTGAAAACACATCTTATTCTATTTGCCTTAGAAAATTTTAAATTTTCCCCTTAGGAAAATTCATAATTTGAGCACCAATTAAATTCTTCATCCAAAAGGCTTTGGCGAAGTGTAGAAGACATGGAAATCAACTTCTCATCGAAAATCCTCAATACCCAGAAGAAAAAATTCTTTAGAACTTGTCAAATTCATGGGTATACAACGAACGGGTTCATTTAATTTTTCTTGAAATTTGAACCTTGGAAAAATAAATTTTCAACAAATTTATTTTCATTTCTTCATCCCTGTGAGTATCTTGTTGCTCTGACTTGAATTTTTTATCAACCCTGTGAAGCTGGCATCATCTGACTCCTTCATTGGCAACCTTGTTCATGTCTCAAGAAAATTCCATCACCTCACCAGACTTAGGCGTTATTTCTAAGGAAGAACATTTTGTGCCTTAGAAAATTTTAAATCACTTAGCATTTTGAATTTTTCCTTAGAGATTTTATTTCATCTTCAAATCATCTTCTTGTGGCGAGAAAAATTTTAATGTTTCAACTCACTTAGAATTTTTTTTTCTCTTGAATGCCTTGGGCGCATTTTACTTGTCATGAAGGATATATTTCTTTTTAAATCCCAACGCCCTCTATATTTATCTCCATCACCTTAGGCGCATTTTGCATATATAAGAGGAATAACCTTCACATCCACGCCTAGCATATTCAACTCCCCTTGGGTGCATTTCTCACTTGCAAGAGGATTTTTTTTAATTTCAACGCCTAGGTCACCTTATTTCACCATCTACTTTACTTTGCTCAACATTAACGCCTTGGTAGTTTTATTTCACCAACACATTTACTCTTTACTTGGTGCCTTTAGCATGTGTAGGAGGAATAATCTTTACCACGCCCAACATGTGACCCTTGAGCTCCTTTATTTTGTCTTCATATGCCCCCATTCAAGCGCATTTCATACAAGGAAGAGGATAAAGCTTAATACATGGGCGCATATCATGTGTGAAGGGGGACAAGCTTTCAACGCTTTTGCTTTGTTGACCATTAACTCTCCTTGTTTGGGTGCATTTCCTATGGTGAGGTGGATGAAACTTTGTCTTCTTCTTTGACTTCCTTGACTTGCTTGTTGCATGGGCACATTTGAGAGGGAGAGGAGAATAAAGCTTAATCCAACACCCCTTTGTGACCCTTTGACTTCCCTGACTTTGTCCTCACATGCCCTCACTTGGGCGCATTTAAGCATGGGAGGTGGATGAAGGATGAGACTCTAATGCCTTAGAACAATTTTTTATCAACTTCCTCAAAGTGGGTGCAATTCACATGTGCTAGAGGATGAAACCTTAACAAAAAATCCATTGCATGCCACTACCTTGAGCTGGGCGCATTTGGCCATGTGAGGGGGATGAAGCTTTAACTTAGAAATTTTCTTTAGGAAATCATCTCCTTGAAGAGGGCGCAAATGAAGGTAGTAGGAGGATATTTCAAACACTTAAAGATTTTCCTGGCTTCCAGCTGAGATGGGCGCATTTTCATGGTGGTACAGGATGAAGTCTCAGACTTTCCATTTTCCTTGTCTTCGCCAGCTTCTCCATGCCTTATTATAAATAGTAAGTCCTTTGATTTTCATATCTCAGAGGCTTAGATTGCTTTGAAATTTTGAACACTGGATCTTCATGACTCCGTCAGCCTGTTGACACTGCTATTTTGAGCTGACCTACTAAAAATAGCATATTTCTGAAGGTGATTTACTATTTATAGTAATTGCTTGCTTCTGATACCTCCACAACTCCAATTGACTTGAAATTCGAATGATGTGCTCCTCACCACGTGACCTGCCTATTGACACCAGTGCTTGCTGCTGACTTTCTATTTTTAGCCAGTTTCTGAAATGACTTACTATAAATAGTAAGTGCTCCATTTGCCTTCAAATTTTACTAGCGGATAGCTTGAAAGATGCTGATCGCGGTGGTATACATCAGTTTTTGAAAATTCTGGCATTTTACCCCTCTTTTTGGGTCCCGAAGCTAGAAACCCTAATATGTCTTGCATGTGTATCAAACGACCTCCATTTGACCTCATTTTTGTTGCATTGCGATTAGTTTGTGATTCTGAAGTGCTGGGAGGCGGCTGCCAAAATGAATCTGCTAAAAATAGTAAGTTCTTGAATAAGTGATTATATTCGTTTGCATGTCACATCATCGCGAAGCTCTCGAAAAACCCACAAGGAATATGCAGACATGCAAAGAAAACCCTGACATGCAAACCCTAAAAATAGCCTCGGAAGGCTAAAATTTGAAAGCCGTTATCTCACTTTGCATGTTATACCATCGCGAAGGTCTCTGAAAACCCAGAAGGAATATGCAGACATGCAAAGAAAACCCTAACATGCAAACCCTAAAAATAGCCTCAGAAGGCTGAACTCTGAAAGTCATTATCTCACTTTGCATGGTATACCATCGTGAAGGTCTCTGAAAACCCAGAAGGAATATGCAGACATGCAAACCCTAAAAATAGCCTCGGAAGGCTGAACTCTGAAAGTCGTTATCTCACTTTGCATGTTATACCATCGCGAAGGTCTCTGAAAACCCAGAAGGAATCCCCAGACATGCACCGGAAAACTCTGCATATAAACCCCAGAATTTGCTTTAGAAGCTAAACTGCTAAAAATAGTAAGTTGTCCATTTTAGCTCAAATTTTTCCAGTGAGTAGCTTGACATGTTCTGAATGCAGTGTGACTATCGAAACTTCGAGAATGCTGAAGGAACGCTCTGAATTGCACACTTACTAAAAATAGTAAGTTACTAGAATCTGATGAAATTTAGCTGAGAGTCTATTGGAAGCATACTGACATCAATGTTAAGCTTTGTTTTCAATTTATTCACCTCTTTTGACCACAAATTGTTGGAAAGTTCAAAACCCTAATTCTCAGACTTGGCCAAAAGTTTCTATTTAAACTCGCAAACAGGAACAACCCTGGAAAGATAGACAACAAAAAAGAGAGAGGAAGAGAGAGAGAGAGAGAGACAAAACAAAGCCAAAAGACCATAATGGAGCAAAAATTAGGGGTCCCTATTTGAATGGGGCGATGTGTGAAAAGGTCACAACACACACCAAACCCCAAAACCCTTGTTTTGTGCACTTTTGATGAGGGTCTATTGAAAAAGACACTTCCATGCCCTTCCCAAACTTTCCACCTAGTCAAACACCCTTGAATTCACCCCCACAAGCTTAAAATTTCATAAGATAACTTGTACTAACACCCCATCATCAGGTTTAGGTCTATGCCCATTAAATTCATGCATTTTCCAATGGAAACAACCCTAGGGACTCACTGAAATCAATAAATATGCCTTCCCTGCACAAACAAAGATGCATACATGTTTATTTCACCTATCTAAGCCTATCCACTGAGTTACAGGACTATACAATGGGTGGAAGGCTTATAAACCCATTTTGTTCCCTTTCAAAACCCCCAAAATAGGGTAAATCAGTAGTCCCAAAAAAATAAAGATTTCTCCCTCAATTTGCACGATTAAGACCTCAAATCTGAAGCATTAGAGAGCCAACACATGTACCTAAAACATCTAAGAAGTTTTAGAGCAAAGGCAGGCTATATAGGTCCATACCAAGCCTTCAAAATTTAGAAAAATAGGAAAAAAATTGTTGAGAACGTTGTATTTCATGAAAACAAAATGTGTGCAATCTTCAAACTACCTTCAACAACCCTACACGAGCCATTTTTGAGGCTTTTATAATGATTACATTCAAATCCAACTTCTCCCAACATCTATAACTACCAAGTAACAACTTTTCAAAGGAGGTAGCCATTGGTTTTCAAATTTGTTGCATTTATGCAACTTACAAATTTGACATTTTCCTCCTTCTGACTCTTTATTATTTCCTTATCCCCTAGACCCTCTTAAATGACTTCCTATTCTACTTACCTTGACAACATTTGACCATCTTGACAACTTTTAACATGATTACAAGTTATGGCCAAATTATCAAATGAAAACTCTAAATCATTTTGGAAACATGAGAATGGTCTAAGTAGACCTTATTGAAACAAAAAAAAAACTCAAAATCTCCTATCTTAACCACAATTCCATCCATGACCATTCAGTACCATATCATGAGGCTTGGTGCTCCTACACCAACAAGGCAATGAACTGTTCAAAAAAATGCCTCAAAGAAATGTGGTCTCAATGTGCTTGTCATGGCATTCCATCACCAAGAGAACACATTTCATTGAGGATTTTTTTTCAAACAATTCACAACTAACTACCTCTCGACCAATGAAAAAATTACATTTGGGGACACTTTTCCTTTTGCTAAATATAAACCAACAATAAAAAGTTGTTGCATTATGAAGTGTTAGATTCATTGAACCTAGACATGCTAGCTTGGAACAATTTGATTGGTTGGAAGATGACGAGGCACCATCTCAGTATGTTGGATGTCCCCTTTGATCTTGGCCTAAGGCGGACTTCAAGATATGTTTTCCATCTCCTTTTTTCAGCTTGGGGTTGACTTTAAGTTGTATTTTCTATGTATGCTTTGAGTTGGGTTGACTTTATGTTGTCTTTTCCATGTATGTTTTGAGTTGGGTGGACTTTACCTTTGTCTTGGACAAGCATTATTCAAGCCAAGGGTGGACTTGATAGTGTATACACTTAAAAATGGTCATATCACATTGTCTGGTAATTAATTAAATATTTTTAATATTTAATTAAAATCTTTTGATTCTATCTACGTATAAATAAATTTAAATAATTTATTTATATTGTTCATGATTTCATTTCGATTAAATATTTAATCACCTTTTCATATTCATTTCTTAATTAATTAAATAAATGTTACAATTTATTTATATTAATTATCATATAATCTTAGTTTGAATATTTTATTCAAATAAAGATTAAAATATTATAATTCTTCTAAATATCATTTGTAATTAAATATTCCAAAATATTTGATTATTTCCTCTAATCCAATATTCATTCTTAAATCATTTCAAAATTCCTCTAATTCAATTCAAAAATCTATTCATAATTAAATATTTCCAAAAATATTTAATTAATTCTTCTAAATATTTCAAAAATCTTCTAAAGTCACATCATGATTAAATATTCCAAAAATATTTAATTCTTCTATAGTTTTCAAAAATCAAATATCAAAAGCAATAAATAAATTAAATAAATTTAAATATTTATTTAATTTGGGATTTATCTTCAACTCCCGGGAAACAAACTGCCAAAACAGAAAATTAAATTTCTCTGTTTCTGTGCAGGCTTGTTCCCGTGGGTTGAAGACAGGATTCCATTCTTCTCTCCAACCTCTCAACCTCCCCCATTTTCTTCTCAACCTCTCAATCTCTCACCATTCAAATTTACCAGACAAATTCATAGCCGTAGATTCTTGCCAGCCGGGATGGAGCCTGCAAAAAATCTATAAATACAGCTGCCGGGAGCTCCAAAAAGATATAGAATTTTAAGCAAGTAAACTATAGGCAAATTGCATAGTATTCCCAGCATTCATAGAGCATTTTCATAGCAATAGCATAGAATCATAGCAATAGCAATAGAACCATGATACATATCATTCACAGCCCCTGTGCATAATCACAGCCCCTGTCCATATCCGTATCAACAATTCCATCTTCACCAACATATAGAATAGTTTTCCTTTGCATACTCATTCTGCAGCAGCCATTTGGAGAAGCTTACACAATCTGAGAGCAAAAAGCTTCAAAAGAATCACTGTAGATAGAGGAAAATGGGACGGTTCTGAAGATTTTGTTTGTTAATTTGTTTTCAATTTCTTTAGATTAAGGTTTCATTTAGTGTTTTATGTTTTCATTTAGATTACAATTAAGCATTAACACAGATAGTAGTTTGGACATAGCTTTTCTTTCCCAAGTGGAATTTGCATCATCTTCGACATTTTCTTTGACCATGGGCATGGCGGACTTTGCTTGTGCCTTGCCAAGATTAGGCAGACTTGCTCTTAACTTAGACATGTTGATTTTCCTTCCAAGAGAAAACTGAGAGAGGCTAATGTAGAGGGGTACAACACAATCCCATAGGCTTTGAAAAAAAGTTTCTAAGCATCACGGTGTTCGAGTATCATCATGTTGAAGTTTGAAGCCATTTTGCACTTCAGACTCTTAAGGGATTCAACCGGTTGAGAGTAGATCGGAGCAATTCGACACATTTGGGTGTGAAAGAGGACCATTCCTAGTGTAAACGTACCCACTCAGATGCATTGGAATAGTTAGTTTGGTCACACGAGTTGTAGAACGAAAGTTGCACCACTTTGCAACTTTGCACTACTTGCATTTGACAACTTTTTCCCCAAGAGAAATCTCACTGCCACAGGAAAACGCCTCCAAGATAGAAAAATAAAAAGAGGTTATTGTAGAGGGGCACAACATGATCCCATAGGCTCTGACGAGAAGTTTCTAAGCCTCACGGTGTCTGAGTAACGACATGCTAAAGTTTGCAGCCATTTTGCACTTCAGACTCTTAAGGGATTCAGCCAGTTGAACGTAGCTCGGAGTGATTTGGCCTGTTTGGGTGCGAAAGAGGACCATTCCTAGCGTAAACTTACCCACTTGGATGCGTTGAAACAGTTAGTTTGGTCGTAAGAGTTGCAGAACGAAAGTTGCACCACTTTGCAACTTTGCACTACTTGCATTTGACAACTTTTTTCCAAGTAAAATCTCGCCGCCACAGGAAAACACCTCTAAGATAGAAAAAACTGAGAGAGGTTATTGTAGAGGGGAAAAACATGATCCCATAGGCTCTGATGAGAATTTTCTAAGCCTCATGGTGTCCAAGTAACCTCATGCTGAAGTTTGCAGCCATTTTGCACTTTAGACTCTTAAGGGATTCAGCCAGTTGAATGTAGCTCGGAGCGATTCAGCGTGTTTGGGTGTGAAAGAGGACCATGCCTATTGTAAATGTACCCACTCAGATGCATTGGAACAATTAATTTGGTCACACAAGTTGCAGAACGAAAGTTGCACCACTTTGCAACTTTGCACTACTTGCATTTGACAACTTTTTCCCCAAGAGAAATCTCGCCGCCATAGGAAAATTCCTCTGAGATAGAAAAAATTGAGAGAGGTTATTGTAGAGGGGTACAACATGACCCCATAGGCTCTGACGAGAAGTTTCTAATCATCACGGTGTCCGATTATCATCATGTTGAAGTTTGCAGCCATTTTGCACTTCAGACTCTTAAGGGATTCAGCCAGTTGAACGTAGCTAGGAGCAATTCGGCGTGTTTGGGTGTGAAATAAGACCATTCCTAGTGTAAATGTACCCACTCGGATGCATTGGAACAGTTATTTTAGTCACATGAGTTGCAGAACGAAAGTTGCACTACTTGCATTTGACAACTTTTTCCCCAAGAGAAATCTCGCCGCCATAGGAAAACGCCTCTGAGATAGAAAAAACCGAGAGAGGTTATTGTAGAGGGGTACAACATGACCCCATAGGCTCTGACGAGAAGTTTCTAATCATCACGGTGTCTGAGTATCATCATGTTGAAGTTTGCAGCCATTTTGCACTTCAGACTCTTAAGGGATTCAGCCAGTTGAACGTAGCTAGGAGCAATTCGGCGCGTTTGGGTGTGAAAGAGGACCATTCCTAGTGTAAATGTACCCACTCGGATGCATTGGAACAGTTATTTTAGTCACATGAGTTGCAGAACGAAAGTTGCACTACTTGCATTTGACAACTTTTTCCCCAAGAGAAATCTTGCTGCCACAAGAAAACGCCTTCGAGATAGTGAAAAACGAAAAAGGTTATTGTAGAGGGGCACAACACAATCCCATAGGCTCTAACAAGAATTTTTTAAGCCTCACAGTGTTTGAGTAACGTCATGTTGAATTTTGCAGCCATTTTGCACTTTAGACTCTTAAGGGATTCAACTGGTTGAACGTAGCTCGGAGCGATTTGACATGTTTAGGTGCGAAAGAGGACCATGAATAGTGTAAATGTACCCACTCAGACGCGTTGGAATAGTTAGTTTGGTCGTACGAGCTGCAGAACGAAAGTTGCACCACTTTGCAACTTTGCACTACTTGCATTTGACAACTTTTTCCCCATGCAAAATCTCGCCACCACGGGAAAATGCCTTCGAGATAGAGAAAACCGAGAGAGGTTATTATAGAGGGGTACAACATGATCCCATAGGATCTAACGAAAATTTTCTAAGCCTCATGGTGTCCAAGTAACGCCATGATAAATTTTGCAACCATTTTGTACTTCAGGCTCTTAAGGGATTCAGTCGATTCAACGTAGCTCAGAGCGATTCAGCGTGTTTGGGTGCGAAAGAGAACCATGCCTAGTGTAAACATACCCACTCAGACGCATTGGAACAGTTAGTTTGGTCACACGAGTTGCAAAACGGAAGTTGCACCACTTTGTAACTTTGCACTACTTGCATTTGACAACTTTTTTCCCAAGAGAAATCTCGCCGCCACAAGAAAATACCTTCAAGATAGACAAAACCGAGATAATTTATTGTAGAGGGGCACAACACGACATGATTCCATAGGCTCTAACAAGAAGTTTCTAAGCATCACGGTGTCCGAGTATCGTCATGCTGAAGTTTGCAGCCATTTTGAACTTCAGACTCTTAACGGATTCGGCCAGTTGAACATAGCTCAGAGCGATTCGGCGTGTTTGGGTGAAAAAGAGGACCATGCCTAGTGTAAAATTACCCACTTGAACATGTTAGAATAGTTAGTTTGGTCACACGAGTTGCAAAACGAAAGTTGCACCACTTTGCAACTTTGCACTACTTGCACTTGACAACTTTTTTCCCAAGAGAAATCTCACTACCACAGGAAAATGCCTCTGAGATAGAAAAAACCGAGAGAGGTTATTGTTGAGGGGCACAACACGATCCCATAGGCTTTGACGAGAATTTTCTAAGCATCATGGTGTCTGAGTAATGTCATGCTGAAGTTTGCAGCTATTTTGCACTTTGGACTCTTAAGGGATCCAATCGGTTGAATGTAGCTCGGAGCGATTCGTTATGTTTGGGTGTGAAAGAGGACCATGTGTAGCATAAATGTACCCACTCAGATGCATTGGAATAGTTAGTTTGGTCACAAGAGTTGCAGAATGAAAGTTGCACCACTTTGCAACTTTGCATTACTTGCATTTGACAACTTTTTGCCCAAGAGAAATCTCGCCGCCACAGAAAAACGCCTCCGAGATAGAGAAAACTGAGATAGGTTATTGTAGAGGGGCACAACATGATTCCATAGGATCAGATGAGAAGTTTATAAGTCTCACGGTGTCTGAGTAACGTCATGCTAAAGTTTGCAGCCATTTTGCACTTCAGACTCTTAAGGGATTCAACAGACCAGGAGGCTCAAACTCAATCAAATTAAAAACTTGCCTTCAAGAGGCATATAACAAGATTAAAATGGTCTTTTAAATCAATTCAAACAATCTTTCAAGTTAGACAACAATCAGAAGCACCATTTCTCAATTTCACCCATGAATCCTAGTAGTAGTGCAAACTCAGTTTTTGGCCTTTTACTCAAATACTCTCCAAGACACCTGACAAACATATGATGGTTTCAGACACCCATTTCAGAGTTGTAACACATATTCCAAATTCAGAAATAATTCTTTTGGACCAACCTCCTAAAATCACCCCTTCTACGCTGACCTAATTAGGTTGATTAGGCCTAAATTACAAAGCAACATATCTTTAAACTTCTCACAAGCCCTTGAAACCTTGGGGCAGCATTTCCTATGCCATCAAACCTCTGAAACCACATTTTTTTCCCAGGGTTAACCCTTCCAACATAGCAAACCACAAAACCCTCAATTTCATGCCAAACCAAGAGGGTTTATTCAAAATCCCACTTGCACAACCTCCCAGACCATGCCACCTACTCAAACATGTGTATTTTTAACCCTATGTGCTCAAAAGTTGAAAAAAACTCCACACTCTCATTGATTTTCACAAACCCTAGGCTGAGGGCTCCATTTTCATGTGTTTTCTTTAACAAAAATTAATAGGACAGCAGGCTTATCTCCTTTGTTCCTTCCCCACAACTCTAATCTTGCCACCTTGCTTTGCATCACTTTGGCATGTTTATCAACATAAAACTAGGATATTTTTTGTATTTCAATATGTAATGATAATGCAATATGAAATATGTAGTGTAAGACAATGACATATATGTGTATTTAAACTTTAAAGTTAAAATGTTAAACTTGACCATTGTTCTTGTCTTTAAAGTTGTTTAAACTATATAATTTAACCATAATATAACTAAGCAATATATGATATAATTTAACCATTATTCATTATTTTTTTATTGTCAACTATATAATATAACCGTTATTTTTTATGATATTGTACATTGATATTTAACCATTGTTGAAGATTAAATTTTTGAACAGTTTAAACATGCACATGATGAACAAATTATTTCGATTCTCAACTTCTATATATGAAATTATCCAATAATCAAGTGTATGTCCATATACAAAAATGGCATCAACGCCAACTCAAACAAAGTTTTACAAAGTGTGGCATATGCCATCTCGATATCTATTCATAATATACATGCCAAAATATTTATCTCATCCTAAACTACTGGTGGATCATCAAAATGGAGCCTCTTTCAAGCACTCTTTGGCTATGAAAGTAACTGCACAAGAAAAATTCAAACCACAATTGAGATTAGTTATATTATATAATTTAAAATCGAATAATTAACATCAAAATCAATTTACATTGAATTATAATTGAACTCTAAAATTGAAATCTTGATTACCTCATATATATACGTCTCTTCAAACCGTCATGAGTCCTAGAATATGCCCCTCTCAAAGAACCAATCATACCAACTTTTGCAATGTCAATCTATATAGGTGAACACAAAAACATCAAATTGATACAAGTTAGCATACAATTGTCAGTAATAGGAACATATTTACCAAACACAAAATAAAATAAACACATACCTCTTTAGGCATCTCATTTTCTTTATCTCCTTCAGTTGTTTCAACACCTCCTCCCTAAGGTGTTTCAACACGTACTCCTTCAAGTGTTTCAACACCTACTCCTACAAGAGGAAAATAAGATAAACATATAAGTTAATATATAATTTTGTTAATGACAATCAAGTATAAAACGCATGAATTAAGGCCTAAAAGGCATGGGTTGAAGTAGCAGATTGAAGAATTTGTTTTGAAGGCTAGAACCAGTTGGTTTTAGTGAGATCTAGTGGGTTTTGATGTGTTTGAAGGTTTACAAGGACTGGGGAGGTCATGTGTATGTTTGGGAATGAAGCCCTAGTTGAGAGAAGCGTGTTTTTTAATGGAAAATTGAGGTTTTGGAGACTAAAAGTGGGTGAAGTTTGGGGGAAACATAATATTAAGGATTATTAAGCATGTACAGGCTTAAACAAGGGTGCTTGAAGTGGTCATAAGGTCACAGGAGGCCTGGAGATGGGTCTTTCAATGTATTCTCCAAAATCCCACTATACTGTAGGGGCAACTAGGCCAACTAGGCCTCTTTTCCAAAGAGACACCTTCCCAAACACCTGCAATCAAGTCAAACACCATGGACAATCATTAAATAGGTTAGCAACCTTAAGATTTCACAATTTTCAGAGCTCCAACCACTCACCAAGCTACCAATCCACTAAACCCTCACTCTCAAGCCACCAAACCTAGGTTTTCCAAAGAGCCTTATTGAAAATCACTCTTCCCACAATTAAACCTCACATACAACACCCCAAACATACCATATGATGTATGTACATGCTCAAAAGACTCTCACAAATGACTGCCCCAAAGGATTTCATCCAATCACATTCTAAAATGATGTAGACCCAGGGGCTCAAACTCAACCAAATTGACAACCTACCTTCAAGAGGCATCTAACAAGATTAAAAGGCCTATTAGAGCAATTTCAACTGTTCCCCAAAGTTAGACAACAATCAGAAACATATTTTCTCACTTTCACCCATGTAACCTTGTATCAGTGCAAATATAGGTTTTGGCCTTTAACCTCCAATATCATCCAAAACACATGGCAAACAAAATATGGACTCAAATACCCATTTCAAAGCTATAAAACATATGTAAACCCCGACATTAACTCTTTTGGACCAACATGGAGATCCAATACCCCTACCATGGAAAAAACCTAGTGAAATAGGTCTCTTTTTCAAAGAGAGCACCCTTTATCCTTCACCAAAACCTCTGAAACCTTGGGGAAGAAATTGAAATGCCAAAAAAACACAAAATCCACAATTAGATTCCACTTGTACGGACAAATCAACCCCAGACTCAAAAACCCTTGTTTTATGCACTATTGATGAGGGTTTATTGAATATGATGCTTCCAAACCTCCTCAGACCTCAAAACCAACTTGAACACTTTCCAAAATCCTTGTACATGCTTAATGATTCAAAATACATGACCTCCCATACAGATTCCACCAAACCCTAGACCAAAACCCCCATTTACATGCATTTTCTACACAAAACTCACAGGAACAACAACCCCGGTCTACTTTATTCCTTTCTCACAACATAAATAAATCTCCCTAGAATCTAAAAATCCTCCATAAGACCCAATACACCAATTACAATGAGCACAATCGGTGTAAGGGTCTTCAAGACATGATTAAGACTACAAAACCCCAAAACATGGTATACCCAACTGTTCACAAGAAAACAACTATGGAATGCTTCAAATTCTCTGTTAAACCTTCAGACCTAATGCAAAACACAAAAGATTCATGCCACTACATTTTTCATAAAGAAATTACTCAATGCAATGACTGTACGTTACCGTACAAGTCTGGAAAAGACATGAAAATTCAGAAATTTGCTGCTAACAGTGAGAATTCAATTGGATTTCTTCATAAAAACATCAAGCCAACATTACAAATGATGACCACCACCTTTTTAAAGGCTACCTGATCAAATACAACTGACATAACAGCCTCCAACTGAATTTTGAATCCCTTATTAGCCGTTGGAGTGCCAAATTACATTTGCTTACCTATCTTTGTTAACAACTCATTTGACTCCTTTTACATTCTTTTACTATTTGACCCTCCAAAACATTTAAAGCATTTCAAATACATTTAAAGCACCTAAGTTGGTCTAATTAGACCTTATGATACCCTAAAACATGACCTAATACATAAAAAGCAACATGAACCTACTTAGACCCCCATTTGTCATCATTGACAATTGCTTCACATATTTGACCTTGTTTACAAAAATGGATCAATGAGACACCAAATGGTCTTTATAGACCTTATTAAAGAAAATAAACATCAAAACAACTTTGCAACCTCCCTAGACACACCTAATGCTCCAATTGTGAAAGTAAGGTGTAGGTGCTCCTGCACCATAAAACCACTCAAATTCACTCGAAATCACACATTTTCACACCCAAGGCTACATGCCATCACTCCAAAACGATCTTCCTTGCTCCAAGAATCATCTTCTAACTTATTCCCCACCTAATGGAATCATTCTACCGAGCTACATTATATACATTAGGTGGAATGAGCCATTAAATGACTTGATGACCTCAAAACTTGAAGTTTAGACTTCCAGACCCACCTATAGTAAAATCCACCCTAAGAGCTCAAAACAAGATGGATTTCAATGCCACAAAAACCAAAATGTGGCTAACACATCCCTCTACCCAAATAAAAACACTTTTATTCAATTCCCTTCAGTATAGGCTCTACCAATCGACTGCTACAACACTGGAAAGGAGAAAAACAAACTCAGATTTACGAAGAAAACAAAGCTTTATTGATCAATGCTTGTACAAAATCTTTCACTCTTCTCCACACACTCCTTCATTCAAGATTCACATAAATATATTCAACTCCCTTAATCAAGAATTGATTTAAAACCAACGCCACAAGTGACCTTTGGCATTCCCTGACCGTTCAACTTCCCCACTATGCATTTCTTGCACTTCAAAATTTGAAAAATGACACTTTACACTAATTTAGCAAATTTGCAACTAAAACATTCTTACTCACTAATAACCACTAAAATAGACTTATTACATTAATAAATGGTCTATATGACCTTATCGAAGCCAAAACAAGACTTCATCACCCTAATGGCAACCACCGAAGCTTTGTGCCCCTGCACCAAATAGTAGTGCAGGAGCACCTACACCTTACTGTGCTAAATGTGATTGGTGTATTGGGTCTCATGGAGAATTTTTAGGTGTTAGGGAGAGTTTTTATGTTGAGAGAAAGAAATAAAGTAGATTGGGTTGTTGTCCCTGTTGAGTTTATGTGGGAAAATGCATGAAAGTGGAAGTTTTAGTCTAGGGTTTGGTAAAATATGAGTGGGAGGTCATTTATTTTGAATTATTAAGCATGTGTAGGGTTTCTTAAGAGTGTTTGAGTTGGTTTTGAGATTTGAGGAGGTGTGGAATGTAGGTTTTTAGTAAACCCTCTTGGTTTGGCTAAAAATCAAAGGTTTCATAGTTTTCTGTGCTAGAAGAGTCAACTCTGGAAACTAATTGTGGATTTAGTGGTTTGAGGGCATGGGAAATTCTGCCCCAAAGTTTTAGTTGTTTGTGATAAGTCTAAAGGTGGGTTGCTTTGTAATTTAGGCCTAATTAGCCTAATTAGGACAACGTAGGAGTGGGAGTTTCAGGAGTTTGCTCCAAAGGACTTATGCCAGACCCTGAGATATGTTTTGTAACTCTGTATTGGGTGTCTAAATCATCCATTGGTTTGTCAAGTTTTTTGGGAAGTGTTGGAGTTAAGGGCCTAAAACTGGGTTTGCATTGATACTAGGGTTGCAAGGGTGAAAGTGGGAAATTCTACTTCTGGTTGTTTTCAAACTTTGGGAGTTGTTTGGATTGGTCTAATAGGACCTTTTAATCTTGTTAGATGCCTCTTGAAGGTAGGTTGACACTTTGAGTGAGTTTGGGCCTCCTAGGTCTGCATCAAATAAAGAGCAGCATATAACCATCATTTTGCATATCTACACTAATGCAATTTTGCAAACCCTTATACAATAAAACTTTACACTTGAAATAAAGAAATGATCAATAACATGGATTTACCAATTCAATGTGCATACTTACCGATCAATCCAGGGAACCATTTGGTTTTGTTCTACTCTTTATCGTGTCAAGTATTGCCTTGTGGTCAGACTCACACACTTTCCACAAGTTCTTGTTTGCAAGTCTACCCTTATATTTGATCAAATGAATGTTGGTGGTGATGACAAGGTTTGAGTAGTGAAGAATCTTTTGATGCATTTCGAAGTCCTCAAACAACCAAACTGCAACATTCTTAACTAGGTACCTTCTAAGCCATGTTCCAGTAACAACCACTGAACCTGTAGGATATTCTATGTTTTCTCCATCTATAACTGGGGACTCCAATTTATTTTTTTCCTCAATACAATGAAATAGGTAATAATTTGTACCCTCTTCATTGTCTTCATCTGCAATCACTGCATATATGTTCCTTGCATTGATATGTTCATCTTGTTAGATGTATTCAATGAACATCAAAATAAAACCTGAAAGTAAGATATATTACCTAGTTCTACAAGGTCTGATACATGATCAAAGTCAATGGATGATTGCATCTCTGTGATTTGTAGATTTGTCGGGAGATGATAAGTGTCAAGTGAGGTTAGACTTCTTATAGACCATTCGTCAATCCACTTTGTTGACTCACAATCATTCAATGCTCGAAGTGTACATGCAAAACAAAAACATGCCATTTGTCGCGTATGGATAATCCATGTACCTGCATTGGAGCTTCTAAAAGAGTGTAGCTCACTCGATCCTGTTAGTGTACAACAATCCTCATATTTTGCAATGTTAGTATCATCTACTAAATGAAAAAATATACGAACTAAAGAATTACCTTGACTACCTGGACCCATTGCATGATTGCACCACTCGATAATTGATCTTACATCTGTCAACTTTACACTCTATTTGTACTTTAACTCTTCTCATGCAAGGGATCTTTTGATACATGCACCCACTCCATCATGCTCCCCCTTTCCATGCCTGACCTCTGAGAAGTTCCACATATGTTGAACACCACTGATCCTATGCATCCTGCTCAACTAGTAAAACATTCTGGCATTCTTGAATTATGATGTACAATTATCTGACCATATGATATGTTGACTGAATGATATGCCCCTGCTAACCAGATCAGCATGCAACATAAAAAAGGCATTTCTCTATCGGATTAAGCACTAAACTAGACAAAAGTAGAAGCATGTGGGCCAAAATCATGGGGTGAACTCCTATTTTATTGTTTCAAGCTAAAAACACATTTGGCGCTTGCTAGATTTGGAGAGCGCTAAATTTGGAGAGCGACAAATGTAGTGCTTTGAAATACTTTCACAATATCAATAGGAAGGGAATGAGACTTGAGATAGAGGGAGAGTGGATATGAGTGAGATATTAGTCCTAGTAGTGTGGTAGGGACTGAGACCTGAGAGTGATAGAGACTTGAGAGGGATAAAGAGTTATCTAGTTAGGGTGGGGGGAAAGATCTCAAAATGGGAGAGGGGTTGGAGTGAAATAGATTTGTCTACCCTCTACCCTTAAACTGTAACCGTAAACCCTTAAACCCTCAACCTTGTAACCCTCAACTCTCTCTCTCTCTTAACCCTCTACCCTCTACCCTCTACCCTAAAACCCTAAAACCCTAAACCTTAAACCCTCTACCCTCAACCCTTAAACCATAAACCGTAAACCCTAAAACCATCAACCTCCTGTCTCTCTCTATCTCTCAACCCTACACCCTCAACCCTTAAACCCTCAGCCCCTTCTCTCAGCCCTGCACACCCTAAACCCTAAAAGACCATAACCCTCACTCTCTTTGATATATCCTAATTCCTCAACCCCACATATATATATATATATATATATATATATATATATATATATCCTGCACCCTCTTTGTGACCCTAAGGCCACTCTTATTCCCGGCCCCATCGACCCATCTGCCCTCAATGCCTCCAGGCATTTATCCGCCCCATCTGACCCATGGGCCGTAGACCCTGGGCCCTCGGGCCCTCGGCCATCTTAGCGTGGGCCGTAGACCTAGGCCTAGACCCATCTGCCCATCTGCCATGACCCATCTGCTTATCAGGCCCCCTCTGACCCTGCACCTCTCTTGTCGACCCTCGGACACATAAGCCCTCGGCCCTCGGCCCTCTGCCCTGTACCGTCTGCCCTAGACCCTCTGCCCATCACCCCATCGGCCATGGGCCTTTAGCCGTAGGCCCTGAGCCCGTAGATAAATCTGCCACTCTGCCCGTGACCATCTGCCTGACCTAAAGACCTCAAGACCAAATCGGCCCCTCGATTTCAGGCCATCTGCATTTCGATGCCATCTGCGCATCGGCCCATCTGCTCATCGGCTATCGGCCAGCCAGCCGTAGACCGTCTGCCCGCTTGGCCCTTGACCTCTGCCATCGGCCCATCGGCCCTCGGCCCGTAGGCCCTAGGGCCGTAGGCCATCGGTGGCCTATATCGACCACGCCTCTGCCCGTGGTACGTGAAGGCCCTCGGGCCGTGGGCCATCATTTGCACATATGTCCTCGGCCCTGCGCCATCTGCTCTCGATATCATATCTGCCTATGCCCATCTGCCTGTGCGTCTTAAACCACTACCATCCACCACCTTCCCCTTCCACCCTCTACCCTTGCTCAAACCCTTTCTATATCTCTCCACCCTCTACCCTCAACCCTCCAACCCCTTCATTCCTTAAACCCTCAACCCCATTCTCTCCACCCTCCACCATTCCATGTCCTTGTCATCCTAAAACCCTCAACCCCCTTTCTCTCAACCCCTACCCTCTACCCTCAGCCCTCAGCCCTCTACCCTCACCTAAAACCCTTAACCCTCTCACTCTGTTTCCTCTCTCCTAGGCCCTCCGACCCCCACTCCTCCTCCTTAGACCCTCACCCTCTGCCCACATGCGTCGTGGAATCCTGAAGCCTAAGGCTCGAGACCCTCAGCCCCCCCTTTCCACCCTCTACCCCTCTCGGCCCCTCCAAACCCTTCATGTCCCCTCTCCACCCTCTCACCACCACCACCCTCTACCCTCCCTCAACCCTCCACCCTCCACCATCATAAAACCCCTCCAGCCCCCCCCTCCAGCCCCTCAACCCCTCTACCCCTCACCATCTACCCTCCACCCCTCCACCCTCCATAAACCCTTATTCCCATAAAACTGGTCTACCCTCACCTCAACCCTCTCTGTCTGTCTCTCGACCCTCTCACCCTAGATCCTCCAGATGGCATGCCATAAGGCCTAGGCCATGGAGCTCTAGACCCCTTCCATTCTGTCCACCCTCCACCCACCCCTCCCATGCATCCACCCTCCACCACCTCCAACCCTTCCCTCTACCAACCCTTCCTTCCATAAACCACACCCTCACCCCTATACCCTCTACCACTACCCTCAACCCTTAAAACCCCTAAACCCTCTACCCTCAGCCCTCTGCCAACCAAACCCATGGAAGCCCTAGACCCTAAACCCCTAATCCCTCTGCCCTCTGCCATCAGACCCTAGGCCCTAGGCCTCAGGCCTAAGACCCTAAGGCCTAGGCCACTCAGGCCCCTCTCCATTTTCACCCATCTGCCCGTAAAGGTGGAGTGTGATCCCCAAGACCCTAGGCCATGATCACTGAGCCTAGACCCTCAGACCTCTGCCCTCTGCCATCGACCCTTAAACCTAAACCCTCTACCCTCTACCCAGCAAACCCTAAACCCCTAAAAGCGGCTCTACCCTCTACCCTCCCTCTACCCTTAAACCATAAACCACACAGACACTAAGCCCATAAACCCATAAAACCCTAAACCCCTAAACCCTCTGCCCTCTACCCTCAACCTTAAACCCTAAAACCCTCAGCCCTACACCCTCTGCCCATGGAAATGTATAGAATTGTAATCCCTAAACCCCTGGAAAACCCTCGGGGAGAGGGTAGGAGGATAGAGGATGGGAAAAGATGGAGGAGAGAGAGAGAGAGGGGGATGGAGAGATACCTAAGAGAGAGGGAGAGTGGGAGGGTTGGGAGAAGACAGAGAGGGAGAGAGAAGTGGGAGAGATAGAGGGGAGAATCAAATCCTTCCGTCCATTCGAAGATCAAACGCTTTGCGAATCAATTCTTTAAATCCGCTTGCGGTTTCTCGCTTGCGATCCGGCAGAATCGATCAGCGTGCGTCAGGCGCAGATCAAAATCTTTCCGATCAACCGATCAGATCTCCGGCGAATCACGTCGACCAAGATCGGGCAGGAATCCCGTCAGATCCGGAACAAGATCCGGTGCGCGCACTCGCGCAAATCAGGATCCGCTGAAAACGTCAGATCCGTCAGGATCGAACCGACTCGATCAGGCGCGTCAGAATCGCGCGGATAAATCCGGACGAGATGAAAAATTCAGATGGCATTTCGCGCGGATCAGGCGCTGCGTCAGGCGCGCTTTTGCGCCGACAAAATCGCTGAAAATCAACGTCAAATCAAAATCAAATCATTCAGTTCGACAAATCCGGCGATCAGGAGTCAGACGTCAGATCGATCAAATCTTTCGTCAGATCAGAGACGAATCGCGTCAATCAATCAGGCGCGTCAGGAAATCCGTCAGGCTCAAAAGTCGATCTTTTTGACTCCAGGATCGATCAGATCAGTCAATCAGTCGGGCGATAAAGGATCGGATCAAGGTATCCAGTTAGGGTAACAAGTTAGAGAGCGTATGAAAGTTAAAACCTCAACTATCCATCGACGATCATAAACTGTGCACTCTAAGCATTATCAAAGTTGTCGACGAAAGAGAGGGGAAATTCAGGTTTTGTTCAAAGCAGGCCATTTGGTGACCGCAAAATTTGGCGCTCGCCAAATGACCTGCTTTGGATGTGTTAATTGACAGGATTTTCCAAATTTCCTCCTATTTTCATCTGTGCTCCCCGTCTCATTTGCACGTCTTTCAATGCAAGTTCATAAAAAAAATTGTGATAGCATTGACCTCTCTCTTAGCTATCTAAATATATAATTCTTTTTTCATTTTGATTTAGTTAAGGTTTTGATCCATGGCTTCTATTGTAAATGCCTCTATTTTTGGTCAAAAACCAACATGTGCTAGTTTTAGGATAGATTTTTACTTCTTCATGGAAACGTGAAAAAAATTACATTTTTTGAAACTAGACTCCATTCTAAACATGATGAAAAAAAAAATCAATTTTTGATTAGTTTTCAAAAAAATTAGGGGGGAGCACGCTCAAATTTCAGCTTTTTAGGATGTGTCCACTTTGAATATTCATAAAATGTTATATATTCATTAAAAAAATTATCCAAAAGAACGAGGATAAACTACATGGTGTTAGCTAATTTTTCACTATTGGGATTTTTGAAATTCTAAAAAAGTTAATCAAAAATGGGTGAGCCCTCAAGCGCTATGCTATTTTTTTTTATAAAAAAGGACCTATTCCCCCCCCCCTTTTGAGACCCTTAATCTTCATTAATTTCAAAAAAAAATAGTAGCTTAGAAACTAGACTCAGAGCACTTCAACTTTTGTTCTTGCTGCATCTTGAAATTTTGAGCATAACTATCTTCATTTTTTCGTGCAAATAAGATTTTGCTGATTTCAGAAAAAAGAAAAGAAAAAAGTGGCATCTTAAGAGACAAAATTGTGTCACAGATCAATACACTTAACCCCAATATTGAACTGAAGATAAGGAATGACATCAACCTCCATTAACTGCCACTGAGACCCTCTATCAAAACATATTAGCCTATGAGGGTCCAAGTAATAGGCTAACCCGTCTGCAACTGATACTGACTAGAGTGGGGACATTACAATAGAGGCGTTCAGTCGACACACTATCATCCTGACAACGTTTCGGTAGCCACTAGTCGTGCTAGCATCTACCTTGCATGTTGGCATCCAGGAAATGTTCATAGTGTTCAACCTTGGATGCTAGAACGTCGTGCAGACGTTTGCGCGGTGTGCCTCTATCCCAAAGGCTAACTTAGAAATTTTTTGATGTAGATGGATCTAACATGAAATTTGTTTTCTTTTATAGGAGTGGCCAGAGATGCAAGAGCATGAAGGTGGACACGTGTTGACTATACTACATTACTAGGCTACACAAATGCATCTAGATGATCAGGACCATCTACAATATGTGGGCTTGTGGTGGGCCTAAACACTACCCAACATACACTACCATCCCCTAATGCTCATGGTGCTCATGCAGCGTTGGGATGTCTAGATACCTCCTCTTTCCACGTACCATTAGGGGAGATGATTTCCACATTAGAGGACATGTACATGATCACCAACTTACCCATCTATGGATTGCAGGTGGCTTATGACAAGGTGAGGACATCTCGAGAGGCACTAGAGTTCCAATAGTACTACACTAGCTGTATAGATCCGGGAGACACTACCAACCACATCTATATGCATTGGTACGAGCAAGGGTGAGTGGACATTCCACTCCTCTGAAGGGTGATGGTTGTCATGTTCGCCCTTCGAGCTGCTATGGATGGGCAAGGCTCTCACCTACATGGGGGCCTCGTCCATTGCATAAGGGAGATGGAAGACCGTGAGACTATTTACGCTTGGGGTTAGAGCAGGCTTTCTCATCTATACCATGACCTCGAGCGATATGTACACTATGAGTTTTTTAGCCTTATAGAGTGCACACTCCTTTAGGTGTGGGAATTCACACACATCACGTGTACCCAACCAGTTGGGTATCCCCAAGGCGTAGCTTTTTGGTACGTCGATGGCACACACGTACCCAATGGTGTGTGATTGGATATATAGAGATCTTGCTTTTTTACGGCTTCAGTTTAATGTTTTGTGGTTGCATGATGTTAGATGGTGATCATATAGAGGGATGGTCTGGCCCACAAACAAGTGACAGTTGCATTCGTCTCCTAGCGAGGCGGGTAGACCATATTATTGTACCATATTACTGGCATAGGGTTTCTTGACAGTTCAGGATACTACAGGTGATCCCCCTGACTCCTCCGACATACGTCAGATCGATGAGGAGTGCCACTAGGCTAGGTGATCATCATCATCTGACTATAGTAGACGTCGTTGTTAGCAACGTCAGGTCAGACAACAATGACCAACCTCCCATGCTGATGATTAACGACATCGAGGTTTCCCACGGTTATAGAGCATGGTGGGCAATGAAAGGTCTTGCCCCAATTTTCATGACACATGCACCCATGGGAAATGTTAGTGCATAGGGACAGGGAGGAGGAGGAGAGCATCATAGCAGCGATGGGGAGGGAGAGGCAATGATTGGAGAAGCAGAGAGGCCCAAACAACAAAGGAGGTTTCCAACACCCCCAACCATAGTCCCAGTCTCATTGGTGCCACCTTTGGCAACCAACGACCATCCTACAACAACAATAACAACAGTAGGTGATGTAGGTCCCAACGTTGCACCCCCTCTTGATCCACACTAGCAAGCCAAGGATCCAGGTATGAGATTGGTACTTATTGTTTTGGTTTATCTCGTATATATATGCACATGTTTTTATATGATCTAATACTGACAATGTCTACTACTATGTGGTTGTAGTTGACACACAGGAGTGGATTTCCTTCATCGGGTGGTACGTCTTTGAGATGGCCCCGGTCATGCTAGTCCACAGGAGCGTCCTTGACACGTAAAGGCTAGTTTCAATGGGTCAAAATGCCCACTTATTCGATCATATTGTGTAGTTGAGGACCTCATACGATGAAGCACACGTGGAGGTCATGCAAAAGACCACTGATGTCGTTGTTGTGACTGGCCAGAGGATTCAGTATGCAGCTAAGCTTCACACTAACCTAATTGAGCAATATTAGGCTAGGATGCGAGCAAACAGTGCCAAGAGGGCTTGTGATGCCTTGCAGAGCCAACTTGATGACCTCGATGGGTAGGCGACAGCCATGAGGCTATGTGTAGAACATGAATGTATGTTAATTAAATAAAATGATGATTTAATTGTCTAACCAAAAGATTTAATCAAATTTAATGCACAAATACATAGCATAATAAAACACATGTATATATAATTCTTAATTAAAGAAATTAACTGCATACACATGTTCACATCATAACACAAAATGCAAAGATAATGTGTTAATGAAGGAATGTCATAGCATAACAAACTACAATCCTCGAGGGACGAGCATCATGTGTATGCCACATAGACACTATGCATAGTAACAACAAAGATGCATCACATTGACAGGTTTTTTTAGAGGCATTCCATCCATAGGCGGTAGTCCATAAACCCCAAAACGATACACGAAGATGATAATGTAAGGACCTAACCAATTAGGGATAGACTTCCCCTTTTGATCAGGTGGTGCATTTAAATTTTTTTGATTCTCATAGAGAACCAGATCACCTAGACCTTGAAAGTTCTAGAAAAAACACCTTGATTATAATGTTTAGAATCAGATCACTAATAAGCTTGGAGATGATCAAGGGCCTACAACCAACGCTCATCGAGCAACTCAAGTTGATGCAAATGATTAGCATGGTAAGTGTCATCATCAATTAATCCTTTAAGGGAAACTCACAAAGATGGAATTTCCAACTCTAAAGGCATAATAGCCTCAGCACCATACTTGAGGTCGTATGGCATCGTGTTAATAGCCATACAAGCACTCATGCGGTAGACCCACAAGGCATATGTTAATTGAGTATGCCAATCTTTACCATTTGTACTCATTGTTTTTCAGAGAATCAACTCAAGAGTTTTATTAGATTCTTTGGCTTGGCCATTAGACTGAGAATAATATGGTGTAGAAAAATGATGTTGAATACGAAACTTTTCCAGGAATTGTTTCACCTCTTTGTTCTTAAATGAAGTACCATTGTTAGAAACAAGGGTAGAAGGCAACCCAAAATGAGCAATGATATTATTTAGAAGAAAGCTACAAATTTCTTTAGTGCTTGTGGATTCTAGTGGAATAGCTTCGACCCATTTCATAAAGTAATAAGTAGCAATAATGATGAAGGTATGTCCTTTAGAAGAAGGAGGTGATATCTTGCCAATAATATCCAACCCCCTTTCCACAAATGGTGAAGGAGGGGTATGATTTTGAAGCTCTTGAGCAAGAGCACGAATAAGATTGCTATGTTTCTAAGACTGTAGACACTTCTTGACAAAGGAAAAAGATTCTTGCTCCATTGTTTGCAAAAAGTATCCCATGTGAATCCGTTTTTGCACTAGGGATTTACCACCAAAAAGTCCACCCCTAGAGCAAGAATGGGCTTCTTCAAGGGCAAGAGGTATTTTTTTCTTAGTGAGACACCTAAGGAGAATATCATTATAAGATTTTTGATAAAGAACATTGGATAATATAATGTATCAGGTTGAAATTTTTTATATTCGAGTGCAAGCATTTTTCGTTACATTGTCAAGAAAATTTCTAGTCTTTAGATAAATATAAATGTGAGAATACCATTCCTTAGAGTCTATGTGAGCACACACTGAAGCATCAAATTTAGGTTGATCTGAGACAATAGGAGAGTGGAGAATGTAAACCACAAAGCAGTATTCTTCTATACCATTGTCTAAAGATACAAGGGAGGCTACACTCGCCTTTGCATCTATGTGTCAATTTTCTCTCCTAGGAACAATGTCTATTGTGAAGAGGAGAAACAATCAAGAAACGATAAGGCCAAATCCCGATACTGAGATAACTTATTATGCTTAGCTTGATACATCCCTATAATTTGATTTACAATAAGTTCAAAATCACCAATGCAAAGATGTTTAATGTTTAAATCCATCACAACGCACAAGCCAACAATAAGAGCTTTGTATTCAATGATGTTGTTAGTGCAATGAAATTCCAATCAAAAGGATAGAGGAATTGGCTTACCTTCAAGTGAGACTAAAACTACACCTACTCTAGATCCATCTTGACATATCGATCCGTCAAGGTACATCTCCCATACAGGCTCATGATTTGTTGTAAAAAGGTCTTCATTTGGAAATAAATCCAGATTAGGGAAGGAGTGAGATGAGGGAGCTTCTGCCAACTAGTCGGCAACAACTTGACCCTCGATTTCTTTTTGAGTTACAAACTTGATGTCGAACTCAGAGAGCAACATTACCCACTTCGCCAACCTTCTAGAAAAATTGGTTCTAGTGAATAGATGCTTTAGAAGATCACTTTTCATAATGACGCAAGTTTTTGCATGAAGAAGACAATGTTGTAACTTCTGCATTGCAAAAACGAGAGCAAGAAATTGTTTCTCCATGGCGGAATAATGAGTTTCATAATCGACTAGAATACTCTTTACCATCATCATCATGTTGAGCTAACAAAGTTGTTAAGGCATGATGTGATGCAGAGATATAAAGCAAAAAGAGTCTATCTTGCATAACTGGCATTAAGATAGAAGGATTGGATAAATAACTCTTGATTAACTCAAAAGCTTTTTTGCACTCATCATCCCATCAGAAACAAACATCTTTCTTCAACAAACGTGTGAATGGAAGGGTATGATTAGCCAGTTGAGACACAAATCTATGAATTGCCTGAATTTTCCCCTACAAACTATGTAGTGGAAGCATGTTAATAGTTGCATCAATTTTATTTGTATCAACTTTGATTCTACAATGAGAAACAATAAATATGAAAAGTTTTCTGGCATCAATGCTGAAGACACACTTGAGAGGATTTAGTCTCATCTTATAGAGCCAAAGACTTTCAAAGATAAGACAGATTTTCAACGTGATATTGACGAGTCATAGACTTAGCCAAGATATCATCAACATCATCTTCTAGAATTTTGTGAATGAAGTCATGAAAGATAAGGGTCATCGCCCATTGGTAAGTCACTCCTGCATTCTTCAAACCAAATAGCATGACCACGTAGCAGAAGGTACCCCAAGGGGTAGTGAAGGTTGTCTTATACTAATCATTCAAATTAATACGAATTTGATTATAGCTTGAGAAACCATCCATGAAGGACAACAAGGCATGGTCTGTGATCGAGTCCACAATCATATCAATATTATGCAACAAAAAATCATCCTTAAGAGAATCCTTATTAAGATCACACAAATCAATACAAATGTGAATACGGCCATCAGGTTTGGTGACAACGATGATATTTGAAATCCAAGGAAAATAGTCAATAGGATAGATAAAGCCTACTTTTAGAAGCTTCTCTATCTTAGTCTTGACTAATAAGGCAACCTTGGGATTCGTCTTTCAGATCTTTTGTTTGACAAGCTTAGCATCAGGGCATAGGACGATATTATGAACCACTATAGACTCATCAATACTAGACATGTCCTCATATGACCAAGTGAAGATGTCAAGATGAGAATGTAACAAATCATAATGTTGTTTAGATTCTTCTAAAGAAAGACACTTTCCAAAAGACTTAGGATCCATGAGAACAACAGTAGTATCCCCTTTAAGGAAAGAGCTATGATCTTCAGGATGGGAAATAGGAACATCATCATCCACGTTAGATAAAGGGGCCTTCTCATCAATACCCAAAATGGATTCTCCAAAGTATGCTTGCTTATGCAAGCGATAGAAGAATCGTCATTTATGGTGATAAGAAGGTAAGTGAGAGTAGACACCTAAGAACTCTTCTATTGCTTCCTTCGAAGAGAAGACATCTAGAGGAACTTCATTGGAGTCCACTTGGATCTCAATCAATTCAAGATGAATTGGACTAAGAGGTTCAACAGAAATCATGTTGACACTCCACCATGGTTTTTTCCTAGACTGTTCATGAGAGTAGCCAAGCCTCAAGTTACGCTTGCGTAGTACACATTCTATAGGGACTTGAATGCCTTGTCTGTTACGCCCACAACTCGTACGTCCATAACCGTATTTAGAAACAAGTTTAAATCCATGGTCGTAACGTGTTTGTAAATCCTAAGAAGGGGGAGGATCTACGTAGAGAGCATCATTCCACTAGTGGGTATCATACTCGTCTATGGGATCATAATTATCCTTATTGATGGGACTAAAATCATTAGTCTCTTTAATAGAAGCATTATCATCTTCCTTGACAAGGGTATAATCATTCTCGTTAATAGGAGCTTCACTTCTTTCCTTAGCGAGAGGACAATTAGCTTTCTTGACAGAGGTGTATGAAACCATTGGAAGGTCAAGGTGGATAGGGTCAACTCTATATTCTTTGATAAAAAACTCAAAAAAGTCCATTTAGAAGGAGCAGTAGAAGGGATAGACTTAGGATTCTATGTTTTGGGGAAATCTTATTTAGGGACATCCATCTTAGGGGTGGCCTTTAAAGTGAGCATTGTCGAAGAGGATGTCAATGCATAAGAAGCTAATGACGAAATGCACTTTTTTAGAGTAGAAGTGACCAAGACCTGACCAACAACCACCATCTCACAAAGGTGTATAGCATCAGGGTTAGCCTTGATTGTAATGACTTCGCTATTAGCAACAAATTTTCTACAACGATGCAAAGTAGAAGTTACAGCTCCCAAATCGTGAATCCAGGGTCTTCCCAAGAGAATATTGTAAGGTAAAGGACCAGACATAACATAAACCAAGGTGGGTACAGTAACGGGTCCCAACCTCAAAGGAAGGATTATCATGCCTAAGGCTTGACAACCAACATTATCAAATCCACGAATATACAAAGAAGAAGCAAGAGAAGATGAATCAATCTTGATCTTAGGTAATAGATCAATGCTACATATGTTGAGAGTCGAACCAGTGTCAATGAGAGCATGCCTAATATCGATGTTAATGTTAACTATAATCATTAGATGATCCGCTTGCTTCTATATCTCTGGAGGTGGGAGTTGTTGCAGATAGAACATAATATTCGGTGAATCTGCACAAATATGAGCTATCAACACATTAACATCTATTGACCTAGTGAAAGAATGCAAGAGGATCTTTTGCAGGGCTTCATGAAGCATACCTTGATACACCGAAGTAGACTAAAGCAAATCCCATAGTGAGATCTTGGAAGGAATAACATGAAGTTTCTCGACAAGATCATAATCACCAAGTGCTTTAGCTATAGATTTAGGTGTTGGAGGAAGACTTGGTTGAGAAGGCGGTAGAGAAGTAGGAACGAAAGTAGGTTGATTCAAATTTTGTTAATTCCTTCTAGTATTATACGTATGACCCACGACATTGTAAGGAGTCATAGCTTTTAAAAATCTCGTGTAAAGGTCTGACGAGTCATCAGAGACTGGAACCCCATGAATAGAATGAATCCTCTTAAGAGATGGGCTAGTCGAAGTCACATAAATGACGGGTCTCTTAGGCCTTTGATGAGCTACAAAGACTACAACTGCATTCATAAACTCTTCGACTTGCGACGAGGAAGTAGATGGTTGTGATGAAGAAGTTTGCTTAGGAGATCTACGGATAGGAGAGGATGCCTCTAAGAAATCCTCCAGGGCATCATCTAGCATATTGAAATCTTCCTTAGAAAAAGAATTATCAAAAGCATTGAAACATTGCAGAAAAGGTCCGACATGAATTCTTTCACGACGGGTTCACCAAAAATGTGAAGGAGGGGATTCGCTACTCCCAAGTCCCAAAACAAACAGGGTCTAAAGGGAGTGAATTTCCCTCAGTCACCTCAATGACACCAAGTGGTGGAGGTTCATGATGAAAGAGATTGCAAAAATGTGCTTAAAAGAGAGTTCCTGATATGTTCTCAGATAAAGGACTTTGGGAACCGAAAGAGTAGATTACAAAGATTTTTGGGACAAGTGGCTAGCTCTTGGTCAAGGGACGTTAGCACGTGAACCGAATGACAGTGTGACACCTTGTCATCTAAGGGCCGTGTTGGAATCTCGTACAGATAGAGAGGTAAACCCGTGCATAGAACTCAAAGAATCTACTATCTACTCATAATCCAAAGTCTGACTATTCTAATTAATTAACATAAAGCAGGAATGAAAGGAAATGACAAGGAAAGATGCTAACTCACAGAAGGTCCTGTGCTATGAAGCCTTTCGCGAAGCCTCACATGAGCAACCTACACACAAGGTGAATGAGGACAAATGTTGGGGTTGTTTTGGGGCTTGCCTCAGTCAAACCCCCGCTTTGGTGTTTCCACCTCCATTGACAACTAGATAGATAGAGAATAGAAAAGACACAAAGTAGACACAATGAGTGATAAAAGCAAACCCCGTGATGGAGAAGAACTTGTATCACAAAATATAGATGAGTGATAAAAGCAAACCCCACTATGGAGGAGAACCTGTATCATGAAACATAGACACAATAAATATGTTGGCAAGTAGACAAGACAAGATAGCAAGAGAGTGTTACCATTAATCCATGGCTCCCTCTTGGATTGATAGACGTGATGTTGAATGCTTGCAAGAGAGCCTTGGCTATTGACAAGATGTGAGTCCAACAAAGCTTTGTTGTAGAAACGAGATGTAGAAGGGAAAAGGAGTGAGAGAGCAAGTTGTGAAGCCAAACAGTGAGAATGAATTTGAAAGAGAGTTTTGTGTGGTTGAATAGGCAAGAAGAGCCGTTCACTCAAGATTCTTCCACGATGACATGTGTCACAAGAAAATTTCCTTAGATTCCCTCATTTAAACTCATAAAGTTTGGGAACGCCTGCACACCGTGCAGATGTTTGTGCGTTGTGCAAGCATCCAACTCACAACTTGCAAGAAATGAGGTGGTGAACTACTGACACTTCATCATTGCCCCATATGGAGCTGGAATCGTGAAATTCTAACTCATAAGGTTCTTATCATAAATGTGGCTAGGCACCATAAATGTGGTAGGCAAAATGCGCAAGTGTGAAATTACCACGGGGCAGAATTTTACGACACTACAGTCTAATTTAATTAATGTTGAAATATGATATAATTGAGTGTAGTTAGGTGTGGATGATTTTAGATGTTTACACTTAAAATTTGAGAAATTACGCTAAACACCACATATCCCCAAATTTTCTCACATTTACTTTGTTAGACAATGCTTTTACGAAGATTAGAAACCACTTCACCCATTATTACTCTATTTTACCTACCTTCCATGATTTTAATCATGAAGCTCTAATAACACTATAAGATTCAAGAATAAATACACAATAACAATAATAATAATAAGTTACATCTACATGTAATATAAAAGAAATACAAAAAATAAATTGTTTAGATTAAATTTACATTATCAAATATAGGCTAATAAAGCCCTTTATTTTCAACTACTAAAATAGCTACCAAATACTAATAAATAACTAAAAACTGACCAAACCATAAACTATTAATCACAAACAATTAAACTAACACAATAGTATTAATTAACTACAAACTAACACTTTAAATCATGTAAAATATTTTAAAATAAACACTGTATTATAATAATAAAAATATAAATAGTTATGAAATATGTCAACTGTCACAATTGAACTCAACATGTTTATCATAAGTCAGAAAGTAGTGTAGAAGCAGAGAGTCATGAGAGTGAATGAATTAAGGTTTTTAATAATGTTCACGAGGCCACATGAATAAGCACAAAAGTCCAAAACAAACAGACCGCCAACAGACATCTACTTGATTGCCGACAGAGGAAACCAGTGAGAGGGTCATAAATACCCTCACTCCCAAAAACTAATGCCTGTTACTTATTTTGTTGTAGGCGCAATAGAGCGACTGCTTTCCACGGATGTTATGATAAAATTTTATGTAGAGCGAGAGTGTAGAAATTACCTGAGCACATTGGGTAGAGGCCTACTTGTTTGGTCCTCAGTTTGCATCCTTTCTCAATGACATGCCATTGAAATTATCATTAATGTTTGGACTATTGGAGAGACTAGAAAAGATTGCTTCGTATCCCCAAGCTTTTAATATTATCATGGTAGAGGCCTAGTGAAGATCAATGAAATTCTGGAGGAAGGAACACCCAGAAGGAGGGAAAGGACTAACAGAATAAGAAGGATAAATTATACAAAATTGGGAGAAAATGCCTTCAGCTTGGAAGAAGGTTCCCGGAGAGGGAAAAATGAAATTGATCAAGTTCAGTTTTATCCTAGCATGTCCTTTTTAGTTCTCCATTTTAAGAAAGGTTCCTGGAATGGACCTATGAAACGGTTGCAAGTGAATAAGAGTTAAAGATCAGAGACTCATATTGGAAAAATTCAAATCAAAGTTAAAATAAAGTTATATTCTCAGCTAAGGAAAGAAAATGATATACTGTGGTAAGTGGACAAATCTTGATAGACACAACTTTAGAAATCAAATCCTTATAGGCAAATACTAAAATCAAAGATTACAAGTGCTCTTGTTTAAAGAGTTTTGCTTAGGATCTTCCTCAATGGGAACCGGGACTCGGGTAAGTATTTGTGCCAGGGTAATACCTGAATATATCCCAACATTCCTAATTTTATAAGGAATGGAAAAATCTGATATTTGGAAACCGTCCCATTTAAAGGACTGGGAATAAGGATTGAAGCTATTCTCAAAGGACTTAACAGAATACCATATTTTGAACTAGCCAGTTAATCAAATTTGAAGAAAAATGCCCAGATTATTAGGTTTAGGTCAGAGAATGTTGATCATCTATTTGATTGGAAATATATGTTGATTAAAAAAATAGCTTTCATTGGCTAAATTTCACAATATAGATTTAGGGAAATACCTGTGTTTTTTTTATTGAAAAAAGCACTTTATTAATTTAAAAAATCAACCATACAATCAGCAAACCAGTAGACAGAACTGGCAGCAAAACAGAAACAGAAATACCTGTGTTATACTTACAGGTAAAACATGAGTATTCCTGAAAACTATGTTGCAAAAAAAAAAACATTTTTAGAGAAAAGTGACTTGAAGCTTCATAAAAGATGAATTGATATGAGGATAGACAGAGATGTTGGAAATATGAAGCAAAGTTTGGGATAGCAGCAAAAATCTGTTGGGGAAATTTTGACAAACTAAAAGTACAAGATTTTTTTGAAAAAATGAGGATCTAAAAAAAAAAATCAGATATAAAAAAAATTAAAAAATGTTGAAAAAAAGATAAAAACTATTTGTTTTTTAAATTTGAAGGCATTTCCATAGCATAGAGATATAAGGAGCAAATAAAATGGAGAGTTTAGCCTATGAATTGTCCAAATGAAAAGTTTGTTTAAAATAGTAGAATGTAGTGTAGCATGTAAGTTTTGTTAGTAAATGATCCTTTGGTAAGTTTTGTATGAACTATGAAGTTGATAAAGTTATTGCTAAGTTAACAATAAAACATTTCACTGAATGATATGAGAGTGAACCTCTAGTATTGTTGTATAATGTGAGTGGATGGTAAAATGCTACTAACAACACTGCATTCCAAATTATTATTTATATGACAAGAATGTTTAATCATAGAGACTGCACTATCATAACAAACTTGGAAACCATTTAACAAACACATTTATTACTGAAAAAAAATGGACTGTGTGACGAAGGAAAAACTGGCAGCGACGAAGAGAAGGCAAACCCTAGTGGTGACAGCGAGGATCTCTGCGACATGAATTGGCAAATAAGGATGGTGTTTCCTACTGCGATGGCAGTGATGAAGGTGATTCTGACGATGATGACAACAAAGGAGGCAAGTTTGATAAAAATATGTTGGATTTTTGGGGGAACGAGTGGGTTGAGGAGGATGAGAACTTGTTTTTCCTTGACATTCTACTTGAATCCCGCCTGAAATCCAAGAGGTGTGTGAGTGGTTTGAAGGAGAGATCTGATGTTGCTCTGCATGAGGTGCAAAGGAAGGAGCAAATGCCTGTTAAATCTAGGGGCTCTGGGCTTGGCTCGCTTGACCTTGAGCTTTCCCGTAAGTGGGGATTTCTTCTTCCCCTTCCCATCTCGGTGGTGGGAAGGCTTCCCCTTGGGGAAGGAGGTGTTTGTCAAGGAGCTCCCCTATGCTAGGATTAGCTTGGATGGGAATTTGGATGCATCTCCTGCTTCAAATTTTGCAGATCTGGACATTGTCTAGACACCTATGAAGGATCTTCACATCTATGGAGATTTAGATGTTACAACTTCCCCTATTGATTTGGATGTTAAGAAGGGACCCCTCCTTGCATGTAAGGGGATTCCTTGTGATGGGTCGTTGGATGTTGCTACTCCTGTCCAGGCTGAGGTGCAGGGGACCCCTGTGGGCTCCTACCTCTCACTTTGGATTCTTGATGTTGTGGTGGAAAAATCTATTGTTGTTGTGGGAAATGCTCTTATTGGGAGGTTCTTTGGCCCTCGTCCAAATATTGACTTTGTTAAAATTTGAACCAGAAATAAAAGCTAACAGAAAGTTAACAACAGAAACAAAACACATACAAATTTACCCTGGGAAAACCCTCCTCCTGAGGGAGAAAAACCCAGCCAAAAATATCTCTTATATTATTGAGTCACAATGAGAAGCTCCTTTACAATAGAGGCCGATTATGAAGGCCAGGACACAGCATTACAAACTGATACAAACTGTCAAAAGTTATCACTCCTTTTACTCAGTTCACCATCTGCTCTCTTTTTCACTCATACTCTTGAAAAATTCGAATTTTTATCACTATGAACTGAATACAGAATCAATGTAAATTCAAAGAGGTTTTCTAAACATAGCATGTCAGATACATGCAAGTTAAATACCTCTGCATGTCAGAAGGTGACTGCAGGACATTTACAAGAGGACGCACAAGAGGAATCATGCAACTAAATTTAGGAGGAGTTACAAAAATATTCTAATGCATGACAGTTACAGTTTTGCATGCTGACAGCTGGAAGAATCTGACTGACGCTGTCATAAACATTAACACTTCCTCTCAGCTAGGGAGGATACTTCCAGCTGCACAAGACAAATCACCTCATCGTGATGTAGTCATCTCATTGTGATGTCCACTATGGCTACTCCAAGAGAAAGAAACAAGGGCTTTCACCTCAAATTTCTCTCGCAGAGAAAGATGCACTAACAAGGGCTTGCACCTCAAATCTCTCTCGCAGAGAGAAATGCGTTAACAAGGGCTTGCACCTCAAATCTCTCTCGCAGAGAGAAATGCCTTAACAAGGGCTTGCACCTCAAATCTCTCTCGCAGAGAGAAATGCATTAACACATGAAGCAAGAGTCACTGAGGCTGAGACTCTCTCTCAGCAAGAGCAACATTCTCCACAATACGAAGCTTATCTCGAAAATAAGAAAACTTTACTCTAAGAAGTGGCTTGGTGAGAATGTCAGCTGCCTGCTCATCCGTGCAAACATACTTGAGTTCAACTGATTTCCTTTGAACCATATCTCTCAAGTAATGATACTTGATCTCCACATGCTTGGTTCTATCATGAAAAACAGGATTAACAGAAAGCTTCACACAACTTTGGTTGTCACAAAGAATCACAGTAGGTTCCAAAACCTGTCCAAACAATCCTGCAAGAAGATTTTGAAGCCACACTGCTTCTCGAGCTGCCACACAAGCTGCCACATATTCAGCTTCTGCTGTACTTTGGGCCACACATGACTGTTTTCTGCTGCACCAAGAAATCATAGCAGACCCTAAGCTAAAACAATAACCAGAAGTGCTCTTCCTATCAGGTACACACCCTGCCCAATCTGAATCAGAAAAACCTTGCAATTTCAGATCTTCACAAGAACTATATTTCAGACCATATCCCACTGTACCACGTACATATCTCAATATATGCTTAGCTGCAACAAAATGAATCTGTCTAGGCTCAGACATGAACTGACTAAGAGTGTTAACAGCATAACATATATCAGGCCTAGTATTGATCAAATACATTAAAGAACCAATTAACTGCCTGTACATAGTAGGATCAACTAAATCTGAAGAGGCAGCAATCTCATGTAGCTTTTTCAGATTTGCTTCCATAGGAGTTGACATAGACTTGCAGTCTAACATACCAAATCATTTCAAAATGTCAATAGCATATTTCCCTTGACTTAGGAAAATCTCATTTGGTTTTTGCCATACTTCTAAACCAAGAAAGTAATGCAAAAGACCAAGATCTTTCATCTCGAATTCAAAGGTTAACTCTTCCTTACATTTAGCAATAAGATCATCTCCTCCAATAATAAAAAGATCATCAACATAAAGAACCAAAATTAATGCTTTATCTTCAATTACCTTGAAATAGAGATTTGGATCTGCATCATTTTTTAGGAAGCCCAAGCTTGCTAAATAATGATCAATTCTTTCATACCACGCACGTGGAGCTTGCTTAAGGCCATACAAGGCCTTTTTCAATCTGCATACATGAAATTCCTTCTTATGAATCACAAAACCCTCTGGCTGCTCAATAAATACCTCTTCTTCAATTACACCATTTAAGAATGCTGTCTTTACATCCATTTGATGTAATTTCCATCCTTTAACAGCAGCAATAGCAATAATGGTTCTGATGGAAGTATACCGAGCTACAGGAGCAAATGTTTCCTCATAATCTATACCTTCTTTTTGACAAAAACCTCTTGCTACAAATCTGGCTTTATACTTTTCAATACTTCCATCAGTTGCATGTTTAATTTTGAACCACCACTTAGAAGAAACAACAGATTTACCTTTAGGCCTTGGAACAATGTCCCAAACATCATTCTTGATAATAGATTGATATTCTTCTGTCATGGCATCTCTCCATACTTGCTGATTTGAAGCCTCTTCAAAACTTGAAGGTTCAGATTCAATAATATGACTCATTGAAGCAACATAACCTGCAAACTTATGAGGTCTCTTACTTTCTCTGAAAGTACCACGAGGGGCTGCAAATTTTTCAGCCTCTTCCATAGTATGCCTGGCCCACAAAGGTCTCTTCTTGTCAGATGAAACATTACTTGGTCCAGAATAGGAATCTAAAGGATCAACAGGACCAAGAGAGTCTTCTAAATCAGGAGTCTCCCTCTGAATCTCAGAAGGGGAATCAGGAGCAGCAATGTCCATATCTTGAGAAGTCTCATGATCTTCTCTATCAATTTCCGTAGAAGATCCTTTAGATCTTTTGCAAGCTACATCTTCTTCAAATGAAACATCTCTGCTGATTTCAATTTGCTTTTGTCCCGGAATGTAGACCCTGTAAGCTTTTGAAGTTTCACTGTAACCAACAAAAAATCCCTTCTTGCCTGAAGGTTCTAATTTAGATCTTTTTTCTTTAGGTATATGAATGTAAACTGGACATCCAAAAATTCTAAAATGACCAACTTCAGGTTTGATACCTGTGAATGCTTCTTCAGGAGTTGTATTGTCTAAAATTTGATGTGGGCTACGATTCTGAACATAAACAGCTGTCCTGCAAGCTTCTGCCCAAAGAAAAATTTGAAGGCCTTGATCATGGATCATGGCTTTCGCTGCCTCAACAATAGATCTGTTCTTTCTTTCTGCAACTCCATTTTGTTGTGGATTATAAGGGACACAAAACTCCCTCTTAATCCCAGCATCAATACAGAAATTTTGAAAAACACCAGAAGTATATTCACCCCCATTGTCAGACCTTAAAACTTTGATCCTCTTATCAGACAAATTCTCAACTTGAGCTTTGAACTCTTTAAATCTAGACAGGACTTCATCAGATTCTTTAGATTTTAGAAAATAAATCCAAGTCTTACGTGAGAAATCATCAATAAAAGTCACATAGTACCAAAAACCACTCAATGATGCAGCAGACATAGGTCCACACAAGTCTGAATGAATCAAGTCTAAAATTCCTTTTGCTCTACTTTCACTATTGTGAAAAGGACTTTTAATGTTCTTACCTAAAGCACAACCTTTGCAGACACCATCATGTTCTTGATTGAGCTTTGGGAGACCAATGACCACCTTCTCCATGGAAGAAAAAGTTCTGAAATTTAGATGAGCGAATCTTTTATGCCACAACTCACTAGAACTCATGGAATCATGTGCTAAAGCTTGAATAGGACGAGCTGAAAGTCTATATAGACTCTCATAATGGGCACCAATTTCACGAGCAGTTTTAAAGTTGGAGTTCTTCTTCCATGCAAGAACTTTGCCTTCAGCAAATGCAACTTTGTATCCTTTATCTTCCAAAGCTGAGATAGAAATCAGATTCCTCTTGGTTCCAGGAACGAACAGCACATCACTCAGATGAAGAGGAATTCCTGAATTTAAATGAAAGGATGTAGATCCAGCACCTTTCACAGAATAACAAGCGTCATTACCAATAATAACTTGCAAGTGAGTATCCTTTTCTCTTAGATCAGAAAGGTGCTCTCGAAATCCCGTAAGATGGCGAGAAGCACCACTATCAATTAGCCAAGTATCACTATCAGTAGGAACATTACTTGAAAGAGCTGATATAAACAAGAAACCCTCTGAATCTTCACTTGATTCTCTATGAGTAGATTCATTTTCAACATTTGTAACAGCAACTTGATGCTTAGGTCTTGATGGACAATCTTTAGCAAGGTGACCATACTTGTCACATCTGAAACACTGAATCTTAGATAGATCCTTCTTCTTCTTAGGTTCAGGGGCTGAACCAAAATTCCTATCTTCATACCTCTTGAAGTTTCCTTTCCTTCCTTTCCTTTTAGAAGTATGAGCAGCAAGGACATGCTCTTCTTCATGGTGAGATCTTCGCCCATTTCCTCGTGCCTCCAATCTGCATTCCTCTTGAATACAATCAGCTCTCAAATGATCAAAATTGGGTAACTCAACTCTTCCACTAATCCCTTGAATGAAGGATTCCCAAGAGTGAGGAAGGCCATTCATGGCCAACATAACCAGGTCTTTGTCTTCAATAGAATTTCCAATAGCATTTAGCTGATCCTTCAATTCTGAAATCTTCATGAAGAAGGATACAACAGATTCTCCTCTAGCCATTTTAATATGAAGGAGTTGACGTCTTAACGCTAGAGCTCTGCTAGAGTTGTTAAATTCATGCAAACTTTGAAGACACTCAAACATCTTTTTAGCTGAATCTAGCTTGGAAATGACAGGTACCAAATGATCCTTAACAGAATCAATCAAAATCTTCTTTGCCATAATATGGTTCTTCCTCCATTGAGCTTTCTCAGTGTCATCAGCAGGTTCAGCTACATCAGTCTTCACATAGTTGAGAAGGTCATTTTCTTCAAGTGCAATTAGGATTCTGAATTTCCATGAAGTAAAGTTGGATGCACCATCCAGCCTGTCTTCAACTTTGAGTCCGTTCACCATTGAAGAAAGCTGAAATAAATAGGCTAGAAGACAAGCAAGAATATTTCAAGACTTAAGAGTTCTGGTTCTGGATCTTTTCTTTAGACCCGCTCTGATACCATGTTAAAATTTGAACCAGAAATAAAAGCTAACAGAAAGTTAACAACAGAAACAAAACACATACAAATTTACCCTGGGAAAACCCTCCTCCTGAGGGAGAAAAACCCAGCCAAAAATATCTCTTATATTATTGAGTCACAATGAGAAGCTCCTTTACAATAGAGGCCGATTATGAAGGCCAGGACACAGCATTACAAACTGATACAAACTGTCAAAAGTTATCACTCCTTTTACTCAGTTCACCATCTGCTCTCTTTTTCACTCATACTCTTGAAAAATTCGAACTTTTATCACTATGAACTGAATACAAAATCAATGTAAATTCAAAGAGGTTTTATAAACATAGCATGTCAGATACATGCAAGTTAAATACCTCTGCATGTCAGAAGGTGACTGCAGGACATTTACAAGAGGACGCACAAGAGGAATCATGCAACTAAATTTAGGAGGAGTTACAAAAATATTCTAATGCACGACAGTTACAGTTTTGCATGCTGACAGCTGGAAGAATCTGACTGACGCTGTCATAAACATTAACAGACTTTGTTTGCAATTGGGCTATGGTTATTTGTAAGGCTTTTGGTTTGTTGCAAGTGGTTGCAATGCCTAAAGGGTTTTTCCTTTTCTCATTCTAGCTCCTTGAGCAGGGTAAGGGTGTCTTACTTGGTGGACATTGGTTCTTTGGAAAATCTATCCTCCTTCTGAGAAGTTGGACTGTTGGGTTTGTTGCTTCCAAGGAGAGCTTCGGCTAGGCCCCTATATGGGTAAGACTCCCAACACTTCCTTTGGAATTCTGGGACGAAGAAATCTTTTGAGGAATTGGTAATTGTATTGGTGCTTTCTTAGCGGTAGACAAGATCACGAAAGACAAGAAATGCTTAGTTTATGCTAGATTTTCTACATGTACTGAATTTGGTAAGCTACCAAATAAAGTTAAGATTCATTCCAAGCTGGGTGTTTGGGAGCAGAGTATCCTCTTTGATACCTCCTCTTTGGTGTGCTCTCATTGCCTTAGAGTTGGTCACTTTTCCCGCTCTTGCCAGGTCCTAAATCCCTTGAAGACTTGTTCTGTTGGGAAGGCTTCGGGTTCCTCTGCTATTAAGCCCACTAGAAAGATTGACTTGGTGAACCCCTTGGTTGGAGAGTTGGATGTGGAAGATCCTATCGATGTCCTAAGGGGAAGGCCCCTCAAGGATAAAAAATTTCATGTTCTTGTGGATGAGATTGATTCGTCAAGAATCTTGGATTGACCCATTTAGATCAAGCTTTCCTTATTAACTCTCAACTTCAAACCGCCTTGATTGGTGTGGCTCTTTCTTTTGGTGTAGCCTCTTGTCTCCTGGCATTTTTTGCTCCTGGTTATTTGGTGGTTAGGTGCTAGTTGACAGTTCTCTATTGTTCTGTGGTGTTTCCATTGTTTCTCTGATTTTTGTGAGGGTTTAAGGTGCCCTTCAAAACCTACTTCTGCTGCTTTGTTCAAGGTTTTGGGCCCTTTTAAAACCCTGCTTACCTTATTAAAAACAAACTTTGAAACCTTTGAAAACTTAGTAAGACCTCAAAACAACTACAATAAACATGTTTGCATCGCAGAAGGATAAACGAAAAAAACATTTTATCACTAAGAAATTTTAGAGTAGGAAACTTCAAAGAATATATCATCCAAATAAAAATCTAATCAATCGATTAAAGAGAACCCATTTCTCATAACAGGTAGAGTCAAATGGGCATGAATTATGCATTTTTAAATATTCAAGATACAAGACCAAGTCACATTCAAAAGCTTTGCTATTAAACCAAACTTCAAATTTAGTCAAATTACTGACATATAAAGTAGAAGAAGATAGACTTAAAACACATTTTAGGATAAATATGTATAATATCGAAATAAACATACAAAATCACAATGACCAAGATTTTTATGTCACAAAGATTGGACATTTTGGTGCAATATTGGATTACATATAAACATCAGGTTGATGTTTTTATGCAACAAAGGGTTTTTGTACTACAACTTGAGAGAAGGATAAAATGTTATGAAGACGAGATGACCTACACGTAACATTACCTCTTCACTTCTAGTAATGAGACTGTAAAAAAATGAAACTATAGCATTGTCATATTTATCAAGCAAAGCAATGATATGATCGAGAGCCTAAATTAGCATTAAATTCAAGCCATTTAGCCAAGAATACAGATTATTTATTTCCAAAGAACTAATGCACAAGGCTACCATTATAGAAAAAGATAGACCATCAAAGGTTGTTTGGACCAAATAACCAACGAATCTTCACAATAACAATTTAGTTGTGCATAAAATCAAGATAATAATTAGGCACAAAATTAGACTATGATAAAGTAGACACAACGAGCTAAAATATAACCTCAGAAACCATTCACCTATCATAACAGTAAAATACTATCTCTTTGGACGGAAGCCCCACCAAAGTAAAATAGATTTAACATTTTTTATATTGTTAATTTAAATTGAAAGATCCTTGTGATATGCACATTGAAAAATTTATTTACATTGAACCATGAGTGACAGCATATTGACGATATTGACAAAAATCCTAGCATCTGAATATAGATAAAATTAAACCATGATAAAATAAACACAAAACATGAAGTATAAATAGTGGCTAAAATATAACCTTGGAATATAGACCAGGCATTCACTTGTCATAATATAGTAAAATACTATCTCTTTAAATGTAAGCCCCACCAAAATAAAATAGATTTAACATTTTTTATCTTGTTAATTTAAATGAAAAGATCCTTGTGATGTCCACATTGAAATTTTTATTTAACAAATTATTCATCTATTTGTATGTGTTAGTTGAATTTTGTCTAAAGAATGCATTTGCAACAGTGTTACAGCAAAAATTTGCCTGCCTTTGACTCAAATGCACATCCCGATGAGCTCGAGTATAATCGGGATTTTTTTTGGAAATTTTTGCTTCTCTGTTTGGCAGAGGTAATTTGTTTAGAATTGTACATTGAAGACAACCAAGGCGATAGGCCATAGAAGAGTGCAGTTAACTTTGTGCATGGAAAGTATGCTCATCCATCACAAAATCTGAAAAACCACCACAGAATAAGTGTGTAATAGAATGTATTTCAATGTCAAGATATCTGTAACATGCTAAGTTACAACTTGGAATATTAACACGTTAAGAATGAGAAGCTGTGGCCAATGAAATTTATTAGACTTCAAGCAGACGTAGCTACATTGTGCAGAGATAGAGAACTACAACTTTGCACTATGGGAATGCTATTCACTAGTCTTTATCCCACTTTATACTGGCATAGGATTACATCATTTATTTGGACATGCAACCCATTATGGTATACACCTGAAATTGCCTGAAAAGAGTTTGATGTTAATTTTAGGGTAGGAACTTGCATTGTTATCCACGATCTGATGTTTTACTCTAACCTTGCCTCATATGCACCTTCTGCAAGTGTCCGAGAGTCCCAACATAAGGCTGGATTAGATTTCATCTTTGTCACACAAAGTTTACCCTCCTCAAGTCTATTTGTTGAAGCTCTGAAACTGCAAACTTCATTTAGGCACCTTGTTTTGGTATAACATCTTGAATCTTTCTATTTGGTCATGTTCTTCAGTCCTTGTGTCACCATTCTCTCCTCTAGAATAATCAAGCTTTACCTCCTGTCTAGGACATCTACTCTTCTATAAAACTCTTTGTCTATATTCTTTTACCTCCAATTGAAAGGCACTCCTCTATGAACCATACTGAATGCCCTGATGCCAAGAGGTGCATCAATTAGCGGTGAATTTCCTCAGGTTTATTCCCATTAGAAAATCTGGACTCCTGAACTAACATGCAGGAAATTCTGAAGAACAGAAATTTGGCGCAATAGCACAGTTATGAAGAGAGCCCATGAGGCAAAACCACCAAACTAAGCTATGGAGAGGCAACTATAAGAAGGACATCAGGAATATTTACTATTACTTTGAACTCCAGAAGCTTCTACGCACCCAAAAACTGTTACTGCTTCTTATCCAACAGCTTGCTTCTCTCGAAATATCCCTGTTACCTGCACCGAAAACCCACATTTACACAAGAGAAGGAAAACAGCCTCTACCTGACATTGTCAAACTATTATATGAGTATATGTGAAGGCACTACGTTATAAAGTACTATCAAAGAATTTACGTAGAAAAATTGAACAAAGCGTTTTTAATTGGAGAGAAAAGGCCTTACATGTTAGTGTGCTCTAACATTCTCACCTGTGCAATTGTGTGCTTCTCTTGAAAGAGTTAGATGCACAGCTGCAACATTCAGGGGCGTGCATCACAAACCTTGATGAATATTGACAAGTTCAAATATTCCTTGATTCAACCATTGCAAAATTTGCTTCTCACACTTATGAGGATCCACTTCCACTTTTAAAGAGTACAGGCATGTATTTCAAGTCCTAATCCTGCCTGTTTGTTAATGAATTGGTAAACAATTCCTCAGTCGGCTTCTTATTAGTCATTAATGACAAAAACGGTGCACTTTACCTTTACCTCTCACCTCTTGCTAATGCTCACTATCACAGAGCTCAAACCGTTTCTTTTGTAAGTGGCTTGTCTATAATTAACACTATTCTGGCAGGGAACATCAGCATAATGTTTGCTCATATGCATCTCATGGTGAGAATTCAATCAAGCAATTTCCTTTTACTTCACTAAGTTATGAAGCACTCTCTGCAGCTTCCGTGTTTGATTAACCTGCAAGCTGCACTAGCCAAACTGGTGTGCTGATAGAAGCTTTAGCAACACATCTTTTGAGAATGCATTAATTTAAGGAGTAATGCTCAAAACTTCACCAAGTAGTTTTCAGTCCACTAACACATGTTATTCATATCAAATGATCTTTTTATGGTAAAGTTAGATGGTATAAGGTGTTTTTCTTGCATCTCGCTTAAGAGTAGATCTGCTTCTTGTGATCTGCCTTCTTTGTATAGACCATTGATCAATTCGCTGTAAGCAACTACATCGGGTGTGAGACCCTTCTCTACCATTGCTCTATGCAGCTTGTAAGCTTCAATGTGATTACCAACCCTGGAATACCCATCTATGAGTATGTTGTAAGTATTAGCATTGGCAACCACTCCATTCTCTGCCATTTGAATGAAAAGCTCTTTCGATTCCAGCATCTTCCCTTGAATACAGAGCCCTTTAAGTAAACCATTGTATGTTATTTCATCTTTCAAAAGCTTATATTCTTTCATTTGTTCAAACAACTGAAATGCCTTACAAAGATCACCAGATTTGGAGTAGCCATGAATGAGTAAGTTAAAAGTTATTGCATCTGGAAGTAGATTCTTCTCCAGCATCTGCTTATATATCTCTTCCACTTTCTGCATCTTACCTTCCCTGCAGAGTCCATTCATCAACGCATGATAGGTCATTACAGTTGGTTCAAGACCTTTCTTTTCAATCTCCCCATACAGCTTAAGTGCTTTATAGGTATCACCTGAACTCGCATACCCATCAATCATCAAGTTATAAGTAACAATATCTGGAATCAAACCCCCATCGGCAAGTCCATTCCAAAGAGCTTCTGCTTCCAGCATCTTGCCTTCTCTGCAAAGCCCATTTATAAGAGAGTTGTAACTAACCAGATTGGGCATAATGCCAATTCTCTGCATTTCTCTCTGTAAACTGAATGCTTCCTGCATGTTACCAAACCTGCAGTGACCATTGAGAAGAGTGTTATACACTTGTATATTTGGTGCAACATTTCTGCTCACCATCTCCTTCAAAATGTCTTCAGCTTCATGCAACCTACCTTCCTTACACAATCCATTTATCAATGCACCATATGTTACGACATCAGGTGCAACACCCCTTTCCTGCATCTCCTCAAGCAGGAAAAAGCCTTCCTGCATATTGCCGCTCTTACCATGCCCATCAATCAGTGTATTATATGTAACGGTATCAGGAACCAAACCCATTGTGTACATCTCTTTTAAGAGATTTACTGCCTCCCCAATCATTTGTTTCCTACAAAGGCCCTTGATCAGTGCGTTGTAAGTAATGACATTAGGCACAATGCCTGTTCTTCCCATCTCCTGGTGTAACCAAAGAGCTTCCTGAGTATTCCCCAGCCTTGAATACCCATCGATAAGTGTGTTATAAACAACTCTATCGGGACTCAAACCCTTTCCAATCATTTCATTAAAAAGATCTTTTGCCTCCCTCATTTTCCCTTGTTTGGAGAGTGCATTCAACAAAACGCCGTACCTAAAAATATCAATTTGAATACCTTTTCTTGTCATTAAGCTATGCAGCTCTAGAGCACCGTGTACATCTCCAAGTCTCAGATACCCATCAATCAATGTGTAGTAAGTGACACGATCTGGCTCCAATTCATGCTCATACATCTTATTTACAGTCCCTTTGGCTTGCTCTAACCTACCACTTTTACAGAGCCCATTAATCAAGGAATTGTAGGTCACTAAATCGGGCCTCACACCTTGGGCAAGCATGTGTTTTAGAATCTCAAAAGCCCCATCTTGATTCCCAGATTTACAGTAACCATCAATCAGGACATTATAAGTAATATGATTAGCAACCACACTCCTGTTTACCATTTCCCAAAAAAGTCTTCCTGCCTGTTCCATTTGCCTCTTTTTACAGAGTCCAATGATAATTACATTGTAAGAAAATGTGTCAGGCTTGCAATTCAATTCATTCATTCTAGACAACAACGCAATGGCAGCATCTAGTTGCCCTTCCTTGGAGAAGGCTTGAAGCATTTTATTAAAACCAAACAAATCAGGACTAATGCCCATTGACATCATCTCAGAAAAAACTTCCCAAGCCCTATCGGTTTGTCTAGACACAACCAAAGCTTCAAGAAGGAAATTGCAGGAGGAAAAAGAGGGCACTATACCATTATCTTTCATGAGGAAGAAGGTGTCTGTAGCTTGTAACGCCATGTTGACCTCAGCATAGGCTTTGATCACCAAGTTCAAAAGTGCTGGTTTTGATTGAGGGGCAGTCATTATTGTTTTAAATATAGACTGGGGAGTTGTATTGCATGTCTTTAGGAGAACAAGAGACCTTATTGCAGATTGGGCTTGGACCCACCTTTTCTGTTGCAGTAACCCACATGCTTGTTTGATTACTTCTTCTTCTTCTCTTACTCCTCTGCCCTCATAGTTATCCCAATTATCTCTTAAGTGCGAGAAAGAGGCAGTGTAGCTGTTGACACTTCTTGTGGATAAAAAGAATAAAACTGGAACCCGCTTTGCAGAACAAGAGAAAACGGGTTCCCATTGCACCCATTTTCTTTCAACATCTGTACGTTTGTTGCTGATTTTGATTGTTTGGTTCAACAGAGAGTGCAGCAATTTTCTCTTCTTGTTGCTCATCAACGCCATTGAGAGAACGCTACTTCCAAAGTTTTTGATGGGTCAAATTCTGTGACATAGCTTACGAAAAAGTGTTCGTAGGAATCTTGCAGATCTGTTTTGTGAACTTCAATGTCACAAATGCCCTTTCATTGGTAGGGGCTTCGAAGTCTTGATACGGGCCGTTTCTATTCAACAACGACGGATTGTCTGCATAATTCAGATAAAACGAATTGGATTGTGTTCTCTCTTTTTGACGCGGCAATTTTCTCCTGCTATGTACCCTTAGCTCTGTAGGGTAAAGATCTTGTGGGTTAACTAGTGAAGATCCCTCGCATTCAAATACAACATAGTGAAATATTGTAAAAAATATTTTTTTAAAGGACATTATGAGTTTTGGAGAGTAGGCAAGGGAGGCTGGTATTGTTTGCATGCTTATATCCCTTGCTTCCTTTTTCATGGGATTTAGGAATGGAACAATAAGACTTTCTAATCTTGCTTGTATTTATTGCATTAGTTTTAGGGTCTTTCATGTTTAGGGTGGTTCATTTTAGTGTATCTAAATCTTTTATTTTGATTGCTAATGATAAAGTATTTAGAATTGAAGATATATGATAAACTATGAAGAATTAGAGCAAGTAACACTGTTATAAAAAAAAATTACAAGTTTTTGATTCAAAATTTATTACAAAGTATGTATTTTGCTAATCATCAATATTTTTCTTCTAGTTCTTAATTTTGATAATGCATATAAATGGCTTGAGTAATTTGCACTCATTAGTTATTTTAGCAAGTGTGTGTCATTTAAGAGCATACTTCACAACTAGATAAATATTGTGTGGATTCTCCTATGGGGTTAAGCTAGATGCCATCTAGAATTTAACTAAAGATCTCTTTCTCTTCCACTTTATGGTAGCCAACCATGCAAGCATAGTCCTTTGCCATGGACTACTATGTACATAGCTTGATATTTGTCATTTTCCCTAAGATAAGGGATTTTGGTGTGTCTAACCAACAAGTTCTTAAGGTTCCTATTTGGCTTGAATCTCTTAGTTTACCCATGCCATGTTGGCTCTTCATCAAATTACTTCCTCTATTGGGAGGGTCGTATGTGTTGAACCCAAAAAAAATGTTTATCTAAGTCACAATGTAGAGTTTATGTAGAGATTGACCACACCCAATATTTATAATAAATCATTGATATACCATGCCATGTGCAATGTATTTGTATACCAACATACCTAACACTTTCTTTCAATCCAAACCTTTAACCTCAAAATTAGAGGTTTTCCTCTAACTACATACAAGTTCAAACCAGCCTCCAACTACCAAGGCAAGAAAACCTAAAGACTAGTCTACTAGTGTTGAAAACTATAAAAACAATTATATCCAACTCCAAGGCCTAGCAATTATGTATGTGGTCATTAAGGCCATAATGCAAATCCCTCATGGCCTTAGATGAGTCTATCCAAGAGGCTAGTAAGCCTCAATTCTCAAGAACTCTTTTTCTAGTTAGTGTTCTTTCCTTGTTGATTTTGGTATTTTTGCTATGCCACAACCAAAGGGAGGAAAGTGATCTCATATCCCATCAACCCCTTCCCCCACTCAACACCCAAGATGTTGAAAGAGAATTTGTTCATAAGAAAAGGCAAATGCAATTTGGAGCCTTCTCCCCTAAATCCCAAAAAAAATGACCATAACAAGTTTTTCTACATTGCAAGGATTGGACTACAAGGAAATGTCCTTAGAGCCTTTTGTCCCATGAATTATCTCATGGAATATAAGGATTCTAACATAAGAAAACCATAAATTCAAGGTGTGGAATTTTTGATATGGAATTTCCTTTCTATAAATTCTTGTCTCTAAGAGATTAAAGTTATTAGAGACTTTTATTTTAGTTTTGAATCATGTATTGTGCCAAGATAATATTTGTTTCAGCAATAATCATGAACAAAGTTGAGGTTGCATGGTAACATTCATTGATGCCAAGTGACAACCTACTATATTACCCATAGTTGTGGCCCAACTAATAAAGCCTTATGGGTCCTTTTCAATAATAAAAATCTAGCCTTTGGCTTTGTCAATATGTTTACCTCAAATGATGCAATTAAAAGGATTTTACTTTGGTAATGGTTTGCTAATGACCTTGTCCTAGTGCAATGGGTTCTTAATGGTGACTTCAATATGGTTGAGGTGACTCTAATAAACAAGGTTATTTCCCATGGACATTTAACAAAAGAGAGAAAGACATGGTTCTATATGTGTAATATATTGGACCTTATCAATCCAAATATTGGCCACCAAACCACATCTCTAATTTTGTATATTTGGTCTACTTTGCATAGTAGGTATCAAGAGACTTGATTGTTATGATGTCAATGCAACTTCACTTAACCATTTCCAACTATTATTTTCTTTTAGTTGAATATATGCTAGATTATGTGCTTTTTAACCATTCACCAATCTTACTCAAAATTGAGTGGGCCCTACAAAAAAATTAGGTTGTGTAGTGTCGTAAATTGTATTCCCTAAAGGTGAAAGCATAATTTCACGCTTTATTTGGGACTCACTTTGGTGTCCATTCCCTTAGTGAATTTTAGGACCACTCCTTAGCCTTGGCTTTTCCCCTCAACTCAGGAGAACATGTCAATACAATCCTAAAAGTGCCTTCTCAATCACATTTCATCATTTTAACCTTGGAAAATGTTCATTTTTTGGATAAGTCTTGATTAAGCATACCCTAAATTCAAGGATCACAGTTTATTGTGTGCAAACCTGTTGGTCAAGGGTGAGGGCACGCTAGACCAAGTGTTTTCCCAAAAAAATTGATCTTTAATTTATATGACATGAATTCAATTTCGAGATTTGGTGGTAATTTAATCTCAAAAATTCAAAATTAAATGAGTCGACTTGCACTTTAATTTATTCCTATGTTCCACTATATAAACATGAATTATTATTTCAAAATCAAGAAGGCAATCACAACTAAAGTGAAGCTTTGCTAAAATCCCCATCCTATTTTATAAAGTTTTAAGCAATTTTTAGATGTAATAAAGTTTAGCATAATGATTGGATTTTGATGTCAATGGAAGAACAAGACAGAATCTAGGGTTTAGAGATAGCTTTGGCCTATTTCAAGAACTTAATGACTTGTTTTCAATGTGTTCTCATATTTAGAATTTGATCTCCTTGTTGCCCTAAGTAAGGTATTTGTGTTCGTAATTTTCCCTTCGGTATTTGCTTTCTCTTGGGTTGATATTGATTGTGCCATTTAGGAATCCTTATCTAGCACACTTGAGTAGGGTTTTGTCATTTATTTTGTATTTTATAGCTTGTTACAACCATAGAAACACTTAAGGTTCAAATCACACACTTTATCCATCAACAAATTGACTATTTGTGGAGGTATAAATACCAAAATAGGGATTTGACTAAGGCAAAATCTTATATAGCCATCCCTTTCCCCCTCTTTGTTATGATTTTGTAGGTTCAAATATGAAGACGACAAGTTTTAGGATGGGGAATAGCAATACATACCTATAAGTTACAAATCAAGGTTTTGTAGATCTAGAATCACCCTTATCAATCAAGGGCGCCCTCATCCTTGACCAACCAATTTTATCCCAATTTTTTATGGCAAGTGCACAAATATCTACCCTTCTTAGATTTGTCATTATTTCATACATTTTTGTCTATGTGAATAATTTATACTTTCAAATTAGGTTTTCATAGTAAATTAGATCAATAAATTCACATAAATTGAATCAATCTCCTTGGTAATAAAAGAATTAAGCCCAAGGAAGATTGGCTCTCCTTCTAGGTTGTTAGCCAATCTCAATATCTTTGTGGTTTGATTTCTAAAGTTAATGCAAGAAAATATTGATCTGGGTAATCTACTAATTAGATCTAGGGTCTATATTTTCTACATCATAGGTTGATAAGACTCAATTATTTTTATTCTATTCTTTCTCCAACATAATTCAAGATTGGACCATATCTAACATTCTTGGAATTTGGCATCATATCTAAAAGGATATTGTTAGTAATTTTGTTGTACTTTGTGGTTGGTGTCAATGTATGATGTCAACTATTGGATCAATTTGTCAAACCTTAAGACGTGTGCTCTATTTCCATTTATTAATCCTTAGGTTTTTCAAAGATGATTCAAAATGTTAAAATTGGCTTCTCACATTATCACATATTAATCCCCTAACCCATATATCTAGCTATAAAGCAAGAACATAGAGCCCCTTGGCCACAACCCTTGGAACCTTCTTTTAAATACAATTATTCTTTGGAATCAACCACTTAACCCACAATAGTTATTGTTTCCCTTATTAGAATTACATTTGGGTAACTAGCCTACACACTATATTTAGTTGCACACACTAAAATATTACCTACTATAGTCGGTACCCATGTGCCCTTATGGCTTTGAATTATCCACTATTGAATGTGACTTTGGTGTGCCCCATTTGATTAGTAAATCTATGAAGAAGGAATTAGAGTATGACATGTGTCATTTGGCTAGTTAGAGATATGAGTCATCAACCCAATGAGGTGCTAGTTGTATGTGTTTTCCAGATGGAAATTCATCATTATTGCATGCTAGTCTCTTTATCATGCTCCTATTTGGATGGTCCACTCCTTAAATCTAGATGCATAGACTCATAATATTTTCATCTTGATATACATAGTCATATAATTGAAGGACAAGTAGTATTTGAAGTTCATGAATAAGCAACAAATATATGAAATGATTAATGGGCCCAAGTGTATACAAATGGTAAGTAGTTGGTGATTGAGATAATGTTAAACTCTATGTCCATGCAATAACAATTCAATGGTTAAAAACTAAACCTCCATGGATTTATTATACCATAATTGATCTGAGGGATTAAAGGGAAATCTATGACTAAGAACATAAAAGATTCAAATTTGCTTACTTTCTCACTAAAATTGGTTAAATTCTAGGTGTCAACCAACATTAATTATGCAAATGAGTAGAAAGGGATGAGTATAAATCTTTACATTTAAAGAACACAATTACCATTTTTTGTGTAAAGTACCATTTGAATTGAGCCCTAAGCTACTGGTGATTCTGTTATTCTAGAGTTGAAGTTAAAGGTACTTATTTATAATTCCTTATAGCTGCATAATACTGTTGAGATCCAAACTTGTAGAATTGATGGGGAAGAATAATTGAGAATGTGAAGATATTGGTGTTGGTGTGAATAAGGTGTTTTACCTCACTAATTCACCTAGTAGGTCGTTTTCACATGTTATGTTTACTTCAGTCCTAATAATCTTTCTAGAAGTCCTAGTTGTCATAAGATCTTATTGTATCTTACGTCATTACTTCTTGTGTCTTAGATCATTTAATATTAGTTGTCTCATGTCATAGGATTGAAAAACTTGTCATAATCTTGTTTAATCCTATATCTAACCTTTCCTATGTAAGCAAGACCTCTTGTGCATTTGTATCATAGGGGATGTATTATCATTGATTCATTATTGATCATTGTACATTATTGCATCAATAGCAAGGAAGCTATTATCTTACCATATTGTCTTGTGGAAGGCATTTTTTTTGCAAGTGATCCTATGTTTTGGGAGCTCACTATCAACTCCTTGGAGTTCACTACCAACTCCTACATGGCATCAGAGCTCCAAATCTATAAAATCCTCAAATTTGAGGGTTATTTTAGCATGATATTTATTTGGTTGCACTTTGGGACAAATTGAACCTCACCATTGAGTCTAGAAGGCCCAAAAGCCCTTATTTTCATATTAAATTCTTGATATTATGGCGACTAAAAATTTTGGTCCATTTTTTAGGGTTTTGGTAGAATCTACAAAATATTTGTTTGTATAGTCCATATGGTTTGTATAATTGTTGACATCACTTAAGTTGTTGTTTTTGCAGGCAACATCTTCAATAGAATATTCTATGTACTATGCAAGCATCACATTGTATAGACATCATTAGGTACAGTCCATAAATATTTTCAAATTTAAAAAAAAAATTATGTGACAAGGTTAATTTTGATGGTCGACTGACCATTGATAGCACATGCTAACCATTGCTACCCATCCACCACCATTTCCTGGCCATTGCTATCATGTGCCTAGTTGTATGGAGCAACTATTGCCAACCCTTAGGGGGGCCATTTTTTTCCCTAATTGGGCTAATTTTTTCAAATTGTCATAACTTTTGACTCAAGTATCAAATTCTCACAAACAAGATATCATCAAAAAATTGGTTATAATATTTGTAGTGGTGTAGGTATCATTATTATATTTTTCTATTGGAGAATTTATTGTTGATTGAAGTCGATCTCCCTTTTAGACTTCTGAGCTAGTCACTTTTTTCTTATTTATCCATTTTTTGTGATTTTATTGGCATTGAAAAGGTATTGAGAAGCTCTTTTGATATATCGATGCACTTCTTCCAGATTAATTCCTAGGTACATTTTATTCGATTTTTGCAAATATCACATTGTGACTAATTACTTGGACAACCTAAGACCTGGATAAGTTTTATCTTTTTGGGAGGGCTTCATTTTCATTATTCATCATATTAGGGAGTTCTAATTGATGTTGAATGTTGATGCCTTTGTAAATTTGAATGTCTTATCATTTGAGGAGTGAATCATCTATAAAAAATTTCAATGCACATATTTTGGGAGCAATAAATATGGGGATGAATTTTATCTTCATACCTCACATAATACTATCCAACTCTTGCTTCAGTCTCCATCTTGTCCATCACTTGATGGTATGTATTTGAATCTCAAGTTGCTCCTTCTCCACCTATAGAGATAGTTGATGATCCTTCACCTTCTTTGATTTATTGTGAAAAATCATTAATTGAGGCTCTCGTTATTCTTACTTAGTGGGAATATCATAGTATTTCATATTTATCTTTGTGGGATAGGCATTTGATAGGTATATTAGATTTATTTTGTGAATCTCATATTGTACATTTGGAGGACGCATTTGAGGGGTTGTCTCTACTCTTTTATGATAGTCATTGCACTACTATTATCAAACCATCATTATCTTTAGAGATTGTTCTACATTAATTATCACTTGATCTTGGCTTGTCACCTTCTCTATTGGTTGGGCATGTACCTAGTTTGATTGTGGTATCATCATCTTTCATGGGCATGGTGACACATGAGAAAATTTCAAACACATCATCATACATCTTCATCCTTATTCCTATCAAAACTATCTGAAATGGGAAGCATTCTTGCATCTATACATGTTGTTTTCCTTCCTAGGGGGAGGAATATTATTTGTAGGCATTGGATCATGTTTTGTATTCAAGCATCTACCACTTCTATAGTATATTATACATTGTGGGGGGGTTACATAGTCTCTCTTTCCCTCTTATGGGTAGCTATTGATTGTATATTTGTGATGGATGTAGTTTGTGGGGATTATGTTGAGTCCTCCATTCATCACTTCTTTTGTCACTTATACATGATTGCCTTCAAGCATTCTCCTTTGGAGAGGGGATTTTCCCATGTGGTTTTCTCCTTCAATTTATTTTATTTTATAAATGGGCACCCAACGTGGCTTGTAGTTGGAACCCATAATCCATGCAACTTTGTATCATAGTTGTATTCTTGCATTTGTCTAATTCTCCCTAAGTTGCACTTAAGGGGGGTGTTGGTGTGAATAAAGTGTTCTACCTAACTAGTTCACCTAATAGATTCTATTCTCATGTTTACTTAGGTCCTAGGAATATTTCTAGAAGTCTCAATTGTCATAAGTTCTTATCTTATCTTATGTCATTTACTTCTTATGTCTTAGGTTATTTAATATTATTTTTCTCATGTCATAGGATTAAGACACTTGTCATAATCTTGTATAATCCAATCTCTAATCATGCCTATTTAAGAAAGACATCTTATAACTATATCATAGGGGTTTCACTATCATTGATCCATTATTGATCATTGTACATTATTGCATCAATATCAAGAAAGCTATTTTCTTTCCATACTCTCTTGTGGAAGACATCTTTTGTTTTGTAGGTGATCCTAGGTTGTGAAATCTTAACATCAACTCCTATAGTTGGTAAGTACAAAATCCATGATTCCTCTTTTATGAAGAAAGTAATTACAATTATTTCATAGAGTATTTTGGTTTTAGGCATTTTACTATGTCTTCTATATTCTATAACATGTTGGGCTTAATTTATCTTCTAGAATTCAAGAATCTTGGTTAATCTTTACCCTTTGAAACTATAACCATGCCTACTAATAGAAATTAAGCCCCTGATCTAATTAAATAATCTCCTTGGGCATTAAAATATTTCAAGAAATCTATTAGTCATAGCATCCTTATTGGTTTATTAGAGGATAGTAGGGTAGATGTTAGGGACCCCATTACCCACACCAAAGGAGGATCATTATTCAAAATATTTTATGACAAAGATCATGATTGTGTCCCCATATGTAATGGACAAATACTTCACTTAGGAAAATTTGTTATGCCAAATTGTTATGTTAACCTAAAC
>VDFB02072274.1:42341796-42411158 GCA_007258455.2 Sequoia sempervirens | reverse complement strand
AAGACAAGAAATGCTTAGTTTATGCTAGATTTTCTACATTTGCTGAATTTGGTAAGCTACCAAATAAAGTTAAGATTCGTTCCAAGCTGGGTGTTTCGGAGCAGAGTATCCTCTTTGATACCTCCTCTTTGGTGTGCTCTCATTGCCTTAGAGTTGGTCACTTTTCCCGCTCTTGCCAGGTCCTAAATCCCTTGAAGAATTGTTCTGTTGGGAAGGCTTCGGGTTCCTCTGCTATTAAGCCCACTAGAAAGATTGACTTGGTGAACCCCTTGGTTGGAGAGTTGGATGTGGAAGATCCTATCGATGTCCTAAGGGGAAGGCCCCTCAAGGATAAAAAATTTCATGTTCTTGTGGATGAGATTGATTCGTCAAGAATCTTGGATTGACCCATTTAGATCAAGCTTTCCTTATTAACTCTTTGGTTAGACACAACTTAAAACCGCCTTGATTGGTGTGGCTCTTTCTTTTGGTGTAGCCTCTTGTCTCCTGGCCTTTTTTGCTCCTGGTTATTTGGTGGCTAGGTGCTAGTTGACAGTTCTCTATTGTTCTGCGGTGTTTCCATTGTTTCTCTGATTTTTGTGAGGGTTTAAGGTGCCCTTCAAAACCTACTTCTGTTGCTTTGTTCAAGGTTTTGGGCCCTTTCAAACCCCTGCTTACCTTATTAAAAACAAACTTTGAAACCTTTGAAAACTTAGTAAGACCTCAAAACAACTACAATAAACATGTTTGCATCGCAGAAGGATAAAAGAAAAAAACATTTTATCACTAAGAAATTTTAGAGTAGGAAACTTCAAAGAATATATCATCCAAATAAAAATCTAATCAATCGATTAAAGAGAACCCATTTCTCATAACAGGTAGAGTCAAATGGGCATGAATTATGCATTTTTAAATATTCAAGATACAAAACCAAGTCACATTCAAAAGCTTTGCTATTAAACCAAACTTCAAATTTAGTCAAATTACTGACGTATAAAGTAGAAGAAGATAGACTTAAAACACATTTTAGGATAAATATGTATAATATCAAAATAAACATACAAAATCACAATGACCAAGATTTTGATGTCACAAAGATTGGACATTTTGGTGCAATATTGGATTACATATAAACATCAGGTTGATGTTTTTATGCAACAAAGGGTTTTTGTACTACAACTTGAGAGAAGGATAAAATGTTATGAAGACGAGATGACCTACACATAACATTACCTCTTCACTTCTAGTAATGAGACTGTGTAAAAAAATGAAACTATAGCATTGTCATATTTATCAAGCAAAGCAATGATATGATCGAGAGCCTAAATTAGCATTAAATTCAAGCCATTTAGCCAAGAATACAGATTATTTATTTCCAAAGAACTAATGCACAAGGCTACCATTATAGAAAAAGATAGACCATCAAAGGTTGTTTGGACCAAATAACCAACGAATCTTCACAATAACAATTTAGTTGTGCATAAAATCAAGATAATAATTAGGCACAAAATTAGACTATGATAAAGTAGACACAACGAGCTAAAATATAACCTCAGAAACCATTCACCTGTCATAACAGTAAAATACTATCTCTTTGGACGGAAGCCCCACCAAAGTAAAATAGATTTAACATTTTTTATATTGTTAATTTAAATTGAAAGATCCTTGTGATATGCACATTGAAAATTTTATTCACATTGAACCATGAGTGACAGCATATTGACGATATTGACAAAAATCCTAGCATCTGAATATAGATAAAATTAAACCATGATAAAATAAACACAAAACAATGTAAGTATAAATAGTGGCTAAAATATAACCTTGGAATATAGACCAGGCATTCACTTGTCATAATATAGTAAAATACTATCTCTTTAAATGGAAGCCCCACCAAAATAAAATAGATTTAACATTTTTTATCTTGTTAATTTAAATGGAAAGATCCTTGTGATGTCCACATTGAAATTTTTATTTAACAAATTATTCATCTATTTGTATGTGTTAGTTGAATTTTGTCTAAATACTGTTTATATGGTGTGAAGTTAAAGAATGCATTTGCAACAGTGTTACAGCAAAAATTTGCCTACCTTTGACTCAAATGCACATCCCGATGAGCTCGAGTATAATCGGGATTTTTTTTGGAGATTTTTGCTTCTCTGTTTGGCAGAGGTAATTTGTTTAGAATTGTACATTGAAGACAACCAAGGCGATAGGCCATAGAAGAGTGCAGTTAACTTTGTGCATGGAAAGTATGCTCATCCATCAAAAAATCTGAAAAACCACCACAGAATAAGTGTGTAATAGAATGTATTTCAATGTCAAGATATCTGTAACATGCTAAGTTACAACTTGGAATATTAACACGGTAAGAATGAGAAGCTGTGGCCAATGAAATTTATTAGACTTCAAGCAGACGTAGCTACATTGTGCAGAGATAGAAAACTACAACTTTGCACTATGGGAAAGCTATTCACTAGTCTTTATCCCACTTTATACTGGCATAGGATTGCATCATTTATTTGGACATGCAACCCATTATGGTAAATCTGGCGACAATTTGTTCATTGTTTTCAAGTTAGTCTATACACCTGTCTAATGACAAGTCATTTTGTTGTAACATCTGAAATTGCCTGAAAAAGAGTTTAATGTTAATTTTAGGGTAGGAACTTGCATTGTTATCCACGATCTGATGTTTTACTCTAACCTTGCCTCATATGCACCTTCTGCAAGTGTCCCAGAGTCCCAACATGAGGCTGGATTAGATTTCATCTTTGTCACACAAAGTTTACCCTCCTCAAGTCTATTTGTTGAAGCTCTGAAACTGCAAACTTCATTTAGGCACCTTGTTTTGGTATAACATCTTGAATCTTTCTATTTGGTCATGTTCTTCAGTCCTTGTGTCACCATTCTCTCCTCTAGAATAATCAAGCTTTACCACCTGTCTAGGACATCTACTCTTCTATAAAACTCTTTGTCTATATTCTTTTACCCCCAATTGAAAGGCACTCGTCTATGAACCATACTGAATGCCCTGATGCCAAGAGGTGCATCAATTAGCGGTGAATTTCCTCAGGTTTATTCCCATTAGAAAATCTGGACTCCTAAACTAACATGCAGGAAATTCTGAAAAACAGAAATTTGGCGCAATAGCACAGTTATGAAGAGAGCCCATGAGGCAAAACCACCAAACTAAGCTATGGAGAGGCAACTATAAGGACGTCAGGAATATTTACTATTACTTTGAACTCCAGAAGCTTCTACGCACCCAAAAACTGTTACTGCTTCTTATCCAACAGCTTGCTTCTCTCGAAATATCCCTGTTACCTGCACCGAAAACCCACATTTACACAAGAGAAGGAAAACAGCCTCTACCTGACATTGTCAAACTATTATATGAGTATATGTGAAGGCACTATGTTATAAAGTACTATCCAAGAATTTACGTAGAAAAATTGAACAAAGCGTTTTTAATTGGAGAGAAAAGGCCTTACATGTTAGTGTGCTTTAACATTCTCACCTGTGCAATTGTGTGCTTCACTTGAAAGAGTTAGATGCACAGCTGCAACATTCAGGGGCGTGCATCACAAACCTTGATGAATATTGACAGGTTCAAATATTCCTTGATTCAACCATTGCAAAATTTGCTTCTCACACTTATGAGGATCCACTTCCACTTTTAAAGAGTACAGGCATGTATTTCAAGTCCTAATCCTGCCTGTTTGTTAATGAATTGGTAAACAATTCCTCAGTCGGCTTCTTATTAGTCATTAATGACAAAAACGGTGCACTTTACCTTTACCTCTCACCTCTTGCTAATGCTCATTATCACAGAGCTCAAACCGTTTCTTTTGTGAGTGGCTTGTCTATAATTAACACTATTCTGGCAGGGAACATCAGCATAATGTTTGCTCATATGCATCTCATGGTGAGAATTCAATCAAGCAGTTTCCTTTTACTTCACTAAGTTATGAAGCACTCTCTGCAGCTTCCGTGTTTGATTAACCTGCAAGCTGCACTAGCCAAACTGGTGTGCTGATAGAAGCTTTAGCAACACATCTTTTGAGAATGCATTAATTTAAGGAGCAATGCTCAAAACTTCACCAAGTAGTTTTCAGTCCACTAACACATGTTATTCATATCAAATGATCTTTTTATGGTAAAGTTAGATGGTATAAGGTGTTTTTCTTGCATCTCGCTTAAGAGTAGATCTGCTTCTTGTGATCTGCCTTCTTTGTATAGACCATTGATCAATTCACTGTAAGCAACTACATCGGGTGTGAGACCCTTCTCTACCATTGCTCTATGCAGCTTGTAAGCTTCAATGTGATCACCAACCCTGGAATACCCATCTATGAGTATGTTGTAAGTATTAGCATTGGCAACCACTCCATTCTCTGCCATTTGAATGAAAAGCTCTTTCGATTCCAGCATCTTCCCTTGAATACAGAGCCCTTTAAGTAAACCATTGTATGTTATTTCATCTTTCAAAAGCTTATATTCTTTCATTTGTTCAAACAACTGAAATGCCTTACAAAGATCACCAGATTTGGAGTAGCCATGAATGAGTAAGTTAAAAGTTATTGCATCTGGAAGTAGATTCTTCTCCAGCATCTGCTTATATATTTCTTCCACTTTCTGCATCTTACCTTCCCTGCAGAGGCCATTCATCAACGCATGATAGGTCATTACAGTTGGTTCAAGACCTTTCTTTTCAATCTCCCCATACAGCTTAAGTGCTTTGTAGGTATCACCTGAACTCGCATACCCATCAATCATCAAGTTATAAGTAACAATATCTGGAATCAAACCCCCATCGGCAAGTCCATTCCAAAGAGCTTCTGCTTCCATCATCTTGCCTTCTCTGCAAAGCCCATTTATAAGAGAGTTGTAACTAACCAGATTGGGCATAATGCCAATTCTCTGCATTTCTCTCTGTAAATTGAATGCTTCCTGCATGTTACCAAACCTGCAGTGACCATTGAGAAGAGTGTTATACACTTGTATATTTGGTGCAACATTTCTGCTCACCATCTCCTTCAAAATGTCTTCAGCTTCATGCAACCTACCTTCCTTACACAATCCATTTATCAATGCACCATATGTTACGACATCAGGTGCAACACCCCTTTCCTGCATCTCCTCAAGCAGGAAAAAGCCTTCCTGCATATTGCCGCTCTTACCATGCCCATCAATCAGTGTATTATATGTAACGGTATCAGGAACCAAACCCATTGTGTACATCTCTTTTAAGAGATTTACTGCCTCCCCAATCATTTGTTTCCTACAAAGGCCCTTGATCAGTGCGTTGTAAGTAATGACATTAGGCACAATGCCTGTTCTTCCCATCTCCTGGTGTAACCAAAGAGCTTCCTGAGTATTCCCCAGCCTTGAATACCCATCGATAAGTGTGTTATAAACAACTCTATCGGGACTCAAACCCTTTCCAATCATTTCATTAAAAAGATCTTTTGCCTCCCTCATTTTCCCTTGTTTGGAGAGTGCATTCAACAAAACGCCGTACCTAAAAACATCAATTTGAATACCTTTTCTTGTCATTAAGCTATGCAGCTCTAGAGCACCGTGTACATCTCCAAGTCTCAGATACCCATCAATCAATGTGTAGTAAGTGACACGATCTGGCTCCAATTCATGCTCATACATCTTATTTACAGTCCCTTTGGCTTGCTCTAACCTACCACTTTTACAGAGCCCATTAATCAAGGAATTGTAGGTCACTAAATCGGGCCTCACACCTTGGGCAAGCATGTGTTTTAGAATCTCAAAAGCCCCATCTTGATTCCCAGATTTACAGTAACCATCAATCAGGACATTATAAGTAATATGATTAGCAACCACACTCCTGTTTACCATTTCCCAAAAAAGTCTTCCTGCCTGTTCCATTTGCCTCTTTTTACAGAGTCCAATGATAATTACATTGTAAGAAAATGTGTCAGGCTTGCAATTCAATTCATTCATTCTAGACAACAACGCAATGGCAGCATCTAGTTGCCCTTCCTTGGAGAAGGCTTGAAGCATTTTATTAAAACCAAACAAATCAGGACTAATGCCCATTGACATCATCTCAGAAAAAACTTCCCAAGCCCTATCGGTTTGTCTAGACACAACCAAAGCTTCAAGAAGGAAATTGCAGGAGGAAAAAGAGGGCACTATACCGTTATCTTTCATGAGGAAGAAGGTGTCTGTAGCTTGTAACGCCATGTTGACCTCAGCATAGGCTTTGATCACCAAGTTCAAAAGTGCTGGTTTTGATTGAGGGGCAGTCATTATTGTTTTAAATATAGACTGGGGAGTTGTATTGCATGTCTTTAGGAGAACAAGAGACCTTATTGCAGATTGGGCTTGGACCCACCTTTTCTGTTGCAGTAACCCACATGCTTTTTTTATTACTTCTTCTTCTTCTCTTACTCCTCTGCCCTCATAGTTATCCCAATTATCTCTTAAGTGCGAGAAAGAGGCAGTGTAGCTGTTGACACTTCTTGTGGATAAAAAGAATAAAACTGGAACCCGCTTTGCAGAACAAGAGAAAACGGGTTCCCATTGCACCCATTTTCTTTCAACATCTGTACGTTTGTTGCTGATTTTGATTGTTTGGTTCAACAGAGAGTGCAGCAATTTTCTCTTCTTGTTGCTCATCAACGCCATTGAGAGAACGCTACTTCCAAAGTTTTTGATGGGTCAAATTCTGTGACATAGCTTACGAAAAAGTGTTCGTAGGAATCTTGCAGATCTGTTTTGTGAACTTCAATGTCACAAATGCCCTTTCATTGGTAGGGGCTTCGAAGTCTTGATACGGGCCGTTTCTATTCAACAACGACGGATTGCCTGCATAATTCAGATAAAACGAATTGGATTGTGTTCTCTCTTTTTGACGCGGCAATTTTCTCCTGCTATGTACCCTTAGCTCTGTAGGGTAAAGATCTTGTGGGTTAACTAGTGAAGATCCCTCGCATTCAAATACAACATAGTGAAATATTGTAAAAAATATTTTTTTAAAGGACATTATGAGTTTTGGAGAGTAGGCAAGGGAGGCTGGTATTGTTTGCATGCTTATATCCCTTGCTTCCTTTTTCATGGGATTTAGGAATGGAACAATAAGACTTTCTAATCTTGCTTGTATTTATTGCATTAGTTTTAGGGTCTTTCATGTTTAGGGTGGTTCATTTTAGTGTATCTAAATCTTTTATTTTGATTGCTAATGATAAAGTATTTAGAATTGAAGATATATGATAAACTATGAAGAATTAGAGCAAGTAACACTGTTATAAAAAAAAATTACAAGTTTTTGATTCAAAATTTATTACAAAGTATGTATTTTGCTAATCATCAATATTTTTCTTCTAGTTCTTAATTTTGATAATGCATATAAATGGCTTGAGTAATTTGCACTCATTAGTTATTTTAGCAAGTGTGTGTCATTTAAGAGCATACTTCACAACTAGATAAATATTGTGTGGATTCTCCTATGGGGTTAAGCTAGATGCCATCTAGAATTTAACTAAAGATCTCTTTCTCTTCCACTTTATGGTAGCCAACCATGCAAGCATAGTCCTTTGCCATGGACTACTATGTACATAGCTTGATATTTGTCATTTTCCCTAAGATAAGGGATTTTGGTGTGTCTAACCAACAAGTTCTTAAGGTTCCTATTTGGCTTGAATCTCTTAGTTTACCCATGCCATGTTGGCTCTTCATCAAATTACTTCCTCTATTGGGAGGGTCGTATGTGTTGAACCCAAAAAAAATGTTTATCTAAGTCACAATGTAGAGTTTATGTAGAGATTGACCACACCCAATATTTATAATAAATCATTGATATACCATGCCATGTGCAATGTATTTGTATACCAACATACCTAACACTTTCTTTCAATCCAAACCTTTAACCTCAAAATTAGAGGTTTTCCTCTAACTACATACAAGTTCAAACCAGCCTCCAACTACCAAGGCAAGAAAACCTAAAGACTAGTCTACTAGTGTTGAAAACTATAAAAACAATTATATCCAACTCCAAGGCCTAGCAATTATGTATGTGGTCATTAAGGCCATAATGCAAATCCCTCATGGCCTTAGATGAGTCTATCCAAGAGGCTAGTAAGCCTCAATTCTCAAGAACTCTTTTTCTAGTTAGTGTTCTTTCCTTGTTGATTTTGGTATTTTTGCTATGCCACAACCAAAGGGAGGAAAGTGATCTCATATCCCATCAACCCCTTCCCCCACTCAACACCCAAGATGTTGAAAGAGAATTTGTTCATAAGAAAAGGCAAATGCAATTTGGAGCCTTCTCCCCTAAATCCCAAAAAAAATGACCATAACAAGTTTTTCTACATTGCAAGGATTGGACTACAAGGAAATGTCCTTAGAGCCTTTTGTCCCATGAATTATCTCATGGAATATAAGGATTCTAACATAAGAAAACCATAAATTCAAGGTGTGGAATTTTTGATATGGAATTTCCTTTCTATAAATTCTTGTCTCTAAGAGATTAAAGTTATTAGAGACTTTTATTTTAGTTTTGAATCATGTATTGTGCCAAGATAATATTTGTTTCAGCAATAATCATGAACAAAGTTGAGGTTGCATGGTAACATTCATTGATGCCAAGTGACAACCTACTATATTACCCATAGTTGTGGCCCAACTAATAAAGCCTTATGGGTCCTTTTCAATAATAAAAATCTAGCCTTTGGCTTTGTCAATATGTTTACCTCAAATGATGCAATTAAAAGGATTTTACTTTGGTAATGGTTTGCTAATGACCTTGTCCTAGTGCAATGGGTTCTTAATGGTGACTTCAATATGGTTGAGGTGACTCTAATAAACAAGGTTATTTCCCATGGACATTTAACAAAAGAGAGAAAGACATGGTTCTATATGTGTAATATATTGGACCTTATCAATCCAAATATTGGCCACCAAACCACATCTCTAATTTTGTATATTTGGTCTACTTTGCATAGTAGGTATCAAGAGACTTGATTGTTATGATGTCAATGCAACTTCACTTAACCATTTCCAACTATTATTTTCTTTTAGTTGAATATATGCTAGATTATGTGCTTTTTAACCATTCACCAATCTTACTCAAAATTGAGTGGGCCCTACAAAAAAATTAGGTTGTGTAGTGTCGTAAATTGTATTCCCTAAAGGTGAAAGCATAATTTCACGCTTTATTTGGGACTCACTTTGGTGTCCATTCCCTTAGTGAATTTTAGGACCACTCCTTAGCCTTGGCTTTTCCCCTCAACTCAGGAGAACATGTCAATACAATCCTAAAAGTGCCTTCTCAATCACATTTCATCATTTTAACCTTGGAAAATGTTCATTTTTTGGATAAGTCTTGATTAAGCATACCCTAAATTCAAGGATCACAGTTTATTGTGTGCAAACCTGTTGGTCAAGGGTGAGGGCACGCTAGACCAAGTGTTTTCCCAAAAAAATTGATCTTTAATTTATATGACATGAATTCAATTTCGAGATTTGGCGGTAATTTAATCTCAAAAATTCAAAATTAAATGAGTCGACTTGCACTTTAATTTATTCCTATGTTCCACTATATAAGCATGAATTATTATTTCAAAATCAAGAAGGCAATCACAACTAAAGTGAAGCTTTGCTAAAATCCCCATCCTATTTTATAAAGTTTTAAGCAATTTTTAGATGTAATAAAGTTTAGCATAATGATTGGATTTTGATGTCAATGGAAGAACAAGACAGAATCTAGGGTTTAGAGATAGCTTTGGCCTATTTCAAGAACTTAATGACTTGTTTTCAATGTGTTCTCATATTTAGAATTTGATCTCCTTGTTGCCCTAAGTAAGGTATTTGTGTTCGTAATTTTCCCTTCGGTATTTGCTTTCTCTTGGGTTGATATTGATTGTGCCATTTAGGAATCCTTATCTAGCACACTTGAGTAGGGTTTTGTCATTTATTTTGTATTTTATAGCTTGTTACAACCATAGAAACACTTAAGGTTCAAATCACACACTTTATCCATCAACAAATTGACTATTTGTGGAGGTATAAATACCAAAATAGGGATTTGACTAAGGCAAAATCTTATATAGCCATCCCTTTCCCCCTCTTTGTTATGATTTTGTAGGTTCAAATATGAAGACGACAAGTTTTAGGATGGGGAATAGCAATACATACCTATAAGTTACAAATCAAGGTTTTGTAGATCTAGAATCACCCTTATCAATCAAGGGCGCCCTCATCCTTGACCAACCAATTTTATCCCAATTTTTTATGGCAAGTGCACAAATATCTACCCTTCTTAGATTTGTCATTATTTCATACATTTTTGTCTATGTGAATAATTTATACTTTCAAATTAGGTTTTCATAGTAAATTAGATCAATAAATTCACATAAATTGAATCAATCTCCTTGGTAATAAAAGAATTAAGCCCAAGGAAGATTGGCTCTCCTTCTAGGTTGTTAGCCAATCTCAATATCTTTGTGGTTTGATTTCTAAAGTTAATGCAAGAAAATATTGATCTGGGTAATCTACTAATTAGATCTAGGGTCTATATTTTCTACATCATAGGTTGATAAGACTCAATTATTTTTATTCTATTCTTTCTCCAACATAATTCAAGATTGGACCATATCTAACATTCTTGGAATTTGGCATCATATCTAAAAGGATATTGTTAGTAATTTTGTTGTACTTTGTGGTTGGTGTCAATGTATGATGTCAACTATTGGATCAATTTGTCAAACCTTAAGACGTGTGCTCTATTTCCATTTATTAATCCTTAGGTTTTTCAAAGATGATTCAAAATGTTAAAATTAGCTTCTCACATTATCACATATTAATCCCCTAACCCATATATCTAGCTATAAAGCAAGAACATAGAGCCCCTTGGCCACAACCCTTGGAACCTTCTTTTAAATACAATTATTCTTTGGAATCAACCACTTAACCCACAATAGTTATTGTTTCCCTTATTAGAATTACATTTGGGTAACTAGCCTACACACTATATTTAGTTGCACACACTAAAATATTACCTACTATAGTCGGTACCCATGTGCCCTTATGGCTTTGAATTATCCACTATTGAATGTGACTTTGGTGTGCCCCATTTGATTAGTAAATCTATGAAGAAGGAATTAGAGTATGACATGTGTCATTTGGCTAGTTAGAGATATGAGTCATCAACCCAATGAGGTGCTAGTTGTATGTGTTTTCCAGATGGAAATTCATCATTATTGCATGCTAGTCTCTTTATCATGCTCCTATTTGGATGGTCCACTCCTTAAATCTAGATGCATAGACTCATAATATTTTCATCTTGATATACATAGTCATATAATTGAAGGACAAGTAGTATTTGAAGTTCATGAATAAGCAACAAATATATGAAATGATTAATGGGCCCAAGTGTATACAAATGGTAAGTAGTTGGTGATTGAGATAATGTTAAACTCTATGTCCATGCAATAACAATTCAATGGTTAAAAACTAAACCTCCATGGATTTATTATACCATAATTGATCTGAGGGATTAAAGGGAAATCTATGACTAAGAACATAAAAGATTCAAATTTGCTTACTTTCTCACTAAAATTGGTTAAATTCTAGGTGTCAACCAACATTAATTATGCAAATGAGTAGAAAGGGATGAGTATAAATCTTTACATTTAAAGAACACAATTACCATTTTTTGTGTAAAGTACCATTTGAATTGAGCCCTAAGCTACTGGTGATTCTGTTATTCTAGAGTTGAAGTTAAAGGTACTTATTTATAATTCCTTATAGCTGCATAATACTGTTGAGATCCAAACTTGTAGAATTGATGGGGAAGAATAATTGAGAATGTGAAGATATTGGTGTTGGTGTGAATAAGGTGTTTTACCTCACTAATTCACCTAGTAGGTCGTTTTCACATGTTATGTTTACTTCAGTCCTAATAATCTTTCTAGAAGTCCTAGTTGTCATAAGATCTTATTGTATCTTACGTCATTACTTCTTGTGTCTTAGATCATTTAATATTAGTTGTCTCATGTCATAGGATTGAAAAACTTGTCATAATCTTGTTTAATCCTATATCTAACCTTTCCTATGTAAGCAAGACCTCTTGTGCATTTGTATCATAGGGGATGTATTATCATTGATTCATTATTGATCATTGTACATTATTGCATCAATAGCAAGGAAGCTATTATCTTACCATATTGTCTTGTGGAAGGCATTTTTTTTGCAAGTGATCCTATGTTTTGGGAGCTCACTATCAACTCCTTGGAGTTCACTACCAACTCCTACATGGCATCAGAGCTCCAAATCTATAAAATCCTCAAATTTGAGGGTTATTTTAGCATGATATTTATTTGGTTGCACTTTGGGACAAATTGAACCTCACCATTGAGTCTAGAAGGCCCAAAAGCCCTTATTTTCATATTAAATTCTTGATATTATGGCGACTAAAAATTTTGGTCCATTTTTTAGGGTTTTGGTAGAATCTACAAAATATTTGTTTGTATAGTCCATATGGTTTGTATAATTGTTGACATCACTTAAGTTGTTGTTTTTGCAGGCAACATCTTCAATAGAATATTCTATGTACTATGCAAGCATCACATTGTATAGACATCATTAGGTACAGTCCATAAATATTTTCAAATTTAAAAAAAAAATTATGTGACAAGGTTAATTTTGATGGTCGACTGACCATTGATAGCACATGCTAACCATTGCTACCCATCCACCACCATTTCCTGGCCATTGCTATCATGTGCCTAGTTGTATGGAGCAACTATTGCCAACCCTTAGGGGGGCCATTTTTTTCCCTAATTGGGCTAATTTTTTCAAATTGTCATAACTTTTGACTCAAGTATCAAATTCTCACAAACAAGATATCATCAAAAAATTGGTTATAATATTTGTAGTGGTGTAGGTATCATTATTATATTTTTCTATTGGAGAATTTATTGTTGATTGAAGTCGATCTCCCTTTTAGACTTCTGAGCTAGTCACTTTTTTCTTATTTATCCATTTTTTGTGATTTTATTGGCATTGAAAAGGTATTGAGAAGCTCTTTTGATATATCGATGCACTTCTTCCAGATTAATTCCTAGGTACATTTTATTCGATTTTTGCAAATATCACATTGTGACTAATTACTTGGACAACCTAAGACCTGGATAAGTTTTATCTTTTTGGGAGGGCTTCATTTTCATTATTCATCATATTAGGGAGTTCTAATTGATGTTGAATGTTGATGCCTTTGTAAATTTGAATGTCTTATCATTTGAGGAGTGAATCATCTATAAAAAATTTCAATGCACATATTTTGGGAGCAATAAATATGGGGATGAATTTTATCTTCATACCTCACATAATACTATCCAACTCTTGCTTCAGTCTCCATCTTGTCCATCACTTGATGGTATGTATTTGAATCTCAAGTTGCTCCTTCTCCACCTATAGAGATAGTTGATGATCCTTCACCTTCTTTGATTTATTGTGAAAAATCATTAATTGAGGCTCTCGTTATTCTTACTTAGTGGGAATATCATAGTATTTCATATTTATCTTTGTGGGATAGGCATTTGATAGGTATATTAGATTTATTTTGTGAATCTCATATTGTACATTTGGAGGACGCATTTGAGGGGTTGTCTCTACTCTTTTATGATAGTCATTGCACTACTATTATCAAACCATCATTATCTTTAGAGATTGTTCTACATTAATTATCACTTGATCTTGGCTTGTCACCTTCTCTATTGGTTGGGCATGTACCTAGTTTGATTGTGGTATCATCATCTTTCATGGGCATGGTGACACATGAGAAAATTTCAAACACATCATCATACATCTTCATCCTTATTCCTATCAAAACTATCTGAAATGGGAAGCATTCTTGCATCTATACATGTTGTTTTCCTTCCTAGGGGGAGGAATATTATTTGTAGGCATTGGATCATGTTTTGTATTCAAGCATCTACCACTTCTATAGTATATTATACATTGTGGGGGGGTTACATAGTCTCTCTTTCCCTCTTATGGGTAGCTATTGATTGTATATTTGTGATGGATGTAGTTTGTGGGGATTATGTTGAGTCCTCCATTCATCACTTCTTTTGTCACTTATACATGATTGCCTTCAAGCATTCTCCTTTGGAGAGGGGATTTTCCCATGTGGTTTTCTCCTTCAATTTATTTTATTTTATAAATGGGCACCCAACGTGGCTTGTAGTTGGAACCCATAATCCATGCAACTTTGTATCATAGTTGTATTCTTGCATTTGTCTAATTCTCCCTAAGTTGCACTTAAGGGGGGTGTTGGTGTGAATAAAGTGTTCTACCTAACTAGTTCACCTAATAGATTCTATTCTCATGTTTACTTAGGTCCTAGGAATATTTCTAGAAGTCTCAATTGTCATAAGTTCTTATCTTATCTTATGTCATTTACTTCTTATGTCTTAGGTTATTTAATATTATTTTTCTCATGTCATAGGATTAAGACACTTGTCATAATCTTGTATAATCCAATCTCTAATCATGCCTATTTAAGAAAGACATCTTATAACTATATCATAGGGGTTTCACTATCATTGATCCATTATTGATCATTGTACATTATTGCATCAATATCAAGAAAGTTATTTTCTTTCCATACTCTCTTGTGGAAGACATCTTTTGTTTTGTAGGTGATCCTAGGTTGTGAAATCTTACTATCAACTCCTATAGTTGGTAAGTACAAAATCCATGATTCCTCTTTTATGAAGAAAGTAATTACAATTATTTCATAGAGTATTTTGGTTTTAGGCATTTTACTATGTCTTCTATATTCTATAACATGTTGGGCTTAATTTATCTTCTAGAATTCAAGAATCTTGGTTAATCTTTACCCTTTGAAACTATAACCATGCCTACTAATAGAAATTAAGCCCCTGATCTAATTAAATAATCTCCTTGGGCATTAAAATATTTCAAGAAATCTATTAGTCATAGCATCCTTATTGGTTTATTAGAGGATAGTAGGGTAGATGTTAGGGACCCCATTACCCACACCAAAGGAGGATCATTATTCAAAATATTTTATGACAAAGATCATGATTGTGTCCCCATATGTAATGGACAAATACTTCACTTAGGAAAATTTGTTATGCCAAATTGTTATGTTAACCTAAACCTTATAGAATGGATGACAATGAGGTATAACCTTGTGATTTATCTATCTAGTTCTTTTGGTGTGAATAAATGTCTTGTACCTAGTTGATTCACTTACTAGGGACTTAGGGGACATATTCACATGTTAAGTTTAGTTAGGTCCTAAGATTCTTTCTAGAAGACTTAATTTTCATGTCTAGATCTTATCTTTTTGACTTTTATATCAAGTTAGTTGTGTCATGTCATAGGATTAAGACAGTTGTCATGGTCTTGTTGAATCTTATGTCTCACCTCGGCTATATAACCAAGGGGTTCTCATACATTGTATATTAAATTCTTGGATATTCAATGTGTTTCCAAAAAGTGTATACTTTGCTTGATATGGGAATAATTAATGAAAAATTGGACTTAATGAGGCCTTGATTTAGTGTTGAGAGGTGTTTAAACATCCACACTAGGTCTTGGGCCCTTGTAAATTGAATAAAATACATTTATTGATGTCTTACAAGAGTGTTGTAAGGTGTTGTAATATATCTTCATGCTCTTTAGGACCATAATGTTATAATTCACCTAAATAACCTTACCAAGACCTATTTCAAAGTGTTGTAAAGTCTTGTAATAAACTTCCACACTTTCCTAGGCTTTCCATCAATATTTACACCTTTCTTATGCTTTAAATGGCCCCTTTATACACTTACATGCCTTAATTAAGTGTCTTGTTGAAGAAGAACTCAATAAACAACATTTAATACATCTTAATCTCTAACATCCACTCAAAATTTCCCAAGTGGACCAAGGTGGCCATAAGGGTGACTTAGTCCCATTTGGCACAAAAATCAAAATTAATTCAAATTTCTTTTGGGTTTTTATTCTTTAAGACCTAAGGTTGGCCTGTGATGACGTATTCTTTAGGAATTTAGGCATAAGAGTGTATAAATAAGTGTTTTCCTCCTCATTTAAGGTCTCTCCCATAATCTCCTAACTCATCTTAATTCATAACTCATCATCATTCATGTTCTCAAGTCAAGCAAGCTGTGGTTTTATGATTGCAAGTCATCAAGATAGCCTCCAAGGACATTTAAGGGCAGATTATTCATATTTTGTTGCAGAAAATCAAGATCAAACATCATGGAAAGTTAATCAACTCTATTATTGCATGTTTCATTCCATTCTTTCATCATTTTGGTTTAATTACCTAAAAGGGGTTTGACCAAGGCAAACCTCCATGCCGTAACAATCAACATTTCTTCTTTTCTTCTTGTGTGTTTGTAGATTTAGGACTTTTTGAAGCTTGGAAATCATTGAAGATCAATTTTCAAGGTTGATCAAGTCTTCTCTTCATTCAACAAGTCAAACTATCACCTAAAAGTCACTTTCAGGCCCGAAAACTAGGGTTTCAGAAGTGGAAACCTATAGGAAACCAAAGTGCAGACCTAGGGCATCCGTTTCCACTTCCAAATTTTTAAAGATTTAGAAGTGGACTAAGTCACTACCTTGGGAAAATTAGTCCCATTGGACCTAATTTTCAGTTATTTTTGTAGATCTGGATACCCATTTGGCTGAAACTGGTTTCTGGGCAATTTTTTGCAAAACTAGGACTAAGTCACCCAGACTGGCCTAAGTGTCCCGGTCAACATTTTAGTCAAATTTATAGAATTCCATTATGTTTTGTTATTGCATCATTTAGTTGCATTTCTTAGGCATTTTTGCATATCACAATGTGTTTTCCAACAAGTTGCATTTCTTAGGTTTTAAATCAATAATCCATTAATTTTATCAGTTTATTTCACTTAGGATGTTACATTTAGACACATTTCATCCCTCATTACATTAATCTTTAGTGTATACATTAACATTCTGGCCCATCTCTCTCCTTTTAGGTGAAAAACACTAGAAGAGTTAGAGAGCATTAAGGTGCCAAAATCATTGTTTACATTTTTGGTGAACCTGCTTTTCGAACAATCTCTTTTCTAATTTGGATTCCTTCATCATCCTAGAATTCTCTTGCATTGCATTTATCATTAGTTAAGTTGCATTCTAGGGTTTCACATCTGGCATTAGTGAAAGTGCATGTAGGTTGCATTTTCAGCATCTTAAATCATTAAAAATCTCTAAAATTTTGCATTTGCATCTTAGGACTGCATTGTATAGTACAAAGACCGTCAAAATCCATCATAAAACTTTGAAAAATCTCAAAAAAATCTCTACTGGGACTAAGTCACCACCTTGGGAAAATTAGTCCTTGTTCACCCCTGAAGTAGGCTTTTACAAAGCTGAAAACCTTATTTTCAAGCTTTTGTTTGGTGCCATTACCTATCTATATCAATTGGTTGAGTTTCTATAACATGCATTTCATTAGATCTAGCTTATAATAGCTCATTTCATGCATTGTATCATTTCACATTTGCATTTCCAACATTCCATTTTTCAGCTTATTGTGTAACATACTCAGCAACTTAATTTGTTTTACATCTGAAAATAACATTGCACTTTATTTACTTTTGCATAGCATGTTATTTTTCACAAGATGTGTCTTTGATTTGATTAAGTATGGATTTTATAAGCATGATATCCCATCTTATGAGTTTGATTTTGATTACAACTATGAGGAACATAGCTTTGACCAAACTCCCACATTACCCATTGGTGTGAATGGAAGTGTAGATAATCATAACACACATACTTGTTCAAGTCTCCCGATACCTCTCCTATTAGTGACAAAGGTATCTTGGTGAAGGAAGTTACAATCCTTGAAATTCATGATTGTCCATCTCCTTATTCCCCTTTGGAAGATGTTAGACAACAAGAGCCTGAGATCATAGACACATCTCTAAATATCACCTTACCTAGTTTCAATAACCATGATAATCAAACTTGGCCATCTCCTAATAGCCCTTCTCGATGTACAAAGGATAGGTTGGTGTTAGAAGACATCCCTATTAAGATTCATGAGAATATTGACCCTCCCTTCCCTAATGCTACCACCATTTGGGATAATCTCTTTGAAAACCATATTGGTCCTTCTCTTGATGCCTCCCCACTCGTGATGAAGCTACTTTACAAACTTCAAATTTGGATGAGCATATTACAAGATCTCCTACTAGGATAGATAACATGGCACAAGAGAATGAGACCTTAGAAACAACCGAAAATCAAATAGAATTTTCTTCTCCTCTCCCCACTATCAATCATCAAACACCTTCAACCATTAATAATTCCCTTAGTTTCGATGAAGTTAATTTGGATGAACCAAGCCTTAATTTTAAAGAACATAAGGTTTGTTGTTCTCTTAAACACTTTCCTTCTAGGGAGAATATCATCATACAAGGCAAATATAACATTGATAATAATATTATGCCCTTGAAAAGAGAAGAAGAGCCTATGTTAGACTCTCATTCACCAAGGGATGTTAATATTATTCTACCTCAACTCATCCTTTATCCCCCTTCACACAAACAAACTCCACACAAACCTAAACTTATCCTTTACCCTCCTCAAACTAATGTATCACAACAACCGAGTTATAATACCGTTTCTCATACATATAACACTTGAAATAATTCACAACCACACCAACCCACACCAACACCATTACCATTGCCTAATCCTATCCAACCAAACCCTTTCTTTCCAGGTCGCAAGGAGTATGATCTTGTCGAGCAACTTAAGAATACTCCTGCTAAGATATCATTATGGGATCTTATTCAAGCTTCCCCTCACTATCACAACATGATCCAAACAACCTTACAACAAGTTCTTGTCCCTTCTAATGCACGACCAACTGACATAGCAACCATGATCCTAGGACTAAATGCTAACATTGTTTTCCACCAAAGTGAACTCCCCCCTCTGGAAGTGCAAAAAAAAATGATGCTTTCATGATCATATCACAATACAAACAAAAAGGGATAAATATAACTCTTGTAGATACTAGTTCTACCCTCAATGTGTGTAGTGTGAACCTTTTGGATAGGCTTGGCATTGATCGATCAACCATTCGACCTGATTCTTTCTCCATTACGGGATTTGACAATGTTGAAATGAAACCACTAGGGGTGATCATTATACCTCTTACTGTTGGAGTGTCCACCTTGAATACACCAATCCATGTTATGCCTTATGAAATTTCATGCAATCTTATCTTAGGCAGACAACAGATTCATGCCATAAAAGGTGTTCCTTCCACTCTTCATCGCATAATGAAATAAATTCACAAAAATAAAGTGTACACACTTGACATCAACCCTGATCCAAATAGTCATTTGCACATTGAGAAAAACAAGTGCATCATTTAAATACATTAACACCAACTACGAAAGTGGAACTTGTCCAACAAAAAAACAAACAACAACATGTTGAACAAATCACGAAGCTATTAGATGATGATTGGGGTTCCTTAGACTTCACACCACTACTCATGGATGATCCTTCAACAACATCCACCTCAACCACTTTAGACCAAAACACAACCAATTACACAACAACCTTTGATGAACACAACAATGACCAACAACCCGATCCAAAAGCAATGAAAAAGCTTTATGGAAAAGGTTATGAACTTATGAAACAAATTGGATATAGTGGAAACGATGTTGTGCTAGCGAACAAGGTATCTGTGTCCCCATCGATCCTCACACACAACAAACAACTCATGGTCTTTGTTATTTTCATGTAATCGAGATCACCAAACCTTCACTCACCATCAACGCTCTCACACAACATACTCCTAAATCATCCTTAACAGTCATCCATCTTGAACTCCTCGACACTAGTAGTCTTGAAAAACCTCCTTTACAATAAATGAAACAAAAAAATACACCTTCGCTTAATGTCAATGTCATCTCGCAAAACATTCATGAGTTGAATACGTTAGATTTTCTCCTCTCCTATATTGGAGAGTACAAGATCTTGCAATCTCAATAGCCTTGCGTAAGTATGACATCTACTACTAAGCAAGATGTATCTTTGTCGTCAACTACAAGACCACCTTCTACCATTGATCAAGAGGGTATCTTGTCGAGACTCCTCCAAGATCACTTGATTACCCTCCCTCCCAGAACTCGTAAGAAATGCTATTCCAAGACTTCATTATGTACATATCATAGAGTTCATGGTCACTCCACTAATGCATGTAAGGCTTTGAGTCACAAAATTCAACACTTCCAAAAGTTTGGTATTCTTCCTTCTGTGGGGGCACCTAATTCCTCTCATTGATACCAATTTTCACTCTTGCTTGCATTTCATCAATCATTTCGGCTCACCTTTTTCTTGCACTTAGTGGGGGAAATGGGATTAGCAAGCCATGTCCTTGTATGTCACTCATTGTTGCCTCCTTTGTCTAGTCATTAACCTTTCATGAACATATAAGAGAAATCTTGGGACATGGACGGCGTGCCTTATGTTGGCTCACATGTGACATACTCTTTTTTTTATGATGTAGATTATTGGAAACATATGACTTGGCATAGGGCTTTCCACGTAAGCTCTCATGTTCTCCTTCTACTTTAAAGCAATTGCTCTCAATACCGATGTTCGCAACTACTTTAAAGTGGAGGCATACATCACCACTCAAATTTCATTGTGCAATTTCTTTCTTCTTGCAATGTGTCCTCTCCTTGGTGGAGTCGTTGGGCTTGATTCTCTCCAAGAGCATGATACTTCTTTTGTACTTATCCTCTCTTGGAGACATTGAGCACAATGTCCCCTAAGATGAGACCTTGCACAAACTAAGAAAAATCCCTTTGAACAATCCTTACACTACCTTGCATTTACAATGTCTGAGTGTCAAGCATACGAATTTTTGCTTACTTCATAGAGCTCAAAAATCATTTGTCATTGTGGCACCTTACTAAAGTTATCAGGAGGTATAAATTTGATATGGTTGAGTGGGAGCCCATTCTGAGGCACGACTTTCCCCATAGCCACCTATGTGTTTGTGAGTTCATATCAACTAGTGTATGTACTTCACCTTTTGGGATTTCTCACCCCATGGATGACTAGAATTTTTGTGGCCCCATAGTGAGTATACTTTTGGGATTTCTCACCCGACAAATATCCAAGAGTTATGTCACCCTAGAGTGAGTATACATTTTCTTTCCAAAACAAAAAAGCCTAGATCCGGTCCACAACTAGCTGGACAAACGGTCAAAGCTTGATCCACCTTTTTCTAGTCCTTGCCATTGTATGATCATGTATCTTGTCTTGCTACAAATCATTCACCTTGCATGTGTCTTTTAATACTTATGTTATCTTGACTTAGGATCTTGGATCCTGGGGGCTTACACAACCTCCTTTGATCTTTGACATTCTTTGTCATCTGCATTGGTATGATTGGACTTTTATTTGAATGGCTACTTTAGCGAGAGTTTGAAGCAAGTTCATCCTCTCACTAAAGTGGGGGCTTAATGTGTTGCCAAAAAGTGTATACTTTTCTTGATATGGGAATAATTGATGACAAATTGGACTTAATGAGGCCTTGATTTAGTGTTGAGAGGTGTTTACACATCCACACTAGGTCTTGGGTCCTTGTAAATTGAATAAAATGCATTTATTGATGTCTTACAAAAGTGTTGTAAGGTGTTGTAATATATCTTCACGCTTTTCTAGGACCATAATGTTATAATTCACCTAAATAACCTTACCAAGACCTATTTCAAAGTATTGTAAAGTCTTGTAATAATATTTCACACTTTCCTAGGCTTGCCATCAATATTTGCACATTTCTTAAGCTTTAAATGGCCCCTTTATGCACTTACAAGCCTTAATTAAGTGTCTTGTTGAAGAAGAACTCGATAAACAACATTTAATACATCTTAATCTCTAACATCCACTCAAAATTTCCCAAGTGGACCAAGTCGCCCATAAGGGCGACTTAGTCCCATTTGGCACACAAATCAGAATTAATTCAAATTTCTTTCAGGTTTTTATTCTTTAAGACCTAATGTTGGCCTGTGATGAGGTATTCTTCAGGAATTTAGGCATAAGAGTGTATAAATAAGTGTTTTTCTCCTCATTTTAGATCTCTCCCATAATCTCCTAACTCATCTTAATTCATAACTCATCATCATTCATGTTCTCAAGTCAAGCAAGCTATGGTTTTATGATTGCAAGTCATCAAGATATCCTCCAAGGACATTCAAGGGTAGATTATTCATGTTTTGCTGTAGAAAATCAAGATCAAACATCATGGAAAGGTAATCAACTCTATTATTGCATGTTTCATTCCATTCTTTCATCATTTTGGTTTAATTACCTAAAAGGGGTTTGACCAAGGCAAACCCCCATGCCATAACAATCAACATTTCTTCTTTTCTTCTTTTCACCTAAAATTCACTTTCAGCCCTAAAAATCAGGGTTTCAAAAGCAAAAACTTATAGGAAACCGAAGTGCAGACCTAGGGAATCCATTTCCACTTCTGAATAATTAGAGATTCAGAAGTGGACTAAGTCACCACCTTGGGAGACTTAGTCCCACTAAACCTGATTTTTAGTGATTTTTGTAGATTCAGATACCCATTTGGCTGAAACTAGTTTTTGGGCAGTTTTTCTGAAACTGGGACTAAGTTGCCCAGACTGGCCTAAGTGTCCTGGTCAACATTTTAGTCAAATTTACAAAATTGCAGAATCTCCCAACATCAAACTTCTGATTCCAGGTGCACCTCTTCCATTATGTTTTGTTATTGCATCATTTAGTTGCATTTCTTAGGCATTTTTGCATATCACAATGTATTTTCCAACAAGTTGTATTTCTTACATTTTAAATCAATAATCCATTTCTTTTATCAGTTTATTGCACTTAGGACACTATATTTAGACACATTTCATCCCTCATTACATTAATCTTTAGTGTAGACATTAACATTTTGGCCCATCTCTCTCCTTTTAGGTGAAAAACCCTAGAAGAGTTAGAAAGCATTAAGGTTCCAAAATCATTGTTTACATTCAATTCCATTACAATCTTGAGCATTGCATATTGATCTCTCTGTGCTTTCCATTTGGCTTCTAGATCTTGGGTGGCAATCTCCATAGCCAACTATAACATGGTATCAGAGCAAGTTGGGTGTCATTGGATAGTCTTTTTGGAGAGATTTTGGTAGATCTTGAAAAAATGAGTATGATCTTCTCTTGCATCGTATGATGATCTGAAGAATCAAAGAAAACTGATAGAAATACTAGTTTTGGGGGGTTTTTTTTTTACTTTGTATTGTAGGTGCATTTTAGGAGCTTGTTGCATTAGATTTGAGCTCACCATTGCATCTGGAGTGCCTGAGAAAGTTAGATATGCCTTTTGTTTAGTCCCAGTTTGAAATTGGAGGCCAAATCTGTAAGGGTTTGAAGATTGAAGGTGGTTGCCAAATCCAGGAGGCAACTACCACTTCGGATTTTTTTGAACTTCCAAAATGGCATCAACATTGTACTTAGAAGACCTAAAAACATACAAATTGACTGCCAAATTGTCAATTTTTTTTATTGGTCAAGCTGTACGACCCAACCTGCGCAAGTTGTATGATTTCAAAAAAAAAAATTCTATTTTGTAAAAAATTTATAATTTTTTTTTTAATATATATATGTGGTCAAAATATTTTCAGAAAAATTTAAATTAAAAAAAATTGTATGTAGTCATATACAATTGTACATACGGGGTACGTAGGGGATCAATGGGTGCCCACCATGGCACCATGTGGCGCAAGTAGTGGCCCCCGCCAGTCACGGGCCCCAATACCTGGCAAGAGGCCAAAAAATCAAATATGGTGACTTCTTTTAAAAAACTAGCAAAAAATCGAGAGAGAGAATCTTTTGCAAAATATTCCATTCAAAAGAATATATCGGTGGTGTCAAAGAATATTCTGGTGGAAGGGGCAGTGCAACCTGTGATGTTCATTTGAACATCAATTTTAAGCTTGAGATCTAATAAATATTCTCACAAGGTAGAGTATATTCTATTTTGATGGTCACTGAATTGTTGACATTAGTGCCACGTCAGCACTTTTTTTTGAATATTTTGGCCACCTCATAGATGGAGTTTTTGATTTTGCAGTCCAACTTTGAAAGACCATAACTCAATCATCCAATCTCCTTTTTTTGAGATTTTTTTTTAATTTGGGGTAGAATTTCATGCTTTGCATAGTGGTAAAATAAATTTTTGATTTTGGTGCCTAGATTTTCCAAAGATTGCAGATTCTCATAGGTGTGGCTAATTCATTCTCATTTTAGGAACTTTTGAGGCTTTGTTCTTGCTCCTACGGTAACATTTTTGGGTGTTTTTTTTAAAGTGCATATTTTTTTTGTGTACTTTCTAGTGGTGTGATCAGATTCATCTCATTCTATATAAAAAATTACTTTGAGCTTGTGGCCAAATTTGGTATCTGTATGCACTAAGATCAAGTCCACTTTGTTGTTTTGGCAAGTGGAATTTGTAAATGTGCTAAATATAAAGTGCCAAATCATATATTTCTTGGGGGGAGTCTTGATTGAGTGATTTTGGGTAGGCCTCTTGGTGCATTCTTTTGATCTATTTGCTTATGCTCTTCTTTTCCATGGATCATCCTAAGCTTCCTTTGCTCACATCATATAACTATTCAACATGGCATCAAAATGCATGGATCAACTAAAGGTCACTCTCTATATGTTAAAAATAAGGTACCTGAACCTAAAGATGATGAGAAAAAGATAAAATGGATGATTAAACATACTAAAGCTCTTAGATGTCTTTGTATCCTAGTTTCTCAAGATTTATTGTTTCAAATTGAATCATGTAAGAATTCTCATGAAGATTGGAACAAATTAAAAACATTGTATAGTACTATAGATGAAGTAAGAGGCTATCAAATTGATAATAAATTGATGAGCCTTGATCTTAAGAACTTTGACAACATCCAAGACTACATCTAACATCTCGAGCATCCTTCTTTTTTTTAGGAAGAGAGGGAGTAACAATATTCCTTTTATCTTAAATAGATAACAAGATATTTTTAGGTGCATATTCCTCATCAGTGGAATTCTTGATATCAACACCCTTTTTTTCTTTATTCTTATTCGAGGCAAGGGTAGTAGAAGAAACCCTTATCTTAACACATTTTGCATGAGAGGTAGACAAAGTAACTTCTGTAAAATAAATGTATTTTTTTCCTTTGTCCTTGGGGGAAGGGATAGGGTTTTTCCCGGGGTTATTCAAAGAGGCAGGAGCAGGAAGATTAGTAGTAGGGGTGGCATTAAGAAAAAAATGCACAACTTAGACATCAACCCTTGATGGAGGCCAGAAAGGCAAGCACCTTCCTTAATAGGTTTATTCAAAGAAGATAAATAAAGAAGGAAAATAACATAGTGTTTGTGCCTTAGGCGATTCAACATTGGGAAATGGTATCCATGCATAAAATCAAAACAAAACCTCCAATGTGAAGTACTTAATCAAATGGTAACTTACCATCCCCCACGAAGGAGGTAGGTCTTCATGGTTAGACCCATTTTGATGTTGTTTTAGCTTCTCACCCTATTCCAAAAGCTAGCCAATATATTTTTGGTAGGCATTTTGACTAAGGTGGGAAACCTTATCTCCCTAATAGTTCAAATCTATAGCTTACGAAATAAGCCACCGAGTGACTTCAATTTTGACACCTCCAACTTGAACATGACCATAATGCCATCTATTAACAAACTAAGTTGTAAGATCATCGTCACACGCTTTCATTGCCTTGAAGAAGGAAGTTAAACCCACACTCTTGAATATTACCCAAAATTTGACATTATTTTTTTAGAGATACAAAGTTGATGGGTGTAACACGTAGTCTTGGACCACCCATATTAGTGGATCTTTCTCCCTAGAAGGTCATTCCAAAGAGAACCTTAAGTAGCAACAAGAGGAACAAAAAAAAGCTATTATAATCACGATTTTATCTACACATAATAGAGATGTTAGAAAAAAACCAATGAACTTTATTTTATCGTATAAATAAAAATTATGGAAATAAAACAAGTGAGATAAATTATCTCAAAGACCCATAAATTGCAATAATTAATGCAACCTTTCTTATACTTTTTAAAATGAATAAAGTTATTAATCAAACATGGCCTTTATAAAGTCTTCCATTCCCATCTGATGCAAACAACCAACTACTCACAAAAACTCACAATGCAATGTAACTCTACTGCAATAAAGAACACTCACAAAACAAAAACAAATGCAAATAAATTATGAATTTTATTGCATCAAATCAACTCATGACAATTACATCAAATGGAAAAATGAAATGCCACCATAGAGCATGCAAAAATCTGCACACAAGATTAATTAACCATGGCTCAAGATCCCATAGCTTCTTCTTGCCGCCCTAAGCTCTCTTTGTTTCTATTCAAATCTTCATATGACTCTTGTCTTTCTCTTCACCTCTCACACACTGGTGGATTACCTTTCCTTCATTGGTGTTGCTCCAACCTGCAACAAAAACCTCCAATGAATACCTTTGTAGAGGCATCTCTTCTCCTTCCCATTCCTCCAAAACTTTTTCCCACGTTTTTCCTCAAAAACCACCCAAAAATGCATTGAAAATCATCAATTATTGCCTCGGAATGGGCTTCCAACTCTCCCCCAAGAATAGCTCTGCATATGCTATGTTTATTCAGTCTTAAGTGAGGCATTTAAACTTCTAGAAACTCCTCCAAATGCTGCCTTTACTCAAGGGGCGTTTTTCTCTATTATGAGAATTTTAACAATTTAAAAATCTTGATTTTTAGCCTCTTTTATGCTCCAAAATCCCTCCAATGTGATTTATGCAATAGATAAATGATTAAATATGAAATATAAAGTGATATTTGACTTTCATGGCCTCCATAATACCTTTTCAAAATAAAATTAATCAAATTGGTGCATTGAAAGTGCAGAATTGGGTGTTGGCAGGAAAAAAAATGAAAGCTATCCAATTTGCACAAAATTGGCGTGCAAGCTTGGAATGGTATCCCATAGACCCCTACAAAAGTATTTTGTCCAAACTTTCACAGATTTTAAATTTTTTAAATTTTTTGAAAATTACTGACATTATTTTAACCAACTTCTTGCATTAAAATCTCTCAAACTAGAAAATGTATGACTTTGATTCTTTTTGAAAATTCTACATGCCACCTCCATGAATGCCCCCACCAAAGTATTCTACTCCAATCCTTATGAGTTTTCTAGAAATAATTTTTGAAAACTGCCTAGAGAGCCTTAAAACATGATTTGATAAAAACTAACTTTATGCAAGTCTGAACACAAAAAGAGCTTTCCAAAGTTGAGAGATGCCAAATGAACCCCAAAACACACCAAAACTGAAATTCAAACCTGAAGCTTGTTTTTGGTTGATGTCTATTGCTAGTCTACCTGGATGCTCCCGCATCACCATCACTCATATAACTAGTCATCATTAAACTTTTTATCCCAACTTGAAGCCAACTTTTAATAATGATAATTATTATAACAATGTCTTCAATATTTGATAGATTATTCATGCTTTTAGACAATATTTTTCCCTCATGTTGCAAGAATGACAATAAAATAAAGTAATAATTCAAGGAAGGGATTTTAATGTGTGGATTAATATCCATCTCATTCAAATAAAAATCCTGAGGTAGATCTTTAATCATAATGGGAGACTAGCATATTTCAAATAGTTTTGAAGTTTCTTATACCAAGCTCTAAACCTTAAATTTATATTAATCATTATAAGCAACTCACCTTTTATAATTGTAGTTTTATTGATCCTTAAAAAAATGATATTTTATCTATAAATGGAAGTTTTCATCAAACATCCAATGCTTCCAATCATCACATTGGAATCCTAAATTAGCAAGAGCATCTACTAATTTATTTCCTTCTCTAAAGATATGAGAGATATTTAAATGGCAGAAGTTAGGTAGTAGTAATCTACTATCATCAATAATGTTCCTAATTTTCCAAGGAAGGATATTGTTTTGAAGAAAATGAATGATTAGCTTGAAAAGTCTTCTATAACAATTTTTTAGAATCCTTTAATACAGTCTCTTTTTATACTCCACTAGGTAGTTGATAGCCTTCACTTCATTGTTACTCTTAATTCCTATATTCTTCAATAGCATTCAATCACAAGCCCCTTCTCATCTCTTAGGATCCCCCCAGTTGCAATATTTCTAGGGTTTCCCTTGCTACAACCATCAAAATTTAACATTATCCATATTAAATGTCCAAATTCTTCCATTTGATGTGTTTTCTTAGGGTTCTATTACTAGGATACACCTCATTCATAAGTTGAGTAATTTCCCACATATTATTATTTTTTAATTCAAGGGGGAAAGTAAGCTTGTGAGATTCTCTCAACTTAACTACATTAATATTATCTTTGATGTTGTTTTTTATACATTGAAAAAACTCCTTGTTTCTCACTTCCTCTCTAAAGATTCTATTGTTCCACTGCTTCCAAACACCCCAAGAAAGGAATGGGTGAATTTCATTCCATAATTTTGTAGTGTCAAGATGAGAAAAAATATATTTTTTAATCCATCTTGGGATAAAATATTTTATTGTTACTAAGACAATCCAAGAAACCTCAAGATAAGTAAAATAAATCTTCCTACACTTCTCTAGTAAGGCTATAGTGTAATAACATATTTTCTATATATTATTCTTCCACACAACAAAGGGTACACCTATTAACAAAATTAAACCCTCGCTTCACAAGATTATCAATCATCAAAATTTTATTATGGCCAACAATCCACTAGAAGAAATTTATTTTTGGAATAAGCATGTGGTTCCAAATCAACTAACACTTGAAGGAGGACATGGGAGCTTCATTAACAATCCTACTATAATCCAAAGAAACCAAGAAGCATCTAGAGGGGTTGGGAGACCAAATTATATCATCTTCTCTAGAGAGACTAAAAAAAGTGTAATCTCCTAAATTACTTAAAATTTGGTTTTTCACCACACTATTCCCAATATTATAAAAAATGAGGGGGTAAGTCCTTCCATTTTGGCTCTCGAACCTACCAATCAATATAGCCAAACAACTTAGTGTCATATAGTATGATCAAAGGATCCTCGAAGAAAATAAAGAAAAAAACATTAGACAAGATAAAATTATTACACCATATATCATCCCATAGATTGATATTTTTCCATTCCCCACATTCCATGTGATCTTGTGTCTAAGAAATCACCCTTTATCAACACACTATTCCATATAACTTAACCTTTCAGGATATAGGATAGAAATAAGTGGTTGTTATTGTCGAACCCCCAATCCGAATACTTGCAAAACAACATAAACAAACACATTAGATGGTGAAATGCAAGTAAGAACAAGGATTCCCCATGGAATCCATTTACAAAGTTTAAATTAGGAAAAACAATGAAGAATACAATGAGATAACCATAATAAAGATTGAATCTTAATTAAACTAGCAAACTCATGATCCCATGGGGAAACTGGTGCCAATTTGATGTGAAAATTGGCCCTTTCCTAATTCCTATGATGCAAAATTGATGAATGTTGATGAATGTTCCACTTTGATGAAGAATGGTGAGTTCTTCAAGACCAAAATCTGCATAACCTAGCTACCAATTCGAAAATGAGGATAGAGATTGCTAAATATTTGAGCATAGTAAGTTTACTCAAATTGTGGATGATCAAATGAGGAGATTAACCTCTTATTTATAGATGAGATTGATGGATGAATGTCCAAAATAGAGCAATGTGGGACTAACATTCAACCAATGGCAAGATTCCACTTGTCAACCTATGAGTGGATGGAGGATGTGCAAGTTTTGAGGATTGTGCCAATAAATGCAGATTTTTGAATTTTGAATTTGTTGAAATGAAATGCAAGAGGGAAGAAAAAAATACATTGAATGCCACTTGGCTCAAGACAAAGGACATGTAAGAGAGAGTAAATGCTTTGTTGGATGTACATGTCAACTTAGATTTTGAATTCAAACTTGAAGAATATTCTTCCAAAGATGCCTTGTTGAGGAAAATAGAGATTCAATAAATCAATTAAATCTATTTTCATGTGCAAGTGGTAAAAGTTGGAGGATGGGACATGAGGAGAGATTAAATTAATCATAGTTAATTAATTTAATGAAGGGGGTTAAATGATGTGACCTATTTGACTTAATTTTGTGGATTTACTTAAATCAAATATGAGAAGAATGTGATGAGGGGTTAATTAAATAAAGATTTTGATTTATTTAATTAAAATAGATGATGTTAGCTTAAAATAAATAAGGTTTTAATTTATTTAATTTAATAGATAGACTTTAGAGATTTAATCAAATAAAATTAATTATTTAATTAAATAGGATAATTAGATCAAAATGGTTAATTTAATTATCGATAAGAGGTGACTTAATTAGATAATTGATTTATTCAATTAAGAGAGGAATATTGATGAATTTAATCAGATAAGGGTATTTGATTAAATGGTTAGACCGAAGGATGATTCGGGATGAAACAATGTTAGTGGTCAGGATCAGATGCACAATGTCAATCGGTACATTTTATGTGTCTACAATTATTTACATTCCCAAGGTATTTAGTTTTAGCAATTTTAGCCCATTCTTTTTCATTCAAAAGAAGGTTTTTTCCAATTTTAGATAAAAGTCTCATTGGCTAAGGTCATTTCCACTGATAAAAAATCCAAAGGTAATAGGAAGGAAATTGAGGAAGAGAAACAACTGACTGTGGAAGAATTTGAACCCCAAATGGAAGAGGAAAGTGAAGGTATGAATTGTGATGATTGTGACTACGAGATGGATGAAGAAGAACTAGAGGAGGAAGATGATTCAATAAGGAGGAGGATGAAGTGGATGGGGAGGAGGATCTTGAGGTTTTTGAGAGGGAGGTAAAGGTAGAGGAGGAAAATACCCTTGGTGCTACTCTTTATGGGGATACTAACATTGAATTTTTGAAAAGCAGAATCACTTTTTTGCAGGTTCAGGTCAAGGACATGGGAAAAGCTATCATCACTTTGATGAAGGTCACTAATGGGTTGATGCATTGAGCCATTATCAGATTGGTGTATGGTCAAAAAAAGATCAAAAAGAAGTTAAAGAAGGTTGAGAAGCATGAAGACACGAACCTGGCATATGAAGCTAGCCCAGACTTGAGGGAATTCGTCTCTCAGATTGGAGACAACTGGGAGTTGATAGCTAATGCAAAATAATGGATTTTGTCATCTTGCTCTATTTTTGATCTAGTTTAATGACCATTTTAAAACTCTAGTTTCTTTGGATGATAGTACCAAACTATTATTTTATGTTAGCTACGCTATGGTTTAGGACTTGTTGATTTATGGTCAATCTCTTATTTGGCCCGTGTGCCACTTTTTGGGTTAGTTTGTGGTATGCTTATGTTTTTTTATTATACTTATAATGGTCCTATGGATGTGAATACTGGTTAATTGTCCTATGAGCCCCATATGGTTTCTTAATAGTATATAGTCTAGTTGTTGTTTTGTTGGGTGTGGCTTGTGTTGTTTCCCATCTTGTCTCATTTTTGCTACTTCAACTCTTTTTATATCTAACAGGATTAGGGCCCTTTCCTTGCTTATATAATAAAAAACTATTGCAACCTTCTCATATCTAAAACTCCAAAAAAAAATGGTTTACAAACCATATCCCAATTAAGTAAATAAATTCTCTTTTTTTTCCTCCATACCTGTCCATAAGAATTTTTTCTATATTTTCTCTATATGCTTTGACATAAATCAAAGATATTGAATAAGGACAAGAAATAAACAAGAATATTTTGAAGAGTTGATTTAAGAAGCTAATACTTACCTATCAAGCTAAGAAGTTTCCCTTTCCAATTTTCAAGTTCTTTTTGGATCCTTTCCGTAATACCATTACAATAGTTATTGGGTAACTTCTTAGTAGCCAAAGGTAAACCAATTAGGTAAGTAGTAGGAAAATCAACCTTTTGATAGTCCAAAATTCTAATAATTTTTTTTGAGATCTACTTTATTATCGAAGAAATAAAGGATACTTTTATCATAGTTAATATGTAGACTAGATAACTAAGCATACTTGCTTAATACAGTTTTCCACTGTTTGGATTCCTCAACAAAGGATTACCCAAATAAGATGGGTGTGTGCAAGAAGTTGAGTCCACTTTGTGGCCAAAAAGTGGAAGTGTTTTCCCTAATTTTCAGAATTTGTCACATTTGACCTTAAAATTTGAAGCACTTAGAGATGGAATCTTAAAAAAAGTCATTGATCATAAAATGTAATATTCGGAGTCTAGTTTTTAAATATGTAATTTATTTTAAAACCCAGATGATACAAATCAATTTTCAATAGGCATGTCTAAAAACCACTATTTAGAAGTTACTTTTTTTACCATACCATGCACGTGTACGCCATCCATATTTTGACCTAAATAATCGTATTTATCTTAATCCTTTTGGGAAAAGATTTGTAACACACTGAACAATTTTCATGATATTTTTTTGAATATTTTTTTTGTTATTTTTTATTGGTCATACTTTTTGTTTTGAAAAATCGTCGTGTACATCATGCATAGGATGACCTAAACTTATCATTTTTTGATTCTTTTTCAAATTGAAAAGAATTGTCTAAAGATTGCCTACGTATAATTCATTTTTCAAAAAAAAATTGAATAAAAAGTTATTAAAATACTAAAAAACCTTAATATCTCAAGTTTATAGACTAGTTTCATAAAAAAAATTTGAAAAATAGAAAAAAATCTAATTGTTAAAAAAAGCATATTTGGAATCTATACAATCTCATCTATAATGGATTTTAATTTCGTAAAAAAATTTCGCAAAAAGGTCTTCAAAGATATATTCAAAGTCACTATTTTCTACTAACATTGACATGACCTTCAAGTTGTAGGTCAAAGCAGTTCCAAAGCTAAGGGACGGCTCCCTAAGCCTTTTTCCCGACCCAAAACCCATAGCAAAGACTAGGCCAAAAATTTAAATTTTTAGAAACAAGATCTTGTTCTAGAAACGAGATCCTATTTCTAAATGAGATCCCATTTTTGGCTTGAGGCTCCAAAGTGAAATGAGATCCCATTTTCTAAATAACAGGGTCCTATTTCATTTTGCCTGATTTTGGTTTTTTTAAAAGTCTGAAACTTCCACTAGAAGTGGACTCATCTTTATGCTTTTACCTAGATAGTATCATCCACAAATTGTTGGTGGGAGGAAGGAGGTAAATAAGAAGCAACTTGTATGCCTTTGAGATTCCTTTGAAGGATAATTTTATCAATATTCCTCCCCAAAAATTTAGCTACAATGATAAATAGATGGGGGGATATCTGATCTCCTTGTCTAATCCCTCTTTCACTAGGGAAGAAACCTCTAGGAACACCATTATCAAGAACACAAAACTTAGGAGTGATTGCACATTCTTTGATATGATGAATAATTCTTCCTTGGAAACTAAACATCTTAAGGACCTAACTAAGAGGAAAGATTGGGAAACTCTATCGCAAGCTTTAGATATGTCAAGTTTTAAATCCATGTCAATCTTCTTGTTGTTTTCCATGGAGTGGATGATCTCATGAGTAGTAACAACAACACCAAGAATTTGACTTCCTTGGACAAATCCTTTTTAGTTTTGGGAGATGAGTAAGGATATAATAGGTTTAATTTTTGACACAACCAACCTAGAGAAAATTTTGTAAACAATATTACACAAGCTTATGGGTTTGAATTCCATCAAATTATCAAAATGTTCTTTTTTAGGAACCTGTATAAGAGCAAATTTGCACCCTAGGTGCAATTCCCCTTTTTTCCTTATTACACTTTAGAAAACCTAAGTTGGAGGGTTAATTCACTTAAGCCTACTACTGATAGTCCACTTGGCACCTATTTTGTGTGTCGATGGAGGCATTTTTGTCGAGGACGCTCGCACGGTGCGCAAACATTCGCGCGGCATGCTTATGTCCCTGGCAGATTCTTGCGGTTGAGCCAGTAGAGGCGTTACTCTTCCCATTGGTAGCGAAGTCATAACGCCTCCTTCAGCCACCCGACCCGAATATGGTTGTTTCTTTCCTCATTCCTTCATATTCAAGCCTTTGAATTGGCTTTGGAGGTTGGAAAATGGTTGGATAGAGGTTGGATGAAGATTGGAAAGACTCTACATCCCTTCAAGCTCATTTTGCACTCACATACCAACATTCCAAGCATTCCATAGCAACAATATCACACTCCATCATGTCAGTAGAGCAAGTTTGGGACCATGCCATTGCAACAAAGGCTTGAATTCCTCTCCTTTCTCCTCCAAGCAGCTTTGAGTGCTCTTGGTAGAGGTGGTAAGCTTCCTTCTCCTCTCCTCTATCAGTTGGTTGAGTAGCATAGTACTATTTTTGTAGTACTTGTGTTTATCATTCCTTTGTCTTTTCCATTGGCTGTCTGTGGAGGTGGGAACACCTAAATGGGGGTTTGACTGAGGCAAGTCCCTATACAGCTACCCCCCAACATTCTCTCTCTTGTTGTGTGTAGGTGCATGAGCTCTTGGAGGATCAGCTGGCGAATGAGTTCATAGGTGAGATTCTCCTCATCTTTATCAATTTTTCTTATTTTCTTTATAACATTAGGGATTACTTGGTTTATTTAGTCACATCATTCTGGCCTTTTAGTTAACTAGCTAGTTTGATAAGTCATTTTAGTGTGTTTAACCTTATCTCGGCTATTTTCTAACCGTACGGACTACAACGCATTTCTGAGATGCCAGTACGCCACGCTGTTGTCTTAAGTCTGCGTTGATGTCCTCGGGTAGAGAGCTCCTTGAGGCGCAAAGTTAGACCTGAAGATCAACTTTCCTAGCCCCACATTGAAACTTGGATTACAGAGTGATCGCAAGACCCTAAAATCCGTCATCATTCTCAACCTCATACCCTAAACATACACTTAGCTGAGGTAAGTTAGGGAAGCCTCTCGTGTCTCGACCCTTCGTGACTTGGGGTCTTGCATGCGGTGGTCCCCCTCTCTTATAGAACCAAGATGATAAAATCGGTATTCAATTTTTTTAGGATCTTACCAGAATTGAATACATATTTCACAACAACAAGATCCTTTTTAACAATCTCCCAAAAAAATTGAAAAAAGGTATGGGAAGCCATTAGGCTTGAGAGATTTATAAGCTCCAAAGGAGAAGAAAACTTTAACTTCTTCCTCAAATACTTCCTTCGCCATATCCTTATTCTCCTTATCACTTAGGATCTTTGGAATACCATCAAAGAGTTCATCTTGACTATTAACTTCTCCAATAATGTCCTTGTAAGCATCTTGAAAGAAGGAGACAACAACCTGCTCAATAAGCTCATCATTATCAATAGTAGTTCCCACATCATCAACAAGCCTCTTTATCATATTTCTCTTTCTATTCCTTAGAGTAGACAAGTGAAAAAATTTGGTATTCCTATCACCTTTAGTGAGCCATTGCACCTTGGATTTTTTCTTCAAGAAAATTTCCTTCCTATTCACCAATTTATTCCATTCTTCTTGTAAGAGATTCTCCTTTAACCAAGTTTCCCAACTCCCTATAGATTTGAGCTAGATTAAGGAAAACATTACCAAAAGTGTAGTTATTCTAGCATTTCACCTTATTTTTTAGCACTTTAAGTTTTTCAACTAAGAAGTACATTGGAGAGCCTTGTATAGGGGTATTCCAATAATCATAAATTATATCTTTAAATTCCAAGTGAGAAGACCAAATAATTTCGTATTTGAAGGGGAAAGGGCCTTTCCTCAAAACATTTTCCCAAATTAGTAGGATAGGATTATGATTTGAGCACACTCTAGGGAGAGCTTTGTTGCTCAATTTTCACCTATGGGCTCAATCAGGCAAGATTAATTGTGTTTCAGATGTTCATAAGGGCCGATTGATAACTTTTGTATCGAGGGTTAGGTCATGTGTCTAATGAATTTTCACAAGGAGCTCATTCAAGGAGTCTACCTCAATCATTTTGGCACAAAAATCACCAGAGAAGGAAGTCGGCAAGACCTTCCTATTGTCTTGTTGACTAGCAGTGCATCCTATGTGGTTGAATAAACCAGACGCCAGGACTTTCGGGTCACCAAGAGTCTTCATGTATCTCTCTACTTGAAAAGGGTCATGCCGACCAGTGTTCATCGGGTAGCTCTCGGCATAAGGTTATGTCTTCGCCAAAGGGTCTGGCCGACTACTAAAGGCTCTCGCCGAAGCAGAATGCTTTCGCCATGAGGTCTTGTCACCCGCTGTGAGGTCTTCCTGACCGGTGGTTGTCACACCGACAGTTATTCACTAGGTCAGCGTTGGGGAGATCAGTTTGTGTTTGGTTTAGTCTCGACGACTAACAGGGGGTCTCACCGATAGCAAGCTCGTCAAAGGATTTTTCCTTTGGCGTAAGGTCTCGTCGACCAAGGGATGTCTCCCCGACATGAGGTGAGCTCAGGGAAGGATGGAGAAGTCACTGTGATGTCTCAGCGAACAAAGGTGGTCTCGCTAAGAGATAAAGGGGTCTCGATATGTGTTTTACCTTCGACAGGAGTCTCGCCGACAACAAAAGAGCTCGCCGAGAGAGTTTGACATTGGTAAGTGGTCTTACCAATATAACGTTTGACATTGGTAAGTGGTCTTACCAATATAGCGAAGTCTCCCTAATAGGAGAATTGAGCTCGCCAAAGGATTTTTCCTTCGGCGTAAGGTCTCACCGATAGCAAGAGGTCCTACCAACAAAGGGTGCCTTTGATGTAATATTTAGAGTTCGGGGAGAGGTCTCCCCGACCCGATGGGTCTCACCGACCGTTGAGCACAGGAGGACGGGCCCTCGCCAAAACAAGATGAATTCGCCAAGAGATCTCCCCGACCATGGATGTCTCGCCGATGGAGGAGCACAGCGTTATAAGGATATTGCCTTCGGCAAAAGGTCTTCCCGACTTGATAGTGTCTCGCTAAAAGAAATGTTGAGTTCGCGTAGAGCGAAATACGTTTGGGGTGACATCAAGGAGCTCTTGCCAAATGCGGATGACTAGGCAATGAGATGGTGACATCGGTATGACTCCTGAGGGCTCGCCATGTTGTCTGACCGAAAATGATTGTCTCGCCGATGGTTTCAGTGATATCGATATGACTTTTGTAACTCGCTATGTGGTCTTGCCGATCATCATGTGTTATGTCGATAGTTGCAGGAAGGTATAATCGCATTGGGGAGACATGATTAGTGTCTCGCCGACATGTGATTTTGCTGAGAGAACTTTTGACCGCCCGAAGAATCTATGTGGCATCCATTCGACAAATCAGAGGGAGCTACAGGCGGACCATTGGCAGCTTGACCGGTGCCATGGAAATCAATAGGGGGAAGGCGACGTGGATTGGCTTTGAGCTCTGAAGCATTCATGGTAGCTCAACAGGGAGGTTCGAGAGATCACCACGGGGACCAAAAGTGAATGCGGTAGTTGCAAAAGATCAAGAGGACATTCCTAGAGTGACTCCACATGGACATGGACATGAGGATGCAATCAGTTACAACATTAACTCCATTAAAAGATCTAATGGGTAGATCTTTCTGAGGGAGATATTTTTTGTAAGCCCTAGGGGCTAATGTCTTTTGTATATAGGGCATTTTTTTCCTTTTTTGAAAATAGTTCAGACTGGTATATTTTTCTGCTTTTGGAGACTTCTGAGAATCCTTAGAAGAAAATACTAGATTTTGTAACTCATTCAGAGCATAATATATAGAGTTTACCTTAATCATTGTGGATCATTCAAATTGCCATCTTGTTCTTGCAAGTGTCGTGCATTTCAAGTTAATGATCAAGTTATTTTGTGAATTTCTTTTATTCCTTTATAACTTTATCTTGTATTTCATGCCTTCCTTTGCAAAAGTATCATTAGTCAAATCACAAACTGTGTTTACATAATCACATATGAATTCTAGTCTGTAAAAATTTATTTTTCTCTCTAGAAAAGCATGTGAATCAAGCCTGTTTGTGACGTATTAATGCATAGCTTATACAGATTTGATGTGTAATCTTATGATCATTAACAATTTTCAAGTGTTAATCAAGTATTCCACTGCTCTTATCAGTTTGGTGTATCACCATAGTGTTTAGTTTTGTTTTTATGCACTCCTTCTCCCTTTCCCTTCACAAAGATCAGTAATTTAGGTGACACCAAACGAAGCCGGCCTTCTCCGAAGGTTGACCTCTTTCCATAAGTGACCCATAACTTTAGAGGTCTTCCCATGTTACACTGAAGTGTTGAACATCAGGTTCAACAGGGTGCAATTTCAGGTGATAACAGTTTCTGACACGCCCGGTGGGACCATTTCCACGTAATATTGTTGGTTTGGTATGCAACCAGTGAGTTTCAGACTTTATAGAAGTCACAATTGCATACTTGGTGACTCCATAAAGAGGAAGGACTTCAGAATCAGTGTTGTTATAGTTTATGAGAAGAGTTCAGACAAGGAGCAGCTTGTTTCCTTTCGAATATTTGAAGTTGTCACCACCAATAAGACAAGGCAGAGCAACAAAAAGGTTAGGGTCAACATTTGTTTATTCCAGAAGAGCCAAATCTACCCCTGCATTTGTAGGATCTCATATTGTAGTCCCGCTTTTTGTTTCACCTAGAGTGCAAATAAATCCATCTCAGCCACCTCAAATGGCTGCTCCAAGGAATCAACCATTTGCTGCTTTCAATAGAGGGAGTCCCTTGAATTTGGCACAACATAATCACATTCCAATGGCAGCCTTGAAGAGTCTGCCAACTTTCACTTGGGAAGATCAGACTACCCCGATTGAACACATGCGAGATGTAGCTTCGTTATGTGGAGTCTATCACATAACTCAAGAGGATGTTGCTGTGAGATTATTAGCTTGTTCACTGAAAAAAAGAGCTGTGCAATGGTATAGGAGCCTACTAGTCAGCTCAATTGCAACTTGGGACAAATTTGGAGACAAGTTGCATAAGCAATTTCAAGACAGGTCTGATAATTTGTCTTTATTAGAAAAATTGACTATGATTAAGAGGGCTTCGCAAGAGCAAATGAATGATTTTAATTTTAGATTTCAAAGAACTTGGGATATAATCCCTGCAACGGTGAGGCCTTCACCTGAGTATGCCTTCATGTATTATCTTAGAGCTATAAATAGCGATATTTCAGTTTTAATACAGTCAATGGGAGGAGTGTCTTTGCCAGATGCTTTTGAAATAGCAATTAGAGCTGAGAACAGCTTAATACAAGCTGGTAAACTCACTCCTAGGCCACCAATGCCTATATTTCTAGAGATTCATGCAAATATCCCTTTGTAGATACCTCCTTTTACACCTCTACCATCTATACCAACGCTGCCAGCTGCTGTTCCAGCGTTGATAAACAAGAAAGTGTTGTTTCAGGCTCATCATAGGAGTTACAAGAGATCAAAAGTCTTTTACAGACTTTTGGTAACAAGTTGGCGAACTTGGAAAAACAACAGTCCTATACTAGGCCTTATCAGCAACAGAATCAGGCCTCAAGTCAGCCTTTTCAAGGTCAACAACAGCAATTACAGGGGAATAGGCAGCAGTATCAAGGTAATTACCAAGGCACAAGATAAAATGTTGCCACAAGACCTTTCTAGGCTTATGCTCCAGCACCCATTAGTGCTATTAAAGAGCTTGTTCCTGTTCAAAACAATTTGGCTACAGATTATGAATGGTGTTATCCTTACAACTAGCCTCACAATCAAGCCACTTGCTCAAATCGACTCATTAATTAGGCACTGATGGTACAGAATGCCTCAAGTTCACAACAACATGTACTTAATGATGCATCTCCACAACACCAAGATTAGCTTATCAATGATGCTACCCTACTTAACTGGCAAGGTGAAGAATTATGTGGATTGAATGTGGATAATTCTCTAGTTGCAGCTAACACTAGGGCAAAGAAAAGAGATTTTGAGCTTGATCAAGTAGTTGACAAAGGAAAAGCAGCAGCCGCATAACTATCTACACCTCAAGTGACTCCTGTTTGACAAAGAAATCAACAACTCCTGGTCAAAGAGTAGCCACACTTGCAAGCTGATCACACTGGCATAAATGTACATTATAAAGTTAACCCAGCTATGCCCTTTAATATCCTTGACAATATGAAAAAGATGAATGTTACAATGTCTATGTGGGACTCATTAGCTATCCCAGGTCAAAAAGATATGTTACAGTCAGCCTTGTCAAGTTTGAAAATGTCTGATGAATCTGAGTCCCCAATAGGTCAAGTTAGAACTATGTTAACAAATAACCCTCAGGGAAATGATCAACAGCCTAGCAAAGAGATAGGAAAAGGAGTTAAACCACCTCCATTTTACATGTCGGTAATCATAGGTGACAAGTTAGTTCATAATTGTATGGTAGATAGTGGAGCTAGTAGCTCTGTAATGCCAAAGCAAATTGCTGACAAGCTTGGACTAAAGTATCAGCTTTTAGAGAAAGGAGTAATTCAATTGGATGGTGCCTCTGTTAATACACTGGGCATCATTAAAGATTTGAGTCTTACCCTTCATACTTGCCCCAATTTTTTAGTTCCTCAGGACATATGTGTCATAGATCTCCCACCTTTCTTTTCCTTGTGCTTATCAAGAGACTTTACAACCAAGATAGGTGGCTATGTGTCAGCTGATTGGTCACATATGTTGTTTAGAACAAGATATGGAGCCAAGGTTACCATTAAATCTGAGAGGTTGGCTAAAGATCACATTGAGCCATATAACCCAAGTCCCATCAATGTTGTTCCTATTGCTGCAGACACAAATTGTGTTGCTTTTATTGATAGTGAGCTGGTTGTCACACAAGAGCTTCAAGCAGAAGCTATTCGTGATGTGTCGTTGCATGAGTGGGCAGTTGCAAATGTGTTGGACAGTCCTGAAGACCTTATTCAAGATGCTGGTATGGGTAACTATGTGATGCTTGAGCCTAATGCAGAGATTCCAAACCTTGAAAAAGATTCATATCAGTTGTTGCAACGACAAAGTGGACTTTGGGAGATGTTCTTTGATGGTTCTAGGAGCAAGAATGGAGATGGAGGAGGTGCAATGTTTGTATCTTCGCAGGGTGATACGTATTATTCTGCATTCTGTTTTGCTTTCGCATGCTCCCACAACACTGTTGAGTATGAGGGCCTTGTTCAAGGTCTTGAGTGGGAAAGGAAGAGAGAAATAACCCACTTGAAAGTTTATGGGGACAGTGAGTTAATTTTCAATCAAATAAGAGGCCTGAATGTTGCTAAAAATGACACGCTAAAGTCTTATAGAAACAGAGTGTGGAATACGATTGAGGATTTTGATGCCTTTAACTTAGTATCTATTCCAAGGAACCAGAACAAGCATGCTGATAGGCTTGCAGCCATTTGAGCACAGTTTGATATTCCAAGTGACATTAGAAAAGAGAAAGTACAACAGTATGTGAAAGTTGTAGTCAGGCCATCAATTCCTGATAACAACATTCACTGGCAAGTTTTTGACAGTGATGAACATATTCTTTCTTTTTTGCTTGAAGAAGATCAGTTCTCCATGTTGAATCAAGCAAAACTTAAGCAACAGTATGATGATCAAGTCATATAGCTAAGGACAAATAAGTTACCCAAAGGTCTTATTACCTTAGAGTCGATTTTCAGTACTGATGATCAACTTAAAAAGGGTAAAGCTGGCTTGCAAATCAAAGAAGAGCATTATGTAAAACTGGAGATTTTCAAAGGTAAACTTCTCAAATTAGGTAAAATTTGTTTAGCTGAGGATAAGAGAGCTTTCATTGTTCTATGCCAAGAGTATCATGATGTTTTTGCTTGGCAATATTTTGATTTAAGAGGGTTTGATCCCCATATTGCTCAGCACACAATTGAGTTAGAACCTAATGCTAAGCCAGTAAGGCAGAAACAAAGGCCTTTGAATCCTAAGCTTGAGCCCTTAATGATTAACGAGCTGACCAAACTAGTTGAGGGGGGTATCATCTTTCCTATTAAACACACTTCATGGGTTTCTAACCTTGTGTTGGTTAGAAAGAAAAATGGTCAAATAAGACTTTGTGTAGACTTTAGGGATCTTAACTGAGCATCTTTGAAAGATCACTACCCGCTGCCCTCCATGGAACAAATCTTACAAGTAGTTGCTGATTCTAAAATATTTTTCCTTATTAGATGGTTTTTCAGGCTATAATCAGGTGCTAGTTAAAGAGGAGGATCAGTTCAAAACTGCTTTTACAACTAAGTGGGGCACCATGGCATACAAGAGGATGCCTTTTGGTTTATATAACACTGGTGCCACGTTTCAAAGGGCCATGGATATGGCATTTCAAAGTTTGATTAATAAGATTTTGCTGATTTATTTAGATGACATTATAGTTTATTCTAAGAACACTGATGAACATTTGTCACACCTTAAGCAAGTTTTTGAAAAATGTAGAGTTTGGTATTTCTCTCAATCTGAAAAAGAGTATCTTTGTTGTTCATGAAGGTAAATTATTAGGACACATAGTGTCAAAGCAAGGAATTACTATTGAACCTGAAAGAGTCAAAGCCATAGTTGAGTTTCCATTACCCAATCACAAGAAGGGTCTGTAGAGCTTTTTGGGCTGAATCAACTTTTTGAGAAGGTTCATCCCTAATGTCACAAACCTGTTACAGCCTTTAACAACTATGTTAAAGAAAAATGCAGTTTTTAGTTGGACAAAAGATTCCAAGAACAATTTTGAAACAATTAAGGAGGCCTTAGCAGCAGCCCCTATGCTGGTAAATCCCAATTTTTCTAAAGATTTTATTTTGTATGCTTATGGTAGCACAAGTAACATATCTGCAATGTTGGTGCAAAAAAATGAAGAAAATTTAGAGCAACCAATAGCCTTTTTCAGTCAAGGTTTGGCTGATTATGAATAGAAATATTCCTTTGTAGAGAAGCATGTTCTCGCTGTCATAAGAAGCCTTAAAAAATTCAAGCCTTTAATCTCTAGTAATAAAATTCATGTCATGGTTGCACACCCAAGTTTCAAGGAATTTTTGTTGAGCAAAGATTTGAATGAAAAAAGAGCAGGGTGGATCACTAAGGTTATGGAATATGATGTGGATATCAAGATTACCAAATTGGTTAGAGGTAAAGGTCTCTGTGAACAGCTTGCTACAGGGTCAAGCAGTGAAAAGAAATTAGAAAAGGATGTTTTTGCTAATACAAATGAGTCTCAAGATGCTCAAGATGATGTCCCTGTGATAACAAATTGGGTTCAAGACATGACCCATTTTTTACAAACTAGTGAGTGTCCATCAGGTTTGAACAGAGCTAAAAAAAGATACTTCAGACTGTGGTCCATACCATATGTGCTGGTAAATAATGTTCTTTTTAAAAAGGATCTAAATGGTGTTCTATTAAGATGTATTCACAGTGATCAGATTGAGAAGGTACTTCATGAGTTTCATGATGGAGCTACAGGAGGTCACTTTGCTCCAAGAACTACTGCATGGAAGATAATGAGAGCTGGTTACTACTGGCCCAGCTTATTTAAAGATACATATGCATGGTCAAAGAAATGTGTGAAGTGTGCTCTTTTTGCAGGAAAAGAAAAGCTGCCTGCTATGCCTCTACATCCAATTCAGGTATAGCAGCCCTTCATGAGATGGGGCATTGACTTCATTGGGCCAATAAATCCACCTTCCAATGCTGGTCACAAGTGGGTACTTACAACCACTGACTATTTTACATGGTGAACAGAGGCGGTTGCATTAAAAGAGGCAAATGAATCTTTTGTATTGAATTTCTATGATGACATAGTAACCAGATTTGGGGTTCCTGACTCTTTTATATTTGATAATGCTCTTGCATTTGTGGGATTAAGATTAATTGATTGGGTTGTTAAACATGACATTCATTTGAATAAATCCTCAAATTATTACCCTCAAGGTAATGGTTTAGCTGAAAGCACGAACAAGAATCTCATCAAGATTATTAAAAGAACCATAGAGGATAATCAAAGGACCTGGCACATTAAATTAAAGTATGCACTTTGGGCAGATAGAGTGACTTCTAAGAGGTCTATTGGTAATTCACCATACATGTTAGTTTATGGCAAAGAGGCAAGATTGCCTTTGTCTGTAGAGCTTCCATCTCTTAACATTGTTCACCAATTGGAGATGTTTGAGGAACAAGACCCAATGTCCGTGAGATATGCAGAGCTCATGGAGCTCAAAGAATCAAGAGACAAAGCAATGAAAGCTTTGGAGTATCATCAACACCAAACAAAGAGAACATTTGACAAGAAAGCTACAGCTAAAGTATTTAAAGAAGGTGATATTGTTCTCAAATGGGATGTTCTGAAAAGTAGGCCAGGCCATCACACCAAGTTTGACAACATGTGGACAGGTCCATTTATTATTAAACACTACAAAGAAAACAATGCTTATCAACTGGCCACAACAGAAGGTGAAGTACTTCCTATCCCAGTCAATGGGATACACCTCAAACCCTATTTTCAAGTTTGACGAGTTCCTCTATTATACATATTAGTTTAGGTTTTATGTTTTCCATAAGTGTTGTTCCAACATAGTAAATAGTTTCTTTTCAGTTTCTCCTTTTTGTCATTTTGGCAACTTGTGTTCTATGAGCCTCAAGTGAGTTGCAGTCATGTACAAAGTTTCCCTGGGTTTGTTTATGAGGTTTTCCTAATGATTCCATGCCCAATGGACAAGTTTTGGCTACTAGTTTCCATGTTCAGCAGGCAAACATTTAGCAAAGGTCGCCAGAAATGTTGCTCAATTTTCACCTATGGGCTCAATCGGGCAGGATTAATTGTGTTTCAGATGTTTATAAGGGTCGATTGATAACTTTTGTATCGAGGGTTAGGTCATGTGTCTGATGAATTTTCACAAGGAGCTCATTCAAGGAGTCTGCCTCAATCATTTTGGCACAAAAATCACTAGAGAAGGAAGTCGGCAAGACCTTCCTGTTGTCTTGCCGACTAGCAGTGCGTCCTATGTGGTTGAATAAACCAGTCGCCAGGACTTTCGGGTCACCAAGAGTCTCCATGTATCTCTCTGCTTGAAAAGGGTCATGCCGATAAGTGTTCATCGAGGAGCTCTCGACATAAGGTTATGTCTTCGCCAAAGGGTCTGGCCGACTATTGAAGGGTCTCGCCGAAGCGGAATGCTTTCACCATGAGGTCTTGTCGCCTGCTGTGAGGTCTTCCCGATCGGTGGTTGTCACACTGACAGTTATTCACCAAGCCAGCGTCGGGGAGATCGGTTTGTGTTCGGTTTGAAGTCCTGGCAACTAACAAGGGGTCTCACTGATAGTGAGCTCGCCGAAGGATTTTTCCTTCGGCGTAAGGTCTCACCGACCAAGGGATGAGCTCGGTGAAGGATAGAGGAGTCACCATGATGTCTCAGTGAACAGAGGTGGTCTTGTTGAGAGATAAAGGGGTCTCGATATGTGTTTTGCCTTCGGCAGGAGTCTCGCCGACAACAAAAGATCTCGCCGAGAGAGTTTGACATCGGTAAGTGGTCTTGCCGATATAGGGAAGTCTCCCCGACAGGAAAATTGAGCTCGTTGAAGGATTTTTCCTTCAGCGTAAGGTCTCACTGACGGCAAGAGGTCCTACCGACAAAGGGTGCCTTTGGTGTAATATTTAGAGTTCGGGGAGAGGTCTCCCTTACCCGATGGGTCTCACCGACCATTGAGCACAGGAGGATGGGCCCTCGCCAAAACAAGATGAATTCGCTAAGAGGTCTCACCGACCATGGATGTCTCGCTGATGGAGGAGCACAACATTATAAGGATATTGCCTTCGGCAAAAGGTCTTCTCGACTTGATAGTGTCTCACCGAAAGAAATGTTGAGTTTGGGTAGAGCGAAATGCATTCAGGGTGACATCAAGGAGCTCTTGCCGAATGTGGATGACTAGGCAATGAGATGGTGACATCGGTATGACTCCTGAGGGCTCGCCATGTTGTCTGACCGAAAATGATTATCTCGCCAATGGTTTCAGTGATATCGATATGAATTTTGTAACTCGCTATGTGGTCTTGCCGATTGTCGTGCGTTATGCCAATAGTTGCAGGAAGGTATAATTGCATCGGGGAGACACGATTAGTGTCTTGCCAACATACGATTCTGCTGAGAGAACTTTTGACCACCTAAAGAATCTATGTGGCATCCATTTGACAAATCAGAGGGAGCTACAGGCGGACCGTTGGCAGCTTGACCAGTGCCAAGGAAATCAACAGGGCAAAGGCAATGTGGATTGGCTCTGAGCTCTGAAGCATTCATGTCAGCTCAACAGGGAGGTTCGAGAGATCGCCATGAGGACTAGAAGTGAATGTGGTAGTTGCAAAAGATTAGGAGGCCATTCCTGGAGCGACTCCACACCGACATGGACACGAGGATGCAATCAGTTACAACATTAACTCCATTAAAAGATCTAATGGGCAGATCTTTCTGAGGGAGATATTTTTTGTAAGCCCTAGGGGCCGACGTCTTTTGTATATAGGGCATTTTTTGCCTTTTTTGAAAACAGTTTAGACTGGTATATTTTTCTGCTTTTGGAGACTTCTGAGAATCCTTAGAAGAAAATACTGGATTTTGTAACTCATTCAGAGCATAATATACAGAGTTTACCTTAATCATTGTGGATCATTCAAATTACCATCTTGTTCTTGCAAGTGTCGTGGATTTCAAGTTAATGATCAAGTTATTTTGTGAATTTCTTTTATTCCTTTATAAATTTATCTTGTATTTCATTCCTTCCTTTGCAAAAGTATCATTAGTCAAATCACAAACTATGTTTACATAATCACATATGAATTCTAGTATGTAAAAAGTTATTTTTCTCTCTAGAAAGCATGTGAATCAAGCCTGTTTGTGACATATTAATGCATAGCTTATACAGATTTTATGTGTAATCTTATGATCATTAACAATTTTAAAGTTTCAATCAAGTATTCCATTGCTCTTATCAGTTCGGTGTATCACCATAGTGTTTAGTTTTGTTTTTATGCACTCCTTCTCCCTTTCCCTTCACAAAGATCAGTAATTTAGGTGACACCAAAGGAAGCCAGCCTTCTCCGGAGGTTGACCTCTGTCCATAAGTGACCCACAACTTTAGAGGTCTTCCCATGTTACACTGAGGTGTTGAACATCAAGTTCAACAGGGTGCAATTTCAGGTGATAACAAGCTTAAAGAGTCAAATCTGGAAAGATATTCCATCTATTGGAGATAAGAAATTTTTCATGTTTAACTTGAATCAAATTATTCCCCATATTTCTTTTGGACCATGTGAACTAAGAATACTTCAACTCAACATCCAATAGCCATATTCTTAACAAGAAATCAACAAACTCTATCATACTGTAAGAATAGTCTTCAAGACTCCCAAGCTTCTTTGAGGGGTAAAGAGGGGTGTTGAAATCCGTAGAAAACATCCAATGACTCTTGATATGAGATTCAATCATGAAAGAAAGGTTCTACCATAGTATCTTTCTAGTAGATTTGTAATTAAGAGCATAGATATTAATTATGTGCCAATTTTCTTTAGTAGAAGTATTAGTAAAAGAGACAATCAAGCTATTTTTATAGTGACTCACTTTCATTCCCAGGAAGGATAAATGATTCTACATGGTGACTATTCCACCTAAGGCTCCATCAGTCAAACTAATGCAAAATAAAAAACTAAGCCATTATTTCTATCCACATAGGAAAAATGAAGTCTACCATTTTCACTTCTTGGAGAAATAGAACATCAATCTTATTGTCTAAAGTGCAACATTTCAAAAGATGTTGTTTATGAGGGCTATTTGACCCTCTTATATTATAAGATAACACCTTCATATTTTAGTTATTCTTAACCTTGAAAGGTTTTCCAAATTCCTTTGTGTACCCATTTCTATCTCTTTAGCTACTTCTCTTGATCAAGTTTCCCTATGAGATAGTCTACCTTGCCTTAGATAACTACCCACAATTTCCTTTTCATTGCCGCTTTATTTATTATTTTACTCTCTATTGGGGTCCAAACTAGGTCTTCCTTACTTGGTTCAAAATGAAAACCCAAAGAAGAGGGAAGCAATGCTATCACTTCTTTTCCCTCACCATGGAAAAATATGAACTCCTGATTATCTTGTGCTTAAGTACTTTCTACCTTCTTTAAATTTTTTTCTCCTTCCTCATTTCTAAGCCATTCCTTGGATGAGATTCTAAGCTAACATTTGAACTACTATCTTGAAGGTTTTGAAACTCTTAAATAATTTTCCCTTCCTTAGGAAGAAGCTTCATGAGAGGATTAAGTGTCTCTTTCTCTTTCTCACAATTCAACCATGCATCCTTTTGGTGTTCGTTAACTTGTTGATCTTGGGAGCTCTTTGATGGTACAACCTGGAGATTTTATAAGGGAAACTTTCCTTGAGCCTCCAAAGGATAGGAAGAGACAATATTAACTTGGGGACTAGATAACTTTGACCCTTCACCTATATTTGATAATGGCATAAGCTTAAAATGAGTTATTTATTGTACTTCTTTATTCTTCATGTCCAACTTCTTAGATTTAGGAATTCTACATCTATCTATCACATGACTAAACCTATTTTAGTTTTGTCAAAATAATCCAACATTCTCAGACACAATAGTTTGAGTCCATTTTACAAACTTAGAGTTCAAAGATTTTTTTCAGGAAGGGGTTTATGCATCTCAACACCAACACACATTCTTACAAACACTAGTCAAGAGTTTCTTTATCAATGGTTAAGAGAAGGAAAAAATAATAAGTAATAATGTTGAGATTTAGGGCTCCGAAACTCTAAGGGGAGCCCAATAAGCCACACCTAGGTTGGAGCTATTTTTCCAAAGTTCATAGAGGGGTCAAACCCTAGTTTCTATTGCATAAAGAAATCCCATTTTGATGCCCTTTATCAAAGAACCAAGGTCCCTCTGTGAGGATATCTATAAGGTATTCCTAAATAGAAAATCTAAACAAAAAGAGACCATACAATATGGAACTAACTTGAAAACTTCCTTTTAGCTTCCAAACTTTATCTAACCATTGTTGGACCAAATCAACATTAGGTTTGAAAGCAAAGAAATTACTAATAAGATCATTTGCCATACCAAAGATGGATTCTTCCATAAAATTTTATGGAATATTTAACAAAATACCTTCTATAGTAAAAAAGATAGAAGGAGAAACAAAGCAACCACTGTTTTGAGGGTTCCCTCCAACAAGCTTATCAAACCACAAAGTGGGTAGGTCACACCATTGAAAAAAGTTTCAAAAACCTAACCAATGGGAGACACAGAGATAACTTGGGTCCACGAAAGATTCCTCTGACACAACAAAGATAGGCATGAGAACCCCAGGGATAGCCTCCAAGGCTATCTTTTCAAGGCTTCTCATAGCAACATGAGAAATAGAGTCAAAATTTGTAGCTAAGGGAGCCTGTTGGGGTGACCCCACCATGATTTCCTTATCACCAATCCCATCCAAGGTTTGTAGAATTCAAAAATCAACAGAGTGCCAAACTAGTTAGAAGAGCCTACAATGCTGATTATTCTTGTAATTAAATGTAAATATATAATTTCATGAGAATTGAATAATTATTTTTTACATAATATAATATTTTATTAAATATATATATATATATATATATATATTTTATACATATGCATATAATTCAAATTAGGCTATTATTTTTATGCTTTAAGTAAATTAATATAAATTTTCCAACTTAAATTTCTATACAAATATTTTATATATTTAATATTCAAATGATTTTAGGACTATAAATTCCAAAACTCCATGAATAAATAAGTATAAATAGTGAATAGGAAAATAGAAAAAAAAAACTTTCTGGCTATAATCAATTTAAAAATTTCTTACTTTTCCTAATACATCAAGACATTTCCTAAACTCTATCAATGATCTTTCATATATATTCCTACCAAACAATTTTTTTTTTTAAATGTGCATATGCTTTTATACTTTATATATTGGTACGCTTGATTGCAACTCATGAAGGAAAATATTTTTTTTTTCATGTTTAAGGTAACATGCATTATAGTAAAACCTCAAAAACAATCTTAATCATTTGAATTTAAAGTTCTATTTTCAATTTTCAATTATGAAGTTATATTTTGTATTTTATAATTTTTGTTAAATTGTTTTTATTTGTTAAATTATAAAAATTGTTTTCATTTCTTATAACTTGATTTAAAATTGATGTTTAGTATACAAGTTCAAAAATATATTTCAAACATAAGATAAAAATAGCAATATCTTGTGATGTTATTACATCACAAGCAAGGCATTTCAAGCTTAGAATTAATAGTGGAGCATGAGTAGATTCTATTTTGTGAGGTTGCATCATTGTATTGTTGGATTATAAAATATTAAAAGACCATTTTATCTATGAATTATAAAATATTAGGTCATTTTATCTCTCAAACACATTGTAGATGTTTGACTAGAGGACATATACCAAATAGTATTGTGGATCCACCTCAAGAAAAAACATTAGTAGTTTTCATTCAAACTAAAAATATTAAATGGGTTTGAAACTTCATTTGGAGTGGACCTTTAGATAATTCTATAAAATTTGATAAGGTTGCAATTCCATTTGTTGATATGGAATTCATCAAATATTAAATCATGTGTTATATGGAGGTACAAATATAAGATCTTAGATATTTATATTAAACATATATGCTAAAAATAATTATGATCATATATTTGTCTCACCAAAGTTCTTGATGTTAATTTTCATATAGCACGTGATCTATTATGTTGATACACTTCAAAAATTAAGTATTGTCAAAATTCAGCCTCATTTATTAAAATCAAACATAAAGTGCTATTAATTAACCATTATACAACCACCAATCTAGAAAGTCACAAAACTATTTAAGATTGACAAATTCCATCACATTTACATAAAAAGAAAGATTACTTCCATGCACGGAAGTAACTAATTTCTATGTGTATTTTGTTAAATTTGGATTTGCTATTGAGTGTGCAATTTAATAACTATGGTAAAATCTTGTTGAACTTATTTCTATATGGATTCTTTTATACCGATATTTTTTGATACAACTATTCTTTGCAATTAGTAAAAATCTATGCATATGAATAATATAAATGTCTTTAGAAAAGAAAAATGGCCACGTGATATACTTTTATGTGGAATAATGTTTACTTTTAAATCTGAATCAAAACAAGAAACAAATCCAAAATAGACAATTGAATTTAGTTTTCAAACTCTATTTTATTTCACGCTATAAAATGGAGGTACTATAATGCAATATTTAAATTAATTCTTTCTACCAATAATAAGAAAATAAAAAACAATAATAAAATACAAGTATACATCCACTACACAACTTCAGGGAAAAGGGAAGGGGAAGGGGAGTACAAATATTTTATTAAAATATCTTTTCTTGGACAATTTGATCAAGAATCACAATAATGTCATCCATGATCTTGAAACATCTTGTTCTACATTTTTTGTTAAGACATAATACTCCAATAACAAGTGAAAAGCCAAATCCAATGCTCAATCCATTTCCCACCTCCCACCATACATGTTCCTCCCACTCTTGTCCACTTACATCTTCACAAGTGTTGTTTGAGGAAGGAGAAGAGGAACAATTTATGTTGATTTGAAGTCCACAAAGATCTCTATTATTGAAAAATGATCTTTCATCAAATGTTAACAATTGACCTCCTTGTGGTATTTTACCCCCAAAATGATTACAAGATATATTTAGGTAACTCAAAAATGTGAGAGATTCTAGTTGTGGGGGAATATTTCCAATAAGATTGTTCCTTGAAAGATCAAGTGACTCTAACTGCACAAGATGTCCAAAAGAAGTAGGAATTCTTCCACAAAGATGATCTCTTGACAAATTGAGAATCCTTAGACCAATGAGGAATCCAATGTCTTGAGGAATATCACCCAAGAAGTTGTTGTTTGAGATATCAAGACACCGAACCAATGCCAAAGATCTCACATACTCTAGAGATTGTCCTTTGTTATGTATTTCCATTTTATCTAAATATGGCACTATGCTTCCATTTAAGTATTGGAGGACCTCTAAACTTTGTGTTTGATTTGCCATTGCTCTCAAGTTTCCTAATTTACTTGGAATAGTTCCAGACAAATTGTTATTTGACAAAATCAAGACTTGGAGATTTTCTAATTTTGTTAACTGTAATGGTATTGCACCTTTGAATTTATTAGATCTCAATACCAAAATTCGAAGACCAGTTAACTTCCCTATCCAATCTGGGATGGTTCCTTGCATGCTATTATATCCCAAATCTAGAATCTCCAAAGAAGTACAATTTTTAAGTGATGATGGAATTGGCCCTTGTAGTCTGTTACCTCCCAATTTTAATGTTTGAAGACATACCATGCTCCTAATCTCACCTTCCAAATTATTATTTTCTAGATTTAACACCTTCAGTGTTGATGAGCAATTCCCAAAACTTGCAAAAATATTACCTGTAATCTTGTTATTTGACACATCTAGAACCTCCAAGTTATGCCTTTCACAAATAAAATGTGGAAATGCACCACTAATACCATTTTTTGCAAGAGACAAATAAATGAGTTGACTCTGGCCATATTTGTCAATATTTGTTGGAATGATGCCATCAAATTGATTCTCAGACATGTCCATGAATTCCACAGAAGGATGAGGTGCAAAAATATTCCCATGTAACTTATTTCTATTTAAGTCAATATTTGAAGCTCTAAACTTACTGAAATTGGATGACAAAGGCCTTCCTCCAAATTGATTACATGAGAGGTTGAGTGTGTTGAAGGATTTCATGTCCCATAACCAACTTGGAATATTTCCACTAAGAGAATTGTTTGACAAGTTCAAATCCTCCATAGTATATTGAGTGGATATAAAAGCTGGGAAATCACCATCCATATTACAAGAACTCAAAGACAAATACTAAAGCTGAAATTTGGGGATCCAAGAGCCTTCAACTTTTACTCTCAACAAATTGTTGGAAAGATCCAAGGAAATAAGCTTTGTCAAATTTTCTAATTGAGATAATAAGAATGTGCCACTCAAAGAATTATTTTCAAGATTAAGCACAGCCAAAGATGACAGATTACCAAAGGTAGATGGCAAGCTTCCATTTAATTGGTTTGAACCAAGAAAAAGATATGAAAGCTTTGATATTCCACATAAAGAGCTCCATGGAACACTGCCTCTTAGTGAGTTGCCAGAAAGATCTACCCTTTCAAGTTGTGTCATATTTCCAATAAAACTTGGAAGATTGCCTTCAATATTGCTACTTGAAAGATCTAAGGTAGTCAATGAAGACATATTTGCAATAGAATTTGGAATAACTCCACCCACATTTGAACCTCCAATATCAAGGGTGTTGAGCTGGAAAGCATGTTGCACAATAAAGGAGAGGTTAACTTTGAGATTGGGGTTATGAGACAAGTCAAGTTTCTTCAAGTGTGGAAGGCTTAAAATAGTGAAAGGTATGGAACCATGGAGATCACAATCTTTGAGGTGGAGGGAAACCAAAGATGTAAGATTTGAAATCCAAATAGGAAATGGCTGCCAAGTGAACTTATTATAAGAAATGTTAAGATGGGAGAGGGAGGTGAGGTTTACAAGAGGAGAGAGAAGTGTACCTGATAACTCAAACATGACAAGTGACCTAAGATTGGGTAGAGATGCAACATTCTCTACCACATCACTTGTCAGGTTCAAACCTCCAAGTCCAAGGTTCTCCAACCCTCGTAAATTCCGTATCCATGAGCTTGAATGCGTCATCTCTTCATCAAAATTGTAGGAGATGTCCAGAAATGTCAAGCCAGACATGTTCCCAATCTCACTTGGAATTGGGCCACTAAAACCATTTCTCATGATGTTGAGAAATTTCAAACTAGACATGTTGCCAAGCTCACTTGGAATTCGACCAGTAAGAAAACAAGATTTCAAACCCAAATGCCTCAATTCATTGAGGCTTGAAAGGTGTGATGGGATGGAAAGAGGGTACAAGTCCATATAACTGAGGTCAAGATACTCCAAATGCTTCAGTTGATATAAAGCAGGGAATACTTGGCTGCTTGAACTCCTAACTCCAAGTGAAAAAGGATAATCAAAGTAGATGTTAAGATCTACACGAACCACATGGCCAGTGTGATTGTGGCAGGTTATTCCCTTCCAAAAGCAGCAATATAAGCCTTTCCAAGATCCCAACAGCTCATATGGATCCACCACCTCCTGTTTGAACTGGTTGAGGGCACTTAATTCGTGAGGGGGGCATCCCCACGAGCAGCAGCAGTTGCCCACCATGGCCACCAGCAAGACTAGCACCCAAAACATTCCTTTGCCCATGGGATAATATTAATAGTTACTACAATTACACTTCACTGCATTGACAATAGAGGAGTATTTATAAGAGCTACAAAGCCTGTAAGATGGAATCATACAGTTTTCAACGGTAACCAAAGTCTTGAACGTGTGGAAGATGTGCAGTAATATTTTTCTGTCTTTCAAATGTGGAAAATTTTGATGTACGTAAACTTTTTCTTGGGTGAAACCATTTAGTCATCATTCAATGAAGTGCATGGTGGGTAAGACATCATTTGGTCATCACTTGCGCCTCTCAATTCCGTTCATGGGGATTTTCAATGGCAATTAAAGTCTTAAAGAGTGTGGAAGATTCGGTGAAATTGTTAAAACGATAATTTTCAGTCCGGAGAGTGTGGAAGATGTAGTGAAATTGTTTGAATGATAATTTCCAGTTTGAAAAGCGTGGAAGATGCGAAATTGTCAAAATGATAATTTTCAGTCTAGAGAACGTGGAAGATGTAGTGAAATTGTTCTAATGATAATTTTCAGTCTGGAGAGCATGGAAGATGATGTGAAATTATCAATCTAGAAAGCGTGGAAGATGTAGTGAAATTGTTTGAATGATAATTTTCAGTCTTGAGAGCATGGAAGATATAGTGAAATTGTTAAAATGATAATTTTCAGTCTTGAGATTGTGGAAGATGTGAAATTGTTCAAATGATAATTCAGTCTGGAAAACGTGGAAGATGTAGTGAAATTGTTCAAATGATAATTTTCAATTTCTATGCAGAAAATGTGGAGAGATAATTTTCAAAGCATGGAAAATTTGGATAATATAATTTTAGGATATGTAATTTACAATCATCTTAATCCATTTTGAATGGTGTAAGAAATGAAAAAGATTAAATTTTATTTTTTATTTCAATTGTAAGTTGTGTATAAGAAATGATAAAGATCGATAAATATTTATTTAGATTTGTAATAATTTTTAAATTAATTTTTTAATAATTCTTTATGTTTTATGGAAGATTAATTTTTTTAAATAATTTCTCATGTTTCAAGTAATTCTTAATGATTTAAGGAAGACTAATCTTTTTCATAATTCTTTATGTTCAATAGAAAACTAAATTTTTCATAACTTCCTATGTTTTAGGGAAGACTAATCTTATTTAATAATTTCCTATAATTTGAAAAAGATTTTTTTTTTTTTTGGATCCAATTCATATGTATAACTTATTTTACAATTATTTTTATAGAAATAAAATACTAAGACTATAGTTCAAGAAAGCTACAACAATCATTTAGTCATAGTCTTATACTTGTAGAATCTTAGAAAAAATACTATAATTCATTCAATGGTCCTAAGTTTGAAAACTTTTCTATTGTTATGTCCTCATATTTTCTTGTTTTCACATTGGTCTTTATATATTTGTAATGGTGAAATTTCCATATTCATGGGAATTTAGTTTAATTATGTTGTTTAAAAGAACATTGTAAGGTAATTATATATTAAGACAAATATAATAAGTTATTATAAGTTGTAATCATGACAAATGAGAAATATTGACAATGATTGATTTATATTTTTAACAACCCTTCTTTGGAAAAAACTTTTTAAACTATTGGATTTAGAATTTTGACAAGCCTTCTTTGAACAATATTTTAGGGAAGACTAGAATTCTTTAAGTGGTGTTAATAATTTTAATAGTTTTACAAGTAAGAATTAAAAAATAAAAATAAAAATTAAGTATTAACAATTTTCAAATCACATTAATAATTGTGTGGATTGAATTGTTACATATAACATATTTTACAATTATTTTTATAAAAGAAAAAATATCAAGATTATAATTCAAGAAAGTTATATTTTCTTAATTTAATATTCTTTAAAAAACATACCTACAAATTTATACGATCTATATTTTGAAAAGACATGTCATATTCATTTTTAGGGTGTTTAAATTTACCTAATAATTTATATATTAAGAATTTTTAGAAAGGTTTTTATGTCAATTTTATATTGTCTTATATTGTCTTATTTGTGTATATTTAATATGGTTACTACATTAAAAAAATCCTTATTTTAAATTTGATAACCATTTGAATATCAAATTATTAATAGTTAATAATAAACACAATACTATTTAATAATAAACATATTATTAATAATACAACAATTAGTAAGTGGAATAAAATATATTGAATTAACTATTTTATAATTGTTTGCATGTATTGTATTATTTATTTTATTGTTATGTCCAAAAATAAAATAACTCAAAGTAAATAATTTATTAAATCATTTCATTTTTTAAAAATTATTAAAAATAAAATAGCCCTTCAATTAAAAATAAGTAAATAATGTTTAAAATAAAATAATTCTTATATAAATAGCTTTTTTATTTTTTTCTTATCTATCTACTTAATGGCTTAGATGGATATTAAAAATTAGCATTCATAGACTTATATAATTAAAAATGGCGCCCCCCAATCTTTATCTATCTCCCATGTCTTTCATTTAGGAATATTAGAGGATTGTCCTCTTTCTTTATCATTTTCACTTAACTCTTCTTCTCCTCTTTGTGATGGGGATGGAGCTGATTTGGGGACATTTATAGAGGTTAATGATGTTGTGACTAAGTTTGGGGTAGGCTTTAATATGGATATCATTTCCTTTGCTCCTATTAGTGTGAAGGTTAGTGCTTTAAGTTCTTCTATTAACATTTTTGACGCATTTTATTTTCCTATCACTAAGTTATTACTATCACTTTTGGAAAATGGATCACATGATTTTAGATTCCATTAATTTTCTTTTGTTAATGTGGTAGCCTCATCTAGAAATATTGATATGATTTCTATTACACAAGGACAATCTCCCTCATGTGGGAAGATCTCAACTCTAACATACATTCACACTTCCCTTGTTATTGTCTATGGGTAGGATGTGTTAGAGGATATGTATATTATGCTTAGAAATGCCTAGTTTCTTGATTTAATAGCCTTTGGCCTAGCCTCCCTATCCTCCACTTTTTTCTTTCAAAGAACTAATGGCCTTTTGTTATGAGAAATCTTTAAATATATCCCTATGCAAGGGTATTTTTTTATTGTGGTTTTTATTTTAAATATTGATAGAGAAGTCATGTTAGATGGGTGGGTTTGGTTGTGGGTCAACATTACCTCTCCAAATTTGTTTCCTAAATTGTTGGATATGTTTCCAATTAGATGTGATTACTTGACTTCTCACTCTACTTTTGGTTTATTTATTACTATGATGCTATTGGTAACATATTGTGGGGCATTTTTTATGTGGATTTGATTACTATGACTTTATCCATACTACTTTTTCTTGAATTTTGGTTGATATTAATTTATCATATGGTCTATTGATGGAAATTATTTTATAATTGGAGGATCAATCTTGATTCTAGCTTCTTTATTATGGAAGATCATTACTTTTTCATTGGTCATCTATCTATAAATTATCTTCATTCATGTCATAAGACTACTAGGGGAACTTATTCATGGTAGGATGATCTTCCTCACCATCTTACCATTGTTGGCATCGACCCTCTTCCTTATTTTGAAAACCCTCTACTTATTTTGTTTGATCTAATTGGGTTTGTTCATCTATATTGAATGCTTTGGATTCTATGTTGTTCCATTCATACCCTATTAAATATACTCATATAGATCATGCAAAAAATATTTTTGACTTACCACCCTTGATTTCCATCATAGTGACCATGTAGGATGCCTCTCTCTTTGAATGTGGATATTCATCATATCCTTTTCACATGGAACCTTCTATTACAAATTTAGGTTTGGACTCTCCTCCCTTGGCATATTTATCTATGGATGAGTGTAACAAAGGAAAGAACCTCCAAAAAAAAAAAAAATGAACTCTAAAAACATTCTTAACACCCCTTAGGTAAGGGGATCAAAGGGAGCTAGACCTAGTTTGAGGACTATCTAATTTTGGCTCTTCATGTTGTACTTTTTTTTTATGTTTTATACTTTTTATGTTGTCTATTAATGAACTCTTGGAGTTATTAATGTGTTGATGTACAAATATCCTTGTCCTATCTATTACATGATTATTTTATTTGAGCTTCAATGATATATCTCTTAGGCTTTATGTATAAGGGTTAGGGCCCTTTCAAAAATACTACCTTTACCCTTATAAGAAATGATATTTATATAAATAAATAAATTAAATCTTGAGGTAAAAATTGTATTACAAAACTTTTTTCATTTCTTTTTGAAATATTATGTATGGATTTTATGATTTATTATATTATTATTGAAAAATATTGTATAATCTAAAATAGTTCTAAAATTTAAAATACATAATGTTTCTTATGTATTTTCTATCTATATACCTATTTATATGTTTACATGCCTATACACAATAGTTTAAATAGATAAAATTGGATTCATATAAATATTATACAAAATGTAATTTATTAAATTGATATAAGATAATTAAATGAATGCACACAAATATAAAATTTCAATTGAGATTAATTCATGATAGTTATAATGATGAAGTAATATATTATAATTTATGTATATTATTACTTCTAAGTATATATCTTAAGTATATCTATCTGAAATATGTTAAGAGATATTAGTATCAAGGTGCTTATCTATCAAGTATGTAATAAATTTAATATAGGTACCTAAAGTAGCATATTTTGGATAGGTATATTTAAGATATCTATGCTAGTTTATAAATATATGCATAGATAAAACATCCATTAAAAAGTATTCCTTTGAGGATTTTATTAAAATGATAAGCAAGTTTAGCTAGGCCCAAAGTAAATTATTAGTATTAATGATGATCATGAAATTTATGTGGTTTCCACCCAAACTAGATAAAATGGTAAATGATGATAGTTAATTTTGTCATTAGTTATATTCAAATTCCACCCAAAATAAGGTCAATTCAATTCATAGGTAAAAGGGGCCACAACATGCTTAAAAAGGTAAAAATTGGTGACGATGTCAAAGATTGTGTGGTAATCACCTATTAATAAAGAGGTCAAGTCAATACTAACTTTGATGATGATGATATTATCAAGATGTAAAGGATATGTAGAGGATATGCCCCCTTAAGTTGATTAGCAATAATATTATAAGGGGGCGAAAAGATAATATAACAAGGTATATATGTGATGATACTTGATAAAAGATGAAAAGAGGGAACATGTAGGAAATGTCCTCGATAATAAAATATAATAAGATATTGTGAAAACTCTATTGCAAACTTTACTGATTGTTAATCTCTTATCTATACAGAATATTTGACTGCTAAAAATTAATTCACATCAAATATTGAAAATAACACAACTACAATTTCAAAAATAAAATCATAGGAATAGAGAAGAAAATATGCAAAACAATAAACACATTATTTTTAGAAAAATTGTCCTTGGAAAAACCCTAAAGGGAAAACCAGTTCAGCAAATGAGGAATTTTATTAAACTTTAGCAAATCAAGAGTTACATAAACTGCTTGCCTCTTACTGGCAGAGCTCCATCAATTTTCTTCTCCAAAAATTCTTCCCTCAATTTCTCCTATTGAAATTCCACTATTGTTGTCTCCAACGCTATCACTGTGGCCTTGCCATCACTACAAATCTATTTGCTATCACTACAAATCTTTCTCAAGTGTGTGTTCTCCAAATTCCCATTGATCCCCTTTTATAATCTTCTCATTGAGCAACCAATGGCCACGATTTAATCTCAATCAATGGCTAAGATTATCTAGACTCTAACAAACCCTAACTAACCACTTTCTAGAAGTCTATAGAGAAATCAATTAATTAATTAATTAATATTTATAGGTATGGAGACACCTGTCTAAGCTACATAAATTAACACTCCCTCTTAGTGAGGAAGGTGTTCTGCATAACACCCAACTTGTCTCTAAAGAAGATGAATTTCGCCTTCCCCAATGCCTTTGTCAGAATGTTTACTACCTACTAATTTGTAAGTATATACTATAGCTGAACAATCCTCTATTGTACACAATCCTTGATGAGGTGATACTTGATGTCTATATGCTTAGACCTATCATGAAACACCAAATTCTCAGATAATTTGATGCAACTCTGATTGTCGCAGTGTATCACCATAGTCTCAGTCCTTTGACCAAATAAGGCTACTAGCAACTTTCAAAGCCATATAGCCTCACACGTCACCATGCTAGTTGCTCTGTATTCTGCTTCTGCAAAACTCAAAGCCATAGACTTCTGCTTCCTACTGTACCAAGAGACAACTCCTGATCCCAAGCTAAATCAACACCCTGGAGTGCTCTTCCTGTCCATTGTACTATTTTCCTAGTTTGCATCAGTATAGCCTATCAACTTGATACCATCGCCTCAAGCATATCTAATCCCATGCTTGATTGTACCATGCAAATACCACAACACATGCTTTTTCATTGTCCAATGCACTCTCTTCGGCTCAACCATGAACTAACTAAGAAAATTTATTGCAAAGGATATATCTAGCCTAGTGTTGACCAAATACATGAGAGGCCCAATCAACTATCTATATAAGGTGGGGTTTACATCCTCCCTGGATGTGTCTAACTTCTTCCAATTCATGATCATAGGTGTAGACATGGCTTTGTAATCCTCCTTCTCAAACCTCCTCAAGATTTCGATGTAGTATTTCCCTTGTCCAAGGAAAATATCTCCATCTGTTTGCCACACCTCCATGCTTAGAAAGTAGTGCATAAGCCACAAATCCTTCATCTCAAACTCTATTGCAAGGTCCCTCTTGCACTCCTCTATGAGCCTCAGTGAACGTATTAAAAACAAGTCATCCACATATAGAACAATAATGAGAACCTCACCCCCAATCACCAAGTAGTAGAGGTTAGCATCTGCCTCACTCATCACAAAGCCCATTCCTTGCAAGTATCTATCAATGTGCTCATACCACACCCTAGGAGCCTACTTGAGTCCATGCAAATCTCTCTTCAATCTACATACATGGGTTTCGTAGCTATGTGCTACAAATCCCTCTGGTTGTTCTATGCATACCTCCTCTACCAATTCACCATTAAGAAATGTCGTCTTGACATCCATTTGATGGATCTACCATCCCATCGGTGTTGTAAGTGATATCATGACTCATATAGAAGTATACCTAGTCACTAAAGTGAATATATCCTCATAATCTATTCCCTCCTTCTAAGAGAATCCCTTGGCCATGAACCTTTCCTTGTATTTCTCGATGCTACCATCTGCACTATGCTTAATCTTATAGATCTAATGTGATCCAACCATCACCCTATCTGTCGGTCTAGGCACAACCTCCCACACATCATTCTGCACTATTGAGGTATATTCCTCAACCATCACATCTCGCCACAGTTGCTACTATGTGGCCTCCTAATAGTTGGAAGGCTCTTTATCTACCAATTGACTAACTAATGCCATATAGTCATTATACCTAGTTGGTTGTCTTCGTTGTCTACTGCTTGTTCTAGGAGCTCCCACAAACTCCTGAGTATCTTTATGTGTCTGTTGAACCTCATGATTTCTACTACCAAATGTAGAGGATGAAATATCAACCTCCAATTCTTCCTAATGCATCTCTTGGGATCTATTGTGTCTATTGCTCCATACTCTGCGAACTCTCAACACCTAAGCATGTGCTCGTACTAGTAACTATACTTGTGCTTCGCTATCCTTGATCCGATTGAATTATCCTTGGAGCTTTTGTTGGCTACTTACTCTAATCATCTACTGGCAAATCTCTGGACCTCCTAAATGCCTTGTTGTCCATGAATTTGACATCACGCCTAACTATAATCCTCTTGGCCCCTAGAATAAATATCTGATATGCCTTTGAGGTTTTGTTGTACCCCAAAAAGTACCCTCTCTTTGTAGTCTAATCTAATTTGGAACGTGTAGGCCCTGGAATGTGACAAAACACCAAACTCCCAAATATCCTAAAGTGACAACATATGGCTTCTTCCTTGAGAACACCTCCTTTGGTGTCATCTTGCCCAATACCTTATGTGGAACCTTGTTTTGTATGTATACTATCATACTACATGCCTTTTCCCATAAGTAACATGGCATATCCTGGTCATACAACATATCCCTTGTTGCCTCTGATATAGAATGATTCTTCCTCTCAGCAACCTCATTTTTTTGCGGCTTGTAAGGAAAAACCCACTCTCTCTTGATTCTTACCCTAGTACAAAACTCTTGGAACTCTTTCCCTTTGTACTCGCCTTCATTGTCTAACCGAAGAACCTTTATCTTCCTATCTGTCGAATTCTCCACAAGAGCTTTGAACTCTTGGAAGCGATTGAAGACCTCATCCTTGGTCTTCAAGAAGTATATCTAGGTCTTCTTGGAGAAATCATCAATAAAAGTAACAAAGTACTTGTATCCTTTGAGAGGCTTTGTCAACATTGGTCCACATATGTCTAAATGTACTAGATCAAGAACACCCTTGGATCTGGTGTCACTCCTTGGAGAAGCTACTTTCACAAACTTCCCCAACACACATCCCTTACATACATCATCATGCTTTGTGCTCACCTTTGAAACACCTACCACTATCTCATGAAGCAATTTAAGTGCTCCATGATGTATATGGCCCATCCTCCTATTCCATAGCTCTCCTTGATCTCTAATATTACTGCTTCTCATGAGTTCCTTATGAGTATCAAACTACAACCTGTAAATTCGGATGCTCCTAACTCCAATAGCTATGGGTGATTTCCAATCCTTATGCTTGATTAATACATGTGCCCCTCTAAAGAGTACATTGTAGCCTTTATCTTGAAGGAAAGATGTGGAAATAAAATTCATACCCAAGCTTAGCACATGCAACACATCATGAATGGGAATCAACTTGACATTCTCCCTCTGAAATAGAACGGTCCCTTTCCCAACCAGATTGAGTTTGGACATGTTCTCCATAGAAATTTGGATTTTGATTTCCTCCTTATAACTGGAGAAGTACTCTCTAACTCTTGTCATATGAAATGATGCCCCACTACCCATATACCAAACACCCTGTGAGGTTGAGCTAACCATACAAGCTATGAGTGCAAAATCATCCTCCATTCTACTAGAAAGCTCATCTGCACTTGTTGAAGTTGTCATCTACTTCTTGCCTTTCTTTTCATTTTTCTTCCTTTGCGAGCAATCATTGACATAGTGGCCAAACTCGTGACAACCATAGCATTTTATCTTAGACAGGTCCTTCTTCTTCTTCTTCTTCTTCTTCTCACTTTTAGGATTTGATCCTTTGCTAGACCTCTTCTTCATTTTCCCTTTTCTTGCTAGGGGAATGTTTTCTTGTTCCACTTCAATTTTCTGACTATTATTGTTGGTTCCACTGATAAGACTTAGTTTAAGCTCCTCCTGAGTGAAGTCACTCCATAGTCGATCCCAACTCAGTAAGGTGTCTCATCCATTAATAACTTGAACAAAGACATCCCACTACTTAGTAAACCCATTCAAGGCTATTCGTACTAGCTCGTTGTCATCTGGTTTATCTCCAACAACTTCCAACTCATCTTTGACAAGTCTAAGCTTGGTGAGGTAACTTGTAACGTCTTCTACCTTATTCATCTGAGTATTCCTCAAGTTTTCTCTAATAATTAGCTTTTGGTTAGTATTAGCATTCTGGTACAAATTCAAAATGGCATCCCACATCTTCTTTGTTGTATCTAACTTTGTGATATGTGGAACTATATGGTCCTTAACACCATCAAGGATTACCCTCCTCACCTTGGCATCTTACATCTTATATGCTAAGAGCTATATTTGATCTGTAGGTATAGTTACAACACTGGTCACATATTCCTTGATACCATTCTTTTCTAGCAATAAAGAAATTATGGCTTTCTAGACACCAAAATTTGAGGCTCCATCCAATTTTTCTTGATCTCTTAAACCCACTGAGGCCATTTTAAAAGATGAGTAAAACCCAAATAATTTTGAAGAGATTGAACTGGGTTTTATAAACCCTCAATTTTTCCTTCTTGTGCCTGTGCTGAGCCTTTTCTACCCTCAAATTAGCTCTAATACCATATGAAAACTCTATTGCATTTATTGATTATTAATCTCCTATCTATATAGATTATTTGACTGTTGAAAATTAATTCATAGCAAATATTGAAATTAACACAACTGCAATTTCACAAATAAAAACACAGGAATAGAGAAGAAAATATGCAAAACAATAAACACAATATATTTGGACAAATTATCCCTAGAGAAACCCTGAAGGGAAAACCTATTTAGCAGATGAGGAATTTTATTAAACTTCAGCAAATCAAGAGTTACATAAACTGCTTGACTTTTACTAGCAGAGCTCTGGCAATTTTATTCTCTTGAAATTCCTCTCTCAATTTCTCCTACTAAAATTTCACCATTGTTGTCTCCAACGCTATCACCGTGCCCTTGCTATCACTACAAATCTATTTTCTATCACTACAAATCTTTCTCAAGTATGTGTGTTCTCAAAATTCCCATTGATCCCCTTTTATAATATTCTCATTAAGAAACCAATGGCCACAATTTAATCTTAATCAATGGCTAAGATTATCTAGACTCTAACAAACCCTAACTATCCACTTTCTAGAAGTCTCTAGGGAAATCAATTAATTAATTAATTAATATTTTTGGGTATGGAGACACATGTCCAAGCTACATAAATTAATAGATATGATGCCACAAATGGGTCAATATGATATGAATAAGTGTTATACATTATGAAGCATAAGCATGCAATATAAGAGAATGAAAATTATAAATAATGTTTAAAATAAAATAGAATGTTAACAAAGGTAATGTAACAAGTCCTAGAAATAATTGGGAAATTCCCCCAACAAGAGGGTGGTGAGGATAACATAGTAAATGGGAGGGGAAAAAGTAACACATATTTGATATTGAATAGTTTAATATATTATGTAGATGTGAGGTGAAAGAGGAAAATAATAGGTTATGACCCCAAGGAAAAGATTCATGGTGAAGAGATCAACAATGATAAAGATGATGAGATAGTATGTTGTATGTTAATAGTTAGGAAACTATGGTGTAATAATTATATAGTAGGAATAAAAAGGAGGATAGGATATATGTATGTGAGGATAAGAATAGAGAAGAAAGTGAATAATAATATATCACATTTTTTAGATCATAAAATGATGTCCTAAGCTTATGCACCAAGATTGTAAGAGAGTTTTTCTAGTTATTTAAAATAATCCATGATAGGATATATGTATATAAGGGTTGCATAATAAGTAATGTTGATGGCCAATTTAAGACATGCAACATAGGCAAGGTATAGATCACCTTACCTCTCCTAAAAAATGAGAGTGGTCATGAAAATCAATCACCTTATAAGGTCCTAGGAGCTAGGTCACAACTTTGTTGTCTAGCTGAGTGGTCAATATCGCTATAATGTTCAAGGGGCCTACTGGTATTTAACTCATACCGTGCAAAATTATTTAGATCTAATCCTAACAAAAAGGGTTTTTAAAAAAAATTCAAAAGATAGACCTAGGAATTCAAGGAAATGCAAAGATATTTATTCCAATCAATTTAATTCATTCATTATTCAAAGAGATATTTAATAAATTGTAAATAAATAAATTTATGACATACATACAATCTAATTTATTTTTAGTGCGGTGTGGTGGGCCTAGCTCGATTGGCTAAAGCATCATGTTGCAAGAAAGAGGTCAGGAGGTCTAGTCTCCCCACCATCCATGTGGCACCAGAGAGCATGTCGTGCCAACATCACTGATCACATGAAAAAAGTTTACCAAGCGAACTACAGTTTATAGGGGGTGGTAACCCGATTCCAATTCTTGTAGTCTAAAAAAATTTAAAAAATTATCTTTAGTGTTAAATTCTAAGACATTATTCAATCCATAATAATATATTTATTCATAATATTTCTAACAAATATCATAAAAATACCATCTATCTCTAAGAATATCATAAATCAAATTAATAAGAGGAATACCATTCACATATAGGAAGAAATCTTAAATAGACATAATTAGATGTATTTTATTATTCTTTTGAGTCCAATATCTTCTACAAACCCAACAAAAATTGCATTGGTATATGGATTTGTTTCTTCTAAGATCAATTCCTCATGAAAACCTAACTATGAAAATATAATGAAATAAATTCTTTTATAAAATACCTATGTTATTGAACCTCTAGTCTAATTCTCCAAAGTTCAAACCCTTGGAATGAAAGAAGAATTACAATATATAGCCAAATGGGGATATTATTCCCTCCAAAAATTACATGTAAGACACCCAATGTGCCCAACATGCAAGATCAACTGATTTAGGAATTTTCCAAAAAGAACTTCAGTTATCATGCAAAAATTGATTTTACAAAAGATCATATCCAGTTAACTCTTAGTAGTGACTTCCAATCATTCCTAGTTTTCTTACAATGTCACCCTTTTGAAGAATAAAGAATCATAAAATTAAATATTCTTATTCACACCTACTCTTGTAGTTGCTTATATTCTTTGAGATTTGCTAACACTTGGGCGATCATCTCTGCATCTAGTCCATTGACCCATTCTAATATGAACTTGGTATTTTTAAAACTATTGGATGTTATTTTTTTGTACCTTTCCATCATTTGTATGTCATCTCTAACCCATTTGAGATTGACCTTGATGTTCATTAATTTATCTAAGATGGTTTCTTCTTCCTCCTATGTTGAATTGATTTCTCCTTCTATTTTCTTATCCCAGGTGTTCTCAAAAACTTGTAGAGTTCCTAGTCTATGTATTCTACAATAGAATATCTGAACTGCTAATTTTGACCATTTAAATTTTAAAAATTTGAATATTTTTTATACAATTCTTTATGAAATTCTAAGAGATTCAATCTATGTTCAATTATAAGTTCCATTTTGAAAGATATAATATTGATACTCTTATCCACATAAGTAATATCTCCATCACCTAAAAAAACTACATTTTGTAACTCTTTTGATCCAATCTTAGTTAGCTCCCTGAGGTGTTTTAGGTCTAGCATATACCTTTCTTCTTCATCTCTCAGGTTGTTTGTGTAATTTGCAACTCATATTCTAAAGTATAAGCTTTATCATATTTCAGGTATCCAGAGACCAACAATTCTTCCATTTGTTTCCTAAATTTATAACCCACTTGTCAAAAATCAAATATTTTCTCCTCATCTCATTCAAGGAGTCCACTTCTTGGTGAACCTTTAAAACAAGATCCTTAGAAGATGTAGCTTGCTTAGTAATTGGAGAGACTAACCCCTCTAGGAATACTTTCATCTACTCAATATGGGCCTTGAGTTCATCTTTTCTATGTTTGTCTTTGGTCATCCTATCCTTGACTAGATCCAAAGATGATATGTGTTCCCTTCTTGTTTGTTTCCCCAAGTTGACTATACATATTTGATAATATGTGTCTTGTGGTTATGTATCATCTGCATCCACTATGGGAGTAGAAATATCTGTTATCATCTCCCCCAATTCATTAATATTGGTTGTATGGAGAATCTTGGGATTTTTCTTTGGCTTGGTCTTCTCCACCTCTACAACCATGTCATGCCAAATAAGAGGTTGGACCATCACCTACTACCTTTTCTCCAAATTTAACTTCAACCATGAAGGGGCTTTAGGATGAGTAGACACTTTCTTATCTAATTTCCCTTCTTTTTAGACTTCACTAGATTGTTCTTGTATTTATAGTTCCTTATACTTGGCTACTAATGAGGACGTTTTATCTTTCTCTTCTTGTCTTTCTATATTTTCAGTTAACTCTTGTTGTTCCTCAACAGTCAACACATGTTTCTCTTCTTCTCTTCATGAATTTTTGGCTTTCCTTGTTCAACATGGACTTGTTGATCTTCAAAATTTTGTTCTTTTTGTTCATACTATTGAGTATCCATTGGTTCATCTTCAAATTAATTTTTTTCACCCATGGGATTGTTCATAGGTGAATTAAATTTTATATCCACCTAATCACTCTTTTTTCTTTCTTCTTCATTTGGACTCAAGGGTACTTGCTACTATTTAGGCTATAAAGGTGTGGGAGAAGGGATATATGTCAAGTTTACCACCTCAATGATTGGTGGATCTACCACTGATTCCTTTTTCAACACCTGTTTTGGACAATCCTCTATGGGGAGAACTTGGGAAATAGGTATTACACCTAACCTCAACACTACCCCCACTTCTATAACCTTGTAAGTAACTGAGGTTGTTTGAGAGTCTTGTGCTACCTTCTCCATCATTTATTCTATATTGGGGAATTCTTGAGTCCATGTTTTCTCTTTCCTCTTTTATCTTTTATATCCTACTATAATTGATGGAGGAATCCTCTGTAGTAGATTATTTCTTCCTCTTAGGTTGGGTTTCCTTTCCCTTGAAGTTTTTGATCCTTAAATTCAGCCATGTGTTGCAAATGTGGTTGACTCAACATATAGACATAAAAAATGGTTAAAAAACATTCAGACATGAAGGTAAAAGAGATACACACAACATATATAAAGGAGAGAAGAGGTAAAAATGATAACTTTCATTAATACAAAGGCATAAGCATGTTTACAGTTGTAGAGCACATAGAATTGTCGTGTTTTCTAGAGAATCCAAGGAAGATCCCTTTATAATAAGCACAAAATTGACTTATATACAAGAGATAAATTCAAAAAACATTCCCAAGAAGAGTTTCCAACACTCTCTAAACCTCCACCATACCTTCACATTGATGACCTTTGAGTATACATGTAGAAGGAACATGGACATTGCCCACAATATCCATAACAAAATATGGATAGGGATGACCCTCTAATAGAAAGGATTCTACAAAACATAAATGAAGCATGGGTGTCATTTCCTTTCCCAAATCTCTACTCAAAGCATTAAATGTCATCTGTGTAGCCTTAGAAACTAGGATTGGATGTCTAAAGAGA
>VDFB02072274.1:42287544-42341696 GCA_007258455.2 Sequoia sempervirens | reverse complement strand
ATGTCATCCATGATCTTGAAACATCTTGCTCTACATTTTTTGTTAAGACATAATACTCCAATAACAAGTGAAAAGCCAAATCCAATGCTCAATCCATTTCCCACCTCCCACCATACATGTTCCTCCCACTCTTGTCCACTTACATCTTCACAAGTGTTGTTTGAGGAAGGAGAAGAGGAACAATTTATGTTGATTTGAAGTCCACAAAGATCTCTATTATTGAAAAATGATCTTTCATCAAATGTTAACAATTGACCTCCTTGTGGTATTTTACCCCCAAAATGATTACAAGATATATTTAGGTAACTCAAAAATGTGAGAGATTCTAGTTGTGGGGGAATATTTCCAATAAGATTGTTCCTTGAAAGATCAAGTGACTCTAACTGCACAAGATGTCCAAAAGAAGTAGGAATTCTTCCATAAAGATGATCTCTTGACAAATTGAGAATCCTTAGACCAATGAGGAATCCAATGTCTTGAGGAATATCACCCAAGAAGTTGTTGTTTGAGATATCAAGACACCGAACCAATGCCAAAGATCTCACATACTCTAGAGATTGTCCTTTGTTATGTATTTCCATTTTATCTAAATATGGCACTATGCTTCCATTTAAGTATTGGAGGACCTCTAAACTTTGTGTTTGATTTGCCATTGCTCTCAAGTTTCCTAATTTACTTGGAATAGTTCCAGACAAATTGTTATTTGACAAAATCAAGACTTGGAGATTTTCTAATTTTGTTAACTGTAATGGTATTGCACCTTTGAATTTATTAGATCTCAATACCAAAATTCGAAGACCAGTTAACTTCCCTATCCAATCTGGGATGGTTCCTTGCATGCTATTATATCCCAAATCTAGAATCTCCAAAGAAGTACAATTTTTAAGTGATGATGGAATTGGCCCTTGTAGTCTGTTACCTCCCAATTTTAATGTTTGAAGACAAACCATGCTCCTAATCTCACCTTCCAAATTATTATTTTCTAGATTTAACACCTTCAGTGTTGATGAGCAATTCCCAAAACTTGCAAAAATATTACCTGTAATCTTGTTATTTGACACATCTAGAACCTCCAAGTTATGCCTTTCACAAATAAAATGTGGAAATGCACCACTAATACCATTTTTTGCAAGAGACAAATAAATGAGTTGACTCTGGCCATATTTGTCAATATTTGTTGGAATGATGCCATCAAATTGATTCTTAGACATGTCCATGAATTCCACAGAAGGATGAGGTGCAAAAATATTCCCATGTAACTTATTTCTATGTAAGTCAATATTTGAAGCTCTAAACTTACTGAAATTGGATGACAAAGGCCTTCCTCCAAATTGATTACATGAGAGGTTGAGTGTGTTGAAGGATTTCATGTCCCATAACCAACTTGGAATATTTCCACTAAGAGAATTGTTTGACAAGTTCAAATCCTCCATAGTATATTGAGTGGATATAAAAGCTGGGAAATCACCATCCATATTACAAGAACTCAAAGACAAATACTGAAGCTGAAATTTGGGGATCCAAGAGCCTTCAACTTTTACTCTCAACAAATTGTTAGAAAGATCCAAGGAAATAAGCTTTGTCAAATTTTCTAATTGAGATAATAAGAATGTGCCACTCAAAGAATTATTTTCAAGATTAAGCACAGCCAAAGATGACAGATAACCAAAGGTAGATGGCAAGCTTCCATTTAATTGGTTTGAACCAAGAAAAAGATATGAAAGCTTTGATATTCCACATAAAGAGCTCCATGGAACACTGCCTCTTAGTGAGTTGCCAGAAAGATCTACCCTTTCAAGTTGTGTCATATTTCCAATAAAACTTGGAAGATTGCCTTCAATATTGCTACTTGAAAGATCTAAGGTAGTCAATGAAGACATATTTGCAATAGAATTTGGAATAACTCCACCCACATTTGAACCTCCAATATCAAGGGTGTTGAGTTGGAAAGCATGTTGCACAATAAAGGAGAGGTTAACTTTGAGATTGGGGTTATGAGACAAGTCAAGGTTCTTCAAGTGTGGAAGGCTTAAAATAGTGAAAGGTATGGAACCATGGAGATCACAATCTTTGAGGTGGAGGGAAACCAAAGATGTAAGATTTGAAATCCAAATAGGAAATGGCTGCCAAGTGAACTTATTATAAGAAATGTTAAGATGGGAGAGCGAGGTGAGGTTTACAAGAGGAGAGAGAAGTGTACCTGACAACTCAAACATGACAAGTGACCTAAGATTGGGTAGAGATGCAACATTCTCTACCACATCACTTGTCAGGTTCAAACCTCCAAGTCCAAGGTTCTCCAACCCTCGTAAATTTCGTACCACGAGCTTGAATGCATCATCTCTTCATCAAAATTGTAGGAGATGTCCAGAAATGTCAAGCCAGACATGTTCCCAATCTCACTTGGAATTGGGCCACTAAAACCATTTCTCATGATGTTGAGAAATTTCAAACTAGACATGTTGCCAAGCTCACTTGGAATTCGACCAGTAAGAAAACAAGATTTCAAACCCAAATGCCTCAATTCATTGAGGCTTGAAAGGTGTGATGGGATGGAAAGAGGGTACAAGTCCATATAACTGAGGTCAAGATACTCCAAATGCTTCAGTTGATATAAAGCAGGGAATACTTGGCTGCTTGAACTCCTAACTCCAAGTGAAAAAGGATAATCAAAGTAGATGTTAAGATCTAGACGAACCACATGGCCAGTGTGATTGTGGCAGGTTATTCCCTTCCAAAAGCAGCAATATAAGCCTTTCCAAGATCCCAACAGCTCATATGGATCCACCACCTCCTGTTTGAACTGGTTGAGGGCACTTAATTCGTGAGGGGGGCATCCCCACGAGCAGCAGCAGTTGCCCACCATGGCCACCAGCAAGACCAGCACCCAAAATATTCCTTTGCCCATGGGATAATATTAATAGTTACTACAATTACACTTCACTGCATTGACAATAGAGGAGTATTTATAAGAGCTACAAAGCCTGTAAGATGGAATTATACAGTTTTCAACGGTAACCAGAGTCTTCAGCGTGTGGAAGATGCGCAGTAATAATTTTCTGTCTTTCAAATGTGGAAAATTTTGATGTACGTAAACTTTTTCTTGGGGGAAAGCATTTAGTCATCATTCAATGAAGTGCATGGTGGGTAAGACATCATTTGGTCTATCACTTGCGCCTCTCAATTCCGTTCATAGAGATTTTCAATGGCAATTAAAGTCTTAAAGAGTGTGGAAGATTCGGTAAAATTGTTAAAACGATAATTTTCAGTCCGGAGAGTGTGGAAGATGTAGTGAAATTGTTTGAATGATAATTTTCAGTCTGGAGAGCGTGGAAGATGTGAAATTGTCAAAATGATAATTTTCAGTCTAGAGAACGTGGAAGATGTAGTGAAATTGTTTGAATGATAATTTTCAGCCTGGAGAGCGTGGAAGATGTAGTGAAATTGTCAAAATATTAATTTTCAGTCTAGAGAACGTGGAAGATGTAGTGAAATTGTTTTAATGATAATTTTCAGTCTGGAGAGCATGGAAGATATAGTGAAATTGTTAAAATGATAATTTTCAGTCTTGAGATTGTGGAAGAAGTGAAATTGTTCATTCAGTCTGGAAAGCGTGGAAGATGTAGTGAAATTGTTCAAATGATAATTTTCAATTTCTACCCAAAAAATGTGGAGAGATATTTTTCAAAGTATGAAAAATTTGGATAATATAATTTTAGGATATGTAATTTACAATCATCTTAATCCATTTTGAATGGTGTAAGAAATGAAAAAGATTAAATTTTATTTTTTTATTTCAATTGTAAGTTGTGTATAAGAAATGATAAAGATTGATAAATATTTATTTAGATTTGTAATAATTTTTTAAATTATTTTTTTAATAGTTCTTTATGTTTTATGGAAGATTAATTTTTTTAAATAATTTCTCATGTTTCAAGTAATTCTTAATGATTTAAGGAAGACTAATCTTTTTCATAATTCTTTATGTTCAAGAGAAAACTAAATTTTTCATAACTTCCTATGTTTTAGGGAAGACTAATCTTATTTAATAATTTCCTATAATTTGAAAAAGATTTTTTTTTTTTGAACCAATTCATATGTATAACTTATTTTACAATTATTTTTATAGAAATAAAATACTAAGACTATAGTTCAAGAAAGCTACAACAATCATTTTAGTCATAGTCTTATACTTGTAGAATCTTAGAAAAAATACTATAATTCATTCAATGGTCCTAAGTTTGAAAACTTTTCTATTGTTATGTCCTCATATTTTCTTGTTTTCACATTGGTCTTTATATATTTGTAATGGTGAAATTTCCATATTCATGGGAATTTAGTTTAATTATGTTGTTTAAAAGAACGTTGTAAGGTAATTATATATTAAGACAAATATAATAAGTTATTATAAGTTGTAATCATGACAAATGAGAAATATTGACAATGATTGATTTATATCTTTAACAACCCTTCTTTGGAAAAAACTTTTTAAACTATTGGATTTAGAATTTTGACAAGCCTTCTTTGAACAATATTTTAGGGAAGATTAGAATTTTTTAAGCGGTGTTAATAATTTTAATAATTTTACAAGTAAGAATTAAAAATATATATATTTTTTAAGTATTAACAATTTTCAAATCACATTAATAATTTTGTGGATTGAATTGTTACATATAACATATTTTACAATTATTTTTATAAAAGAAAAAATATCAAGATTATAATTCAAGAAAGTTATATTTTCTTGATTTAATATTCTTTAAAAAACATACCTACAAATTTATATGATCTATATTTTGAAAATACATGTCATATTCATTTTTAGGGTGTTTAAATTTACCTAATAATTAATATATTAAAAAAATTTAGAAAGGTTTTTATGTCAATTTTATATTGTCTTATATTGTCTTATTTGTGTATATTTAATATGGTTAGTACATTAAAAAAATCCTTATTTTAAATTTGATAATCATTTGAATATAAAATTATTAATAGTTAACAATAAACACAATACTATTTAATAATAAACATATTATTAATAATACAACAATTAGTAAGTGGAATAAAATATATCGATTTAACTATTTTATAATTGTTTGCATGTATTGTATTATTTATTTTATTGTTATGTCCAAAAATAAAATAACTCAAAGTAAATAATTTATTAAATCATTTCATTTTTTAAAAAATTATTAAAAATAAAATAGCCTTTCAATTAAAAATAAGTAAATAATGTTTAAAATTAAAATAATTCTGATATAAATAGCTTTTTTATCTTTTTTCTTATCTATCTACTTAATGGCTTAGATGGATATTAAAAATTGGCATTCATAGAATTATATAATTAAAAATGGCGCCCCAATCTTTATCTATCTCCCATGTCTTTCATTTGGGAATATTAGAGGATTGTCCTCTTTCTTTATCATTTTCACTTAACTCTTCTTCTCCTCTTTGTGATGGGGATGGAGCTGATTTGGGGACATTTATAGAGGTTAATGATGTTGTGACTAAGTTTGGGGTAGGCTTTAATATGGATATCATTTCCTTTGCTCCTATTAGTGTGAAGGTTAGTGCTTTAAGTTCTTCTATTAACATTTTTGACGCATTTTATTTTCCTACCACTAAGTTATTACTATCCCTTTTGGAAAATGGATCACATGATTTTAGATTCCATTAATTTTCTTTTGTTAATGTGGTAGCCTCATCTAGAAATATTGTTATGATTTCTATTACACAAGGACAATCTCCCTCATGTGGGAAGATCTCAACTCTAACATACATTCACACTTCCCTTGTTATTGTCTATGGGTAGGATGTGTTAGAGGATGTGTATATTATGCTTAGAAATGCCTAGTTTCTTGATTTAGTAGCCTTTGGCCTAGCCTCCCTATCCTCCACTTTTTGCTTTCAAAGAACTAATGGCCTCTTGTTATGAGAAATCTTTAAATATATCCCTATGCAAGGGTATTTTTTATTGTGGTTTTTATTTTAAATATTGATGGAGAAGTCACGTTAGATGGGTGGGTTTGGTTGTGGGGTCAACATTACCTCTCCAAATTTGTTTCCTAAATTATTGGATATGTTTCTAATTAGATGTGATTACTTGACCTCTCACTCTACTTTTGGTTTATTTATTACTATGATGCTATTGGTAACATATTGTGGGGCATTTTTTTATGTGGATTCGATTACTATGACTTTATCCATACTACTTTTTCTTGAATTTTGGTTGATATTAATTTATCCTATGGTCTATTGATGGACATTATTTTATAAATTTTGGAGGATCAATCTTGATTCTAGCTTCTTTATTATAAAGGTCTTCCATTTTGGTATCATCGTTACTTTTTCATTGGTCATCTATCTATAAATTATCTTCATTAATGTCATAAGACTACTAGGAAACTTATTCATGGTAGGATGATCTTCCTCACCATCTTACCATTGTTGGCATTGACCCTCTTCCTTATTTTGAAAACCCTTTACTTATTTTGTATGATCCAATTGGGTTTGTTCATCTATATTAAATGCTTTGGATTCTATGTTGTTCCATTCATACCCTATTATATATACTCATATAGATCATGCAACAAATATTTTTGACTTATCACCCTTGATTTCCATCATAGTGATCATGTAGGATGCCTCTCTCTTTGAATGTGGATATTCATCATATCCTTTTCACATGGAACCTTCTATTACGAATTTAGGTTTGGACTCTCCTCCCTTGGCATATTTATCTATGGATGAGTGTAACAAAGGAAAGAACCTCCAAAAAAAATAAAATAATGAACTCTAAAAACATTCTTAACAACCCTTAGGTAAGGGGATCAAAAGGAGCTAGACCTAGTTTGAGGACTATCTAATTTTGGCTCTTCATGTTGTACTTTTTTTTTTATGTTTTATACTTTTTATGTTGTCTATTAATGAACTCTTGGAGTTATTAATGTGTTGATGTACAACTATCCTTGTCCTATCTATTACATGATTATTTTATTTGAGCTTCAATGATATATCTCTTAGGCTTTATGTATAAGGGTTAGGGCCCTTTCAAAAATACTACCTTTACCCTTATAAGAAATGATATTTATATAAATAAATAAATTAAATCTTGAGGTAAAAATTGTATTACAAAACTTTTTTCATTTCTTTTTGAAAATTTATGTATGGATTTTATGATTTATTATATTATTATTGAAAAATATTGTATAATCTAAAATAGTTCTAAAATTTAAAATACATAATGTTTCTTATGTATTTTCTATCTATATACCTATTTATATGTTTACATGCCTATACACAATAGTTTAAATAGATAAAATTGGATTCATATAAATATTATACAAAATGTAATTTATTAAATTGATATAAGATAATTAAATGAATGCACACAAATATAAAATTTCAATTGAGATTAATTCATGATAGTTATAATGATGAAGTAATATATTATAATTTATGTATATTATTACTTCTAAGTATATATCTTAAGTATATCTATCTGAAAGATGTTAAGAGATATTAGTATCAAGGTGCTTATCTATCAAGTATGTAATAAATTTAATATAGGTACCTAAAGTAGCATATTTTGGATAGGTATATTTAAGATATCTATGCTAGTTTATAAATATATCCATAGATAAAACATCCATTAAAAAGTATTCCTTTGAGGATTTTATTAAAATGATAAGCAGGTTTAGCTAGACCCAAAGTAAATTATTAGTATTAATGATGATCATGAAATTTATGTGGTTTCCACCTAAACTAGATAAAATGGTAAATGATGATAGTTATTTTTGTCATTAGTTATATTTAAATTCCACCCAAAATAAGGTCAATTCAATTCATAGGTAAAAGGGGCCACAACATGCTTAAAAAGGTAAAAATTGGTGACGATGTCAAAGATTGTGTGGTAATCACCTATTAATAAAGAGGTCAAGTCAATACTAACTTTGATGATGATGATATTATCAAGATGTAAAGGATATGTAGAGTATATGCCCCCTTAAGTTGATTAGCAATAATATTATAAGGGGGTGAAAAGATAATATAACAAGGTATATATGTGATGATACTTGATAAAAGATGAAAAGAGGGAACATGTAGGAAATGTCCTCGATAATAGAATATAATAAGATATTGTGAAAACTCTATTGCAGTTACTGATTATTAATCTCTTATCTATACAGAATATTTGACTGCTAAAAATTAATTCACATGAAATATTGAAAATAACACAACTACAATTTCACAAATAAAATAACATGAATAGAGAAGAAAATATGCAAAACAATAAACACATTATTTTTAGACAAATTGTCCTTGGAAAAACCCTAAAGGGAAAACCAGTTCAGCAAATGAGGAATTTTATTAAACTTTAGCAAATCAAGAGTTACATAAATTGCTTGCCTCTTACTGGCAGAGCTCCATCAATTTTCTTCTCCAAAAATTCTTCCCTCAATTTCTCCTGTTGAAATTCCACTATTGTTGTCTCCAACGCTATCACTGCGGCCTTGCCATCACTGCAAATCTATTTTCTATCACTACAAATCTTTCTCAAGTGTGTGTTCTCCAAATTCCCATTGATCCCCTTTTATAATCTTCTCATTGAGCAACCAATGGCCACAATTTAATCTCAATCAATGGCTAAGATTATCTAGACTCTAACAAACCCTAACTAACCACTTTCTAGAAGTCTATAGAGAAATCAATCAATCAATTAATTAATATTTATAGGTATGGAGACACCTGTCTAAGCTACATAAATTAACACTCCCTCTTAGTGAGGAAGGTGTTCTGCATAACACCCAACTTGTCTCTGAAGAAGATGAATTTCAACTTCCCCAGTGCCTTTGTCAGAATGTTTACTACCTACTAATTTGTAGGTATATACTATAGCTAAACAATCCTTTGTTGTGCACAATTCTTGATGAGGTGATACTTGATGTCTATATGCTTAGACCTATCATGAAACACCAAATTCTCAGATAATCTGATGTAACTCTGATTGTCGCGGTGTATCACCATAGTCTCACTCCTCTGACAAAATAAGGCTACTAGCAACTTTCGAAGCCATATAGCCTCACACGTCGCCATGCTAGTTGCTATGTATTCTACTTCTACAAAACTCAAAGCCATAGACTTCTGCTTCCTACTGTACTAAGAGACAACTCCTGATCCCAAGCTAAATCAACACCCTGGAGTGCTCTTCCTGTCCATTGTACTATTTTCCCAGTCTGCATCAGTATAGCCTATCAACTTGATACCATCGCCTCAAGCATATCCGATCCCATACTCAATTGTACCATGCAAATACCACAACACATGCTTTTTCATTGTCCAATGCACTCTCTTCGGCTCAACCATGAACTAACTAAGAAAATTTATTGCAAAGGATATATCTGGCCTAGTGTTGACCAAATACATGAGAGGCCTAATCAACTATCTGTATAAGGTGGGGTTTACATCCTCCCTGGATGTGTCTAACTTCTTCCAATTCATGATCATAGGTGTAGACATGGCTCTGTAATCCTCCATCTCAAACCTCCTCAAGATTTCGATGTAGTATTTCCCTTGTCCAAGGAAAATATCTCCATCTATTTGCCACACCTCCATGCTTAGAAAGTAGTGCATAAGCCCCAAATCCTTCATCTCAAACTCTATTGCAAGGTCCCTCTTGCATTCCTCTATGAGCGTCAGTGAACGTATTAAAAACAAGTCATCCACGTATAGAACAATAATGAGAACCTCACCCCTAATCACCAAGTAGTAGAGGTTAGCATCTGCCTCACTCATCATGAAGCCCATTCCTTGCAAGTATCTATCAATGTGCTCATACCATGCCCTGGGAGCCTACTTGAGTCCATACAAATCTCTCTTCAATCTACATACATGGGTTTCATTGATGTGTGCTACAAATCCCTCTAGTTGTTCTATGCATTCCTCCTCTACCAATTCACCATTAAGAAATGTTGTCTTGACATCCATTTGATGGATCTACCATCCCATCGGTGTTGTAAGTGATATCATGACTCATATAGAAGTATACCTAGCCACTGAAGTGAATATATCCTCATAATCTATTCCCTCCTTCTGAGAGAATCCCTTGGCCACAAACCTTTCCTTGTATTTCTCGATGCTACCATCTGCACTGTGCTTAATCTTATAGATCTAATGTGATCCAACCATCACCCTATCTGTCGGTCTAGGCACAACCTCCCACACATCATTTTGCACTATTAAGGTATATTCCTCAACCATCACATCTCGCCACAATTGCTACTATGTGGCCTCCTGATAGTTGGAAGGCTCTCTATCTACCAATTGAATAACTAATTCCATATAGTCATTATACCTAGCTGGTTGTCTTCATTGTCTACTGCTTGTCCTAGGAGCTCCCACGAACTCCTGAGTATCTTTATGTGTCTATTGAACCTCACGATTTCTACTACCAACTATAGAGGATGAAATATCAACCTCCATGTCTTCCTAATGCATCTCTTGGATCTATTGCATCTATTGCTCCATACTCTGTGAACTCTCAACACCTAAGCCTGTGCTCATACTAGTAACTATACTTGTGCTTCACTGTCCTTGATCCGATTGAATTATCCTTGGAGCTTTTGTTGGCTACTTACTCTATTCATCTACTAGAAAATCTCTGGACCTCCTAAATGCCTTGTCATCCATGAATTTGACATCACACCTAACTATAATCCTCTTAGCCCCTAGAATAAATATCTGATATGCCTTTGAGGTTTTGTTGTACCCCAAAAAGTACCCTCTCTTTGTAGTCTAATCTAACTTGGAACATGTAGGCCCTGGAATGTGACAAAATGCCAAACTCCCAAATATCCTAAAGTGAACATATGGCTTCTTCCTTGAGAACACCTCCTTTGGTGTCATCTTGCCCAATACCTTATGTGGAACCTTGTTTTGTATTTATACTATCATACTGCATGCCTTTTCCCATAAGTAACATGGCATATCCTAGTCATACAACATATCCCTTGTTGCGTCTGATATAGAATGATTCTTCCTCTCAGCAACCCCATTTTGTTGCGGCTTGTAAGGAACAGTCCACTCTCTCTTGATTCTTACCCTAGTACAAAACTCTTGGAACTCTTTCCCTTTGTACTCGCCTTCATTGTCTAATCGAAGAACCTTTATCTTCCTATTTGTCAAATTCTCCACAAGAGCTTTGAACTTTTGGAAGTGATTGAAGACCTCATCCTTGGTCTTCAAGAAGTATATCTAGGTCTTCTTGGAGAAATCATTAATAAAAGTAACAAATTACTTGTATCCTTTGAGAGGCTTTGTCAACATTGGTCCACATATGTCTAAATGTACTAGATCAAGAACACCCTTGGATCTGGTGTCACTCCTTGGAGAAGCTACTTTCACAAACTTCCCCAACACACATCCCTTACATACATCATCATGATTTGTGCTCACCTCTGAAACACCTACCACTATCTCATGAAGAAATTTAAGTGCTCCATGATGTATATGGCCCATCCTCATATTCCATAGCTCTCCTTGATCTCTAAGATTATTGCTTCTCATGAGTTCCTTATGAGTATCAAACTACAACCTGTAAAGTTAGATGCTCCTAACTCCAATAGCTATGGGTGATTTCCAATCCTTATGCTTGATTAATACATGTGCCCCTCTAAAGAGTACATTGTAGCCTTTATCTTGAAGGAAAGATGTGGAAATCAAATTCATACCCAAGCTTAGCACATGCAACACATCATGAATGGGAATCAGCTTGACATTCTCCCTTTGAAATAGAACGGTCCCTTTCCCAACCAAATTGAGTTTGGACATTTTCTCCATAGAAATTTGGATTTTGATGTCATCCTTATAACTGGAGAAGTACTCTCTAACTCTTGTCATATGAAATGATGCCCCACTACCCATATACCAAACACCCTATGAGGTTGAGCTAACCATACAAGCTATGAGTGCAAACTCATCCTTCATTCTACTAGAAAGATCATCTGCACTTGTTGAAGTTGTCATCTACTTCTTTCCTTTCTTTTCATTTTTCTTCCTTTGCGAGCAATTGTTGACATAGTGGCCAAACTCATGACAGCCATAGCATTTGATCTTAGACAAGTCCTTCTTCTTCTTCTTCTCACTTTTAGGATTTGATCCTTTGCTAGACCCATTCTTCGCTTTCCCTTTTCTTGCTAGGGGAAAGTTTTCTTGTTCCACTTCAATTTTTTGACTATTATTGTTGGTTCCACTGACAAGACTTAGTCTAAGCTCCTCCTGAGTGAAGTCACTCCATAGTCGATCCCAACTCAGTAAGGTGTCTCATCCATTAATAACTTGAACAAAGACATCCCACTACTTAGTAAACCCATTCAAGGCTATTCGTACTAGCTCGTTGTCATCTGGTTTATCTCCAATAGCTTCCAACTCATCTTTGACAAGTCTAAGCCTGGTGAGGTAACTTGTAACGTCTTCTCCCTTATTCATCTGAGTATTCCTCAACTTTTCTCTAATAATTAGCTTTTGGTTAGTGTTAGCATTCTGGTACAAATTCAAAATGGCATCCCACATCTTCTTTGTTGTATCTAACTCTGTGATATGTGGAACTATATGGTCCTTAACACCATCAAGGATTAGCCTCCTCACCTTGGCATCTTCCATCTTATATGCTAAGAGCTATATTTGATTTGTAGGTATAGTTACAACACTGGTCACATATTCCTTGATACCATTCTTTTCTAGCAATAAAGAAATTATGGCTTTCCAGACACCAAAATTTGAGGCTCCATCCAATTTGTCTTGATCTCGTAAACCCACTGAGGCCATTTTAAAAGATGAGTAAAACCCAAATAATTTTGAAGAGATTGAACTGGGTTTTATAAACCCTTGATTTTTCCTTCGTGTGCCTATGCTGAGCCTTTTCTACCCTCAGATTAGCTCTAATACCTTATGAAAACTCTATTGCTTTTATTGATTATTAATCTCCTATCTATATAGATTATTTGACTGCTGAAAATTAATTCACAACAAATATTGAAAATAACACAACTACAATTTCACAAATAAAAACACAGGAATAGAGAAGAAAATATGCAAAACAATAAACATAATATATTTGGACAAATTATCCCTGGAGAAACCCTGAAGGGAAAACCTATTTAGCAGATGAGGAATTTTATTATACTTCAGCAAATCAAGAGTTACATAAACTGCTTGACTTTTACTAGCAGAGCTCTGGCAATTTTCTTCACTTGAAATTCCTCTCTCAATTTCTCCTACTAAAATTCCACCATTGTTGTCTCCAACGCTATCACTGTGCCCTTGCTATCACTACAAAATCTTTCTCAAGTATGTGTTTTCTCAAAATTCCCATTGATCCCCTTTTATAATATTCTCATTAAGAAACCAATGGTCACGATTTAATCTTAATCAATGGATAAGATTATCTAGACTCTAACAAACCCTAACTAACCACTTTCTAGAAGTCTCTAGGGAAATTAATTAATATTTTTGGGTATGGAGACACATGTCCAAGCTACATAAATTAATAGATATGATGCCACAAATGGGTCAATATGATATGAATAAGTGTTATACATTATGAAGCATAAGCATGCAATATAAGAGAATGACAATTATAAATAATGATTAAAATAAAATAGAATGTTAACAAAGGTAATGTAACAAGTCCTAGAAATAATTGGGAAATTCCCCCAATAAGAGGGTGGTGAGGATAACATAGTAAATGGGAGGGGAAAAAGTAACACATATTTGATATTGAATAGTAAATAATATATTATGTAGATGTGAGGTGAAAGAGGAAAATAATAGGTTATGACCCCAAGGAAAAGATTCATGGTGAAGAGATCAACAATGATAAAGATGACGAGATAGTATGTTGTATGTTAATAGTTAGGAAACTATGGTGTAATAATTATATAGTAGGAATAAAAAGGAGGATAGGATATATGTATGTGAGGATAAGAATAGAGAAGAAAGTGAATAATAATATATTACATTTTTTAGATCATAAAATGATGTCCTAAGCTTATGCACCAAGATTGTAAGAGATTTTTTCTAGTTATTTAATATAATCCATGATAGGATATATGTATATAAGGGTTGCATAATAAGTAGTGTTGATGGCCAATTTAAGACATGCAACATAGGAAAGGTATAGATCACCTTACCTCTCCTAAAAAATGAGAGTGGTCATGAAAATCAATCACCTTATAAGGTCCTAGGAGCTAGGTCACAACTTTTTTGTCTAGCTGAGTGGTCAATATCGCTATAATGTCGAAGGGGCCTACTGGTATTTAACTCATACCGTGCAAAATTATTTAGATCTAATCCTAACAAAAAGGGTTTTTAAAAAAACTTCAAAAGATAGACCTAGGAATTCAAGGAAATGCAAAGATATTTATTCCAATCAATTTAATTCATTCATTATTCAAAGAGATATTTAATAAATTGTAAATAAATAAATTTATGACATACATACAATCTAATTTATTTTTAGTGCTTTGTGGTGGGCCTAGCTCGATTGGCTAAAGCATCATGTTGCAAGAAAGAGGTCAGGAGGTCTAGTCTCCCCACCATCCATGTGGCACCAGAGAGCGTGTCGTGCCAACATCACTGATCACATGAAAAAATTTTACCAAGCGAACTACAGTTTATAGGGGGTGGTAACCCGATTCCAATTCTTGTAGTCTAAAAAAATTTAAAAAATTATCTTTAGTGTTAAATTCTAAGACATTATTCAATCCATAATAATATATTTATTCATAATATTTCTAACAAATATCATAAAAATACCATCTATCTCTAAGAATATCATAAATCAAATTAATAAGAGGAATACCATTCACATATAGGAAGAAATCTTAAATAGACATAATTAGATGTATTTTATTATTCTTTTGAGTCCAATATCTTCTACAAACCCAACAAAAATTGCATTGGTATATGGATTTGTTTCTTCTAAGATCAATTCCTCATGAAAACCTAACTATGAAAATATAATGAAATAAATTCTTTTATAAAAAACCTATGTTATTGAACCTCTAGTCTAATTCTCCAAAGTTCAAACCCTTGGAATGAAAGAAGAATTACAATATATAGCCAAATGGGGATATTATTCCCTCCAAAAATTACATGTAAGACACCCAATGTGCCCAACATGCAAGATCAACTGATTTAGGAATTTTCCAAAAAGAACTTCAGTTATCATGCAGAAATTGATTTTACAAAAGATCATATCCAGTTAACTCTTAGTAGTGACTTCCAATCATTCCTAGTTTTCTTACAATGTCACCCTTTTGAAGAATAAAGAATCATAAAATTAAATATTCCTTAATTAAATGTTCTTATTCACACCTACTCTTGTAGTTGCTTATATTCTTTGAGATTTGCTAACACTTGGGCGATCATCTCTGCATCTAGTCCATTGACCCATTCTAATATGAACTTGGTATTTTTAAAACTATTGGATGTTATTTTTTTGTACCTTTCCATCATTTGTATGTCATCTCTAACCCATCTGAGATTGACCTTGATGTTCATTAATTTATCTAAGATGGTTTCTTCTTCCTCCTATGTTGAATTGATTTCTCCTTCTATTTTCTTATCCCAGGTGTTCTCAAAAACTTGTAGAGTTCCTAGTCTATGTATTCTACAATAGAATATCTGAACTGCTAATTTTGACCATTTAAATTTTAAAAATTTGAATATTTTTTATACAATTCTTTATGAAATTCTAAGAGATTCAATCTATGTTCAATTATAAGTTCCATTTTGAAAGATATAATATTGATACTCTTATCCACATAAGTAATATCTCCATCACCTAAAAAAACTACATTTTGTAACTCTTTTGATCCAATCTTAGTTAGCTCCCTGAGGTGTTTTAGGTCTAGCATATACCTTTCTTCTTCATCTCTCAGGTTGTTTGTGTAATTTGCAACTCATATTCTAAAGTATAAGCTTTATCATATTTCAGGTATCCAGAGACCAACAATTCTTCCATTTGTTTCCTAAATTTATAACCCACTTGTCAAAAATCAAATATTTTCTCCTCATCTCATTCAAGGAGTCCACTTCTTGGTGAACCATTAAAACAAGAGCCTTAGAAGATGTAGCTTGCTTAGTAATTGGAGAGACTAACCCCTCTAGGAATACTTTCATCTACTCAATATGGGCCTTGAGTTCATCTTTTCTATGTTTGTCTTTGGTCATCCTAGCCTTGACTAGATCCAAAGATGATATGTGTTCCCTTCTTGTTTGTTTCCCCAAGTTGACTATAGATATTTGATAATATGTGTCTTGCGGTTATGTATCATCTGCATCCACTATGGGAGTAGAAATCTCTGTTATCATCTCCCCCAATTCATTAATATTGGTTGTATGGAGAGTCTTGGGATTTTTCTTTGGCTTGGTCTTCTCCACCTCTACAACCATGTCATGCCAAATAAGAGGTTGGACCATCACCTACTACCTTTTCTCCAAATTTAACTTCAACCATGAAGGGGCTTTAGGATGAGTAGACACTTGCTTATCTAATTTCCCTTCTTTTTAGACTTCACTAGATTGTTCTTGTATTTATAGTTCCTTATACTTGGCTACTAATGAGGACGTTTTATCTTTCTCTTCTTGTCTTTCTATATTTTCAATTAACTCTTGTTGTTCCTCAACAGTCAACACATGTTTCTCTTCTTCTCTTTCTTCATGAATTTTTGGCTTTCCTTGTTCAACATGGACTTGTTGATCTTCAAAATTTTGTTCTTTTTGTTCATACTATTGAGTATCCATTGGTTCATCTTCAAATTAATTTTTTTCACCCATGGGATTGTTCATAGGTGAATTAGGTTTTATATCCACCTAATCACTCTTTTTTCTTTCTTCTTCATTTGGACTCAAGGGTACTTGCTACTATTTAGGCTATAAAGGTGTGGGAGAAGGGATATATGTCAAGTTTACCACCTCAATGATTGGTGGATCTACCACTGATTCCTTTTTCAACACCTGTTTTGGACAATCCTCTATGGGGAGAACTTGGGAAATAGGTATTACACCTAACCTCAACACTACCCCCACTTCTATAACCTTGTAAGTAACTGAGGTTGTTTGAGAGTCTTGTGCTACCTTCTCCATCATTTATTCTATATTGGGGAATTCTTGAGTCCATGTTTTCTCTTTCCTCTTTTATCTTTTATATCCTACTATAATTGATGGAGGAACCCTCTGTAGTAGATTATTCCTTCCTCTTAGGTTGGGTTTCCTTTCCCTTGAAGCTTTTGATCCTTAAATTCAGCCATGTGTTGCTCCTATCAAAGACTTTCTTAGACATGGATTCAATAGAAGGGTCTTACTTTTTTTACCAATCAATTGGTTCCAATGTGTTATTATCAATCTTAACTATATCGTACATTGGATCCAAGGTTTGACCATCATCTGATATCCCTTCTAGGATATCATCCCTTATCCTAAATTGTTTCATTTAAAAGATGGTCAATATTTTATAACTCCTCTTGCTAACCTCAAAATCATCTTGGAGGTCAGCCTAAAAATATTCAATGCCTATTTTGTGAAATGGGAACATATAGGAACTAAGATCCTTCATCTTTCCTTTGGGTCAAAATTACCCCTAGGCACATAAGGTTTCAAATTTAGTGCCTACAGTTCTTCCAAGGTAGTCTTTGCAAAAAAAATCCAGGACATCCATAAAAACCTAACGAGAAAGGGTATTTCAACCCTACTTGTGTTTGTAAAAAAAAATGAGATGTACCTTCATGACTTGCATAGAAAACTCAACTAATATTAGCTTGTCACTGCAACACCTAGGTAGAAAGTAGGGTGCCTTATCAAAACCATATATCTTGATATAAGTAGACTTGGGAAATTGAATAAACAACTATCTCCAGTATTTAATCAATTCCATGTCTTTCTTGGTCATTATGAATCTCATCTCTAGTGAGTTGATTAATCAATGGGTAGAGTAAAGCATCCTTAACTCTTTTGAAATGTTTCTCTACTTATTTTAACTCCAATTGGGGATAAAATTCCTATATTTTACTCTTCCAAGGAGCTTCTCCTCTAATTCCTTTGGTGGTCAATCCTAGGAATTCCCAACTTTGGCTACCAAATAGACCACATAGGAAGGCATGAAGAATTGCTTAGTGTCATTTGCTATCATTAATTGGAAATGGAGGGTGTCTAACACAATCTAGCCCCAATCTAAAAAGACCTCTCATTTTAGGATGACATGAACAAATTGAAACATCCATGTATCATATTTTCTAGATTCTTCCTTGCCAAAGCTCTGCATAATAGAGTGATGATATCCCCTACTTCAAAATAGAAGTCTAATCTTGTTAGTTTTTGTGGGATCTTGACCATATATTTTCTTTCATTTTTGAGCCATATTTAGTTAAGATGTCTAAGATTTCCACTTATATCTTTCTTATATTCTCCAATTGTTTTATTTCATTTTTCATTTTTAGTTGAGCATAAGGAGGAAGATAAAAAATACTCTGATCATAGGTGTAGATAGTTCAATTATCTATGTGCCATAGGGGTCATAACACTTCCTATTTGTAGGGTTGTAGTGTTGGGCTACAACTAGTATGAGTTTTGGGCATTGAACTACCACTAGGAAGGAAGCAACATGTTTTAATATTGAATTAGCAATCTTATGGGCCCTAAGAGAGGTATCATGGGAAAAAATTTCTTCTTTAAAAGCCTCCAGGTTGATGTGTCCTAGTTCTATATTTGTGAACTTCACCACTTTAGAAGTGAATATGGACACACTAGGGATACCTTGGAACTTTTCTTTCATGGTAATGGGGAGTTTGTCTTCTTTAGACCTATTATCTTTTTTTGTCTACCCTCTCCTCTCTAGATACCTCCTCTCCCATAGAATCTTCACTGAGATTAGACAATTAAAATACCTACAGCGAAGATAAAACTTATTAAGTATCCATTTGGTAGCTAAAATTTAAGGGAAGTCTCATCATTTTACAACCATTATTTGCTTGAGGAGATTTTGAATTAGGATCTAGGATTAGAATCCTTACCATGGGTACATATGAGATTGATAGCCCTATTGGGTTCCAGAACTCCGCAAGAACCTAAGAATTTATTTATCTTTGAACTATTTGTAGGATTTTGGTCAAAAATAGACCAAGGATCTTTACTTGAGGTGTTTGATCAAGGTTTGAAACCCCAAAAGGACATCGACTATTACAAGGTGGGAAGCGGAATAGCAGGTGGACACATGCCTCTTGGAACTTTTGAATGAAAGTTTGATTGGGAGTAAAAATCCTATGAGGATCATTTGATGGATCATATGTTACTTTGTCAGGGATTGAGATCAAAATCCGGTTCATCATCAAGCTCATTAACTATCATAGACAACCTCTTCACTCTTAGCAATTTGCTCAATTCAAATTTCCATTTAGGATAGTTGAAAGAGTTAGAAGTGGAATAGAAGAGTGCTCCATGATGAAACAGGAAGGAAATAACACAAATAAAAAGGAATGCAACCACAACCACAAGAATATTCCCCCCAAATTCACTCAATCAAATAACCCCGTAGCAATATACAAGCTTGGCACTTTATGATTAGTGTGATTATAGATGCCACTTTCCTAAAATAGTGAAGTGGTCTTGATCTTGGTGCATGCAAATTACAAATTTGGCCACAAAATCAAAGTATATTTTTTGAAAAACAAGATCAATATGATCACACCACTAACAAACATGAAAAATTATGCACTAAAAAAAAAATGCACTAAAAAATGTTATCATAGGAGCAAGAATGGAGCCCCAAAAGTTTTCAAAATGAGAATGACTCAACAACACCTATGGGAATCTTGTTTATTCATCACTGGAATCTTTTTTTACAATCAATGCTGATTTTCTAGTGGTCCAACCTACTATTTTGTGTTGGATACCCATGTGATGTGGTGCTATTGGGCACACTCATGGTACCAGTGAGTTCTACGAGTACAAGTCTATGGACCTGTACTCCTCATACCTACTTTTATTTTATTTTATTTTTAGAAAAATATTAAAAAAAAAATTAATTTTTTTTAAAAAAAAATCTTGCAATCGTACCTTCAACCTGTGCATTTATGTTGACCATACAGTCATATGGACAACCAAGGAGGGGAGAAATTTTCTCTAATAACCTTAAGCAAAGTTGTCCAATTTTGATGAATTGATAGTCGATACTAGGTTTTTGGGCCTTCTAAACACAATTGCAAGGTTGGATTTGATCGAAAATGCTCCAAAAATACAACTACCTCCTAGATCTACTAACCACTTTATAGTTTCAAACCCTCACAAAATTTGACCTCATATGTCTGATTTGGACAAAATAAAAGAAAATTTTAACTTTCTCGAACACCTTGAACTCAATGGTAAGATAAAATTTGCACCAACAAGCTTCAAAATTAACCTACAATACAAAGTCACAAAGAGGAAACCCCCATAATCTAGTATTTCTATAAAAAAAAAAAAATTCTCCAGATCATCATTCAATACAAGAGAAGAGTATACTCAAATTTTCAAGATCTACCAAGATCTCTCAAAAAATACTAACCAAAGGCACCCAACTTGCTTTGATACTATGTAAGATTTGGCTATGGGGATAGCCATGCAATATTTGGATGCCAAATGGAAATCACAAAGAGAAGATCAATATGACAAGAATAAATTGTATTTCTATCAATAATGCAAATAGAATATGAATACATGTATGAGATGCCCAAGGCTATATAGCCAAGGTGAGACATAGGAAATTAGATAAAATTATGACAAGTGTCTTAATGTTGTGTCATGAGACAACTAATGTTGATGCCATTTTGAGGGTTTTTATTATTGTAGATTAAATAAAATCATTTTTTAATATTCCCAAATGTTGTCGATGTAGTTTTGTTTTCCTTTGTTAGTCTCACTTGAGGTTATGGGCAGCTATTAATGGTGTGAGGTATATTCTCAGACTACAATATTAAGTTTTTAAATGTGGGCCACTTTGTAATATAGTTATCCCCCATCACCAGTACAAGGAACCTAGGGACAGGTGTCGAGTAACCTAATTTAGTCAATCTTATTTATATTTATAGATAACAAGAGAATGTGTGCATCTATCATTATATAGCCATTTGATTTTTTTCTTTATCATGGTCACTCTTCCTCATGAGTAAGTTATTTTTAATATGAGATTTATCTTTGGAGTAGAGAAATTCATACAAGAGTGTGACAAGGTAATGTGAGAAATGACTTAGTCTATGAAAAAACTCAACCTAATCTCGATTGAACAATAGTTGAAATTCTATATCCAATTATAGTTTCTATAATTTAATCTATTTAAAATGTATTTGCCAATGTATTTGGATATATGTAAAAGTGGTTGTAGCCTATGGTTTAGGTATATTTTCAACGCTTAATTTTCTCTTAAGCTTGGTCTTGAGGTTGTAATCCAAAGGATGCAGGTGTTTATATGTATAGAGTAAACTAAAAATATGTTTGGTTCAACAATGGGGGTTCTGACATTCCATGTTGGTGTGTTGCATAAGTTGTAACTTCAAATATGAGTTTTAGGTTTAACCTATGCAAAGTGACACTATGAAAGAAAGTATTGTAATTTTGATTTAAAAAAATCACCATTATGAAATCAAACATTTATTATTAGTTTTTGAGATAGCTTATTGGGTATTCAAAAGGTAAATTTCAAGACATCCGATCATTTTTTAAAATAATTTGTGATTGTTGTGAAAAATGAAAAATATATAAGTTCGATGTTAATAAACTTTAAGACCATTTCACAATGATTAATTTCTCATAATAAATAAAATAATTATGAATCAAATTCGAGATAATTTGACATGATACATAAACTAGCTATCATGCTTCTTTAAGAATGCACTAAAATATGTAAAAGACAATAACATACAGTTAATTTTTTTCTTTTTCCTTTTGTTGAAGAGGAGAACCATTAACTCCACTTTTTGAAGGGTTGTCTTCCATTCTTTTCAAACCCATGAATCTTTCACAGAATTTTAATATTATTCCAAATATGTCCCAAACTTGCATAATATCCACCTATACTCCATTTCCCCACATTATTTGCTTCTTTTAAATTCTGGATGTTTCCACGCATTGTAGGATTTTGCACCTATTGGGATATATCCTTTTCTCTTAGTAAACCCATGATATCGTAATATTATCCCCTTTTTTTTAACTTGTGAATTCATTTCATGATTTTAGGAATTTGATTCCATTAAGAACATATTCACCAAATCCCAAAAGCCCTACAATGTCCATGTATCATTAAAGTACCATAACTTTTTTATAGTCTTATCTTCTTTTTTAAATTCTTCCTCTGCAATAATTCATGTTGAATCTCATAATACTGATGTATTCCCATATTATAAAATATCATTGACTCCTTTCATGTTTGTGAAGTTTTTATAAAAACTTTACATTGCAGGAAGTCATTCCTCATCAAGAGATTCTTCTGATGCACAATAGACTAAGATATGAAATATGGGCATTGGCACTTGTGCATGAATAGATACATCATGAGGCTGCATATTGTTTAATTTTGTTCTTATTACTAAGCTTAGATTATTCGTAAATTTACCTCTTCTTGGACTCTTACAAAAATTATTTAGAAATTGATATATATGTCAAATATGAATATAATCTAAGAAAATGGAAAGGTTGGGTAGAATGCAAGCTTTGTATGTTGGCTTTAAAAGTATGGAATTGCCTCATTTACTTATCCTATTGCTTCTATCATCCGTCATTATTGTATTGTATTATCTTGCATTTCTTTCGGCCATTCTTATTTTATTGATGTTTTTTTCTAAATAATGTAATGCATGTTAAAATGTGTCCATTAAAGCAGTATTTATCTGTTGTAGAGATGGTTGTAGCTATTGGTTTTTCATTTTTTCTTGGTAGGTGTTGATGGGTGTTTTTGCACTTCTCAACACAGACAATGCACAAGTGCAATGCCTCTCTTGAAAGGTGAAAATATGCAACTAAGTTGTAGACAATCACTCCAAGCTCTCGTGGGTGTCAGGTCATGACAATGCCTAGAATAATTCAATTGGTTGATGTGATTTGTTGGTAATCACAAAGGGCATTTATGGTTGACTAAGCTTGGAGGGAATTGGACCTTCAAAAGGAGTTTTATGGAATTTTGGAAATGAAGTGTAGTTGCTGCAAGTTCAAAACAACAGTCTAAAACTCCCTTTCATTCATCAAATTTAGCTTTGTTATGATGTTGGAACTTTACCACAACTTCAATTTTCAAAGAAAAGTCAAAAGGGAAAAGGGATAGAGAGTTTCCTAGACCTGCAACCAATGTTGAACAGTAACAATGGATGATGCTACAATGGAAAACCTTCCTAAAACTAAGTTCCACTTAACCAAGGGCAGCCTACAGTCTCATGAAACAAGTGAAATCTCCTAAGGTTTGCAGATTTTCAACTATCGATTCACCATTAAAGCATGAACAATAGATGAAATTGGATGCAACAATACAAATAATGTTTAGACTAACTTTACACTATTGTTCATCATCAACAAACAACAAAAAGTATGAACAAAGAAGGCATCAACACCATAACATTCTTCACCATTAAAGTGCAACAATAAAACTAACAACTAAAGCAACTTGAAAGTAAAACAGCAAAGCTAAAATCTAATATTGAGAAGATGAATCGTGCACACATGTGAGGAAAACACAAGAATTCATCAAAATAATGCAATTCTCATTAAATTTCTATGACATGCCTTTACACAACAACTCAACTCTCTCTTTGAAAATGAGAGGAGACCCCTATTTATAGTTTTCCAAAAGTAAAATGAATGGCCAATATTTTCTTTCATTATGTGGCCTAGATTCATTTTACATTAGGGTTTCACCTACCCCCAAAATATAACAATATAAAATACATCTTTGTCTTTTCCCTATTTTGGTATCTAGTTGTCCTAGTACTGTAGCATTTTTGTCTTTTAGTGACTGCGTTCCTTTTAATTATACTGTCAAATATTCATTACCTATGACCGGTTTTCCTACATTTTTTTAGAGAGTAGCATACTCCACAAATTTTTCAATCAGATCCTGGAGCTTGTCCCATTCCATGATATCAGATTGGAGGATCTAAAAAGTCAGCTTCTTGAATCTCTTAGTGACTTGCTCCCAATGTTTTGTGCATTTGGGTGTGGCCTTGATAACCTGCTTAGATTGAGTGAAAGCCCTCACAACAAAGTCCATGAAATCTGGTGATAGTGCATTTGCAGCCCCCTTCTCCGTCTTCTTATGAAAGAATGACTTGATCTTCTTTGGATCTAGTTCTAGGGTGAGCATTTCATAGTATGTCATCATTTTTAAGTAATCTTCACTGTTAGTCTAGTGCTCTGTAACCCATTCAAGGTCAATCTTTACCTCGTGCAAGACCTTCTCTAGAACTTCATTTCTATGATCCAAGCCCATCTTCCAGGTTTCTACCAGCCAATGATCATCATCTATGAGCCCCAACTCCTTTTCCCATATTTTTCGAAGAAGCTTGAGAATGCTCTCGAGCTTAGGATACATGATCCTATACAACTCAGAGAACCTATTGCAAGTCTTCGTCATGTCCTCTAATTGCTTTTGCAAATATTGAAACTTATTAAACATTTGGCAGCATGGTGAATGCCCATGTCACCATTCTATATTACTCGATTGAACCAATCCATTGTGGACTTGGTCTAGTTTCTCATCTTCTCCATTTTGTGTAGTTTCTCCTTGGAGAGGAGAGCAAGTGTAGAAAACTCAGCAGGAGCCTCTTCTTCTATAGATGTCTATTGTTGATTATAGGGAGTGAGATCTGCCACTTGTTCCTTCAACTCCTCTTTGGTGGATTGATCTTTATTCATCTATTGCACTATGGTGGCCATCGACCCTTGGAATTTATCTATTTTTTGTTCGCGGGTTTCTAGTCCCAGATTGATTGTTGAAATGCTATAGTCGGTGCCTATATCTTTATTTGTCACAGGGGTGGCAATTTGCACCATTCTAGATCTAGAGGCATCCACTATGATGTGGGAACATACCCTGGGCTTCTTCTCTTTCCTTGTTTTTGTTTGGGCCCTAGCCAGTATTGACTCAATTTTGTCTTTTTGATCAACAACCATAGGAGTTTCTTTTGTAATTGTCACTCTAGCCAGTTAGGTACCTTAGTATGTTCCCTAGGTGATTCAAGATCACCTTCCTCTATTTTTTCACTTTGAGGTTGTTCCTCTTCATTGTCAGGAGCTTCTTGATCAATCCTTTCTTCTTTGTTTGAGTCTTCTATATGTATAGTCTTCCCTTTGTCCAAATCAGCAAAAGCTATATTCCCTTCAATGACATCTTTTTCTTGGGGTGCCTTCCCTTCTTCATGTTCGAGCTCAACATGATGCTCAAGCTCGGGGCTCTTTCTTGGTGCATCTTCTTCTTTATCTTTCTCTCTCTTCCTCCTTCTTGGGAGGCACTTCTTCTTCTTGGACCAGGCCCTTATCTTGGAAAATTAGTGGAGGCTCTTCGACTATCTCCACACCTACATTAGTGTCAACTTTCTCCTTAGAAAGATGTTCCTCAGGATTGGCCTTCTCACTTGCCTCTTTGAGCTGCTAGGATAGCTGCTCATCTAGCTCCTGGTCTGATGTTTCTATTATATATTGCTTGCTAAGGGCCTCACTATCTTCTAAAGAAGAAGATGATCTCTCCTCATCGGATGCCATTTTATCCAAGTTTATGTTTATCCCACCTTCTAGGTGCTCAAAGTAATCATCTCGGTAAAAGTTCTCGAGTTCCTCAACTATATCCTCTACAACCTCCTTTTTTGTTTTGCATGATGTTTCTCCATCCCTTTAGAGAGTTGCATTGTGGCTTCCATCTTCGGTGGTTCTGTAGGTGACAGAGGAAGAGGCAGAGCAGCAGCAAGTTGGTCCATTAGAGCTTGTACCTTGGGATCAAGGATTACTCCAGAGAGTTCATTGGGAAAATTTTGCATGTAAGTCGCGAAAGCATGCGGTAGAGTAAGAGGCGGCATAGTGACAGTGGTTATTGTAGGTGTTGGAGTAGAGAGAGTGGGTAGAGGAGGAGGGAGGAAAGGGGATGATAACAGGGATGTATTAGATGAGGAGGAGTCAAGTACCATTATCAGAGCCATCGATGAGGTGGAGGTGAGGTGGAATGAAATATCCATGGTAGACGGGGATGAGACATGCAGTGTCTGAGAGGTAGAAGGCGGAGGAGTGGCAACGGTAGCAATGACACCGAGAGTGGAAGTGGTAGGTGGTGAGCATGGCCACTTGGTTTCTTTGTCTCCCTCATGTTGGGAGTCCTCCTTTATGGTAGGCATTTCACTCATGAATCCCCATGTTCTCTTCACTTTCTTAGATGACTCTCCCTCGCTAGTCTTTCTAGAATACACCTTGTGCTTTGGCTTCCATTTGGGTGCATCATTTATTTTCTTTGACCTCATCACTAGTGGGGATTTAGGAGCTTCTTCTGATGTAGCAGGGGCTGCTCCACTTTCTATCTCACTTTCAAGCTCATCCTTGAGCTCACCATATGTCAATTCAATGCCCTATGTTTTGAGCTGAGCAATCTGGGCATCTATCCATTGTCTTGTTCTGTTTTCTATGGGTCACGTCAAAATATCAAGGTCGGTGACCTCTTCTTCATTCCAATCTATTACAGGCAAAGGAAAGTTGGCCACAACATTGAATATGTCATCAATAATATTATTGTCCTCCTCCACTATCTAGTCGGGCATAGGGAACAACTTCACTAACTTCATGAACTAGGCTATCATCCTCATATAGTACCTCATGTGCACTTCTTTTTCATCTGCATAGTTGTCCCAGAAGTCCTCGACTTGAGTTCAATGGGCATATTGTCTTCTGACCCATTTTTAAAATTTCCCATAAGGATCCATCCTTCCTCGGTCAGTGTGGAGCTCAAAGTTGTATTCTACCAGCTCCTTTTCTAAGTACTCTGCACACTGGGCAGTGGGACATGAATACATTCCTTGCCCAAAGGTCAAGGGATATGGAATCCCTGCTCGATGCTTGTTGCTCAACAACATGTGGGCATTTTGCAATTGTTGAGAGACCTCCAACAAGATCATGCGGTCATTGGGGTATCATGGCAACCGGTAAGGCCTCCCTGAGAATCCTTTTTTTCTAACATATGTAAATTTTGGGAACTGTATACCCAAACCATTGGATGAAGGCTCTGGCACTATGTGACACCCATCTCTCAAAGTCTCCTCCCAGGAGTCTGATGATATGTGCATTAAGGCATCGTTCACCCTCTGATATTCCCTCTTAAAGTTCTTATATTGTAATTGAGGGTAGCAATCATAGACCTTAAGATCTTTCTTTGTTCTGAAGTTGCCTGCAACAAAAAGTCCTTTGTATGGGAACTTCTCCACCAGGAGGTACACAAAATATGAAGTCATATAGAATTTGGAGCTCTTTTTAACTGCCATGAGTTGGTTGTGTAGGTTATCGCAAATCATTTTGGCCCAATGAAACTTGGTCTTGTCCTGAATGATCTCTTTGATAAAGTGAAACATCCACTCTTTGAAGAAGGCAGCAGTTGGTAGGCCCATTACCCTACTTAATAGGGTGACCAAGTCATGATATTCTTCATAAAATTCACTTATGAATATTTCTTGAGGTACCTTGGTAGCACTACCCCTCTTTTCCTTCAACCAGTGTTGGTTGATCAGTCTCTTGCATCCTAATGGGTCCGCCTTCCACATATTTTTAGCATATCCCTTCTTTGTTTCTTCCATTACATCGAATATGGGAATGTGGAATTTCCTACCGATAGATTTAGTGGATAGATCTACCAACACCCTACCATCATGGTGAATGATCTTTCTGTTATTGTGGTAGAATTCCCTACAAACCATGACCAACTCTGGAGCAACTAGCATAGGAGGAAAGTTAGCTTCCTTAGCAGGACCACTCTCTCTAATCTTTTGTGCATTCTCTATTGTGGGGTTGACCATCACCCTTTGTCGAAACTCATTTATGTCCACATGTCCAAGATTTGTGTCTGATATTGAATCCCAGGTAGAAGTGATCTTGGAGGTACACTCCACTCCATGAAATTGATACTTTATCTAATCTTTTTCTTATTTTCCTCTTGGCATCTTTGCAAGCTTCTTTCCTTTATCAACTTTCTCAGTAGGCCTCCCTGATGGTCCCGTAGTAGGTTCCATAAATCCTACATGCAAAGATGTAGTAAGTGCATTCATAAATAAATCAAAGGCAAACATTAATCAAATCCTACAAAACGAGAGTTGGATCCAATAATACATCATCAAAAGACCATAAAATTAATCAATATTCATCATTCAAGGTTCATTTGGATCATATACAAGAATGCGGGTCTAGGGATGTGAGATTCCCTAGGTTGGAAGCCATTAGGAAGGGCTGGGAGCAGGGCGGCACCAAAGCCACGAAGACCCACCGACGACCACCCCCAACAAAAGTTCCACTTTATGACTTTGCTAGTCAAAGTTCTCGAGGAGCAATTTGACATGTGCAAAAATTGGTGTGAAGCACTTAAATTTGCTTGATGGGGCTTTGATGCAATTGCAGGCCTAAGGTATGTGGGCGTAGAAAGGTTAGAGGTAATTTGGAACCTCCGTCGTTAAGCAATGGAATTCAAGGAACAATGACCCGCATGGGGAAGCTCACACTGCGGGGCCCGCAAACACTTCAAACGTTCAGGATCATATGCAAGAGTTTGATCAATGCAAGAGATGTAGAGGGGAGCTTTCAGGCTGCTATCATGTATTTGTTGTTAGGGACAACATTGGAGGAATGATGGTATGCAAGTAACGATCTACATAAGTGGATCCGTATCAAGTTTTCGGACCCAGTTTATGCCTTAGCAACTTTTAACTTCTGGGTAGGGAAAAAGTCCTCTACGAAACCCACCATGCAGGAAGCTGTGAGTGCATGGATGTTAGGGAACGACAGTGAGGAAACAACTACCCGCATGTGGCCACCCACACAAGATAGTCTTCATATAATTTTAACTTAGCCATTTTTCTGTAAACTTGGAACAACAATGAGAGTGTTAGAATCTGCATTATGGGTGGATGGGGTGACCTTGCTGCTAAACAACAGTAGTTGACAGATGGTGGGCCGCACGTGACAGCCCGCAAGTAGCGATCTGCAGGCCTCTTTGGACTTAGCATTTTTTTTATCAATAGGCAATGAAGGGAATGGCAGGGATCACAATGCAGGAGACAGTTGAGATTATGTCGTTAACTTACAATGAAAGGAAGGCAACGGTCCGCAAGCAGGCACCCACACGACCACTCTCGCATGGGGTTAAAGACTCGGTTGTTTCTTTCAAAAAATTTGATGTTTGAATAGGTGACGACGATGGCGGGAACACGATGAGAAGTGGCCAAGGTTAGGTAATTAAGCAATGGCGGTAGAGACATGGCCCTTCGCAGGTAGTAATCTGCATGGCAAGTCTCGCACAAAGTTAATAACTTAGCTACTTTCCTCAAATTTCAAGTTTTTTACAAGGACGACAGTTATGGGGGTGCAGGCCACAGAGAGCTTTCCATCATGCGAAGAACGCCAACATCACTTGAGGGTTCTGTAATGGCACAATCAACAAAACTAAGGGATTTTTCTGGTTTTGGGTGAATACCCGAATGTAGAGTCAACAATAGCAGAGGTAGTTGGGTGCTTCATAGTTTCAATCCAAGATTTTAATCATTATTATGCAAACTCTAGTTACAGAAGAAAACCCATTTGAGATTTTGAATGTAGGCGTACCTGAAAATAGCACGAGTATTGGATGGCAACGTCGATTTCAATCCGACTTGAGCTTATGCAAGTGCGGGCTCCCCTTTCTTTGTTTTCCTCTCTTGAAATTTTGAAAAACATTGGTGAAAATGATAGGTGTAGGCACCTATTTATAGGAAAAATTGCATTTATGACCCACATTTAATACTAGGTATGATGATAGGCATGGTAGTTGGAGGTACAAAGCCTCGATATGGCACAACTGTCAGATGACAGGGAGAGATGTGGGGCCCGCCATGTGGGTGGCCACCTAAGGCTGGCTGTTAGTTGAGCGGAAAAGGAATGACAATGGATCGCAAAAGGAAACCCGCAATTGTGGACCTACAGGGCCTAGAGGATGTCAAGGAAAAAGGCCAAGGGAAACCCATAGGGGCATTTATGCAAAATCCAAATACTTAGGAAATTTTAGGGTGGTGAATTTGGTCAACTAGAGAATGATGACTTTAATGTTCCTGACCACTTTTAAGCTCAAAAAGTGGGGGCATGAAAAATGAGGCAAAGGAAAAAGTGACCCAGTGAAAGCTAAAAGGAAAGAAGGGGTCCCCGGTCCGAAAGGGGCATGTGTGTTAAAGGCACAACAATAGGTGCTAGTTTCTTTCATAATATTTGATAATTGATTTGTCCAATCTATGAATTTTTGGCTATCTTTCTTTTGTTTTGCATTATGCTTTGTGTTACTTTTTGGCTTTCGTAGATCATGTTGCAATTGGTTGATTTGATTACTTTTTCCTAAAGTATTCAATAAAGATAAATGTCTATTGATTATTATATAGTCTTCTATAAGAAAAATTCAATTCTTTTGTCTTCTAACTTGCATCAAAATAGTTGCAAGTCTCTTCAATCACTCATTCTCTAATTTTTTGCAGTTTTATTTTAGTCCAACTCATTTTAGTGACTCATAGTTTCATTATCTTTTACTGGATTAATATAAATTATTTGGGGGTAATGACATCAGAGAAAATCTATAGCCTAGTCTCTTCTTAGTTTCATTTGAGTTTTCCATATTTTGAATTAAGGCCTTGTTGTCACATGAAATAACACCCTACTAAACATAGGCTCGACATTCTAATGACAGAATGGAAATAACCTCAAGGTGTGGGACCTTGTAGTTGAGGTTAGATCTTCAGAGACGGTCAACTTCGTTTTCTAAACTAGGTGCATATATGTTGGTCCAACCCAGCATATGAAATCCTATCACTAATCCTATTCTACCAACTCGCAGAGGAAATGGAGAGAAAGAATTGCATAAAAATAGAAGGGGGAGATGATACACTAATATTATATATGTTTCTTCCTACTTCGTACATCACAATGCATCAATAAAATAGTCATAAATAATTACACAACTCTTTATTCTACAAATTTCTAGGGGTACATATGGAGGTTAGGTTTGAAAAGATACCAGAAGGAAAGGAAGATTCACAACCAACACCTGCAAATGTGGTTGACTCAACATATAGACATAAAAAATGGTTAAAAAACATTCAGACATGAAGGTAAAAGAGATATACACAACATATCTAAAGGAGAGAAGAGGTAAAAATGACAACTTTCATTAATACAAAGGCATAAGCATGTTTACAGTTGTAGAGCACATAGAATTGTCGTGTTTTCTAGAGAATCCAAGGAAGAGCCCTTTATAATAAGCACAAAATTGACTTATATACAAGAGATAAATTCAAAAAACATTCCCAAGAAGAGTTTCCAACACTCTCTAAACCTCCACCATGCCTTCACATTGATGACCTCTGAGTATACGTGTAGAAGGATCATGGATATTGCCCACAATATCCATAACAAAATATGGATAGGGATGACCCTCTAATAGAAAGGATTCTACAAAACATAAATGAAGCATGGGTGTCATTTCCTTTCCCAAATCTCTACTCAAAGCATTAAATGTCATCTGTGTAGCCTTAGAAACTAGGATTGGATGTCTAAAGAGAGTCATTGGGCATTAATAACATTTATAGACTAAAAACATGCCTCTCAAAAATATCATTGGATTTTTAGGCTCGAGCCAATGATTGGATTAATAAATAAAACATTAAATTATTCGTAATCCCAAAAGGTTACCCTTGTTAGACATTGGGCATTGGGTCTACAAGGAAATGCTTGTCAAAAAAGTTGGAGAGAAAAGAATCCACAATCCATAAACCACAAAGAGAAAAACCTTTGTCAGACATCAGGTGTTAGACCCACCACATACCATATGTTGTGTCAAGGAAGAAGATGATACAAATAATTTTGAAACCGTAATCCCCGAGAGAAAGCTTCCATCGAATGTTAGTCATCAGGCCTACCACATGCTAGAAGAAAGAAGGAGGATACCAAAAGCCAAAAGTTTGGTGGAAAATATTGGAATATTACAAAGGAAAAGATATGTCAGGCATCAGATATTGGGAGGAAGACTCAATTCGTATCACAAAAATAAGGCATAAGATAGAAGGGAGACCCAATAACCAAGACCAAATATATGACATCAAGGATCGGGGATTGGTAGGAAGACTTAAGTCTTACCACAAAAATAATACAAAATATATAAGGGAGACCCAATTGTCAAAGAACAAATATATGGCACAAATAAATTAGTTTGTTGTGGAATTGGATAGTCATATGTTTATCAAAAGTTGCCTCAAAAGATACTAGTGAATGTAGATTTTCAATGGAACTACAAATGGAATAGAATCCTATGTCAAACCTTAAAAATAAGAAAGACATTCATTTAACAAAAGAAAAAAATAAAATGAATAAAATATTGTGGTCTAAACATGTGGAGCTGGAGGAAAAAGTATTGGAACAAAATGAAAATATATCACTTAATGAATTCACCAAAGTTCATAATTTGTACACATCAAAATCTCAAAACTATATAATTCATGTGCTCTTAAATTGAAGAATTCTTCTTCCATGTCCTTGACCTTTTCCTCCAAAATCTTTCTCTTATTTGATAATTTTGAGTGAATGGTTGATGCAGGGACTTTTGAAGGTCATAAATTTTGACTCGGTAGTTCATTTGAGCTGAAATTTTACGTGAAGTGTCTTAAAGAGCTTAATCTATTGGACCACGTATCGACACTTTTTTAGAGCCAAATTCCTTTAGATGAAGCCTCAAACTAGAATTTTAGTGTTTTTTCAAGATTTTACCAATTTTGAATTTTGAATTATTTTTTCATTCCTGCTTGTAATTAGATTAATGAGTTGATAAATAGTGTCAATCTTGTTAGCTTTGAATAATTAGTAACTTTCATAGGAGTTTGGATAAGCATGCAAAATTATTATTGGAGTAAATACGTCATCACCTAATAATTAATTAATCATTAATTAACAATTAAACACCTTTTACTTTAATTACTTAAGCTAAACTTAGGATTTGCTTTTTTATTATTAGATTGAGCTATATTTAGAGCATGTTGTCTCATTGTATTAGATTATGAAACTTGTTTCAATCTAATCAAAACCTAATATAAGGTCTATTTTTTTCTTTCATAAGCATTCACCTTTTATTGTAATCATTCATTCAAGTTATTACATCAATACAATTTATAAGGTTGTTGAGCATATCATCTTTCTTTGATCTCTCTTGTAATAGGATAATTGCTTATAGGTGACATCTAGGAGCTATGGGGTTCAATCATCAACTCTAACATGGTATCATAGCTCTAGATCTATAGCCTATTTTTCAAATTTTAAGGGATTCAATATTGAGTGAATTTTTGGTATACTTTAGAAAAAAATGAACCTCATAATTGTGTATGGAGCAACTAAACACCTAAAGATCAACTGTCATTTCATGAAAATCTAAGAAAAAAATTCTTGGTGATTTTTTTGTAAGGCATGTTTTTTCAAAAAATCTATACAATTGTATAAATTTATACATTTTGAACGGTACTATATAGTCTATGTAGATCATATGCAGATGTAGATCGTGTATGAGCAGTCACAAGAAAAGAAAATTGCAGCAACTAGTTTTAATTTTTTCATCGGATTTGATTTTTTTGTCACCATTTTTCTAGAAGTTGATAGCCTATTATTTTTTTGGCTAGGGATAGTTAAGCCCCTGCAAGATAAGAAGAACCAAGGGCTTTATCCCATACGACCACCCACTAAATGCCACCACTCATTCACTCCTTACTTCCACTGTGCTTTCTCACTCAACACCCGCACCGCCCCTCTAATTAGTTGCCCACCCCTTTGTGGCTCACCTTAGTCATGTGGGTGAATAGGGGCTAAGTTTCACTATCTTAGCATCTAGACACTAGCCCCTTGGTCCTCCATAGGACCTAGGGCTATTTTTTCAAGTCCTTGCTCCTCCTCAAGGCCATATTGAACATTTTTTAGTAAATCTAGTATATCTTGCATGTACAATCTTTGGTTTTAATGATCCATATATCATTGGAAAGTTGGTTTTGACCCTGATATAGTGGTGCAAGTGATTGTTACTAAAATTTCCCTTGATTAATTATATAGACCTCTATAGTCAAATCAAGTTGTTTTCGCTTAGGAGGTCATAACTTTTGACTAGGTTATTGAATTTTCATGATTCTTGTGGCATTAAAAAGCTAATTCATTCCTCTTCATAGATATCAGCCCTATTTTCTTAGAAAATTAACTATGTATTTTTATTTCAATTGGATCTCAATTTTTTGTTTTTTGGTTATTTTCTTAGAAAGCGTGCAAACAAGTCATTTTTTTCGGATCAAAAGGGAATTTTATTACATTGAGGGTGTCTATACTATTGTATTAGCTCATTAATATAATTTTTCAGCATGGATCCAACACATATATCTCTGATCAATCCATACAAAATTACTATGGTTGGAAAAAATAAATAGAAATACATCTAAAAAAAATAGGGCTATACAGAGTGGCCATTGGTACAAAACTTGAACCTAAAGGTTTCGTTGAGAAAAGAAAGTGGTTTAGCAAGTGAAATGAGGCTTTTGGGACATTATGCATGTCTGTGTATCCTAATCTTCTCTTTCATGTTGAATCTTGCACTACACCTAATCAGATTTGAAATCAATTGGAGTCCTTGTTTGGGAATTAGGATACTTTGAGAGGATTTCAGTTGGAGAGTGAGCTTATCGACTTGACTCCTTGATATTTTGATAGCATCCAAGACTTCTTCACCAAAATTAAGTCTCTCAAATTAGATATAGTATGGTATTAAAAAATATGTCACTCGGTTGATTCTTTCCATCCTTTCCAACCTTGGTACTAATTTTTTAGTTTTTGTTTCTATAGTGTAGAAAAAAATCCCTTTTTCACACTTAATTTGGGAATAATTAATATTAAAATGAGCTTAATTATGCCTTGATTTAGTTTGTAATGTTTTTTACACATTCACATTAAGTTTAGGGCCCTTCTTAATAAAATGAACTTAATTGTGCCTTATTTAGGGTGTTGTAAAGTGTATCCTTGCACTTTCACACTAATCTAGGGATTTATTAATTAATTTAGGCCCCTTTAATTCAAATCCAAGCCTAATTAATTATAGATTTCGAGGGATAAAGCCCGACATTCATAAATGATATTACACAACACTTAATTTTACAAGGTGTGTGTCCTAGGTTAGTGACCTAGGACCCATTTGCCACCTGGAAAATGGGTCCTCACTAGGTCATAGGACCCTAATTTTACATAACATTTAATATCCCCTAAAGCATGTCCTAGTTAAGTGTGCTAGGACCCATTCACCACATGGCGAATGGGTCCTCACTTGGACCTAGGGTCCCCCCTTGGGATATGTTTTTGGAGGTGTTCTAATGATTTAAAATTCAAGATATGATGTTGGCTTGTGTTATTTGAATTTCAAGATTTAATGATAAGACATGTAAAAATACAAGGTTATTTCACATAGTTTCATCCAAGCGACCTAAGACTTTCATGAGATCAAGAAATTTTCACAAGATAATTATAGAGTATTCAAGAGCATTCAAGAAGGCATTCAAAGATAGATTTGTAGAAGATTATTTCAACAATCAAAGGTCATTTCATCAAGTCAAAGGCATGGTGCATCAAGCATATTGTTGGGCTAATATGTTGATGTAGCATTGAAGATCCTATTCAAGCATTGTTTCATATCAAATTTCATGATCAAAATCTACATTCATTGAGGCCACTTCATGCTAGTTTGCAGATTTGTACTCCAAGGTTTCAATTGAGGATTGGTGAGTTGTGACATTACATTTTATTCATTCATCTTTCCTTTCATGCATTGTTTCATTACAAGGTTTAATTACCAAAACAAGGTTTGAACAAGGAAAACCCCTATCCCCTTACAAAACAACATTTTTTCCTCCTTTGATGTGTGATTGCAAGTTTTAGGTTGAAGATCTATTAGAGAGAAAAATTGGAGAAAATTGCAAAGTTGTCACCTTTCTTGAAAGATCATGGAAACTGAGCTACAAGATTTATTTTCAGGTTTTCGACAATCTCCAACTAGGATCTAGGAGTGCGAAAATTGAAGAACATAACATAGAAATTGATTTTTCAGAACCCTAGCCAAGACCCATTCGCCATAGGGCGAATGAGTCCTTAGTGAGGCCCAAAAAAGAACTTTTTGCAACAGGTACACAACATTTAACCTTCTTAAAAATTGTCTTTTGATTGCTATATTGGTTAGGTTTGATTTTTTATTCTCATTTATAATGCATTATTACCCTCATAACTGAGTGAAACAAGAAAGATAGGTTGCATCCATTTGGTTAATCCATCTTGGATCACACACCTCCACCCTTTATTTTTCTATGTTTCAGTTTTTACCTTTTATGATACTAGATATGCACTTGGTATCAGCTTCACTATGCCTTCACCTAATTTTTTTGTTGCATCACTCACTTGAGAGTAGGAAAATTTGGTATAGACGATCTCAATGAAGTTTTCCAAACAACTCTTATTGCATCACCAAGCACTAGAGATGTGAAGGATTCAAATGAAAAAGGTAAGTAATAGAAATAGAAGTGTTCCAATTAATATGAGCAATCCATGGAATCACATTTCTCAAATTCTTCTTCCTCTTCTGAGAGGGACTCATCTAAGAAGGATTGAACAAAATGTACATATTGCAAAAACTTAGGACATGATGAGCAACAATGTTATTCAAAGTAGATTGATTAGCTGAAGCATCTTCTACAAAAGAATCATATCCAATTGCCTTCATCCTCTTCTTCCAATTTAGTGCCTTCATAATTGAGGTCATCCACCATGGCACATAGAGTCAATAAGATGAAAGGCCATGCTCTCTTTACATTCATCAATCTTCAGTCTAGTAGATGGTTTCTTGATTCAAGAGGCTCACATCACATGGTTGCATCTTTGGGTATATTCTCTTCATATGAGCCTTGCACATTACCACATATTTTGATGGGGAATAACACTTATATGAGTATTATTAGGAAATGATCCATAGAAGTCTCCAAGGGCTCGGGACTTTCCCAATGTTTTGAAGGGCTCTAGTGTCAGGGCGTTCTTTCCACAGCATGGGAGTGTGACAGAAAAATGGGGGTTAGGGCACGACTCGAATGACTCGGTTGGAGATGAGGTCTCTTATCCAGTCTAGTATGGTGGTTCCACTAAAAGTGCCACAAAAATGTGTTCACACTTCCCTATTTGCCCCTCCTCTAAAACATCGAAAGTCCACCAGGATTTTTTGGCATTGGAAAGGGAGGGTTTTCTATGCAACCATGCTTTTATTTGTTGGTTTACGAAGACGTGGTCGAAGCTTTGTGATTTGCATGCTTGGGTATCAGAAAAATGGAAATAATTCTTGGAAGGTGAAATCATCATCTACCCCTATGCAAAGGGGCTCTTCATTTTAGAGTTAAATTCTCAAGAAGACAAGGAATTGGTGTTGGAAAATGGTCCATGGATCTTCCAAGGAGATTTTATGTGCTAAAAAACCATGGTTCCCAGATTTCAATCCGCATAAAAAAAATTTCTCCACTGCATTTCTATGGGTAAGGCTTTTGTATCTTCCCATTCATTTTTGGGAACTATATTGCTTGAGGTCTATTGGAAATAGCCTCAGAAAGTACCACTATTCTTCTAAGGAAACTATTAATTATCAAAATTTGGTGTGTGCTCGTATCTGCATCAAAATGGATCTAGCTAATGATCTCCCTACTGATATTTTGTTGAAGGTGGGTAACAGAAGCAAGAGGCAACCAATTGATTATGAAAAAATTGCTTTCAAGTGTAGGAAATTATTCTCAACAAAAGACATTTCCTCTAAATGTTATTTGCAACATGATTTGGGTTATTTGAACTCGAGCAAACCAACTTGGTGGATTGGGGCTGAATATCAACACTACATCAACCCACCTAATCCACCTAATAACTTCTTGAAGGAAAGCTCTTCTCCCTACCAAGGAGTGTACTTTGGCCACATTTTCAAAGGATGCAGCTTCTACAATCCTCTCCAAAGGTAGTGAAGACTCCAAGCCCTCATTTTATCCTGCTCCTTTGAGTTGCCCAAGCCCGGGGGTGATGGTTTGTCCAAATTGGGTGAATTGGTGGGGGAAGCCCCTCCCAGCAGTTGCAAATCATGTTACTTTGGATTCCTCACAATGTGATAATGATTGGACTGAGGTGAAGAGAAGGAAACCATTGGCCGGGAAACACCATATGTTACTTAGATCTACCACAAAAGGTGGTAATAATGGGGAAAGGGTTTAAACCTTTTTGGACATGAATTGTAAATCTTTTTATTATTGAATATAGAGTGCTACCCTCCCTGGTAGTGATTTAAAAAAATAAAAATAAATAAATATTTTTTTTTGCTTAGTCAAAATAGATAAAAATCTATATAGACACAAAATCAAATTTTGAGTTTTGTATTAATATATATTTTTATCAATCATAAAAAATGTAGTTGAACTTGAACAATAGAAAAAATCAAATATAAATTCACTTAATTTTTTTGCTTGGCTTCTATGATATACACCATTTCTTCGTTGATTTCTTTGTACACTTGCAAAAATTAGAACAATTGGTTAAGGTAATGGTTAAAAATATTTGACAATCCTACTAAAGTGCTAAGCAATTGGAGGTGGAAATGATTAACTTTTAAAAAGGGAATTAAGCTATTGTCATATAAGCCATTCATATTGGGGTGTGTCTTGAATTTCCTTTAGATATCTATTTTCCTAACCAACAGCTCATATACTCAACTGTTTTGACAACTATCCTATGCAAAATGTATCATCTAAGAGTCTTATTTTTATTCTAGAAAAAATCACTTGAAGCATATAAATGTATTCTACATAAATATGCATTTAGGTCATGTTTAGCTTGTCATCAACACTAAATGAACCTAGTCTAAATATGTGTTTTTTTAAAGCATCTTCAATTCTAGAACAAAAAGGTTGTTTGAATTGCTTATAGTTGTCAACATCTATAACATCTAATATTCTTTCAGCACTATTCAAGAAGAATGATATCCTTGATATAGAACAATAGACACCTTTGATATAGCAAGAGAAAATAATACATACTAGATAAATAACAAAAACAATTTGCAAATACTTAACAATGGCAACCTCTCTTTGTTTTGTAGAGTGGCCAGTTTTAAAAAAATTTTGGATACCTCACTTTAATTGAATGAATATGCATTGTTTCTACCACCTTTACATCTAAACAAATATGCATGTAGATTAGTAGTCGTCTATAATATTAAGTTGGTTAAAATAAATTAGTATTAAATATAATGTGTTAGGATTTATTACCAAGAGCACTAGAATCTCAAAATTTACCATAGTACATTTTATTTATTTATTTCTTTCTAGTACAATTTTTCCTCCACTCATGCAAAATATACATGAAGACATGAGTGTTGCACAAAAAAATGATCAAAGTTCTTTAGCCTTGCAACTTGTTTGTTATAATTTATTGTCACGATTACAAGAATGTAGAAATAATTAATTACAACACAACTTCCATATTTATTTAATATATATTGATTTGCTTCAAAAAGTGCATCAACATATTATTATACAAAACCATTATTATTGTTATCAATTGAATTTAATATTAATGTACTTAATTGATTCATTTGTTGGTTTTTTTTAAGCATACAAACACAATGTACAATGTGCTTTGCAAACCAAATTTGAAAACTCAATATTTATTGTTATTTATTTATATTATACATTATAACTATAATAATAATAAAATACAATAAGTGGGCGGATGGGTGGGTCCCTCCCCTGCCTCTCCTTTGACACCCAATACTGGGGGTGTGTGAGTTGGCTACGAGACAGAGGGAGAGGACGCTGAGATGACACATCCACGTCATATCAGGGATATCCCTAGTTCACAGAAGGGAATGTTGGCCTTCTTAATGAGGACGGCTCGTTTGAAGCGGGGATTTAATGTTCATCAGAAAGCAGGTTTGGCTTAGCTTTCATGTCTTCCATGCGGTGACACGCCACGTACGACATCCATTGATAAGACTATAGTTTAGCCGGGTGGCGGTTCACTTCACTTGAAGTGATTATAGTTATAAGGTGTTCGAACTATGTCCGTAGCCATCCTTCATAGCAAGGATTCGAAGATCGTCCTTTCATTATTTCAGCTTTTGTGCGATGGCCAAGCGGATTCTCATAGGTTTATTTTTGGATCCGTTAAATACATTTCTGTGCTTGGTTTTTGCATTCTGGTTTTGTTTTCTTCTTGTGCAGGGTGTAGCAGTTATCATGGAGGGGTCGAAAAAATTGAAATTCACCATACATATTTCCTTAGATGGTTTGGAATGCTTCGGTGTTGACACGCCGGTTTCTCTGGTCACCACAGAGAGACAAATTGCTTTCAGGGAAATCACAGATCAAAGGCTGAAATGGATTTTGCTCGAGGAAGATCCTGTGTTGCTGGTCGCGATTAAGATGGTTCTGGGAAAGGAACACTTGCATCGAAGGGAATATGCCAGAGACAATGCTCACATTTCCTCGCGTTTTCTTGCAGTGTTATTGGACCTGGAAACCCCGAAGAAGTTGGCGCGAGAGTTGATGGAGCATTTGTTTTGCATGGATTTACTCGGTGGACTGGAAGATACATTGAAGGCGGCCCTTTTGGGTAAAGGTATCCCGCACCTGGCTGATTTTCCTCTCTTATGGCACTCGGAGGAAGCTATCAAGGTGTATCCCTTCCTCCTTGATCTCAAAGGGCCAGCTTTGTCTCGCCACAGAAAACTTGCGGACGTGGCCGTGGAGTTCTTGAAATGCAAATTAAAGTTTGTGTCGTCAGAGGGTATTGACTGGTTGGAGGGATTTGTCTATTTTGCGAAGGTCAATGGTTTTATGTAAGGGTGGCTCTGTGTCTAAAATCTCTAATTGTTGTTTTTTGTGGTCTTCTGCATTTTTTGGCTACCTGGTTCAAGTGGGTTGTGGCTCAGTTTGTAAACCCTCGTCTTTGTCCTCATGTTTTAATGGGTAGTTGTTGTTGCTTGTTTGGGTCTAGGGAAATCTTGATTTTGAGTTGGTTGGGCTATCATCTTGCCCGACGATGGTGGTGGATGGTTAAACCTGCATTGCAGATGCTTGTAATCCTCTTTTATTTCAATATAAATTAGATCTCGTGCGTATCAAAAAATAATAATAATAATAATAATAATAATAATAATAATAATAATAATACAATATAATTGTTGACATGAAAGTGTGCACCTTTGCTAAGCTTATAGAATCACTGTCACCTTATGAAACATGGGATGATCTCCCTAAGTGTGGGCACAGATGATGGAGATCAACCTCCATAGTAGGTCGGTACCCTTGATGCTTCACGGAATTGTGATTTTCTCCTAATATAATAAAACTACTTATGCCATAGAAAAAGGATAGAGGACTAAAAAATTTGAACATAAAACTATGGATAGTGATGCACCAAAACATTGAAGAATAAATTTTTAGACTCTTTTGCATACAATTCTCAATGAAAAGACATTTTTTCTCCCACAGCCTTACTATTCTACCTTATGTTCTGAGTTATTTTGCTAAAATGTGACCTATCTCTATTGTTTTAGGAGGAAAATGAGTTCTTTTCATAACTAAGTCAACTAATCTAGGTGTTTTCTAACTACTAACCAACACATAAAGAAGAAGTTACATGTTTTTCAGGTGTTAAATAATAATGCATGATTTAGAGGTTTTAGTATAAAACATAGGAAAATTTGCATAATATTAATCAAAACACAACATGAACTAGTACAATGAAGGTGAAAATTTGCATTTTTATTGATAAAGATGCCTTAAAATTTTACATATAGTTTAAAATATTATTTGATTTGATTGGAGATGCTTGAAAAGTGAAATATTATAATGCTTTTTCAATCTCAAGACTAATTTTTTGAGTTATAATACACAATATGACCAAAGAGAATTTTTTCCAAGTTACAAAACTTTAGCCAAAATGATGTAAAGCAAGGTTGTGATGACCTAAACCAACACAAAATCATCAGACCCAAACTAGAGACTAGCCCTTTCAATCCTATTCGTTCAACCTTTCTCAAACACACACCTAGAGACTTGTAGCCCTCAAAATCTACCTTTTGGAGATATCTTTTAGAGAAGGTCGTACAGAGCCTAAAAAAACACCAATTGAGACTCACTTCAAGTCCTAACACAACATACCAAAATATCCTATGAGGTTGTTTAGGAACAATATGGAAAACCAATTGATTGCCCCTATTTTTAAGCCACCAAATAGCCCTCTTTTACAAAGGAGGTACCCCCAAAACACCTAGTTATCACCAAGAATCAATTGAAAGTCCTTAATTGTGTTACAAAACTTCAATTTCCAACATCATTCCTCAGAGCCATGACCTCTAAGACACCGTACTTCAAAACCATCACTTTGCATACAATTGGCAAGGGTTTATTGAAAGTCTTATCTCTTGTGCTAATATAACCCAACCAATGCCACCAGTAGTTCAAAATGGTCTGCACAAACTCAAAAATCCCTTACATAGATAGTTCCTTCAACATTTTATCAAAACCTTGTTTCTACACCCCAATTTCACTTGAAAAACTCACTGTTCTACCCTAGGGCATCACCCAAAATCTATCAATTTGACTCCTCTACCTACTAAACCATGAAAATACCTAATTCATAATGTATTTAGTGAGTGGAATGGGTCAATTTAACATTTTAAATGACTATCAACCCTTAATACAGAGTTAACAAGGCTGCTACAGAAAAATGAAAAAAACTCTCTCAAATCTCAATGTTAGACTCTCACAATTGATACAAATGAGAGCTAATTCATGTCCCTACAAAACACAATGATATTAAGAGCATTTATTGTTTTTTTGGGTCCATACAACTTCTGAAAAGTGCAAAATAATAGAGAAAATGTAGAGAACTCGTTGTTATTGATAGGAATGATTCAATACAATCTTCAACAACCCATGCTCGAGCCTTTCAGAGGCCTTATATAATTTATTACATCAAAAATCTGTTGGATGTTGTGGTTGTGTTGCTGATATGTGGTTTTCATTGATGTCAACACTATTAGCATTGATGTATTGAAGGTTGTATATGTCAAGGATATTGTGAAAATTTTTAAAATAAGAGAGTTGTAGGTTGACAGTGGAACAATGAAGGTCATGAAGGTGTCTTGCTCAGTACATTGATGATCAGTCATTGTGGATTAAAGGATTAATTGCTGAGTGTATCTAGTTTATCCACCAGAAGTTTCAGAGGTCCACGTGAAGATTTAATCGTGTTATGAATAGTTGTGTTATGACATTTTTTTTGTGGCTTCAGTTAGTGTTCCTGATTGAAGTTGGTGTGATTCTACTAATCTCAATTGCTTTGGATGCTTCTCTATTGATTCTTGGTGCTTGTGGATGTTTCTAGATCATGCTCTATCTTTGTTGCATGTTCATGTTGATCGGTGTGCTCGTGGTCGGTGATTTTTCTCTTGTGTGTTCGGGTTTTTATGTTCTTAGCCAACATGGTGGTCATAACATGTTGTGGATCCTTGGAGATTAAAATTTGAATGTTTGGTGCACTCGAGGAGGTTGTTTTAAGTCTTCATTATGTTGTGGTCGACGGTGTTTGATTCGCATTGAAAATTTACTTGTAAATTTGGGTCGACATTGTGTATATGTTTTATATTTCATATTTTATTCTAGCTGACAAATTTGTTGATGTAAATCCATGTTGTGGATATATAAGAGAAGATTTTTGTGCAAAGTTAAGGTGTGTGTGTGAGCAGAGGAAGAGCAAGTGTGCGAATAGTGATCTAATCATTCGATTCAAGAGTAGAGTGTGAAGAAGTTTGAGCGAAGTGTGGAGTGTTTTTGTGCTTAACAAGAACTGTAATCAGGCTTTTGTAGAAGCTATTTTCTCAGTTCATACCCTTTGGATCTAATCTGAATTTCTGTAAGACAGTGTGTCTTCTTTGGGTAGTGAGCCCTCTTGTATTTGAGTAGTGAGCTCTAGGCAGTGTGCCTGAATGCATGTGCATTCCCATTATTCTTCTTTATACTTTTAATAGTGTATAATATAGTGGACTGACATCCACCATGGTTTTTCCCCTAACAGGGTTTCCATGTAAAAAATATTGGTGTTCTCTATGTTTCTAATGTGCTGATTGTTTGTGGTTTATTGTTCATTCATCAAATGTGAGATTAAAGTTAAGTTAAGTTTGAAAAGTTTAAATATTTTGTGACAACTGATTCACCCCCCCTCTCAATTGTTTTTCCTTGTTTTTCCAACAATTGGTATCAGAGCTGGTTCCTCTGAAGAATTTTAAAAGCTTGAGGTGATCCGAGATGGCATCATACAAGAAGGACAACCCTAGATTCGATGGAACAAACTACTCTCTATGGAAATCCAGAATGGAGTGTCATTTAAGGTGTATTGGTGAACCCTTCTAGAAGATTACAAAGAATAAATATTTTATTCCTCATAATGGTCCTTCCACTCCTTGTGAGATTATAGAGGCTAAGATTAACATTAGGGTTGTTGAAGCTTTGTTGAGTGCTTTAACAAATTCAGAAATGACAAATCTGATGGATCTAAAAATATCTCATGAGATCTGGAAGAAGTTGGAGACTTTGTATGAAGGAGATGAACTTGTGAAGGTCGCTAAGCTATAGAGCTTGAAAGGCAAGTATGAAACCTTCAAGATGGGTGAAGATGAAAATATTTCTTCTTTTATGCAAAGAGTAAATGAACTTGTGATGGGTATTAGATGTGTCGGTGGTACCTTGGATGAATAATAAATTGTAGCTAAAGTGCTTAGATCATTTCCTCCCTCTTACAAATCAAAGGCTCATGCTATTGAAGAGCTCATAACAGTGACAAATGTGACAAGAGATATGTTGATTGGTAAACTTGTTGCTTTTGAGTTGAGTGAATTTGGTGATTCTGCTCCCAAGACTAAATCCACATTTAAGGCCTTTGTATTCAGAAGAAACAAGCAAAGATATGATCTAGGAGAAAGTTCTAGAAAGACTTTCAAGTATGAGGAAGAGATGAAGCAACTTGAAGATGAAGAAAGAGAGGTAGAAGAGCTGGAAGCACTGATTGTAAAGAAATAAGGTAGAGGACAAGGTAAGTATAAAGGAAAGTTTCCTATTAAGTGTTTCTCTTGTAGTAAAATAGGTCATTTTGCTTCAAGGTGTCCTGAAAGAGTTCCTAGGTCTAAGCTTAACAAACCTAGATTTCAAAAGAAATGCTATTATGTTGAAGAAGGTGTGACTGATGAAGAGTCTAATAAAGAAAATGCAAATGAAGATGAATTGGTAAGAAAATGAAAATGAATATGAATTGGTTTTCATTGCTATCAAGGAAAATGGTTTGGTGGCTACTGAATCTGCTAAAGTTGAGAAAGCTCTTGCAGCCCAAATTGAAGAAAAGGATGAGTGGGTTATTGACAGCGGATGCTCACACCATATGACTGGTGACAAAAGAAAATTTGTAAGTCTAGAGAAATATGACGGTGGGGTTGTAAGATTCAGAGATAACAATGTTGGTGTGATTCATGGCAAAGGATCTATTTTTCTTGGTGGTAAACATAACACTAATGATGTCCTTTATGTTGAAGGCTTGAAGCATAATCTGTTGAGTGTTGGAAAGATGGTGGACAAGGGTTATGATTTTCAGTTCAAAGATGAAAGATGCAGGATACTTGAAGTGTTGTAAATACGATTGCTTCAGGTACAAATACAAGAGGTAATAGTTTTCACCTAAGTGTTGCTAATGTAAGTTGTTTAATTGCTCAAGTAGATGAAAGCTGGTTATGGAATATGAGGCTGTGTCATGTGAATTTTGATAACATTTTCAAGGTAAGCTCCACTCAAGCAGTAAGAGATCTACCTAAGCTAGTGAAGCCTACTAACACAATATGCAAGGAATGTCAGATGGGAAAATAGACTAGAGTTTTTTTTTGGAGCAAACAACATCATTCTAATGGAATACTAGAGCTGGTGCATACTGATTTATGTGGTCCCTCTAGAATCAAAAGTCTAGAAGGAGAAAGGTACTTTATGTTTCTTATTGATGATTACTCTAGGATGATATGGGTTGCTTTCTTAAGAGAAAAATGTGAAGCATTAGAGAAGTTCAAAAGTTTCAAAGCTATGATAGAGAATGAGACAGGTCTGAAGATAAAATTCCTAAGGTCAGACAGAGGTGGTGAGTTCACTTCTCAGGAGTCCAATTATTTATGTGAAGAGCATGGAATCAAAAGACAATTATCTACTCCCCAAACCCCTCAATAGAATGGAGTTTTAGAGAGAAAGAACAGAAAAATTCTGGATGCTACTAGAACAATGATGATAGAAGGAAATGTGCCTCACATCTATTGGAGAGAAGCTATAAACACTGTTGTGTATACTCTAAACCGAGTAAATGTCAATGGTAATTTTGGTAAGACTCCTTTTGAACAATGGTTTGGTTATAAGCCTACTGTTAAATATTTCAAGATCTTTGGAAGCAAGTGTTATATCAAGAGAGATGAGGACATAGGAAAATTTGATGCAAGAAGCGACGAAGGAATATTTCTAGGTTACTCTACTAAAAGCAAGGCTTACTGGTGCTATAATAGAAGATTGAGAAAAATGGTTGAAAGTGAAAATGTCAGAGTTGATGAGGACTCTGCTAGGTCATCCAGCTACTATGGATATGATTCAGATGACCGACAAGAAAATAAAGACAAAGGGAAGAATTTTGAGACACATAATCAAGTTCAAATTGTTCCAATAAATCAAGAAAGTTAGGAAGGAGAGACAAGTGGAAGTGCAAAAGAAAGAATAGAAGAACCAAAAGTATGAGTGAATCCAAAAAATTTGAGGTATGTGAGATTGAATCATTCAGAGAATCAAATTATAGGAGAGAAGAATAAAGGTGTGCAGAATAGAAGAAGGATTGCAAAAGAATATTGCATGATCTCCAAGACTAAGCCTAACAATGTCAATGAAACTTGTAATGATGAACACTAGTTGGAAGCTATGAAGGAAGAACTGATGCAGATTGAAAAGAATGATGTATGGATTCTTGTTCCCAGACCTAAAGATAAAAATGTGATTAGTACTAAATGGGTCTTTCAGAATAATTTGAATGAACAAGGTGAAGTGGTCCAGAATAAAGCAAGACTGGTATGTAAAGGGTATTCACAAATGGAAGTTATTGATTTTGAAGAAACCTTTTCCCATGTTGCCAGAATTGAAGCTGTAAGATTATTTCTTGCTTATGCTACATATAAGAACTAAATTTTTTATCAAATGGATGTAAAGTCAACCTTTCTAAATGGTGAGTTAGAAGAAGAGGTATATGTTGAACAATTGGATGGATTTCAATTGACTAATAAGGAAGACATGGTTTTTCAATTGAAGAAAGCTCTGTATGGACTCAAGCAAGCCCCCAAAGCCCGGTATGCTAGACTAGATAAATACTTGCTAAAGCTTGGATTCAATAAAGGTACTACTAACAACAACTTGTATTTTAAGTTGGATCATGATAAAGAGTTGATTATTGAAGTCTTAGTTGATGACATTATTTTTAGAGGAGATGATGATCTATAAATCAAGTTTGCTGATGAAATGAAAAGTGAATTTGAAATGAGTATGATTGGAGAGATGAAGTTATTTATGGGATTGCAAGTCACTCAGTTAGACAATGGGATTTTCATATCTCAATCCAAATATGTGAGAGAGTTGTTGAAGAAGTTTGGCATGGAAGACTCAAATCTTGTTGGTACACCCATGGTAACCAGATGTAAGTTAACATAGAATGATGATTCTCCTAAGGCAAATCAAACAAGATGCAGGTCAATGATTGGTAGATTTCTCTACTTAACTCAGACCAGAATAGACATCATGAATGTTGTGTGTATGGTTGTTAGATATCAAGTTGATTTGAAAGAATCTCATGTGACTATTGTAAAGAGAATTTTTCAGATACCTGAAAGGAACAATTGATTTTGGGCTTTGGTATACTAAAGATGATGATCTTACTTTGAGTGCCTATATTGATGCAGATTTGGGTAGGAGATGTAGATGATAGGAAAAGCACTAGTGGTGGTGCCTTCTTCCTAGGGAAGAAGTTGGTATCTTGGTTGAGTAAAAAGAAGAATTCCATATCCCTATCTACTACTGAGGCAAAGTATATTGCTGCTGCAAATAATTTTACTCAAGTGTTGTAGATGAAATAGATGTTGAAAGATATCAGAGTAGTATATGATGAGCCAATTTCCATATACTATTACAACTCAAGTGCAATAAACATATCAAAGAATCTGGTGCTACACTCTAAGACCAAGCATATATCAATCAAGTTTCACTTCTTGAGGGAGAAAGTGAGTGAGAAAGAATTTAGACTAGAGTATGTTCCTACCAAAGAACAGATTGCAGACATTTTCACCAAGCCATTTCCAAAGGATACTTTTGAGTATCTCAGAGGGATGCTAGGGGTAATTACCCCTCTTGATATGAACTAGAGATGCATTTGTTTGCATCAATCTATGCATTTCATGATCATATTCTGATCCGGATTAATGTTTCTATGGCTGCTACTTAGGGGGAGTAGTCAGATGTGAAAATTGTGGTTCAAAGCTTGTATGTGGAAATATAATGCTTATCTTTTCCATTGATGTCAAAGGGAGAGAAGATTCATGTGAAAAACTATGAATTATCTGGGGAGAAAAGCCTTGTGGAGAAGACCATGTAGAAGGAGTTGAGGAGAAGAGTCAGAATCTAAGGGGGGGTAAGTGTTGAATGAGAGTTACGTTGATGGTGCTTTTCACATCATGTGTTTCCATTAATGACAAAGGGGGATATTGTTGGATGTTGTGGTTGTCATTGATGTCAACACTATTAGCATTGATGTATTGAAGGTTGTATATGTTGAGGATATTGAGAAAATTGTTAAAATAAGAGAGTTGCAGGTTGACAGTGGAACAATGAAGGTCATGAAGGTTTCTTGCTCAGTACATTGATGATCAGTCATTGTGGGTTAAAGGGTTAATTGCTAAGTGTTTCTAGTTTATCCACTAGAAGTTTCAAAGGTTTGTATGAAGATTTAATCATGTTATGAATAGTTGTGTTCTGACAGGTTTGTTGTGGCTTCAATTAGTGTTCTTGATTGAAGTTGATGTGATTATAGTAATCTCAATTATTGCGGATGCTTCTCTGTTGATCCTTGGTGCTTGTGGATGTTTCTAGATCATTCTCTATCTTTGTTGCACGTCCATGCTGATCAGTGTGCTCGTGGTCGATGATTTTTCTCTTGTGTGTTCAAGTTTTTATGTTCTTGGCCGACATGATGGTCGTAACATGTTGTGGATCCTTGGAGATTAAAATTTGAATGTTTGGCATGCTTGAGGAGGTCTTTTTAATTCTTCATTATGTTGTGGACGATGGTGTTTGATTCACATTGAAAATTTACTTGTAAATTTTGGTCGACATTGTGTATATGTTTTATATTTCATATTTTATTTTAGCTGAAAAAGTTATTGATGTAAATCCATGTTGCAGATATATAAGAGCGGTTGTTTGTGCAAAGTTAAGGTGTGTGTGTGATCAGAGGAAGAGCAAGTGTGCAAATAGTTATCTAATCATTTGATTGCAAAGCAGAGTGTGAAGAAGTTTGAGTGAAGTGTGAAGGAGTGTTTATGTGCTTAACCAAAACTGTAATCAAGATTTTGTAGAAGCTATTTTCTCAGTTCATACCTTGCGGATCTAATATGAATTTATGTAAGACAGTGTGTCTTCTTTGGGTAGTGAGCTCTAGGTAGTGTGCCTGAATGCATGTGCATTCCCATTATTCTTCTTTATACTTTTAATAGGGTATAATATTGTGGACTAACATCCACCATGGTTTTTCCCCTAACAGGGTTTCCACGTGAAAAATCTTGGTGTTCTCTGTGTTTATGATGTGTTGGTTGTTTGTGGTTTATTGTTCATTCATTAGATCTGAGATTAAAGTTAAGTTTGAAAAGTTTAAATATTATGTGACAACTGATTCACCCCCCCTCTCAGTTGTATGTCCTTTTTTTTCCAACAAAATCAACCACCTAAATGTCTATAACTACTTTTCAAATTCCTATGACCCTTCACATTCTAGAAAAGTTGCATTTTTGCATTTCATCTTGACAACTTTTACATTTTTGCAACTTTTTCCATTTTACCACAAATGACTCATAAATCACCTAATTACATGGAAAATGGTCTCAATAGACCTTATTTAATGTAAATAGACCCTATTTAATGCAAAAAAGACCCTTACACCTATACTCAACATATTGACCTCCTATTGTAAACTCTTTTATGCTTAGTGCTCCTGCACCACAAAAATACAAGAATTGATCCTAAATTGAGCTTGGATTTCTTTTTGTATATCCCCATGTTGGAGAAAAGGTAGGAAAAACTAAGATTATTAAATGTTCTTTTTTCCCTTGAGTTGACTGCCTTCTTTCTACCTAGGAACTTAAAGATTGTCCCTTTTTTAGTTGAATTCTATAACAATTCCAAGTTGGAGTTGAGGAAGGTTGTTCTTGACCCTTTCAACCTTCATTGGCACCCTAAAAGACTCCAAAACTTTTCCCCCATTCCTAAATACTTGCAATTGTTATCTCTATTATGCTAGATAGGTGGGTAGTTAGTCAAACTACCTTCTATATATTTGAAACTTCTCATTAGATGTTTGGATAGTGTTTTATAACTACCCCAAACTGACTTTAATCTCCTCCATAATTTACATCAAACCTCTAACTACTTCAAAATTTCCTTGCAAATAAATAGGATGTGTGTGAGGAATTCGAAATGGTTAGGAGACCTAGGAGGGCATGGGAGAACTTCTAGGATAAATATTTGACACATGTCATCACTTCTTCAAGGCATCATCAAATTGATATCTTTATTAAATAGACACTGCAATTTGCAAAATATCTCTATGTTTAGATCCCTTGACAGGTCCATTTCTTGAAGAATGTCCTCAAATAAAACTCTCTTCACATTGTCATCTATTAGTTTGGTACCTTGCAACTACAAATGCTCCTAGATACCCTGATATCCTCGTTAAGGTTGCCCCCTTAAAAAATTCTTGTGACTATCATAAAAATGAAAATTCTCATGTATCTATATACTGTCATCTAGGAACTTTTTTCATGCTTCTTTGTTCTAAATCTTCACATAAACCTTGTTACCATAGGTTTGTAAATGCATTGTACTGAGCATGACAATTTTTTCTCTTGACCTTTTATTTAGGGATCTTAAGGTGACAAAGGCTATCGTTCTTGTCCTTTTGTATAATCTTTAAAATTACCCTCTATATTTCATAATGTCATTAACTATCTTTTTGATGGATACAAAGGGCTTGAAAAGGTTTCATATTTGTATGATATTTTTTAGACCTTAAAATGTCATGATAGAGACCTCTACCCTTTTGTGTTTGTTGTCACACTACCACTCAAGACTACACTATACTTCCCTCTTCTTATGTGCAAGCTATACATGTGTTTCCCATTGAATGTGTCTTGGATTTTGATACTTGACTCAATTGATGTTGTATTGCTTTCATTATTATTTATTTGCCATGAAGACTGCCATGCCAATAGTCTAGGAGACTTCATGTATCTTGCTCTTGACTTTATATTCATATCACTATTTTATAACACCATCATGGACACTTAAAAAAAAAATCAACATTCTCCATAGACTCTCACTTCCATCAATCACTTGACATAATTAACCCTTAATGCATATGGCATACACAAGTCTTAGGAACCCACATATATTTTCCAATGATTTAAGGAAACTTTAAACTTCTCCTTCTTTGCAAAAAAATAAATTTCACAGGTTTGTGACTATCACTTGGACCTTTGTAGTTGTTCATACACTATCTTCTGCATTCATTTTTTCACTATGCTCGTGAATTTAACCCTTGATTGACATATATATCAATGTCATTCTTGATTGTAGTCATTTTTTTATGCTCTTGTCTCTCTTTTTTCTTGAATGGAATAAAGTTATTTGTCTTTATCTATGTCTTGTCTTTGATGACATGATGAAACAGGTATTTCATTCAATTGTTCTCAAGTCACCTTTTAATACACTTGTATAGTGCTTTATATACCTATCTGCATTAGCACATAATGTTTTCTACTAAACTTTCATTAAGATCTCACTCCTTGCTATTATTCTTAAACTTTGTTACTTTACATACATGTACTCTTTAGGATTGTTGATCATATAGTCCTTAAACCCTTCTATCACTACTATTTAAGCTCTATGATGTTTGAAACTCTTGCCTCCTTATGTTCTCTATGACCGTCCCTAGATATTGTGTGCACATACCTTTAGAAATTCCTCATGATGGTGATAAAATCCTTGGTATCTTTCAAGTTCCTTTATCACAACCATCTTCCATAGATAATTTCCATTCATCCTCTTTATTGACTATGAACCAAAATATCTACTAGCATTTCAATGAGCCCTCTTGTTACAACTTTCTCTATTAGTTCATACTGCCAATAATTCATGGGTTTTGTCATTTAAGTGACAAGTCTATTAGCAATCCATTGTCACTTTTTGTGTTAAAATATTAATTCCTCCTACTAGGTTTACATAAATAATATCCCTTATGTAGGTTCAAAATAACACACCTACCTTATATGAGTGAATTTCAAAACTCCATGAAATCCTTCAAAATCAAAAGGTAGCTGAATAATAGAGAATGTTATATTGTGTTTCAATTTTATTCATTTCTATCAATGTACTGCAAAAATTTAAATGACAAGAAGGAAAATTTCCTCCATTTTACCCTTACCACTAGAAGTTTGATACTACTATCATGGAAGAAATCTTTTCATGAACCCCTATGAACTACCCTCAACTAGTCCTCCAAATATTGATGACTATCACTACCTTATATTAACTTATCATCTTGGATTGTCCATTCATGACTATTGGTGACTATATTTTATTCTTCATGGGGTATCTTTTTCCTCTAATCATGATTGTATAGAGCTTTTCTAATTATCATATTCTTAAAAAACTCTCTAAACCTTGTCCTTTGTTTCTTCTTGATATTTTCTTCTCATGTAGAACAAATTGATATGCTACTCTTGACTTATGAATTAATCTCATTGTCTTCAAAATTCATGAAAATAGTTCTTGACTATTATCCTCAAAGGTCTCTTTGATCATACATCCTATTATATTCATCCATTGATGATTGAACTATGCATTTTATATTGCCCCTTGAAACTAAAACCTTCATTTCTCACTCTTCATGATTTGATGGAGATGTCTAGTAAAGATTCCCTTGTGCTATTTGGAGTTGCACCATGTTTACTTTGATTTTCCACTTTGTCCTTCATCTACTCTTCACTACATCCATACTTAGCCTTATCTCTAGGCTAGGAATTGCTTTTAGCATTATACACTTGCTTCCAAAGACAAACCCTTACAGGCATTTAGACCGTAGATTTTATGAAGGATGGGAACTATTGTTTTCTATTATTCTAAAGGATAATAATAAGGATTTGATATAGGTTTTCACAAAACTCTATATCATCCAAAAAAGTGAGAAAAGAAAAATATATTTAAGACCTAATCCCTCAACCCTCAACCCTATACCTTAAACCCTAAATCCTACACCATAAACCCTCGTCCATATTCCTTATATCCTCAATCCCTCAACCCTATGACTTATACCCTATACCCTCAACCTTATGTCTTATACCCTGAATCCCTCAACCCTTCACCCTATGCCTTATACCCTCAACCCCTTATCCCTATACCCTATACCCTCAATCCAAT
>VDFB02072274.1:41709450-42287444 GCA_007258455.2 Sequoia sempervirens | reverse complement strand
ATACTATCATGATCTAATAAACACACATGAATGTATGTTAATTAAATAAAATGATGATTTAATTGTCTAACCAAAATATTTAATCAAATGCAATGCACAAATACACAACATAATAAAACACATGTATATATATAATTCTTAATTAAAGAAGTTAACTGCATACACATGTTCACATCATAACACAAAATGCAAAGATAAGGTGTTAATGAAGGAATGTCATAGCATAACAAACTACAATCCTCAAGGGATGAGCGTCATGTGTATGCCACATATACACTATGCATAGTAACAATGAAGATGCATCACATTGGTAGGTTTTTTTAGAGGCATTCCATCCATAGACGGTAGTCCATAACCCCCAAAACCATACACGAAGATGATCATGTAAGGGCCTAACCAATTAGGGATAAACTTCTCCTTTTGATCAGGCGGTGCATTTACATTTCTTTGATTCTCATAGAGACCCAGATCACCTAGACCTTGAAAATTCTAGAAAGAACACCTTGATTATAATGTTTAGAAACAGATCATTGATAAGCTTGGAGATGATCAAGGGCCTACAATCAAAGCTCATAGAGCAACTCAAGTTGATGCAAATGATTAGCATGGTAAGTGTCATCATCAATTAATCCTTTAAGGGAAACTCACAAAGATGGAATTTCCAACTCTAAAGGCATAATAGCCTCAACACCATACTTGAGGTCCTATGACATCATGCCAATAGTCGTACAAACACTCGTGCAATAGACCCACAAGGCATATGTTAATTGAGTATGCCAATCTTTAACATGTTTTTCATTGTTTTTCAGAGAATCAGCTCAAGAGTTTTATTAGATTCTTTGGCTTGGCCATTAGATCGAGAATAATATGGTGTAGAGAAATGATGTTGAATACGAAACTTTTCCAACAATTGTTTCACCTCTTTGTTCTTAAATGAAGTACCATTGTCAGAAACAAGGGTAGAAGGCAACCCAAAACGAGCAATGATATTATTTAGAAGAAAGCTACAATTTTTTTTAGTGCTCGTGGATTCTAGTGGAATAGCTTCAACCCATTTCATAAAGTAATAAGTAGCGGTAATGATGAAGGTATGTCCTTTAGAAGAAGGAGGTGATATCTTGCCGATAATATGCATCCCCCTTTCTGCAAATGGTGGAGAGGTATGATTTTGAAGCTCTTGAGCAAGAGCATGAATAATATTTCTATGTTGTTGAGACTGCAAACACTTCTTGACAAAGGAAAAGGAGTCTTGCTCCATTTTTTGCGAAAAGTATCCCCATGTGAATTGATTTTTGCACCATGGATTTACCACCAAAATGTCCACCCCTAGAGCAAGAATGGGCTTCTTCAAGGGCAAGGGGTATTTCTGCCTTAGTGAGACACCTAAGGAGAAGACCATTATAAGATTTCCAATAAAGAACATTGGATAATATAATGTATCAGGTTGAAATTTTTTATAGTCAAGTGCAAGCATTTTTCGTCACATTGTCAAGAAAATTTTTAGTCTTTAGATAATTATAAATGTGAGAATACCATTCCTTAGAGCCTACATGAGCACACACTGAAGCATCAAAATTAGGTTGATCTGAAACAATAAGAGAGTGGAGAATGTAAACCACAAAGTGGTATTCTTCTATACCATTGTCTAAAGATACAAGGGAGGCTACACTTGCCATTGCATCTATGTGTCGATTTTCTCTCCTAGGAACAATGTCTATTGTGAAAGAGGAGAAATAATCAAGAAAGGATAAGGCCAAATCTCGATATTGAGATAACTTATTCTACTTAGCTTGATACGTCCCTATAATTTGATTTACAATAAGTTCAAAATCACCACGAATGTGAAGATGTTTAATGTTTAAAGCCATCATGGCACACAAGCCAACAATAAGAGCTTCGTACTCAACAATGTTGTTAGTGCAATGAAATTCCAATCGAATGGATAGAGGAATCATCTTACCATCAAATGAGACTAAAACTACATCTGCTCCAGAGCTAGCTTGACATCTTGATTCGTCGAAGTGTACATCTCCCATACGGGCTCATGATTTGTTGTAAAAAGGTCTTCATCTAGAAATAAATCTAGATTAGGGAAGGAGTGAGATGGGGGAGCTTATGCCAACTAGTCGGCAACAACTTGACCCTTGATTGCTTTTTGAGTTACAAACTTGATGTCGAACTTAGAGAGGAGCATTACCCACTTTGCCAACCTTCCAAAAAAATCAGTTCTAGTGAACAAATGCTTTAAAAGATCACTTTTCATAATGACGTGAGCTTTTGCATGAAGAGGACAATGTTGTAACTTCTGCATTGAAAAAATGAGAACAAGACATTATTTCTCTGTGGCGGAATAATGAGTTTCATAATTGACTAGAATACGGTTGACGTAATAGACCACTCTTTCTTTACCATCATCATCATGTTGAGCTAACAAAGTTGTTAAGGCATGAGGTGATGCAGAGATATAAAGCAAAAAGAGTCTATCCTGCATAGTTGGCATTAAGATGGGAGGATTGGATAAATAACTTTTGATTGACTCAAAATCTTTTTTGCACTCATCATCCCATTGGAAACAAACATCTTTCTTCAACAAACACGTGAATGGAAGGAAATGATTAGCCAATTGAGACACAAATCTATGAATCTCTTGAATTTTCCCCTACAAACTATGTAGTGGAGGCATGTTAACAATTGCATCAATTTTATTTGTATCGACTTTGATTCCACAGTGAGAAACAATAAATCTGAAAAAATTTCTGGCTTCAATGCCGAAGACAAACTTGAGAGGATTTAGTCTCATTTTATAGAGCCAAAGACTTTCAAAGATAAGACAAATATTTTCAATGTGATCTTGATGAGTCATAGACTTAGCCAAGATATCATCAACATAATCTTATAGAATTTTGTGAATGAAGTCATGAAAGATAAGGGTCGTCGTCCATTGGTAAGTCGCTCTTGCATTCTCAAACCAAACAGCATGACCACGTAGCAAAAGGTACCCCAAGGGGTAGTGAAGGTTTTCTTATACTAATCTTTCGGGTTAATACCAATTTGATTATAGCTCGAGAAACCATCCATGAAGGAAAACAAGGCATGGCCTGTGATCGATTGCACAATCATATCAATATTAGACAACGGAAAATCATCCTTAAAAGAAGCCTTATTAAGATCACACAAATCAATACAAATGTGAATACGGCCAATAGGTTTGGTGACAACGATGATATTTGATATCCAAGGCGAATAGTCAATAGGATAGATAAAGCTTGCTTTCAGAAGCTTCTCTATCTCGGTCTTGACTAATAAGGCAACCTTGGGATTCATCTTTCAAATCTTTTGTTTTTGATGGGCTTAGCATTGAGACATAGGACGATATAATGAACCGCTACAGACTCATCAATACTGGACATGTCCTCATATCACCAAGTGAAGATGTCAAGATGAGAATGTAACAAATCAGAATGTTGTTTAGATTCTTCTGAAGAAAGACACTTTCCAATCTTAATTACCTTTTTAGAAGAGTTAGGATCCATGAGAACAACAGTAGCATCCCTTTTAAGGAAAGAGCTATGATCTTCAAGATGGGAAATAGGAACATCATCATCCACATTAGATAAAGGGGCCTTCTCGTCAATACCCAAAATGGATTCTCCAAAGTATGCTTGTCCATGCAAGCGATACAAGAATCATTATTTATGGTGATAAGAAGGTAAGTGAGAGTAGACACCTAAGAAGTCTTCTATTGCTTCCTTTGAAGAGAACACATTTAGAGGGACTTTTTTAGAGTCCACTTGGCTCTCAATTAGTTCAGGATGAACTAGACTGAGAGGTTCAACGGAAATCATGTTGACAGTCCACCATGGTTTTTTCCTTGATTGTTCATGAGAGTATCCAAGCCCCAAGTTACACTTGCGCAGTACACATTCTATAGGGACTTGAATGCCTTGTTCGTTATGCCCACAACCCATACGTCCATAACCATATTTAGAAACAAGTTTAAATCCATGGCCGCAACATGTTTGTAAATCCTAAGAAGGGGGAGGATCTACGTAGAGAGCATTTTTCCACCAATGGGTATCATACTCGTCTATGGGATCACAATCATCCTTCTTGGCGGGACTACAATCATTAGTCTCTTTAATAGAAGCATGATCATCTTCCTCAACAAGGGTATAATCATTCTCCTTAACAGGAGTTTGACTTCTTTCCTTAGTGAGAGGACAATTAGCTTTCTTGACAAAGGTGTATGAAACCATTGGAAGGTCAAGGTGGATAGGGTCAACTCTATATTCTCTGATAAAAAATTCAAAGTCCATTTAGAAGGAGAAGTAGAAGGGATAAGCTTAGGATTCTTTGTTTTGGGGAAATGTTCTTTAGGGACATCCGTCTTAGGGGAAACCTTTAAAGCGAGCATTGCCGAAGAGGATGTCAATGCATCAAAAGATAACCATGTAATGCACTTTTTTAGAGTAGAAGTGACCAAGACTTGACCAGCAGTCACCATCTCACAAAGGTGTATAGCATCAGGGTTAGCCTTGATTGTAATGACTTCGTTATTAGCAACAAATTTTCTACAACGATGCAAAGTAGAAGTTATAGCTCCCAAATCGTGAATCCAGGGTCTTCCCAAGAGAATATTGTAAGGTAAAGGATTAGACATAACATAAACCAAGGTGGGTACAGTAATGGGACCCAACCTCAAATGCAAGATTATCGTGCCTAAGGCTTGACAACCAACATTATCAAATCCACAAATATACAAAGAAGAAGCAAGAGAAGATGAATCAATCTTGATCTTAGGTAATAGATCAATGCTACATATGTTGAGAGTTGAACCAGTGTCAATGAGAGCACGCCTAATATTGATGTTAATGTTAACTATAATCATTAGAGGATCCGCTTGCTTCTATATCTCTAGAGGTGGGAGTTGTAGATAGAATGTAATATTCGGCGAATTTGCACGAATATGAGCTATCAACACATTAACATGTATCAGCCTAGCGAAAGAATGCAAGAGGATCTTTTGCAAGGCTTCATGAAGCATACCTTGATACATTGAAGCAGATTGAAGCAAATCCCATAGTAAGATCTTGGTAGGAATAATGTGAAGTTTCTCGACAAGATCATAATCACCAAGTGCTTTAGCTATAGATTTAGGTGTTGGAGGAAGACTTGGTTGAAAAGGAAATAGAGAAGTAGGAATGGAAGTAGGTTGATTCAAATTTTGTTGATTCCTTCTAGTATTATACGTATGACCCACGACATTATAAGGAGTCATAGCTTTTAAGAATCTTGTGTAAAGGTTTGATGAGTCATCAGAGATTGGAACCCCACAAATAGAATGAACCCTCTTAGGAGATGGGCTAGTCAAAGTCACGTAAATGATGGATCTCTTAGGCCTTTGAGGAGCTGCAGAGACTACAACTGCATTCACAAACACTTCGACTTGCAACGAGGAAGTAGATGTTTGTGATGAAGAAGTTTGCTTAGAAGATCTACGGATAGGAGAGGACGCCTCTAAGAAATCCTCCAAGGCATCATCTAGCATATCAAAATCTTCCTTAGAAAAAGAATTATAAAAAGCGTTGAAACATTACAAAAAAGATCTGATGTGACTTCTTTCACAATGGGTTCACCAAAAATGTGAAGGAGAGGATTCGCTACTCCCAAGTCCCAAGACAAACAGGGTCTAAAGGGAGCGAATTTCCCTTAGTCACCTCAATGACACCAAGTGACGGAGGTTCAAGACGAAAGAGATTGCAAAAATGTGCTTAAAAGAGAGTTCCTAGTATGTTCTCAAATAAAGGACTTTGGGAACCGAAAGAGTAGATTATAAAGATTTTTGGGACAAGTAGGCTAGCTCTCAGTCAAGGGACGTTAGCACAGGGACCAAATGATAGTGTGGCGCATTGTCATCTAAGGGACGTGTTGGCATCTCATAAGGATAGGGAGGTAAACCCGTACATAGAACTCAAAGAATCTATTGTCTACTCAGAATCCGAAGTTTGACTATTCTAATTAATTAACATAAAGCAGGAATGAAAGGAAATGAAAAGGAAGGCAAGATGCTAACTCACAGAAGGTCCTGCACTATGAAGCCTTTTGTGAAGCCTCACATGAGCAACCTACACACAAGATGAATGAGGAAAAATGTTGGGGTTGTTTCGGGGCTTGCCTTAGTCAAACCCCTGCTTTGGTGTTTCCACCTCCATGGACAGCTAGATAGATAGATAATAGAAAAGACACAAAGTAAAGTAGACACAATGAGTGATAAAAGCAAACCCCGTGATGGAGGAGAACTTGTATCACAAAATATAGATGAGTGATCAAAGTAAACCCCGCTATGGAGGAGAATATGGAGGAGAACCTATATCACGAAACATAGACAATAAATATGCTAGCAAGTAGACAAGACAAGATAGCAAGAGAGTGTTACCAATAGTCCATGGCTTCCTCTTGGCTTGATAGACGTGATGTTGAATGCTTGCAAGAGAGCCTTAGTTGTTGACAGGACATGAGTCCAGCAGAGCTTTGTTGTAGAAACGAGATGTAGAAGAGATAAGGAGTGAGAGAGCAAGTTATGAAGCCAACCAGTGAGAATGAATGTGAAAGAGAGTTTTGTGCGGTTGAATGGGCAAGAAGATCCATTACACTTGAGACTCTACCACGAGGACACGTGTCATGAGAAAAGTTCCTTAGATTCCCTCATTTAAATTCATAAAGTTTGGGGACGCCTGCACATCGTGCGAACGTTCGTGCGTCGCACAAACATCCAACTCACAACTTGCAAGAAATGAGGTGGTGAACTGCTGACACTTCATCATTGCCCCATATGTAGTTGGAATCATGAAATTTTGACTTATAAGGTTCTTGTCATAAATGTGGCAGGAAAAATACACAAGTGTGAAATTGCCACGGGGTGCAATTTTACAACACTGCAGTCTTATTTAATTAATGTTGAAATATGATATAATTGAGTGTAGTTAGGTGTGGATGATTTTAGATGTTTACACTTAAAATTTGAGACATTACACTAAACACCACATATCCCCAAATTTTCTCACATTTACTTTGTTGGACAATGCTTTTACGAAGATTAGAAACCACTTCACCCATTATTACTTTATTTTACCTACCTTCCATGATTTTAATCGTGAAGCTCTAATACCACTATAAGATTCAAGAATAAATACACAATAACAATAATAATAATAATAAGTTACATCTACATGTAATATAAAAGGAACACAAATTAAATTGTTTAGAGTAAATTGACATTATCAAATATAAGCTAATAAAGCCCTTTATTTTCAACTACTAAAATAGCTACCAAATACTAATAAATAACTAAAAACTGACCAAACCATAAACTATTAATCACAAACAATTAAACTCACACAATAGTATTAATTAACTACAAACTAACACTTTGAATCATGTAGAGCGAGAGTGTAGAAATTACCTGAGCACATTGGGTAGAGGCCTACTTTTTTGGTCCTCGGTTTGCACCATTTCTCAATGACATGCCATTGAAATTTTCATTAATGTTTGGACTATTGGAGAGACTAGAAAAGATTGCTTCGTATCCCCAAGCTTTTAATATTATCATGGTAGAGGCCTTGTGAAGATCAATGAAATTCTGGAGGAAGGAACACCCAGAAGGAGGGAAAGGACTAACAGAATAAGAAGGATAAATTATACAAAATTGGGAGAAAATGCCTTCAGCTTGGAAGAAGGTTCCCGGAGAGGGAAAAATGAAATTGATCAAGTTCAGTTTTATCCTAGCATGTCCTTTTTAGTTCTCCATTTTAAGAAAGGTTCCTGGAATGGACCTATGAAACGGTTGCAAGTGAATAAGAGTTAAAGATCAGAGACTCATGTTGGAAAAATTCAAATCAAAGTTAAAATAAAGTTATATTCTCAGCTAAGGAAAGAAAATGATATACTGTGGTAAGTGGACAAATCTTGATAGACACAACTTTAGAAATCAAATCCTTATAGGCAAATACTAAAATCAAAGATCACAAGTGCTCTTGTTTTAAAGAGTTTTGCTTAGGATCTTCCTCAATGGGAACCGGGACTCGGGTAAGTATTTGTGCCAGGTTAATACCTGAATATATCCCAACATTCCTAATTTTATAAGGAATGGAAAAATCTGATATTTGGAAACGGTCCCATTTAAAGGACTGGGAATAAGGATTGAAGCTATTCTCAAAGGACGTAACAGAATACCATATTTTGAACTAGCCAGTTAATAATATTTGAAGAAAAATGCCCAGATTATTAGGTTTAGGTCAGAGAATGTTGATCATCTATTTGATTGGAAATATATGTTGATTAAAAAAATAGCTTTCATTGGCTAAATTTCACAATATAGATTTTGGAAATACCTGTGTTTTTTTTATTGAAAAAAGCACTTTATTAATTTAAAAAATCAACCATACAACCAGCAAACCAGTAGACAGAACTGGCAGCAAAACAGAAACAGAAATACCTGTGTTATATTTACAGGTAAAACATGAGTATTCCTGAAAACTATGTTGCCAAAAAAAAAACATTTTTAGAGAAAAGTGACTTGAAGCTTCATAAAAGATGAATTGATATGAGGATAGACAGAGATGTTGGAAATATGAAGCAAAGTTTGGGATAGCAGCAAAAGTCTTTTGGGGAAATTTTGACAAACTAAAAGTACAAAGATTTTTTTGAAAAAGTGAGGATCTAAAAACAAATCAGATATAAAAAAAATTAAAAATGTTGAAAAAAAGATAAAAACTATTTGTTTTTTAAATTTGAACCCATTTCCATAGCATAGAGATATAAGGAGCAAATAAAATGGAGAGTTTAGCCCATGAATTGTCCAAATGAAAAGTTTGTTTAAAATAGTAGAATGAAGTTTGTTTAAAATAGTAGAATGTAGTGTAGCATGTAAGTTTTGTTAGTAAATGATCCTTTGGTAAGTTTTGTATGAACTATTAAGTTGATAAAGTTATTGCTAAGTTAACAATAAAACATTTCACTGAATGATATGTGAGTGAACCTCTAGTATTGTTGTATAATGTGAGTGGATGGTAAAATGCTACTAACAACACTGCATTCCAAATTATTATTTATATAACAAGAATGTTTAATCATAGAGACTGCACTATCATAACAAACTTGGAAACCATTTAAAACACATTTATTACTGAAAAAAGATGGACTGTGTGACGAAGGAAAAACTGGCAGCGACGAAGAGAAGGCAAACCCTAGTGGTGACAGCGACGATCTCTGCAACATGAATTGGCAATGAGGATGGTGTTTCCTACTGCGTTGGCAGCGATGAAGGTGATTCTGACGATGATGACAACAAAGGAGGCAAGTTTGATAAAAATATGTTGGATTTTTGGGGGAACGAGTGGGTTGAGGAGGATGAGAACTTGTTTCTCCTTGACATTCTACTTGAATCCCGCCTGAAATCCAAGAGGTGTGTGAGTGGTTTGAAGGAGAGATCTGATGTTGCTCTGCATGAGGTGCAAAGGAAGGAGCAAATGCCTGTTAAATCTAGGGGCTCTGGGCTTGGCTCGCTTGACCTTGAGCTTTCCCTTAAGTGGGGATTTCTTCTTCCCCTTCCCATCTCGGTGGTGGGAAGGCTCCCCCTTGGGGAAGGAGGTGTTTGTCAAGGAGGTCACCTATGCTAGGCTTAGCTTGGATGGGAATTTGGATGCATCTCCTGCTTCAAATTTTGCAGATCTGGACATTGTCTAGATGCCTATGAAGGATCTTCACATCTATGGAGATTTAGATCTTACAACTTCCCCTATTGGTTTGGAACTTTGGATGTTAAGAAGGAACTCCCTCCTTGCATGTAAGGGGATTCCTTGTGATGGGTCATTGGATGTTGCTACTCCTGTCCAGGCTGAGGTGCAGGGGACCCCTGTGGGCTCCTGCCTCTCACTTTGGATTCTTGATGTTGTGGTGGAAAAATCTATTGTTGTTGTGGGAAATGCTCTTATTGGAAGGTTCTTTGGCCCTCGTCCAAATATTGACTTTGTTCGCAGTTGGGCTCTGGTTATTTGTAAGGCTTTTGGTTTGTTGCAAGTGGTTGCAATGCCTAAAGGTTTTTTCCTTTTCTCATTCTAGCTCCTTGAGCAGGGTAAGGGTGTCTTACTTGGTGGACATTGGTTCTTTGGAAAATCTATCCTCCTTCTGAGAAGTTGGACTGTTGGGTTTGTTGCTTCCAAGGAAGGCTTCGGCTAGGCCCCTATATGGGTAAGACTCCCAACACTTCCTTTGGAATTCTGGGACGAAGAAATCTTTCGAGGAATTGGTAATTGTATTGGTGCTTTCTTAGTGGTAGACAAGATCACGAAAGACAAGAAATGCTTAGTTTATGCTAGATTTTCTACATTTGCTGAATTTGGTAAGCTACCAAATAAAGTTAAGATTCGTTCCAAGCTGGGTGTTTCGGAGCAGAGTATCCTCTTTGATACCTCCTCTTTGGTGTGCTCTCATTGCCTTAGAGTTGGTCACTTTTCCCGCTCTTGCCAGGTCCTAAATCCCTTGAAGAATTGTTCTGTTGGGAAGGCTTCGGGTTCCTCTGCTATTAAGCCCACTAGAAAGATTGACTTGGTGAACCCCTTGGTTGGAGAGTTGGATGTGGAAGATCCTATCGATGTCCTAAGGGGAAGGCCCCTCAAGGATAAAAAATTTCATGTTCTTGTGGATGAGATTGATTCGTCAAGAATCTTGGATTGACCCATTTAGATCAAGCTTTCCTTATTAACTCTTTGGTTAGACACAACTTAAAACCGCCTTGATTGGTGTGGCTCTTTCTTTTGGTGTAGCCTCTTGTCTCCTGGCCTTTTTTGCTCCTGGTTATTTGGTGGCTAGGTGCTAGTTGACAGTTCTCTATTGTTCTGCGGTGTTTCCATTGTTTCTCTGATTTTTGTGAGGGTTTAAGGTGCCCTTCAAAACCTACTTCTGTTGCTTTGTTCAAGGTTTTGGGCCCTTTCAAACCCCTGCTTACCTTATTAAAAACAAACTTTGAAACCTTTGAAAACTTAGTAAGACCTCAAAACAACTACAATAAACATGTTTGCATCGCAGAAGGATAAAAGAAAAAAACATTTTATCACTAAGAAATTTTAGAGTAGGAAACTTCAAAGAATATATCATCCAAATAAAAATCTAATCAATCGATTAAAGAGAACCCATTTCTCATAACAGGTAGAGTCAAATGGGCATGAATTATGCATTTTTAAATATTCAAGATACAAAACCAAGTCACATTCAAAAGCTTTGCTATTAAACCAAACTTCAAATTTAGTCAAATTACTGACGTATAAAGTAGAAGAAGATAGACTTAAAACACATTTTAGGATAAATATGTATAATATCAAAATAAACATACAAAATCACAATGACCAAGATTTTGATGTCACAAAGATTGGACATTTTGGTGCAATATTGGATTACATATAAACATCAGGTTGATGTTTTTATGCAACAAAGGGTTTTTGTACTACAACTTGAGAGAAGGATAAAATGTTATGAAGACGAGATGACCTACACATAACATTACCTCTTCACTTCTAGTAATGAGACTGTGTAAAAAAATGAAACTATAGCATTGTCATATTTATCAAGCAAAGCAATGATATGATCGAGAGCCTAAATTAGCATTAAATTCAAGCCATTTAGCCAAGAATACAGATTATTTATTTCCAAAGAACTAATGCACAAGGCTACCATTATAGAAAAAGATAGACCATCAAAGGTTGTTTGGACCAAATAACCAACGAATCTTCACAATAACAATTTAGTTGTGCATAAAATCAAGATAATAATTAGGCACAAAATTAGACTATGATAAAGTAGACACAACGAGCTAAAATATAACCTCAGAAACCATTCACCTGTCATAACAGTAAAATACTATCTCTTTGGACGGAAGCCCCACCAAAGTAAAATAGATTTAACATTTTTTATATTGTTAATTTAAATTGAAAGATCCTTGTGATATGCACATTGAAAATTTTATTCACATTGAACCATGAGTGACAGCATATTGACGATATTGACAAAAATCCTAGCATCTGAATATAGATAAAATTAAACCATGATAAAATAAACACAAAACAATGTAAGTATAAATAGTGGCTAAAATATAACCTTGGAATATAGACCAGGCATTCACTTGTCATAATATAGTAAAATACTATCTCTTTAAATGGAAGCCCCACCAAAATAAAATAGATTTAACATTTTTTATCTTGTTAATTTAAATGGAAAGATCCTTGTGATGTCCACATTGAAATTTTTATTTAACAAATTATTCATCTATTTGTATGTGTTAGTTGAATTTTGTCTAAATACTGTTTATATGGTGTGAAGTTAAAGAATGCATTTGCAACAGTGTTACAGCAAAAATTTGCCTACCTTTGACTCAAATGCACATCCCGATGAGCTCGAGTATAATCGGGATTTTTTTTGGAGATTTTTGCTTCTCTGTTTGGCAGAGGTAATTTGTTTAGAATTGTACATTGAAGACAACCAAGGCGATAGGCCATAGAAGAGTGCAGTTAACTTTGTGCATGGAAAGTATGCTCATCCATCAAAAAATCTGAAAAACCACCACAGAATAAGTGTGTAATAGAATGTATTTCAATGTCAAGATATCTGTAACATGCTAAGTTACAACTTGGAATATTAACACGGTAAGAATGAGAAGCTGTGGCCAATGAAATTTATTAGACTTCAAGCAGACGTAGCTACATTGTGCAGAGATAGAAAACTACAACTTTGCACTATGGGAAAGCTATTCACTAGTCTTTATCCCACTTTATACTGGCATAGGATTGCATCATTTATTTGGACATGCAACCCATTATGGTAAATCTGGCGACAATTTGTTCATTGTTTTCAAGTTAGTCTATACACCTGTCTAATGACAAGTCATTTTGTTGTAACATCTGAAATTGCCTGAAAAAGAGTTTAATGTTAATTTTAGGGTAGGAACTTGCATTGTTATCCACGATCTGATGTTTTACTCTAACCTTGCCTCATATGCACCTTCTGCAAGTGTCCCAGAGTCCCAACATGAGGCTGGATTAGATTTCATCTTTGTCACACAAAGTTTACCCTCCTCAAGTCTATTTGTTGAAGCTCTGAAACTGCAAACTTCATTTAGGCACCTTGTTTTGGTATAACATCTTGAATCTTTCTATTTGGTCATGTTCTTCAGTCCTTGTGTCACCATTCTCTCCTCTAGAATAATCAAGCTTTACCACCTGTCTAGGACATCTACTCTTCTATAAAACTCTTTGTCTATATTCTTTTACCCCCAATTGAAAGGCACTCGTCTATGAACCATACTGAATGCCCTGATGCCAAGAGGTGCATCAATTAGCGGTGAATTTCCTCAGGTTTATTCCCATTAGAAAATCTGGACTCCTAAACTAACATGCAGGAAATTCTGAAAAACAGAAATTTGGCGCAATAGCACAGTTATGAAGAGAGCCCATGAGGCAAAACCACCAAACTAAGCTATGGAGAGGCAACTATAAGAAGGACATCAGGAATATTTACTATTACTTTGAACTCCAGAAGCTTCTACGCACCCAAAAACTGTTACTGCTTCTTATCCAACAGCTTGCTTCTCTCGAAATATCCCTGTTACCTGCACCGAAAACCCACATTTACACAAGAGAAGGAAAACAGCCTCTACCTGACATTGTCAAACTATTATATGAGTATATGTGAAGGCACTACGTTATAAAGTACTATCAAAGAATTTACGTAGAAAAATTGAACAAAGCGTTTTTAATTGGAGAGAAAAGGCCTTACATGTTAGTGTGCTCTAACATTCTCACCTGTGCAATTGTGTGCTTCTCTTGAAAGAGTTAGATGCACAGCTGCAACATTCAGGGGCGTGCATCACAAACCTTGATGAATATTGACAAGTTCAAATATTCCTTGATTCAACCATTGCAAAATTTGCTTCTCACACTTATGAGGATCCACTTCCACTTTTAAAGAGTACAGGCATGTATTTCAAGTCCTAATCCTGCCTGTTTGTTAATGAATTGGTAAACAATTCCTCAGTCGGCTTCTTATTAGTCATTAATGACAAAAACGGTGCACTTTACCTTTACCTCTCACCTCTTGCTAATGCTCACTATCACAGAGCTCAAACCGTTTCTTTTGTAAGTGGCTTGTCTATAATTAACACTATTCTGGCAGGGAACATCAGCATAATGTTTGCTCATATGCATCTCATGGTGAGAATTCAATCAAGCAATTTCCTTTTACTTCACTAAGTTATGAAGCACTCTCTGCAGCTTCCGTGTTTGATTAACCTGCAAGCTGCACTAGCCAAACTGGTGTGCTGATAGAAGCTTTAGCAACACATCTTTTGAGAATGCATTAATTTAAGGAGTAATGCTCAAAACTTCACCAAGTAGTTTTCAGTCCACTAACACATGTTATTCATATCAAATGATCTTTTTATGGTAAAGTTAGATGGTATAAGGTGTTTTTCTTGCATCTCGCTTAAGAGTAGATCTGCTTCTTGTGATCTGCCTTCTTTGTATAGACCATTGATCAATTCGCTGTAAGCAACTACATCGGGTGTGAGACCCTTCTCTACCATTGCTCTATGCAGCTTGTAAGCTTCAATGTGATTACCAACCCTGGAATACCCATCTATGAGTATGTTGTAAGTATTAGCATTGGCAACCACTCCATTCTCTGCCATTTGAATGAAAAGCTCTTTCGATTCCAGCATCTTCCCTTGAATACAGAGCCCTTTAAGTAAACCATTGTATGTTATTTCATCTTTCAAAAGCTTATATTCTTTCATTTGTTCAAACAACTGAAATGCCTTACAAAGATCACCAGATTTGGAGTAGCCATGAATGAGTAAGTTAAAAGTTATTGCATCTGGAAGTAGATTCTTCTCCAGCATCTGCTTATATATCTCTTCCACTTTCTGCATCTTACCTTCCCTGCAGAGTCCATTCATCAACGCATGATAGGTCATTACAGTTGGTTCAAGACCTTTCTTTTCAATCTCCCCATACAGCTTAAGTGCTTTATAGGTATCACCTGAACTCGCATACCCATCAATCATCAAGTTATAAGTAACAATATCTGGAATCAAACCCCCATCGGCAAGTCCATTCCAAAGAGCTTCTGCTTCCAGCATCTTGCCTTCTCTGCAAAGCCCATTTATAAGAGAGTTGTAACTAACCAGATTGGGCATAATGCCAATTCTCTGCATTTCTCTCTGTAAACTGAATGCTTCCTGCATGTTACCAAACCTGCAGTGACCATTGAGAAGAGTGTTATACACTTGTATATTTGGTGCAACATTTCTGCTCACCATCTCCTTCAAAATGTCTTCAGCTTCATGCAACCTACCTTCCTTACACAATCCATTTATCAATGCACCATATGTTACGACATCAGGTGCAACACCCCTTTCCTGCATCTCCTCAAGCAGGAAAAAGCCTTCCTGCATATTGCCGCTCTTACCATGCCCATCAATCAGTGTATTATATGTAACGGTATCAGGAACCAAACCCATTGTGTACATCTCTTTTAAGAGATTTACTGCCTCCCCAATCATTTGTTTCCTACAAAGGCCCTTGATCAGTGCGTTGTAAGTAATGACATTAGGCACAATGCCTGTTCTTCCCATCTCCTGGTGTAACCAAAGAGCTTCCTGAGTATTCCCCAGCCTTGAATACCCATCGATAAGTGTGTTATAAACAACTCTATCGGGACTCAAACCCTTTCCAATCATTTCATTAAAAAGATCTTTTGCCTCCCTCATTTTCCCTTGTTTGGAGAGTGCATTCAACAAAACGCCGTACCTAAAAACATCAATTTGAATACCTTTTCTTGTCATTAAGCTATGCAGCTCTAGAGCACCGTGTACATCTCCAAGTCTCAGATACCCATCAATCAATGTGTAGTAAGTGACACGATCTGGCTCCAATTCATGCTCATACATCTTATTTACAGTCCCTTTGGCTTGCTCTAACCTACCACTTTTACAGAGCCCATTAATCAAGGAATTGTAGGTCACTAAATCGGGCCTCACACCTTGGGCAAGCATGTGTTTTAGAATCTCAAAAGCCCCATCTTGATTCCCAGATTTACAGTAACCATCAATCAGGACATTATAAGTAATATGATTAGCAACCACACTCCTGTTTACCATTTCCCAAAAAAGTCTTCCTGCCTGTTCCATTTGCCTCTTTTTACAGAGTCCAATGATAATTACATTGTAAGAAAATGTGTCAGGCTTGCAATTCAATTCATTCATTCTAGACAACAACGCAATGGCAGCATCTAGTTGCCCTTCCTTGGAGAAGGCTTGAAGCATTTTATTAAAACCAAACAAATCAGGACTAATGCCCATTGACATCATCTCAGAAAAAACTTCCCAAGCCCTATCGGTTTGTCTAGACACAACCAAAGCTTCAAGAAGGAAATTGCAGGAGGAAAAAGAGGGCACTATACCATTATCTTTCATGAGGAAGAAGGTGTCTGTAGCTTGTAACGCCATGTTGACCTCAGCATAGGCTTTGATCACCAAGTTCAAAAGTGCTGGTTTTGATTGAGGGGCAGTCATTATTGTTTTAAATATAGACTGGGGAGTTGTATTGCATGTCTTTAGGAGAACAAGAGACCTTATTGCAGATTGGGCTTGGACCCACCTTTTCTGTTGCAGTAACCCACATGCTTGTTTGATTACTTCTTCTTCTTCTCTTACTCCTCTGCCCTCATAGTTATCCCAGTTATCTCTGAAGTGCGAGAAAGAGGCAGTGTAGCTGTTGACACTTCTTGTGAATAAAAAGAATAAAACTGGAACCCGCTTTGCAGAACAAGAGAAAACGGGTTCCCATTGCACCCATTTTCTTTCAACATCTGTACGTTTGTTGCTGATTTTGATTGTTTGGTTCAACAGAGGGTGCAGCAATTTTCTCTTCTTGTTGCTCATCAACGCCATTGAGAGAACGCTACTGCCAAAGTTTTTGATGGGTCAAATTCTGTGACATAGCTTACGAAAAAGTGTTCGCAGGAATCTTGCAGATCTGTTTTGTGAACTTCAATGTCACAAATGCCCTTTCATTGGGAGGGGCTTCGAAGTCTTGATACGGGCCGTTTCTATTCAACATCGGCCGGATTGCCTGCATAATTCAGATAAAACGAATTGGATTGTGTTCTCTCTTTTTGACGCGGCAATTTTCTCCTGCTATGTACCCTTAGCTCTGTAGGGTAAAGATCTTGTGGGTTAACTAGTGAAGATCCCTCGCATTCAAATACAACATAGTGAAATATTGTAAAAAATATTTTTTTAAAGAACATAATGAGTTTTGGAGAGTAGGCAAGGGAGGCTGGTATTGTTTGCATGCTTATATCCCTTGCTTCCTTTTTCATGGGATTTAGCAATGGAACAGTAAGACTTTCTAATCTTGCTTGTATTTATTGCATTAGTTTTTGGGCGGTTCATTTTAGTGTGTCTGAATCTTTTATTTTGATTGCTAATGATAAAGTATTTAGAATTGAAGATATATGATAAACTATGAGGAATTAAAGTTTTATCAAAAAAAAATTACAAGTTTTTAATTCAAAATTTATTACAAAGTCTGTATTTTGCTAATCATCAATATTTTTCTTCTAGTTTCTAATTTTGATAATGCATATAAATGGCTTGAGTAATTTGCACTCATTAGTTATTTTAGCAGTGTGTGTCATTTAAGAGCATACTTCACAACTAGATAAATATTGTGTGGATTCTCCTATGTGGTTGAGCTAGATGCCATCTAGAATTTAACTAAAGATCTCTTTCTCTTCCACTTTATGGTAGCCAACCATGCAAGCATAGTCCTTTGCCATGGACTACTATGTACATAGCTTGATATTTGTCATTTTCCCTAAGACAAGGGATTTCGGTGTGTCTAACCAACAAGTTCTTAAGGTTCCTATTTGGCTTGAATCTCTTAGTTTACCCATGCCATGTTGGCTCTTCATCAAATTACTTCCTCTATTGGGAGGGTCGTATGTGTTGAACCCAAAAAAAATGTTTATCTAAGTCACAATGTAGAGTTTATGTAGAGATTGACCACACCCAATATTTATAATAAATCATTGATATACCATGCCATGTGCAATGTATTTGTATACCAACATACCTAACACTTGCTTTCAATCCAAGCTTTTAACCTCAAAATTAGAGGTTTTCCTCTAACTACATACAAGTTCAAACCAGCCTCCAACTGCCAAGGCAAGAAAACCTAAAGACTAGTCTACTAGTGTTGAAAACTATAAAAACAATTATATCCAACTCCAAGGCCTAGCAATTATGTATGTGGTCATTAAGGCCATAATGCAAATCCCTCATGGCCTTAGATGAGTCTATCCAAGAGGCCAGTAAGCCTCAATTCTCAAGAACTCTTCTTCTAGTTAGTGTTCTTTCCTTGTTGATTTTGGGATTTTTGCTATGCCACAACCAAAGGGAGGAAAGTGATCTCAAATCCCATCAACCCCTTCCCCCACTCAACACCCAAGATGTTGAAAGAGAATTTGTTCATAAGAAAAGGCAATGCAATTTGGAGCCTTCTCTCCTAAATCCCCAAAAAAAATGACCATAACAAGTTTTTTTACATTGCAAGGGTTGGACTACAAGGAAATATCCTTAGACCCTTTTTCCCCATGAATTATCTCATGGAATATAAGGATTCTAACATAACCAAACCATAAATTCAAGGTGTGGAATTTTTGATATGGAATTTCCTTTCTATAAATTCTTGTCTCTAAGAGATTAAGGTTGTTAAAGACTTTTATTTTAGTTTTGAATCATGTATTGTGCCAAGATAATATTTGTTTCAGCAATAATCATGAACAAAGTTGAGGTTGCATGGTAACATTCATTGATGCCAAGTGACAACCTACTATATTACCCATAGTTGTGGCCCAACTAATAAAGCCTTATGGGTCCTTTTCAATAATAAAAATCTAGCCTTTGGCTTTGTCAATATATTTACCTCAAATGATGCAATTAAAAGGATTTTACTTTGGCAATGGTTTGCTAATGACCTTCTACTAGTGCAATGGGTTCTTAATGGTGACTTCAATATGGTTGAGGTGACCTCTAATAAACAAGGTTATTTCCCATGGACATTTAACAAAAGAGAGATAGACACGGTTCTATATGTGTAATATCTTGGACCTTATCAATCCAAATATTGGCCACCAAACCACATCTCTATTTTTGTATATTTGGTCCACTTTGCATAGTAGGTATCAAGAGACTTGATTGTTATGATGTCAATGCAACTTCACTTAACCATTTCCAACTATTATTTTCTTTTAGTTGAATATATGCTAGATTATGTGCTTTTTAACCATTCACCAATCTTACTCAAAATTGAGTGGGCCCTACAAAAAAAATTAGGTTGTGTAGTGTCATAAATTGTATTCCCTAAAGGTGAAAGCATAATTTCACGCTTTATTTGGGACTCACTTTGGTGTCCATTCCCTTAGTGAATTTTAGGACCACTCCTTAGCCTTAGCTTTTCCCCTCAACTCGGGAGAACATGTCAATACAATCCTAAAAGTGCCTTCTCAATCACATTTCATCATTTTAACCTTGGAAAATGCTCATTTTTTGGATAAGTCTTGATTAAGCATACCCTAAATTCAAGGATCATAGTTTATTGTGTGAAAACTTGTTGGTCAAGGGTGAGGGCACCCTAGACTAAGTTTTTTCCCAAAAAAATTGATCTTTAATTTATGTGACATGAATTCAATTTCGAGATTTGGTGGTAATTTAATCTCAAAAATTCAAAATTAAATAAGTCGGCCTACACTTTAATTTATTCCTATGTTCCACTATATAAACATGAATTATTATTTCAAAATCAACAAGGCAATCACAACTAAAGTGAAGCTTTCCTAAAATCCCCATCCTATTTTATAAAATTTTAAGCAATTTTTAGATGTAATAAAGTTTAGCACAATGATTGGATTTTGATGTCAATGGAAGAACAAGACAAAATCTAGGGTTTAGAGATAGCTTTGGCCTATTTCAAGAACTTAATGACTTGTTTTCAATGTGTTCTCATATTTAGACTTTGATCTCCTTGTTGCCCTAAGTAAGGTATTTTTGTTTGTAATTTTCTCTTCGGTATTTGCTTTCCTCTTGGGTTGATATTGATTGCGTCGTTTAGGAATCCTTATCTAGCACACTTGAGTAGGGTTTTGTCATTTATTTTGTATTTTATAGCTTGTTACAACCATAGAAACACTTAAGGTTCAAAGCACACACTTTATCCATCAACAAATTGACTGTTTGTGGAGATATAAATACCAAAATAGGGATTTGACTAAGGCAAAATCCTATATAGCCATCCCTTTCCCCCTCTTTGTTATGATTTTGTAGGTTCAAATCTGAAGACGACAAGTTTTAGGATGGGGAATAACAATACATACCTATAAGTTACAAATCAAGGTTTTGTAGATCTAGAATCACCCTTATCAATCAAGGGCGCCCTCATCCTTGACCAACCAATTTTATCCCAATTTTTTATGGAAAGTGCACAAATATCTACCCTTCTTAGATTTGTCATTATTTCATACATTTTTGTTTGTGTGAATAATTTATACTTTCAAATTAGGTTTTCATAGTAAATTAGATCAATAAATTCACATAAATTGAATCAATCTCCTTGGTAATAAAATAATTAAGCCCAAGGAAGATTGGCTCTCCTTCTAGGTTGTTAGCCAATCTCAATACCTTTGTGGTTTGATTTCTAAAGTTAATGCAAGAAAAGATTGATCTGGGTAATCTACTAATTAGATCTAGGGTCTCTATTTTCTACATCACAGGTTGATAAGACTCAATTATTTTTGTTCTATCCTTTCTCCAACATAATTCAAGATTCGACCATATCTAACATTCTTGGAATTTGGTGTCATATCTAAAAGGATATTGTTAGTAAATTTGTTGTACTTTGTGGTTGGTGTCAATGTATGATGTCAACTATTGGATCAATTTGTCAAACCTTAAGACGTGTGCTCTATTTCCATTTATTAACCCTTAGGTTTTTCAAAGATGATTCAAAATGTTAAAATTGGCTTCTCACATTATCACATATTAATCCCATAACCCATATATCTAGCTATAAAGCAAGAACATAGAGCCCCTTGGCCACAACCCTTGGAACCTTCTTTTAAATACAAGTATTCTTTGAACTCAACCACTTAACCCACAATGCATTTTTTCCCTTATTAGAATTACATTTGGGTAACTAGCCTACACACTAGCTTCAGTTGCACACACTAAAATATTACCTACTATAGTTGGTACCCATGTGCCCCAATGGCTTTGAATTATCCACTATTGAATGCGACTTTGGTGTGCCCCATTTGATTAGTAAATCTATGAAGAAGGAATTAGAGTATGACATGTGTCATTTGGCTAGTTAGAGATATGAGTCATCAACCCAACGAGGTGCTAGTTGTATATGTTTTCCAGATGAAAATTTATCATTGTTGCATGCTAGTCTCTTTATCATGCTCCTATGTGGGTGGTCCAATCCTTAAATCTAGATGCATAGACTCATAATATTTTCATCTTGATATACATAGCCATATAATTGAAGGACAAGTAGTATTTGAAGTTCATGAATAAGCAACAAATATATGAAATGATTAATGGGCCCAAGTGTATACAAATGGTAAGTAGTTGGTGATTGAGATCATGTTAAACTCTATGTCCATGCAATAAAAACTCAATGGTTAAAAACTAAACCTCCATGGATTTATTATACCATAATTGATCTGAGGGATTAAAGGGAAATCTATGACTAAGAACATAAAAGATTCAAATTTGCTAACTTTCTCACTAAAATTGGTTAAATTCCAGGTGTCAACCAACATTAATTATGCAAATGAGTAGAAAGGGATGAGTATAAGTCTTTACATTTAAAGAACACAATTACCATTTTTTGTGTAAAGTACCATTTGAATTGAGCCCTAAGCTACTAGTGATTCTGTTATTCTAGAGTTGAAGTTAAAGGTACTTATTTATAATTCCTTATAGTTGCATAAGACTGTTGAGATTTGAACTTGTAGAACTGATGGGGCAGAATAATTGAGAATGTGAAGCTATTGGTGTTGGTGTGAATAAGGTGTTTTACCTCACTAATTCACCTAGTAGGTCGTTTTCACATGTTATGTTTACTTCAGTCCTAATAATCTTTCTAGAAGTCCTAGTTGTCATAAGATCTTATTGTATCTTACGTCATTACTTCTTGTGTCTTAGATCATTTAATATTAGTTGTCTCATGTCATAGGATTGAAAAACTTGTCATAATCTTGTTTAATCCTATATCTAACCTTTCCTATGTAAGCAAGACCTCTTGTGCATTTGTATCATAGGGGATGTATTATCATTGATTCATTATTGATCATTGTACATTATTGCATCAATAGCAAGGAAGCTATTATCTTACCATATTGTCTTGTGGAAGGCATTTTTTTTGCAAGTGATCCTATGTTTTGGGAGCTCACTATCAACTCCTTGGAGTTCACTACCAACTCCTACATGGCATCAGAGCTCCAAATCTATAAAATCCTCAAATTTGAGGGTTATTTTAGCATGATATTTATTTGGTTGCACTTTGGGACAAATTGAACCTCACCATTGAGTCTAGAAGGCCCAAAAGCCCTTATTTTCATATTAAATTCTTGATATTATGGCGACTAAAAATTTTGGTCCATTTTTTAGGGTTTTGGTAGAATCTACAAAATATTTGTTTGTATAGTCCATATGGTTTGTATAATTGTTGACATCACTTAAGTTGTTGTTTTTGCAGGCAACATCTTCAATAGAATATTCTATGTACTATGCAAGCATCACATTGTATAGACATCATTAGGTACAGTCCATAAATATTTTCAAATTTAAAAAAAAAATTATGTGACAAGGTTAATTTTGATGGTCGACTGACCATTGATAGCACATGCTAACCATTGCTACCCATCCACCACCATTTCCTGGCCATTGCTATCATGTGCCTAGTTGTATGGAGCAACTATTGCCAACCCTTAGGGGGGCCATTTTTTTCCCTAATTGGGCTAATTTTTTCAAATTGTCATAACTTTTGACTCAAGTATCAAATTCTCACAAACAAGATATCATCAAAAAATTGGTTATAATATTTGTAGTGGTGTAGGTATCATTATTATATTTTTCTATTGGAGAATTTATTGTTGATTGAAGTCGATCTCCCTTTTAGACTTCTGAGCTAGTCACTTTTTTCTTATTTATCCATTTTTTGTGATTTTATTGGCATTGAAAAGGTATTGAGAAGCTCTTTTGATATATCGATGCACTTCTTCCAGATTAATTCCTAGGTACATTTTATTCGATTTTTGCAAATATCACATTGTGACTAATTACTTGGACAACCTAAGACCTGGATAAGTTTTATCTTTTTGGGAGGGCTTCATTTTCATTATTCATCATATTAGGGAGTTCTAATTGATGTTGAATGTTGATGCCTTTGTAAATTTGAATGTCTTATCATTTGAGGAGTGAATCATCTATAAAAAATTTCAATGCACATATTTTGGGAGCAATAAATATGGGGATGAATTTTATCTTCATACCTCACATAATACTATCCAACTCTTGCTTCAGTCTCCATCTTGTCCATCACTTGATGGTATGTATTTGAATCTCAAGTTGCTCCTTCTCCACCTATAGAGATAGTTGATGATCCTTCACCTTCTTTGATTTATTGTGAAAAATCATTAATTGAGGCTCTTGTTATTCTTACTTAGTGGGAATATCATAGTATTTCATATTTATCTTTGTGGGATAGGCATTTGATAGGTATATTAGATTTATTTTGTGAATCTCATATTGTACATTTGGAGGACGCATTTGAGGGGTTATCTCTACTCTTTTATGATAGTCATTGCACTACTATTATCAAACCATCATTATCTTTAGAGATTGTTCTACATTAATTATCACTTGATCCTAGTTTGTCACCTTCTCTATTGATTGGGCATGTACCTATTTTGATTGTGGCATCATCATCTTTCATGGGCATGGTGACACATGAGAAAATTTCAAACGCATCATCAAACATCTTCATCCTTATTCCTATCAAAACTATCTAAAATGGGAAGCATTCTTGCATCTATACATGTTTTTTTCTTCCTAGGGGGAGGAATATTATTTGTAGGCATTGGATCATGTTTTGTATTCAAGCATCTACCACTTCTATAGTATATTATACATTGTGGGGGGTTTACATAGTCTCTCTTTCCCTCTTATGGGATTGATTGTATAGTTTTGATGGATGTAATTTGTGGGGGTTATGTTGAGTCCTCCATTCATCACTTCTTTTGTCACTTATACATGATTGCCTTCATGCATTCTCCTTTGGAGAGGGGATTTTCCCATGTGGTTTTTCTCCTTCAATTTGTTTTATTTTATAAATGGGTACCCAACGTGGCTTGTAGTTGGAACCCATAATCCATGCATCTTTGTATCATAGTTGTATTCTTGCATTTGTCTAATTCTCCATAAGTTGCACTTAAGGGGGGTGTTGGTGTGAATAAAATGTTCTACCTAACTAGTTCACCTAATAGGTTCTATTCACATGTTTACTTAGGTCCTAGGAATATTTCTAGAAGTCTCAATTGTCATAAGTTCTTATCTTATCTTATGTCATTTACTTCTTATGTCTTAGGTTATTTAATATTATTTTTCTCATGTCATATGATTAAGACACTTGTCATAATCTTGTATAATCCAATCTCTAATCATGCCTATATAAGAAATATATCTTATAACTATATCATAGGGGATGCACTATCATTGATCCATTATTGATCATTGTACATTATTGCATCAATATCAAGAAAGCTATTTTATTTCCATACTCTCTTGTGGAAGATATCTTTTGTTTTGTAGGTGATCCTAGGTTGTGAAATCTTACTATCAACTCCTACAGTTGGTAAGTACAAAATCCATGATTCCTCTTTTATGAAGAAAGTAATTACAATTATTTCATAGAGTATTTTGGCTTTAGGCATTTTACTATGTCTTCTATATTCTATAACATGTTGGTCTTAAGTTATCTTCTAGAATTCAAGAGTCTTGGTTAATCTTTACCCTTTGAAACTATAACCATGCCTACTAATAGAAATTAAGCCCCTAATCTAATTAAATAATCTCCTTGGGCATTAAAATATTTCAAGAAATCTATTAGTCATAAAATCCTTATTGGTTTATTAGAGGATAGTAGGGTAGATATTAGGGACCCCATTACCCACACCAAAGGAGGATCATTATTCAAAATATTTTATAACAAAGATCATGATTGTGTCCCCATATGTAATGGACAAATACTTCACTTAGGAAAATTTATTATGCCAAATTGTTATGTTAACCTAAACCTTATGGAATGGATAACAATGAGGTATACCCTTATGATTTATATGTCTAGTTCTGTTGGTGTGAATAAATGTCTTGTACCTAGTTGATTCACTTACTAGGGACTTAGGGGACATATTCACATGTTAAGTTTAGTTAGGTCCTAAGATTCTTTCTAGAAGACTTAGTTGTCATGTCTAGATCTTATCTTTTTGACTTTTACATCAAGTTAGTTGTGTCATGTCATAGGATTAAGACAGTTGTCATGGTCTTGTCTATTCTTATGTCTCACCTCATCTATATAACCAAGGGGTTCTCATACATTGTATATTAAATTCTTGGATATTCAATGTGTTGCCAAAAAGTGTATACTTTGCTTGATATGGGAATAATTGATGAAAATTTGGACTTAATGAGGCCTTGATTTAGTGTTGAGAGGTTTTTAAACATCCACACTAGGTCTTGGGCCCTTGTAAATTGAATAAAATACATTTATTGATGTCTTACAAGAGTGTTGTAAGGTGTTGTAATATATCTTTATGCTTTTCTAGGACCATAATGTTATAATTCACCTAAATAACCTTACCAAGACCTATTTCAAAGTGTTGTAAAGTCTTGTAATAAACTTTCACACTTTCCTAGGCTTTCCATCAATATTTGCACCTTTCTTATGCTTTAAATGGCCCCTTTATGCACTTATAGGCCTTAATTAAGTGTCTTGTTCAAGAAGAACTCAATAAACAACATTTAATACATCTTAATATCTGACATCCACTCAAAATTTTCCAAGTGGACCAAGTCACCCATAAGGGTGACTTATTCCCATTTGGCACAAAAATCAAAATTTATTCAAATTTCTTTCGAGTTTTTATTCTTTAAGACTTAAGGTCAGCCTGTGATGAGGTATTCTTCAGGAATTTAGGCATAAGAGTGTATAAATAAGTGTTTTTCTCCTCATTTTATATCTCTCCCATAATCTCCTAGCTCATCTTAATTCATAACTCATAATCATTCATGTTCTCAAGTCAAGCAAGCTATGGTTTTATGATTGCAAGTCATCAAGATAGCCTCCAAGGACATTTAAGGGCAGACTATTCATGTTTTGCTATAGAAAATCAAGATCAAACATCATGGAAAGGTAATCAACTCTATTATTGCATCTTTCATTCCATTATTTCATCATTTTGGTTTAATTACCTAAAAGGGGTTTGACCAAGGCAAACCCCCATGCCCTAACAATCAACATTTATTCTTTTCTTCTTGTGTGTTTGCAGATTTAGGACTTTTTGAAGCTTGGAAATCATTGGAGATCAAGTTGCAAGGTTGCTCAAGTCTTCTCTTCATTCAAAAAGTCAAAATATTGCCTAAAAGTCACTTTCAGGCCCAAAAATCAGGGTTTCAGAAGCAGAAACCTGTAGGAAACCGAAGTGCAGACCTAGGGCATCCATTTCCACTTCTGAATTTTCAGAGATTCAAAAGTGGACTAAGTGACCACCTTGGGAGACTTAGTCCCACTAGACCTAATTCTCAGTGATTTTTGTAGATCTGGATACACATTTGGCTGAAACTGGTTTTTGGGCAGTTTTTTCTGAAACTAGGACTAAGTCGCCCAAACTGGCCTAAGTGTCTCGGTCAACATTTTAGTCAAATTTACAGAATTCCAGAATCTCCCAACATCAGACTTCTGATTCCAGGTGCACCTCTTCCATTATGTTTTGTTATTGCATCATTTAGTTGCATTTCTTAGGCATTTCTACATATCACAATGTGTTTTCCAACAAGTTGCATTTCTTAGGTTTTAAATCAATAATCCATTTCTTTTATCAGTTTATTGCACTTAGTACATTACATTTAGACACATTTCATCCATCATTACATTAATCTTGAGTGTATACATTAACATTTTGGCTCATCTCTCTCCTTTTAGGTGAAAAACCCTATAAGAGTTAGAGAGCATTAAGGTGCCAAAATCATTGTTTACATTTTTGGTGAACCTGCTTTTCGAACAATCTCTTTTCTAATTTGGAGTCCTTCATCATCCTAGAATTCTCTTGCATTTCATTTAGCATTAGTTAAGTTGCATTCTAGGGTTTCACATCTGGCATTAGTGAAAGGGCATGTAGGTTGCATTTTCAACATCTTAAATCATTAAAAATCTCTAAAATTTTGCATTTGCATCTTAGGAATACATTGTATAATACAGAGACCATCAAAATCCATCATAAAACTTTGAAAAATCTCAAAAAAATCTCTACTAGGACTAAGTCACCACCTTGGGAAAATTAGTCCTTGTTGACCACTAAAACAGGCTTTTACAGAGTTGAAAACCCTATTTTCAAGCTTTTGTTTGGTGCCATTACCTATCTATATCAATTGGTTGAGTTTCTATAACATGCATTTCATTAGATCTATCTTATAATAGCTCATTTCATGCATTGTATCATTTCACATTTGCATTTCTAACACTCCATTTTTCAGCTTATTGTGTAACATACTCAACAACTTAATTTGTTTTACATCTGAAAATAGCATTGCACTTTATTTACTTTTGCATAGCATGTTATTTTTCACAATATGTGTCTTTGATTGGATTAAGTATGTATTTTATAAGCATGATATCCCCTCTTATGAGTTTTATTTTGATTACAACTATGAGGAACATAGCTTTGACCAAACTCCCACCTTACCCATTGGTGTGAATGGAAGTGTAGATAATCATAACACACATACTTGTTCAAGTCTCCCGAGACCTCTCCTATTAGTGACAAAGGTATCTTGGTGAAGGAAGTTACAAGCCTTGAAATTCATGATTTTCCATCTCCTTATTCCCCTTTGGAAGATGTTAGACAACAAGAGCCTAAGATCATAGACACATCTCTAAATATCACCTTACCTAGTTTCAATAACCATGATAATCAAACTTGGCCATCTCCTAATATCCCTCCTCGATGTACAAATGATAGGTTGGTATTAGAAGACATCCCTATTAAAAGTCATGAGAATATTGACCCTCCTTTCCCTAATGTTGCCGCCATTTGGGATAATCTCTTTGAAAACCATACTGGTCCTTCTCTTGATGCCTTCCCCACTCGTGATGAAGCTACTTTACAAACTTCAAATTTGGATGAACATATTACAAGCTCTCCTACTAGGATAGATAACATGGCACAAGAGAATGAGACCTTAGAAACAACTGGCAATCAAATAGAATCTTCTTCTCCTCTCCCCACTATCAATCATCAAACACCTTCAAACATTAATAATTCCCTTAGTTTCGATGAAGTTAATTTGGATGAACCAAGCCTTAATTGTAAAGAACATAAGGTTTGTTGTTCTCTTAAACACTTTCCTTATAGGGAGAATATCATCATATAAGGCAAATATAACATTGATAATAATATTATGCCCTTGAAAAGAGAAGAAGATCCTATGTTAGACTCTCATTCACCAAGGGATGTTAATATTATTCAACCTCAACTCATCCTTTATCCCCCTTCACACAAAAAAACTCCACACAAAATTGAACTTATCCTTTACCCTCCTCAAACTAATGTATCACAACAACCAAGTTATAATACTGTTTCTCATACATATAACACTTGAAATAATTCACAACCACACCAACCCACACCAACACCATTACCATTGCCTAATCCTATCCAACCAAACCCTTTCTTGTCAGGTTGCAAGGAGTATGATCTTGTCGAGCAACTTAAGAATACTCCTGCTAAGATATCATTGTGGGATCTTATTCAAGCTTCCCCTCACTATCACAACATGATCCAAATAGCCTTTCAACAAGTTCCTATCCCTTCTAATGCACAACCAACTGACATAGTAGCCATGATCCTAGGACTAAATGTTGACATTGTTTTCCACCAAAGTGAACTCCCCCCTCTGGAAGTGCAAAAACAAAATGATGCTTTCATGATCATAGCACAATACAAAAGAAAAGAGATAAAGAGAACTCTTGTAGATATTGGTTCTACCCTCAATGTGTGTAGTGTGAGCCTTTTGGATAGGCTTGGCATTGATCGAACAACCATTTGACCTAATTCTTTCTCCATTACGGGATTTGACAATGTTGAAACAAAACCGCTAGGGGTGCTCATTATACCTCTTACTGTTGGAGTGGCCACTTTGAATATGTCAATCCATGTTATGCCTTATGAAATTTCATGCAATCTTATCTTAGGCAGACAACAGATTCATTCCATAAAAGGTGTGCCTTCCACTCTTCATCGCACAATGAAATACATTCACAAAAATAAAGTGTACACACTTGACATCAACCCTGATCCAAATAGTCATTTGCACATTGAGAAAAACAATGTGCATCATTTAAATGCATTAACACCAACTACGGAAGTGGAACCTGTCCAACAAACAAACAAACAACAACATATTGATCAAATCACGAAGCTATTAGATGATGATTGGGGTTCCTTAGACTTCACACCACTACTCATGGACGATCCTTCAACAACATCCACCTCAACCACTTTAGACCAAAACACAACCAATTACACAACAACCTTTGATGAACACAACAACGACCAACAACCCGATCCAAAAGCAATGAAAAATCTTTATGGAAAAGGTTATGAACTTATGAAACAAATTGGATATAGTGGAAAATGATGTCATGCTGGAGAACAAGGTATCTGTGTCCCCATCAATCCTCACACACAACAAACAACTCATGGTCTTGGTTATTGTCCTGTAATCGAGATCGTCAAACCTTCACTCACCATCAACACTCGCACACAACATACTCCTAAATCATCCTTAACAATTGTCCATCCTGAACTCCTCGACATTAGTAGTCTTGAAAAACCTCCTTTACAATAAATGAGACAAATAACTACACATTTTCTTAATGTTAATGTCATCTCACAAAACGTTCATGAGTTGAATATGTTAGATTTTCTCCCCTCCTATAATGGAGAGAACAAGATCTTGCAATCTCAATAGCCTTGCGTAAGTATGACATCTACTACTAAGCAAGATGTATCTTTTTCGTCAACTGCAAGACCACCTTCTACCATTGATCAAGAGAGTATCTTGTCGAGACTCCTCCAATATCACTTGATCACCCTCCCTCCCAGAACTCGTAAGAAATTCTATTCCAAGACTTCATTTTGTACATATCATAGAGTTCATGGTCACTCCACTAATTCATTTAAAGCTTTGAGTCACAAAATTCAACATTTTCAGAAGTTTGGTATTCTTCCTTTTGTGGGGGCACCTAATTCCTCTCATTGATACCAATTTTCACTCTCGCCTGCATTTCAACAATCATTTTGGCTCACCTTTGTCCTACACTTAGTGGGGGCAATGGGTTTAGCAAGCCTTGTCCTTGTATGTCACTTGTCGTTGCCTCGTTTGTCTAGTCATTAACCTTTCATGAACATATAAGAGCAAGCTTGGGACATGGACGATGTGCCTTAAGTTGGCTCACATGTGACATACTCTTTTTTTTATGATGTAGCTTATTGGAAACGTATGACTTGGCATAGGGCTTTCCACATAAGCTCTCATGTTCTCCTTCTTCTACTTTAAAGAAATTTCTCTCAGTACTAGTGTTCACAACTGCTTTAAAGTGGGGGCATACATCACCACTCAAATTTCATTGTGCAATTTCTTTCTTCTTGCAATGTGTCCTCTCCTTGGTGGAGTCATTGGGCTTGATTCTCTCCAAGAGCATGATACTTCTTTTGTACTTATCCTCTCTTGGAGACATTGAGCACAATGTCCCCTAAGATGAGAGCTTGCACAAACTAAGAAAAATCCCTTTGAACAATCCCTACTCTACCTTGCATTTACAATGTTTAAGTGTCAAGCATACAAATTATTGCTTACTTCATAAAGCTCAAAAATCATTTGTCATTGTGGCACCTTATTAAAGTTATCAGGATGTATAAATTTGATATGGTTGAGTAGGAAGTCCATTCTGAGGCACAACTTTCCCCATAGCCACCTATGTGTTTGTGAGTTCATATCAACTAGTGTATGTACTTCACCTTTTGGGATTTCTCACCCCACAGAAGACTAGAAGTTTCGTGGCCCCAGAGTGAGTATATTTTTGGGATATCTCACTCAGCGGATAGCCAAGAGTTTTTTCACCCTAGAGTGAGTATGCATTTTATTTCCAAAACAAACAAGCCTAGATCTAATCTAGCTAGACAAACTATTGAAGCTTGATCCACCTTTTTCTAGTCCTTGTTGTTGTATGATCATGTATCTTGTCTTGTTGCAAATCATTCACCTTGCATGTGTCTTTTCATACTTATGTTGGCTTGACTTAGGATCTGGATCCTGGGGGCTTGCACAACCTCCTTTGATCTTTGACATTCTTTGTCATCTGCATTGGTATGATTGGACTTTGTTTGAATGGCTACTTTAGCGAGAGTTTGAAGCAAGTTCATCCTCTCACTAAAGTGGGGGCTTAATGTGTTGCCAAAAAGTGTATACTTTGCTTGATATGGGAATAATTGATGACAAATTGGACTTAATGAGGCCTTGATTTAGTGTTGAGAGGTGTTTACACATCCACACTAGGTCTTGGGTCCTTGTAAATTGAATAAAATACATTTATTGATGTCTTACAAGAGTGTTGTAAGGTGTTGTAATATATCTTCATGCTTTTCTAGGACCATAATGTTATAATTCACCTAAATAACCTTACCAAGACCTATTTCAAAGTGTTGTAAAGTATTGTAATAATCTTTCACACTTTCTTAGGCTTGCCATCAATATCTGCACCTTTCTTATGCTTTAAATGGCCCCTTTATGCACTTACAATCCTTAATTAAGTGTCTTGTTGAAGAAGAACTCGATAAATGACATTTAATACATCTTAATCTCTGACATCCACTCAAAATTTCCCAAGTGGACCGAGTCACCCATAAGGGTGACTTAGTCCCATTTGGCACAAAAATCAAAATTAATTTAAATTTCTTTCAAGTTTTTATTCTTTAAGACCTAAGGTCGGCCTGTGATGAGGTATTCTTCAGGAATTTAGGCATAAGAGTGTATAAATAAGTGTTTTTCTCCTCATTTTAGATCTCTTCCACAATCTCCTAACTCGTCTTAATTCATAACTCATCATCATTCATGTTCTCAAGTCAAGCAAGCTATGGTTTTATGATTGCAAGTCATCAATATAGCCTCCAAGGACATTCAAGGGTAGATTATTCATGTTTTGATACAGAAAATCAAGATCAAACATCATGGAAAGGTAATCAACTCTATTATTGCATGTTTCATTCCATTCTTTCATCATTTTGGTTTAATTACCTAAAAGGGGTTTGACCAAGGCAAACCCCCCATGCCCTAACAATCAACATTTCTTCTTTTCTTCTTGTGTGTTTGCAGATTTAGGACTTTTTGAAGCTTGGAAATCATTAGAGATCAAGTTTCAAGGTTGCTCAAGTCTTCTCTTCATTCAACAAGTCAAAATATCACCTAAAATTCACTTTCAGGCCCAAAAATTAGGGTTTCAGAAGCGGAAACCTATAGGAAACCGAAGTGTAGACCTAGGGCATCAGTTTCCACTTCCAAATTTTCAAAAATTCAGAAGTGGACTAAGTCACCACCTTGGGCGACTTAGTCCCACTAGACCTGATTTTCACTAATTTTTGTAGATTTGGATACCCATTTGGCTGAAACTGGTTTCTGGGCAATTTTTCTAAAATTAGGACTAAGTTGCCCAAAATGGCCTAAGTGTCCTGGTCAACATTTCAATCAAATTTACAAAATTCCAGAATCTCCCAACATCAAACTTCTGATTCCAGGTGCACCTCTTCCATTTTGTTATGTTATTGCATCATTTAGTTGCATTTCTTAGGTATTTCTACATATCACAATGTGTTTTCCAACAAGTTGTATTTCTTAGGTTTTAAATCAATAATCCATTTCTTTTATTAGTTTATTGCACTTAGGAAATTATATTTAGATACATTTAATCCCTCATTACATTAATCTTGAGTGTAGACATTAACATTTTGGCCCATCTCTCTCCTTTTAGGTGAAAAACCCTAGAAGAGTTAGAGAGCATTAAGGTGCCAAAATCATTGTTTACATTCAATTCCATTACAATCTTGAGCATTGCATATTGATCTCTCTATGCTTTCCATTTGGCTTCTAGATCTTGGGTGGCAATCTCCATAGCCAACTCTAACATGGTATCAGAGCAAGTTGGGTGCCATTGGATAGTCTTTTTGGAGAGATCTTGGTAGATCTTGAAAAAATGAGTATGATCTTCTCTTGCATCGTATGATGATCTAGAGAACCAGAGAAACTTGATAAAATACTAGTTTTGGGGTTTTTTTTTTTACTTTGTACTATAGGTGCATTTTAGGAGCTTGTTGCATTAGATTTGAGCTCACCATTGCATCTAGAGTTCCTAAGAAAGTTGGATATGCCTTTTGTTTAGTCCCAATTTGAAATTGGAGGCCAAATTTGCAAGGGTTTGAAGATTGAAGGTGGTTGCCAAATCCAGGAGGTAACTACCACTTCGGATTTTTTTGAACTTCCAAAAGGACATCGACATCGTACTTAGAAGATCCAAAAACATACAAATCGATTGTCAAATCATCAATTTTGGAGAAATTTGTCCTTTGAGGCAATTTTTTTTTATTGGTCAAGCCATATGACCCAACCCGCGCAAGTTGTATGATTTCAAAAAAAATAAAAAAGTTCTATTTTCAAAAAAAATTCTAATTTTTTTTTCAATATATATATGTGGTCAAAATATTTTCAAAAAAATTTAAATAAAAAAAAGTTGTATGTAGTCATATACAATTGTACATACGAGGTACGTAGGGGATCAATGCGTGCCCACCATGGCACCATGTGGCACAAGTAGTGGCCCCTGCCAGTCATAGGCCCCAATACCTGGCAAGAAGCCAAAAAATCAAATCTGGTGACGTCTTTTAAAAAAAATGGCAAAAAATTGACAAAGAGAATCTTTCGCAAAATATTCCATTCAAAAGAATATATCAGTGGTGTCAAAGAATATTCTGGTGGAAAGGGCAGTGCGACCTATGACGTTCACTTGAACATCAATTTTAAGCTTGAGATCTAGCAAATATTCTCACAAGATAGAGTATATTCTATTTTGATGGTTGCTGAATTGTTGACATTAGCACCACATCAGCACTTTTTTTTGAATATTTTGGCCACCTCATAGATGGAGTTTTTGATTTTGCAGTCCAACTTTGAAAGACCATAACTCAATCATTCAATCTCCTTTTTTTGAGATTTTTTTTTTATTTGGGGTAGAATTTCATGCTTTGCATAGTTGTACAATAATTTTTTGATTTTGGTGCCTATATTTTCCAAAGATTGTAGATTCTCATAGGTGTTGCTGAGTCACTCTCATTTTAGGAACTTTTGAGGCTTTGTTCTTGCTCTTACGGTAACATTTTTGGGTGTTTTTTTTAAAGTACATATTTTTTTTGTGTACTTTCTAGTGGTGTGATCAGATTCATCTCATTCTATGTAAAAAATTACTTTGAGCTTGTGGCCAAATTTGGTATCTGTATGCACTAAGATCAAGTCCACTTTGTTGTTTTGGCAAGTGGCATTTGTAAATGCACTAAATATAAAGTGCCAAATCATATATTTCTTGGGGGAATTCTTGATTGAGTGATTTGGGGTAGGTCTTTTGGTGCATTCTTTTGATCTATTTGCTTGTGCTCTTCTTTTCCATGGATCATCCTAAGCTTCCTTTGCTCACATCATATAACTATTCAACATAGCATCAAAATGCATGGATTATTCTAATGACTAAAGGTCACTCTCTATATGTTAAAAATAAGGTACTTGAACCTAAAGACGATGAGAAAAAGATAAAATGGATGATTAAACATACTAAAGCTCTTGGATGTCTTTGTAGCCTAGTTTCTGAAGATTTATTGTTTCAAATTGAATCATGTAAGAATTCTCATGAAGCTTGGAACAAATTGAAAACATTGTATGGTACTATAGATGAAGTAAGAGGCTATCAAATTGATAATAAATTGATGAGCCTTGATCTTAAGAACTTTGACTACATCTAAGACTACATCTAGTATCTCGAGCATCCTTCTTTTTTTTAGGAAGAGAGGGAGTAACAATATTCATATGACTCTTGTCTTTCTCTTCACCTCTCACACACTGGTGCATTACCTTTCCTTCACTGGTGCTACTCCATTCTGCAACAAAAACCTCCAATGAATACCTCTGTAGCTCGGCATCTCTTCTCCTTCCCAATCCTCCAAAACTTCTTCCCACGTTTTTCCTCAAAAACCACCCAAAAATGCATTGAAAATCATCAATTATTGCCCCGAAATGGGCTCCCAACTCTCCCCCAAGAATAGCTCTGCATATGCTATGTTTATTCAACCTTAAATGAGGCATTTACATTTCTAGAAACTCCTCCAAATGCTGCATTTACTCAAGGGGCGTTTTTCTCTATTATGAGAATTTTAACAATTTAAAAATCTTGATTTTCAACCTCTTTTATGCTCCAAAATCCCCCATATGATTTATGCAATAAATAAATGATTAAATACGAAATATAAACTGATATTTGACTTTCATGGCCTCCATAATACCTTTGCAAAATAAAATTAATCAAATTGGTGCATTGAAAGTGTAGAATCGGGTGTCAGTAGGCAAAAAAATGAAAGTTATCCAATTTGCACAAAATTGGCATGCAAGCTTGGAATGGTATCCCATAGACCCCTACAAAAGGATTTTGCCCAAACTTTCACAGATTTTAAAATTTTAACTTTTTTGAAAATTACCAACATTATTTTAACCAACTTCTTGCATTAAAATCTCCCAAACTAGAAAATGTATGACTTTGATTCTTTTTGAAAATTCTACATGCCACCTCCATGAATGCCCCCACCAAAGTATTCTACTCCAATCCGTATGAGTTTTCTAGAAATATTTTTTGAAAACTGCCTGCAAAGCCTTAAAACATGATTTGATAAAAACTGACTTTATGCAAATCTGAACACAAAAAGAGCTTTCCAAAGTTGAGAGATGCCAAATGAACCCCAAAACACACTAAAACTTAAATTCAAACCTAAAACTTGTTTCTGGTTGATGCCTATTGCTAGTCTACCTAGATGCTCCCGCATCACCATCACTCATATAACTAGTCATCATTAAACTTTTTATCCCAATTTGAAGCCAAATTTTAATAATGATAATTATTATAACAATGTCTTCAATATTTGATAGATTATTCATGCTTTTAGACAATATTTTTCCCACATGTTGCAAGAATGACAATAAAATAAAGTAATAATTCAAAGAAGGGATTTTAATATGTGGATTAATATCCACCTCATTCAAATAAAAATCTTGAGGTAGATCTTTAATCATAATGGGACACTAGCATATTTCAAATAATTTTGAAGTTTCTTATACCAAGCTCTAAACCTTAAATTTATATTAATCATTATAAGCAACTCACCTTTTATAATTGTAGTTTTATTGATCCTTAAAAAAATGATATTTTATCTATAAATGGAAGTTTTCATCAAACATCCAATGCTTCCAGTCATCACGTTGGAAGCCTAAATTAGCAAGAGAATCTACTAATTTATTTCCTTCTCTAAAGATATGAGAGAAATTTAAATGGGAGAAGTTAGGGAGTAGTAATCTACTATCATCAATAATATTCCTAATTTTCCAAGGAAGGATATTGTTTTGAAGAAAATGAATGATTAGCTTGAAAAGTCTTCTATAACAATTTTTTAGAATCCTTTAATACATGCTCTTTTTATACCAAACCAGGTAGTTGATAGCCTTCACTTCATTGCTACTCTTGATTCCCATATTCTTCAATAGCATTCAATCACAAGCCCCTTCTCATCTCTTAGGATCCCCCCAGTTGCAATATTTCCAAGGTTGCCCTTGCTACAACCATCAAAATTTAACGTTATCCATATTAAATGTCCAGATTCTTCCATTTGATGTGTTTTCTTAGGGTTCTATTACTAGGATACACCTTATTCATAAGTTGAGTAATTCCCCACATATTATTATTTTTTAATTCAAGGGTGAAAGTAAGCTTGTGAGATTCTCTCAACTTAACTACATTAATATTATCTTTGATGTTGTTTTTTATACATTGAAAAAACTCCTTGTTTCTCACTTCCTCTCTAAAGATTCTATTGTTTCATTGCTTCCAAACACCCCGAGAAAGGAATGGGTGTATTTTGTTCCAAAATTTTGTAGTGTCAGGATGAGAGAAAATATATTTTTTAATCCATCTTAGGATAAAATATTTTATTGTTACTAAGACAATCCAAGAAACCTCAAGATAAGTAAAATAAATCTTCCTACACTTCTCCAGTAAGGCTATAGTGCAATAACATATTTTCTATATATTATTCTTCCACACAACAAAAGGTACACCTATTAACAAAATTAAACCCTCACTTCACAAGATTATCAATCATCAAAATTTTATTGTGACCAACAATCCACTAGAAGAAATTTATTTTTGAAATAAGCATGTGGTTCCAAATCAACTAACACTTGAAGGAGGACATGGGAGCTTCATTAACAATCCTACTATAAGCTAAAGAAACCAAGAAGCATCCAGAGGGGTTGGGAGACCAAATTATATCATCTTCTCTAGAGAGACTAAAAAAAGTGCAATCTCCTAAATTACTTAAAATTTGTTTTTTCACCACACTATTCTCAATATTCTAAAAAATGAGGGGGTAAGTCCTTCCATTTTGGCTCTCAACTCTACCAATCAATATAGCCAAACAACTTAGTGTCATATAGTCTGATCAAAGGATCCTCAAAGACAATAAAGAAAAAAACATTAGACAAGATAAAATTATTACACCATATATCATCCCATAGATTGATATTTTTCCATTCCCCACATTACATGTGATCTCGTGTCTAAGAAAGCACCCTTTATCAACACACTATTCCATATAAATTAACCTTTTAGGATAGAGGAGAGAAATAAGTGGTTATTATTTACATTCCCAAGGTATTTAGTTTTAGCAATTTTAGCCCATTCTTTTTCATTCAAAAGAAGGTTTTGTCCAATTTTTGATAAAAGTCCCATTGGCTAAGGTCATTTCCTCTAATAAAAAATCCAAAGGTAATAGGAAGGAAATTGAGGAAGAGAAACAATTGACTGTGGAAGAATTTGAACCCAAAATGGAAGAGGAAAGTGAAGGTATGAATTGTGATGACTATGACTACAAGATGGATGAAGAAGAACTAGAGGAGGAGGATGATTCAATAAGGAGGAGGATCTTGAGGTTGTCGAGAGGGAGGTCAAGGTAGAGGAGGACAATACCCCTGGTGCTACTCTTTATGGGGATACTAACATTGAATTTTTGAAAAGCATAATCAATTTTTTGCAAGTTCAAGTCAAGGACATGGGAAAAGCTATCATCACTTTGATGAAGGTCACTGATGGGTTGATGCATTGAGCCATTATTAGATTGGTGTATGGTCAAAACAAGATCAGAAAGCAGTTAAAGAAGGTTGAGAAGCATGAAGACATGGACTTGTCATGTGAAGTTGGCCCAGACTTGAGGGAATTTTTCTCTCAGATTGGAGACAACTGGGAGTTGATAGCTAATGCCAAATAATGGCTTTTGTCATCTTGCTCTATTTTTGATCTAGTTTAATGACTTTTAAAACTCTGGTTTCTTTGGATGATAATACCAAACTATTATTTTATGTTAGCTATGCTATGGTTTAGGACTTGTTGATTTATGGTCAATCTCTTATCTGGTCTGTGTGCCACTTTTTGGGTTAGTTTGTGGTATGCTTATGTTTTTTTATTATAATGTCAATGGTCCTATGGATGCGAATACTAGTTAATTGTCCTATGAGCCCCATATGGTTTCTTAACAGTATATAGTCTAGTTGTTGTTTTGTTGGGTGTGGCTGGTGTTGTTTCCCATTTTGTCTCGTTTTTGCTGCTTCAACTCTTTTTGTATCTAACAGGATTAGGGCCCTTTCCTTGCTTATATAATCAAAAACTATTGCAGCCTTCTCATATCTAAAACTCCAAAAAAATTGGTTTACAAACCATATCCCAATTAAGTAAATAAATTCTATTTTTTTTCCTCCATACCTGTCCATAAGAATTTTTTCTATATTTTCTCTATATGCTTTGACATGTATAAAAGCAAAGATCTTGAATAAGGACAAGAAATAAACAAGAATATTTTGAAGAGCTGCTTTAAGAAGATAATACTTACCTATCAAGCTAAGAAGTTTCCCTTTCCAATTTTCAAGTTCTTTTTGGATCCTTTCCGTAATACCATTACAATAGTTATTGGGTAACTTCTTAGTAGCCAAAGGTAAACCAAGGTAAGTAGTAGGAAAATCAGCCTTTTGATAGTCCAAAATTCTAATAATTTTTTTTGAGATCTACTTTATTATTGAAGAAATAAAGGACACTTTTATCATAGTTAATATGTAGACTAGATAACTAAGCATACTTGCTTAATACAATTTTCCACTATTTAGATTCCTCAACAAAGGATTACCCAAATAAGATGGGTGTGTGCAAGAAGTTGAGTCCACTTTGTGGCCAAAAAGTGGAAGTGTTTTCCTTGATTTTCAAAAAATTTCACATTTGACCTTAAAATTTGAAGCACTTAGAGATGGAATCTTAAAAAAAGTCATTGATCATAAAATGTAATATTCAGAGTCTAGTTTTTAAATATGTAATTTATTTTAATACCCAGATGATAGAAATTGATTTTCAATAGGCATGTCTAAAAACCACTATTTAGAAGTCACTTTTTTTACCATACCATGCATGTGTACGTCATCCATATTTTGACCTAAATAATCGTATTTATTTGAATCCTTTTGGGAAAAGATTTGTAACACACTGAAGAATTTTCATGATATTTTTTTGAATATTTTTTTTGTTATTTTTTATTGGTCATACTTTTTGTTTTGAAAAATCGTTGTGTACATGCATAGGATGACCTAAACTTATCATTTTTTTGTTCTTTTTCAAATTGAAAAGAATTGTCTAAAGATTGACTACGTATAATTCATTTTTCAAAAAAATATTTGAATAAAAAGTTATTAAAATACTAAAAACCCTTAATATCTCAAGTTTATAGACCAGTTTCATAAAAAAAAATTTGAAAAATAGAAAAAAATCTAATTGTTAAAAAAAGCATATTTGGAATCTACACAATCTCATCTATAATGGGTTTTAATTTCGTAAAAAAATTCTGCAAAAAAAGTCTTCAAAGATATATTCAAAGTCACTATTTTCTACTAACATTGACATGACCTTCAAGTTGCAGGTCAAAGCAAGTCCAAAGCTAAGGGTTGGCTCCCTAAGCCTTTTTCCCGACCCAAAACCCATAGCAAAGATTGGGCCAAAAATTTAAATTTTTAGAAACAAGATCTCGTTCTAGAAACGAGATCCTATTTCTAAATGAGATCCCATTTTTGGCTTAAGGCTCTGAAGTGAAATGAGATCCCGTTTTCTAAATAACGGGGTCCTATTTCATTTTTCCCGATTTCAGTTTTTTTAAGTCTGAAACTTCCACTAGAAGTGGACTCATCTTTATGCTTTTACCTAGATAGTATCATCCACAAATTTTTGGTGGGAGGAAGGAGGTAAATAAGAAGCAACTTGTATGCCTTTGAGATTCCTTTGAAGGATAATTTTATCAATATTCCTCCCCAAAACTTTAGCTACAATGATAAATAGATGGGGGGATATCTGATCTCCTTGTCTAATCCCTCTTTCACTAGGGAAGAAACCTCTAGGAACACCATTATCAAGAACACAAAACTTAGGAGTGATTGCACATTCTTTGATATGATAAATAATTCTTCCTTGGAAACTAAACATCTTAAGGACCTAACTAAGAGGAAATATTGGGAAACTCTATCACAAACTTCAGATATGTCAAGTTTTAAATCCATGTCAATCTTCTTGTTGTTTTCCATTGAGTAGATGATCTCATGAGTAGTAACAACAACACCAAAAATTTGTCTTCCTTGGACAAATCCTTTTTAGTTTTGGGAAATGAGTAAGGATATAATAGGTTTAATTTTTGACACAACCAACCTAGAGAAAATTTTGTAAACAATATTACACAAGCTTATGGGTTTGAATTCCATTAGATTATCAAAATGTTCTTTTTTAGGAACCTGTATAAGAGTGAATTTGCACCCTAGGTGCAATTCCCCTTTTTGCCTTATTACACTTTAGAAAACCTAAGTCATAGGCTTAATTCACTTAAGCTCGATGATGGTGATCCACTTGGCGCATGTTTTGTGTGTCGGTGGAGACGTATTTGTTGAGGATGCCTGCGCGGCGCACTTATGTCCCTGGCAGATTCTTGCGACTAAGCTAACAAAGGCGTTACTCTTCCCATTGGCAGCGAAGTTGTAACGCCTCCTTCGGCCATCCGACCTGAATATGGTTGTTTCTTTCCTCATTCCTTCATATTCAAGCCTTTGAACTGGCTTTGGAGGTTGGAAAAAGGTTGGATAGAGGTTGGATGAAGATTGGAAAGACTCTACATCCCTTCAAGCTCATTTTGCATTCACATACCAACATTCCAAGCATTCCATAGCAACAATATCACACTCCATCATGTCGGTAGAGCAATTTTGGGACCACGCCATTGCAGCAAAGGCTTAAATTCCTCTCCTTTCTCCTCCAAGCAGCCTTGAGTGCTCTTGGTGGAGGTGGTAAGCTTCCCTCTCTTGTCCTCTATCATTTGGTTGAGTAGCATAGTACTGCTTTTGTAGTGCTGGTGTTTATCATTCCTTTATCTTTTCCATTGGCTATCTATGGAGGTGGGAACACCTAAATGGGGGTCTAACTGAGGCAGGCCCCTATACAACCACCCCCCAAACATTCTCTCTTGTTTTGTGTAGGTGCGTGAGCTCTTGGAGGATCAGCTGGTGAATGAGTTCATTGGTGAGATTCTCCTCATCTTTATCACTTTTTCTTATTTGCTTTATAACATTAGGGATTACTTGGTTTATTTAGTCACATCATTTTGGCCTTTTAGTTAATTAGCTAGGCTGATAAGTCATTTTAATGTGTTTAACCTTGTCTTAGCTGTTGTCTGACCATACAGACTACAACGTGTTTTTGAGACGCCAGTGCATCGTGTTGTCGTCTGAAGTCTGCGCTGACATCCTTAGGCAGAGAGCTCCCTGAGGTGCAAAGTTAGACCTGAAGATCGACTCGCCTAGCCCCACATTGAAACTTAGATTGTAGAGTGATCGCAGGACCTTAAAAGCCCTCATCATTATCACCCTCATACCCTAAACATACACTTAGCTGAGGTAAGTTAGGGCAGCCTCTCACATCTCGACCCTCCATGACCTAGGGTCTTGCATGCAGTGGTCCCCCTCTCTTATAGAACCAAGATGATAAAAGTGGTATTCAATTGTTTTAGGATCTTACCATAATTGAATACATATTTCACAACAACAACAAGATCCTTTTTAACAATCTCCTAAAAAAATTGAAAAAAGGTAAGGGAAACCATTAGGCTCGAGAGATTTATAAGCTCCATATTCTCCTTATCACTTAGGATCTTTGGAATACCATCAAAGAGTCCATCTTGACTATTAACTTCTCCAATAATGTCCTTCTAAGCATCTTGAAAGAAGGAGACAACAACCTGCTCAATAATCTCATCATTATCAATAGTAGTTCCCACATCATCAACAAGCCTCTTTATCATATTTCTCTTTCTATGCCTTAGAGTAGACAAGTGAAAAAAATTGGTATTCCTATCACCTTTAGTGAGCCATTGCACTTTGGATTTTTCTTCAAGAAAATTTCCTTCCTTTTAACCAATTTATTCCATTCTTCTTGTAAGTGATTCTCCTTTAACCAAGTTTCCCAACTCCTTATAGATTTGAGCTAGATTAAGGAAAACATTACCAAAAGTGTAGTTATTCCAGCCTTTCACCTTATTTTTTAGCACTTTAAGTTTTTCAACTAAGAAGTGTAAGGAAATCAAGGAGCACATTTAGTGAAAACTCCATACGGTAGTGCCTTCGATAACTTTCATTTCGATTAGGTTACCTCAAAGACACGGAAAACTATGTCCAAATGCGGAACAAACATAGTTTATTTCCTACATTGATCCATCTGAGAGAAACATATGTAGATTCAACAACAATCAACAACACAGATGAAAGACACTACCGAAAATAGAACACAAAGATTTTAAGTGGGGAAAACCATTTCAGGTAAAAAACCCCACTCTCCAAAGTTTGAGCCATTGTATTATTCAGCAACAATGGTTACAATACAATTGCAGGCTCTTAGCCTTTTCAGAGATTACATCTTGTTCATCTAGATACAACTGGTAGCAAACACCCCTAGAGAGATCAACCATGACATTCATGTTCAGGAGAGATTCCAGCATAACCCTGCCTCTCTCACTATCTGCCTCGACCTCATGGCTCCGACCTTTCAGCCAGCCACTCGGCCTTTCTCTATCGATCTCTCTCTAGCTCTCAGCTCTTCAGCTTCTTGGCTTGTCAACCTGATCAACCACCCCTACAGAACGTCCAATGCATACATATATGCATTCGTTCTCAACAGGATCTCTGTGAATCGGTTCAAGATCACACTTTAGCAATCTACCAACTCAACATCCCTATCGTCGTAGATGTTTCCACTCCTGTGCAGATTTTTCCTTTCAGACCGTTTAGAAAAACCAACCGCCAACCATTTGAATTTTGCTTCCTCTGATTGGTCCATGTGCACCACGTCAGACAGTCTTCACTTGGTCAACAATGGTCAACTTATGTCACATGTCGATGAGACACTAGAAGTGTCTCCCTGATGCCACAAGACCTGATTACACGTTGTCGCCAAGAGTCCTCTCCATCGACAAGAGGTTCCACTGAGCTTACAAGTTACATCGACCTCAGCAAGCACATCGGTGAGACTATCGCTATCACCAAGAGTTCACATCGAGTCTTCAAGTCATACCAAAGCCCAAAGAGTCGCCAAGAGTCATACCGATATCAAGTTTCCCATCGGCAAGACAATTGCTCTTCGCCAAGAGATAATACCGATGCCTCCAAGTTACTCTGAAGTCTCTTATCGGTCAGACATTCCATCTTCACTAAGACACCGAGCTCAGGAGTCATACCGAACACATTCAAGAGTCAGTGAGACTTATCGTCTTCGCCAAGACCTTATACCGAGGTCTTAAGTCACCCTGAGCGCTGCATTCACCAGTCGACAAGACTTATGTCTTTCGCCGAGACCACATACCAAGCGCCCATGTCTTGCCAAGGCGGCAAGACATTTGACTTCACCAAGACCTTTCACCGAGCACCGAGAGCTACACCGATGACTTCAGTTTCATCCCTGTTGGCGAGACCAACACCTGTCACCAAGACTTCACGCCGAAGTCTCCAGGTTACCCCGAGCTCACCTTTCACCAGGAGTCATGCCGAACGCATCCCACACCGTCGGTGAGACAAATGCCCGTCGCCAAGACTTCATAGCGAAGCCTTCAGGTCATACCAATGTGTTCCACTATCAGCGAGAGAATCAACCTTCGGCAAGACTTCTTATCGAGGTTTCCATGATATCCTGAAACCACTTCTCGCCAAGAGTCACACCGAACCGATGACCCCACAAGCTGTCGGCAAGACTTTCGATATTTGATGAGACATCATATCGAAACAAGCCTCTTGGCCAAGGGTCTTCCTGATATCTCCGAAGGTTACATTGTCGCCAAGACAATCCTTCATCGCTGAGACTTCATATCGAGACCCTTAAGCTACTCCAAGTGTATATAGTCGGCCAGACATCTCCCAGTCACCAAGAGATCTTCCCGAATGTTCAAGTCACCCTAATGACTACAATCGGTGAGACATCTCCCTGTTGCTAGGACCACATACCGACACACTTGAGTTGCCCCGACGACTCCATGAGAAAACATATCGGTGAGACAACCCTCCATCACCAAGACTTCATATCAAAGCAAACAGGTTACACCGATGACTCCAGTCGCCATAGGTCACACCAACATACGCTAGGCACCCAATAACAAACCCTTATGTCGTCGAGACATTTCCACTCTGCAAAGGGTTACAATGAATGCACCAAGTCATAGCGATAGGTCCATTCGGCAAGACAAAAGCAAAGTCACAGCGACATGAGCAAAAAACAAAATTATTGAACTGTCAGTTAGCCAGACACAAGGAATGTCACAACGACCATGCTTTCTCAGAGGTTTTAGCCTATGAGATTGAGGCACATTTTCCAACAATCTCCCACTTGACGAAGATCACACAGGCACCTCCAAAGCAACCAGGAACTACGATCACACTAGCTCCACCAGTTCAAACCCTACAATACTCAAGACACCCAATCAACATGATTCAACAGATAATAGTCCACCAGACACTCTGCAACCAAGACCAGGCAGACAACGGAAACTCATTGTCAACAAGGCAACCGATCATAGCCTTCTAGGAAACCACATAGACCTCAAACATGCTCTCATGCTCCATCAAGAATTCAGCTCCAACATCCAAGATGTCCACCTTTTAGGCAACAATCCTGTCATCTTCCAACATACCACCTATGGAAGAAGGATACAAAGCCAAGGTGTATAAGCACCATTCCAATGAACACAAGAAAAAGATCCCAGTGATATCACCTACAAGATACTGCTACCACTTCACTGTGCTCAAACGCTATACAAAAGAAATATCAACTTCAAAGATTCAAACAGAACACAACCATGAAGTCATATCCAGAAACAAGAAACTAAACATTAGTTAGAACAACAATCAGACTGACTGCTCCCATCCAACTAATAACCCACATGACTGAAAATAGCACCCATAGCTCGTGCTATACCATCCAATCTTACATACCTCACAGGTATCAACATTAGTAAACTCCTGCCAATCCATTAACAACAAATACAAGTTCCAGTGTCAACCAGTCAAAGAAGACAAGACACATACATGAACTCCCACTGCCAGAGTAATTCATATCTTAAAGATCAAAAGGCATCAACAAGTCTACCAATAACAACACATAGAAAATGTAACCCTGTAGTACCAAGGAAAACTCCACAATGATAAGCACAACCTACAACAACCTGCCACAAGAAACATTTCTCTCACCACAAACCTTCACGGCCACAGAGAGGAACTCTGCACATCGTCTTCATGTAGAACATCCTCCTACATACACTTCTAACAGTCAGTTGTGTCAAGGATGATCTTCTTCTTATCCCAAAGAAATCCTTAACAACATCCATCCGTTCAATTACCAAAATCAAACTATCTTTAAAACCAACATGGATGTAAGCATCTCAAAGAAGATCAAGCTTGTTCATTTCCCATTTCAGGAAATCGGCCCATACATCATCTCCTACCAATTCTCATTAGTAACAAGGAGATAAAAGAAACTGTACAACTTCCACTATGAATCTTCCAGAATCATTAAACAGTAATTCAAGATGCATATCATGAAAGTAAACTTAATAAAACACATCTGAAAAATATAATGGCCCACATACCTTTCAGATAAACTGTCGAGAAGACCAAGAGTGGGAATGAGAATACTCCTTCAAGATATACAAGTCATCATGACTAATCCAAGAGCAATCTCCTCATAGGTCTCTTATTGAACTCACATTCAACCAAGGTGAAGGCTACTCGGACTTTTTGCTGAACAACTTTAACAAGAGTAACAAGCAGCAACACATCTCTCATAAGAGAACAAACAACCTCACCTTATTCTTCATGTATCCATAAGTACTAGTAACCGATCATCTCATGCTAAACTTCAATTGCATTACCTCAACATCATGAAGTATCAAGCAAATAATAAAAGCACTCAATACACAAAGAATTACCAGATCACTGTCAAAGCTCCAATCAGCTGAATCAAGAACTTATCATGACATCATGATCTACACATCCCCATAGGAGATCCCATGCTTCAGGTGACTTTTCCATTGTCTCAAGTACAATGCACAATGCCAAAACTCTAGTGTACAAGCAAGAGTATACCATGACATAAGCAAATAGACTCAAAAAATAGCATCACCTGTCAAGCACCACCAACACCTTAGCCAAAGACTCCAAGCATCTTCCATGGTTCCAAGATGTTGCACATCTTCAAATAATGTCCATGCAAAAGTGCAAGAACCCTTCTGAAACACTAAAGAAGACCATTCACCACCATGTGATGAACCCATAGTCACTGCTAGAGCTCCCACTGAAACGTGACATCCGAGCTCTCCAAGCATCATGACCACATGCTACAGGTTCCCATAACCAACTATTTAGGTTCTCAATAGTATCCATCCTCTCATCTCAAAGCAATCACACCAATGCACAAGTGACCACAGACAAGGCCAGCTAACAAGTTTGTACCAACAATGAATCAACCTCGTGGATATAGATAGTCCACATCCGAGTTGTCTCATAGCAAACATGTAGGTAAAGACAACCCACAACATTGCACAACCCGTAGATCCATTCAACAGAAATGTGCAAACCCATCATTGCATTGGAAACTACATCACTGAGATATCAAAGAGAATAACCACATAGACAACATGACTCAAACACCAGATCACACCATATCTGACTTGCCAAACATGTCCACAATGAGCACTATAATCAAGGAACACCACCACAAGAATACTGAGTGACAAATCACTTACCAACACTCCCATGCAGAGAAGAAAACATACCTCCTCAAACCATGCACCAAGCATGCATGCAGACCTGCAACTATCTCATCCAGGAACACCCCAAAAGGCCAATACCTAGACAATAGCTTAACAACAATTCCACATGATCACAAGTTTTTGCTTAACCATGTAAAACCTGCAAAACCATAGAGCCATGCAAGTACAAAACATCCTTAGAAAGGAAACAATAGTTCAAGAGAATCCAGACCCCTTTCAGGCCAACTCTAAACCAGCAACATGTACATGCATTCGAGAAAGAGAGAAAGGCTATTTTAGAAGCTTGCAAATCATCTAATGATTAACTTCATAGCCTTCAAGCATTCGAGGTTAACAGGAAACAATGCCTTCCAACACCAAGAACCACCACCTAGCATAAGCACTCTGAAAAAATCCACCTCATACTTCAAGGTTAAACCTCTACCAGCCAGGAAACACAGATCACAACATGATCAACTCCATTTTCCATCTTGACCATCCTTCAAGCTGCATGTTGTTTTAGAATACCACAAGGCTTCCACTCATCAAAGGATCAATACATCAGTCCATTCCTCTAGATTTCTTCCAGCCCATCAAGCTAAGAAATCTTCACAAGATAAATATCCAGAACCAACAACCAGAAGAAGGCTCTGATACCACTTGTAAGGAAATCAAGGAGCGCATCTAGTGAAAACTCCATACAGTAGTGCCTTCGGTAACTTTCATTTTAATTAGGTTACCTCAAAGACACAGACAACTATGTCCAAATGTGGAACAAACACAATTTGTTTCCTACATTGATCCATCTAAGAGAAACATATGTAGATTCAACAGCAATCAACAACACAGATGAAAGACACTACAGAAAACATAACACAAAGATTTTACGTGGGGAAAACCCTTTCGGGTAAAAAACCCCACTCTCCAAAGTTTGAGCTATTGTATTATTCAACAACAACGGTTACAATACAATTGCAGGCTCTTAGCCTTTTCAGAGATTACATCTTGTTCATCTAGATACAACTAGTAGCAAACACCCCCAGAGAGATCAACCATGACATTCATGTTTAGGAGAGATTCCAGCATAACCCTGCCTCTCTCACTATCTGCCTCAACCTCATGGCTCCGACCTTTTAGCCAGCCACTCGACCTTTCTCTATCGATCTCTCTCTGGCTCTCAGCTCTTTAGCTTCTCGGCTTGTCAACCTGATCAACCACCCCTATAGAATGTCCAATGCATACATATATGCATTCGTTCTCAACAAGATCTCTGTGAATCGGTTCAAGATCACACTTCAGCAATATACCAACTCAACATCCCTATTGTCGTAGATGTTTCCACTCCTGTGCAGATTTTTCCTTTCAGATCGTTCAAAAAAACCAACCGCCAACCGTTTGAATTATGCTTCCTCTGATTGGTCCACGTGCACCATGTCAGATAGTCTTCACTTGGTCAACAACGATCAACTTGTGTCGCATGTCGGTGAGACACTAGAAGTGTCTCCCCGATGCCACAAGACCTGATTACACATTGTCGCCAAGAGTCCTCTCCATCGACAAGAGGTTCTATCGAGCTTACAAGTTACATCGACCTCAACAAGCACATTGGTGAGACTATCGTTATCGCCAGGAGTTCACATCGAGTCTTCAAGTCATACCGAAGCCCAAAGAGTCGCCAAGAGTCATACTGATATCAGGTTTCCCATCGGCAAGACAATCGCTCTTTGCCAAGAGATAATACCGATGCCTCCAAGTTACTCTGAAGTCTCTTATCGGCCAGACATTCCATCTTCGCTAAGACACCGAGCTCAGGAGTCATACTGAACACATTCAAGAGTAGGCGAGACTTATCGTCTTCGCCAAGACCTTATACCGAGGTCTTAAGTCACCCCAAGCGTTGCATTCACCAGTTGGCAAGACTTATGTCTTTCGTTGAGACCACATACCGAGTGCCCATGTCTTGCCAAATCGGCAAGACATTTGACTTTTCCAAGACCTTTCACCGGGCACCGAGAGCTACACAGATGACTTCAGTTTCATCCCCATCAATGAGACCAACACCTATCGCCAAGACTTCACACTGAAGTCTCCAAGTTACCCTGAGCTCACCTTTCGCCAGGAGTCATGCTGAATGCATCCCACACCGTCAGTGAGACAAATGCCTGTCACCAAGACTTCATAGCGAAGCCTTTAGGTCATACCGATGTGTTCCACTATCAGCAAGAGAATCAACCTTCGGAAAGACTTCTTACCGAGGTTTCCATGATATCTCAAAACCACTTCTCGCCAAGAGTCACACCGAATCGATGACCCCACAAGCTGTCAGCGAGACTTCTGATATTCGATGAGACATCATATCGAATCAAGCCTCTCGGCCAAGGGTCTTCCCGATATCTCTGAAGGTTACATTGTCGCCAAGACAATCCTTCATCGCTGAGACTTCATATCGAGACCCTTAAGCTACTCCGAGTGTATACAGTCAGCCAGACATCTCCCAATCGCCAAGAGATCTTCCCAAATGTTCAAGTCACCCTGATGACTATAATCGGCAAGACATCTCCCTATCGCTAGGACCACATACCGACACACTTGAGTTACCCCGACGGCTCCAGGAGAAAACATATCAATGAGACAACCCTCCATCGCTAAGACTTCATATCGAAGCAAACAGGTTACACCGATGACTCCAGTCGCCATAGGTCACACCGACATACGCTAGGCACCTGATAACAAACCCTTCTGTCGTCGAGACATTTCCACTCTACAAAGGGTTACAACGAATGACCAAGTCATAGCGATAGGTCCATTCGGCAAGACAGAAGCAAAGTCACAGCAACATAAGCAAAACACAAAATTACTGAACTGTCAGTTGGCCAAACACAAGGAATGTCACAACGACCATGTTTTCTCAGAGGTTTCAGCCTATGAGATTGAGGCACATTTTCCAATAAGAAGTACATTAGAGAGCCTTGTATACGGGTATTCCAACAATCATAAATTATATCTTTAAAGTCCAAGTGAGAAGACCAAATAATTTCGTATTTGAAGGGGAAATGGCCTTTCCTCAAAACATTTTCCCAAATTAGTAGGATAGGATTATGATTTGAGCACACTCTAGGGAGAGCTTAAAGAGTCAAATTTGGAAAGATATTCCATCTATTGGAGATAATAAATTTTTCATGTTTAACTTGAATTAAGTTATTCCCCATATGTCTTTTCGACCATGTGAACTAAGAATACTTCAACTCAACATCCAATAGCCATATTCTTAACAAGAAATCAGCAAACTCTATCATACTGTAAGAATAGTCTTTAAGACTCCCAAGCTTCTTTGAGGGGTAAAGAGGGGTGTTGAAATATGTAGACAACATCCAATGACTATTGATATGAGAGTCAATCATCAAAGAAATGTTCTCCCATAGTATCTTTCTAGTAGATTTGTAATTAAGAGCATAGATATTAATTGTGTGCCAATTTTCTTTAGTAGAAGTATTAGTAAAAGAGACAATCAAGCTATTTTTATAGTGACTCACTTTCACTCCCAAGAAGGATAAAGGATTCTACATGGTGACTATTCCACCTAAGGCTCCATCAGTCAAACTAATGCAAAATAAAAAACTAAGCCATTATTTCTATCCACATAGGAAAAATGAAGTCTACCATTTTCACTTCTTGGAGAAATAGAACATCAATCTTATTGTCTAAAGTGTAGCATTTCAAAAGATGTTGTTTATGAGGGCTATTTAACCCTCTTATATTATAAGATATCACCTTCATCTTTTAGTTATTCTTAACCTTGAAAGGTTTTCCAAAGTCCTTTGTGTACCCATTTCTATCTCTTTAGCTACTTCTCTTGATCAAGTTTCCCTTCGAGATAGTCTACCTTGCCTTAGATCACTACCCACAATTGCCTTTTCATTGTTGCTTTATTTATTATTTTACTCTCTATTGGGGTCCAAACTAGGTCTTCCTTACTTGGTTCAAAATGAAAATCCAAAGAAGAGGGAAGCAATGCTAGCACTTCTTTTCCCTCACCATGGAAAAATATGAAATCCTGATTATCTTGTTCTTAAGTACTTTCTACCTTCTTTAAAAGTTTTTCCTCCTTCCTCATTTCTAAGCCATTCCTTCGATGAGATTCTAAGCTAGCATTTGAAATACTATCTTGAAGGTTTTGAAACTCTTCAAGAATTTCCCCTTCGTTAGGAAGAAGCTTCATGAGAGGATTAAGTGTCTCTTTCTCTTTCTCACAATTCAACCATGCATCCTTTTGGTGTTCTTTAACTTGTTGATCTTGGGAGCTCTGTGATGGTACAACCTGGAGACTTTATAAGGGAAACTTTCCTTGAGCCTCCAAAGGATAGGAAGAGAAAATATTAACTTGGGGACTAGATAACTTTGACCCTTCACCTATATCTGATAATGGCATAAGCTTAAAATGAGTTATTTATTGTACTTCTTTATTCTTCATATCCAACTTCTTAGATTTAGGAATTCTACATCTATCTATCATATGACCAAACCTATTGTAGTTTTGTCAAAATAATCCAACATTCTCATACACAATAGTTTGAGTCCATTTTACAAACTTAGAGTTCAAATTTTTTTTTGAGGAAGGGGTTTATGCATCTCAACACCAACACACATTCTTACAAACACTAGTCAAGAGTTTCTTTGTCAATGGTTAAGAGAAGGAAAAAATAATAAGTAATAATGTTGAGGATTTAGGGCTCTGAAACTCTAAGGGGAGCCCAACAAGCCACACCTAGGTTGGAGCTATTTTTCCAAAGTTCATAGAGGGGTCAAACCCTGGTTTCTATTGCATAAAGAAAACCCATTCCGATGCCCTTTATCAAAGAACCAAGGTCCCTCCATGAGGATATGTATAAGGTATTCCTAAATAGAAAATCTAAACAAAAAGAGACCTTACAATATGGAACTAACTTGAAAATTTCCTTTTAGCTTCCAAACTTTATCTGACCATTGTTGGACCAAATCAACATTAGGTCTAAAAGCAAAGAAATTACTAATAAGATCATTTTCCATACCAAAGATGGCTTCTTCCATAAATTTTTTTGGAAGATTTAACAAAATACCTTCTTTAGTAAAAAAGATAGAAGAAGACACAAAGCGACCACTATTTTGAGGGTTCCCTCCAACAAGCTTATCAAACCACAAAGTGGGTAGGTCACACCATTGAAAAAAGTTTCAAAAACCTAAGCAGTGGGAGACACAGAGAGAACTTGGGTCCACAAAAGATTCCTCTGACACAACAAAGATAGGCATGAGAACCCCAAGGATAGCCTCCAAGGCTATCTTGTCAAGGCTTCTCATAGCAACATGGGAAATAGAGTAAAAAAATTTAGCCAAGGGAGCTTGCTGGGGTGACCCCACCATGATTTCCTTATCACCAATCCCATCCAAGGTTTGTAGAATTCAAAAATCAATAGAGTGCCAAACTAGTTAGAAGAGCCTACAATGCTGATTATTCTTGTAATTAAATGTAAATATATAATTTCATGAGAATTGAATAATTATTTTTTACATAATATAATATTTTATTAAAAAATATACATATTTTATAAATATGCATATAATTCAAATTAGGCTATCATTTTTATGCTTTAAGTAAATTAATATAAATTTTCCAACTTAAATTTCTATACAAATATTTTATATATTTAATATTCAAATGATTTTAAGACTATAAATTCCAAACCTCCATGAATAAATAAGTATAAATAGTGAATAGGAAAATAGAATAAAAAAAACTTTCTGGCTATAATCAATTTAAAAATTTCTTACTTTTCCTAATACATCAAGACATTTCCTAAACTCTATCAATGATCTTTCATATATATTCCTACCAAACAATTTTCTTTTTAAAATGTACATATACCTTTTATACTTTATATATTGGTACCCTTGATTGCAACTCATCAAGGAAAATATTATTTTTTTTCATGTTTAAGGTAGCATGCATTATAGTAAAACCTCAAAAAAATTCTTAACTATTTTAATTTAAAGTTCTATTTTCGATTTTCAATTATAAAGTTATATTTTGTATTTTATATTTTTTGTTAAATTCTTTTTATTTGCTAAATTATAAAAATTGTTTTCATTTCTTATAACTTGATTTAAAATTAATGTTTAGTATACAAGTTCAAAAATATATTTCAAACATAAGATAAAAATAGCAATATCTTGTGATGTTATTACATCACAAGCAAGGCATTTCAAGCTTAGAATTAATAGTGGAGCATGAGTAGATTCTATTTTGTGAGGTTGCATAATTGTATTGTTGGATTATAAAATATTAGGTCATTTTATCTCTCAAACACATTGTAGATGTTTGACTAGAGGACATATACCAAATAGTATTGTGGATCCACCTCAAGAAAAAACATTAGTAGTTTTCATTCAAACTAAAAATATTAAATGGGTTTGAAATCTCATTTGGAGTGGACCTTTAGATAATTCTATAAAATTTGATAAGGTTGCAATTCCATTTGTTGATATGGAATTCATCAAATATTAAATCATGTGTTATATGGAGGTACAAATATAAGATCTTAGATATTTATATTAAACATATATGCTAAAAATAATTATGATCATATATTTGTCTCACCAAAGTTCTTGATGTTAATTTTCATATAGCACGTGATCTATTATGTTGATACACTTCAAAAATTAAGTATTGTCAAAATTCAGCCTCATTTATTAAAATCAAACATAAAGTGCTATTAATTAACCATTATACAACCACCAATCTAGAAAGTCACAAAACTATTTAAGATTGACAAATTCCATCACATTTACATAAAAAGAAAGATTACTTCCATGCACGGAAGTAACTAATTTCTATGTGTATTTTGTTAAATTTGGATTTGCTATTGAGTGTGCAATTTAATAACTATGGTAAAATCTTGTTGAACTTATTTCTATATGGATTCTTTTATACCGATATTTTTTGATACAACTATTCTTTGCAATTAGTAAAAATCTATGCATATGAATAATATAAATGTCTTTAGAAAAGAAAAATGGCCACGTGATATACTTTTATGTGGAATAATGTTTACTTTTAAATCTGAATCAAAACAAGAAACAAATCCAAAATAGACAATTGAATTTAGTTTTCAAACTCTATTTTATTTCACGCTATAAAATGAAGGTACCATAATGCAATATTTAAATTAATTCTTTTTACCAATAATAAGAAAATAAAAAACAATAATAAAATACAAGTATACATCCACTACACAACTTCAGGGAAAAGGGAAGGCGAAGGGGAAGGGGAAGGGGAGTACAAATATTTTATTAAAATATATTTTCTTGGACAATTTGATCAAGAATCACAATAATGTCATCCATGATCTTGAAACATCTTGTTCTACATTTTTTGTTAAGACATAATACTCCAATAACAAGTGAAAAGCCAAATCCAATGCTCAATCCATTTCCCACCTCCCACCATACATGTTCCTCCCACTCTTGTCCACTTACATCTTCACAAGTGTTGTTTGAGGAAGGAGAAGAGGAACAATTTATGTTGATTTGAAGTCCACAAAGATCTCTATTATTGAAAAATGATCTTTCATCAAATGTTAACAATTGACCTCCTTGTGGTATTTTACCCCCAAAATGATTACAAGATATATTTAGGTAACTCAAAAATGTGAGAGATTCTAGTTGTGGGGGAATATTTCCAATAAGATTGTTCCTTGAAAGATCAAGTGACTCTAACTGCACAAGATTTCCAAAAGAAGTAGGAATTCTTCCACAAAGATGATCTCTTGACAAATTGAGAATCTTTAGACCAATGAGGAATCCAATGTCTTGAGGAATATCACCCAAGAAGTTGTTGTTTGAGATATCAAGACACCGAACCAATGCCAAAGATCTCACATACTCTAGAGATTGTCCTTTGTTATGTATTTCCATTTTATCTAAATATGGCACTATGCTTCCATTTAAGTATTGGAGGACCTCTAAACTTTGTGTTTGATTTGCCATTGCTCTCAAGTTTCCTAATTTACTTGGAATAGTTCCAGACAAATTGTTATTTGACAAAATCAAGACTTGGAGATTTTCTAATTTTGTTAACTATAATGGTATTGCACCTTTGAATTTATTAGATCTCAATACCAAAATTCGAAGACCAGTTAACTTCCCTATCCAATCTGGGATGGTTCCTTGCATGCTATTATATCCCAAATCTAGAATCTCCAAAGAAGTACGATTTTTAAGTGATGATGGAATTGGCCCTTGTAGTCTGTTACCTCCCAATTTTAATGTTTGAAGACAAACCATGCTCCTAATCTCACCTTCCAAATTATTATTTTCTAGATTTAACACCTTCAGTGTTGATGAGCAATTCCCAAAACTTGCAAAAATATTACCTGTAATCTTGTTATTTGACACATCTAGAACCTCCAAGTTATGCCTTTCACAAATAAAATGTGGAAATGCACCACTAATACCATTTTTTGCAAGAGACAAATAAATGAGTTGACTCTGGCCATATTTGTCAATATTTGTTGGAATGATGCCATCAAATTGATTCTCAGACATGTCCATGAATTCCACAGAAGGATGAGGTGCAAAAATATTCCCATGTAACTTATTTCTATGTAAGTCAATATTTGAAGCTCTAAACTTACTGAAATTGGATGACAAAGGCCTTCCTCCAAATTGATTACATGAGAGGTTGAGTGTGTTGAAGGATTTCATGTCCCATAACCAACTTGGAATATTTCCACTAAGAGAATTGTTTGACAAGTTCAAATCCTCCATAGTATATTGAGTGGATATAAAAGCTGGGAAATCACCATCCATATTACAAGAACTCAAAGACAAATACTGAAGCTGAAATTTGGGGATCCAAGAGCCTTCAACTTTTACTCTCAACAAATTGTTGGAAAGATCCAAGGAAATAAGCTTTGTCAAATTTTCTAATTGAGATAATAAGAATGTGCCACTCAAAGAATTATTTTCAAGATTAAGCACAGCCAAAGATGAGAGATTACCGAAGGTAGATGGCAAGCTTCCATTTAATTGGTTTGAACCAAGAAAAAGATATGAAAGCTTTGATATTCCACATAAAGAGATCCATGGAACACTGCCTCTTAGTGAGTTGCCAAAAAGATCTACCCTTTCAAGTTGTGTCATATTTCCAATAAAACTTGGAAGATTGCCTTCAATATTGCTACTTGAAAGATCTAAGGTAGTCAATGAAGACATATTTGCAATAGAATTTGGAATAACTCCACCCACATTTGAACCTCCAATATCAAGGGTGTTGAGCTGGAAAGCATGTTGCACAATAAAGGAGAGGTTAACTTTGAGATTGGGGTTATGAGACAAGTCAAGGTTCTTCAAGTGTGGAAGGCTTAAAATAGTGAAAGGTATGGAACCATGGAGATCACAATCTTTGAGGTGGAGGGAAACCAAAGATGTAAGATTTGAAATCCAAATAGGAAATGGCTGCCAAGTGAACTTATTATAAGAAATGTTAAGATGGGAGAGGGAGGTGAGGTTTACAAGAGGAGAGAGAAGTGTACCTGACAACTCAAACATGACAAGTGACCTAAGATTGGGTAGAGATGCAACATTCTCTACCACATCACTTGTCAGGTTCAAACCTCCAAGTCCAAGGTTCTCCAACCCTCGTAAATTCCGTATCCACAAGCTTGAATGCGTCATCTCTTCATCAAAATTGTAGGAGATGTCCAGAAATGTCAAGCCAGACATGTTCCCAATCTCACTTGGAATTGGGCCACTAAAACCATTTCTCATGATGTTGAGAAATTTCAAACTAGACATGTTGCCAAGCTCACTTGGAATTCGACCAGTAAGAAAACAAGATTTCAAACTCAAATGCCTCAATTCATTGAGGCTTGAAAGGTGTGATGGGATGGAAAGAGGGTACAAGTCCATATAACTGAGGTCAAGATACTCCAAATGCTTCAGTTGATATAAAGCAGGGAATACTTGGCTGCTTGAACTCCTAACTCCAAGTGAAAAAGGATAATCAAAGTAGATGTTAAGATCTACACGAACCACATGGCCAGTGTGATTGTGGCAGGTTATTCCCTTCCAAAAGCAGCAATATAAGCCTTTCCAAGATCCCAACAGCTCATATGGATCCACCACCTCCTGTTTGAACTGGTTGAGGGCACTTAATTCGCGAGGGGGGCATCCCCACGAGCAGCAGCAGTTGCCCACCATGGCCACCAGCAAGACCAGCACCCAAAACATTCCTTTGCCCATGGGATAATATTAATAGTTACTAAAATTACACTTCACTGCATTGACAATAGAGGAGTATTTATAAGAGATACAAAGCCTGCGAGATGCATTCATTCAGTTTTCAACTGTAACCAAAGTCTTACAGCGTGTGGAAGATGTGCACTAATAATTTTCTGTCTTTCAAATGTGGAAAATTTTGATGTACGTAAACTTTTCCTTGGGAGAAACCATTTAGTCATCATTCAATGAAGTGCATGGTGGGTAAGACATCATTTGGTCATCACTTGCGCCTCTCAATTCCGTTCATAGAGATTTTCAATGGCAATTAAAGTCTTAGAGAGTGTGGAAGATTCGGTGAAATTGTTAAAATGATAATTTTCAGTTGGGAGAGTGTGGAAGATGTAATGAAATTGTTTGATATGTAATCATTTGAATGATAATTTCCAGTCTGGAGAGTGTGGAAGATGTGAAATTATCAAAATAATAATTTTCAGTCTAGAAAACGTGGAAGATGTAGTGAAATTGTTCTAATGATAATTTTCAGTCTGGAGAGCGTGGAAGATGATGTGAAATTATCAAATGATAATTTCAGTCTAGAAAGCGTGGAAGATGTAGTTAAAATGTTTGAATGATAATTTTCAGTTTGGAGAGTGTGGAAGATGTGAAATTGTCAAAATGATAATTTTCAGTCTAGAGAACGTGGAAGATGTAGTGAAATTGTTTGAATGATAATTTTCAGTCTGGAGAGCGTGGAAGATGTTGTGAAATTGTCAAAATAATAATTTTCAGTCTAGAGAATGTGGAAGATGTTGTGAAATTGTTCTAATGATAATTTTCAGTCTGGAGAGCATGGAAGATATAGTGAAATTGTTAAAATGATAATTTTCAGTCTTGAGATTGTGGAAGAAGTGAAATTGTTCAAATGATCATTCAGTCTGGAAAGCGTGGAAGATGTAGTGAAATTGTTAAAATGATAATTTTCAATTTCTACCCAGAAAATGTGGAGAGATATTTTTCAAAATATGAAAAATTTGGATAATATAATTTTAGGATATGTAATTTACAATCATCTTAATGCATTTTGAATGGTGTAAGAAATGAAAAAGATTTAATTTTATTTTTTATTTCAATTGTAAGTTGTGTATAAGAAATGATAAAGATTGATAAATATTTATTTAGATTTGTAATAATTTTTTAAATTAATTTTTTAATAATTCTTTATGTTTTATGGAGCATTAATTTTTTAAAATAATTTCTCATGTTTCAAGTAATTCTTAATGATTTAAGGAAGACTAATCTTTTTCATAATTCTTTATGTTCAAGAGAAAACTAAATTTTTCATAACTTCCTATGTTTTAGGGAAGACTAATCTTATTTAATAATTTCCTATAATTTGAAAAAGATTTTTTTTTTTTGAACCAATTCATATGTATAACTTATTTTACAATTATTTTTATAGAAATAAAATACTAAGACTATAGTTCAAGAAAGCTACAACAATCATTTTAGTCATAGTCTTATACTTGTAGAATCTTAGAAAAAATACTATAATTCATTCAATGGTCCTAAGTTTGAAAACTTTTCTATTGTTATGTTCTCATATTTTCTTGTTTTCACATTGGTCTTTATATATTTGTAATGGTGAAATTTCCATATTCATGGGAATTTAGTTTAATTATGTTGTTTAAAAGAACGTTGTAAGGTAATTATATATTAAGACAAATATAATAAGTTATTATAAGTTGTAATCATGACAAATGAGAAATATTGACAATGATTGATTTATATTTTTAACAACCCTTCTTTGGAAAAAACTTTTTAAACTATTGGATTTAGAATTTTGACAAGCCTTCTTTGAACAATATTTTAGGGAAGACTAGAATTTTTTAAGTGGTGTTAATAATTTTAATAATTTTACAAGTAAGAATTAAAAATATATATATTTTTTAAGTATTAACAATTTTCAAATCACATTAATAATTGTGTGGATTGAATTGTTACATATAACATATTTTACAATTATTTTTATAAAAGAAAAAATATCAAGATTATAATTCAAGAAAGTTATATTTTCTTAATTTAATATTCTTTAAAAAACATACCTACAAATTTATATGATCTATATTTTGAAAAGACATGTCATATTCATTTTTAGGGTGTTTAAATTTACCTAATAATTAATATATTAAGAATTTTTAGAAAGGTTTTTATGTCAATTTTATATTGTCTTATATTGTCTTATTTGTGTATATTTAATATGGTTACTACATTAAAAAAAATCCTTATTTTAAATTTGATAACCATTTGAATATCAAATTATTAATAGTTAATAATAAACACAATACTATTTAATAATAAACATATTATTAATAATACAACAATTAGTAAGTGGAATAAAATATATTGAATTAACTATTTTATAATTGTTTGCATGTATTGTATTATTTATTTTATTGTTATGTCCAAAAATAAAATAACTCAAAGTAAATAATTTATTAAATCATTTCATTTTTAAAAAAATATTAAAAATAAAATAGCCCTTCAATTAAAAATAAGTAAATAATGTTTAAAATAAAATAATTCTTATATAAATAGCTTTTTTATTTTTTTCTTATCTATCTACTTAATGGCTTAGATGGATATTAAAAATTAGCATTCATAGACTTATATAATTAAAAATGGCGCCCCAATCTTTATCTATCTCCCATGTCTTTCATTTAGGAATATTAGAGGATTGTCCTCTTTCTTTATCATTTTCACTTAACTACTCTTCTCCTCTTTGTGATGGGGATGGAGCTGATTTGGGGACATTTATAGAGGTTAATGATGTTGTGACTAAGTTTGGGGTAGGCTTTAATATGGATATCATTTCCTTTGCTCCTATTAGTGTGAAGGTTAGTGCTTTAAGTTCTTCTATTAACATTTTTGACGCATTTTATTTTCCTATCACTAAGTTATTACTTTCACTTTTGGAAAATGGATCACATGATTTTAGATTCCATTAATTTTCTTTTGTTAATGTGGTAGCCTCATCTAGAAATATTGATATGATTTCTATTACACAAGGACAATCTCCCTCATGTGGGAAGATCTCAACTCTAACATACATTCACACTTCCCTTGTTATTGTCTATGGGTAGGATGTGTTAGAGGATATGTATATTATGCTTAGAAATGCCTAGTTTCTTGATTTAATAGCCTTTGGCCTAGCCTCCCTATCCTCCACTTTTTGCTTTCAAAGAACTAATGGCCTCTTGTTATGAGAAATATTTAAATATATCCCTATGCAAGGGTATTTTTTTATTGTGGTTTTTATTTTAAATATTGATAGAGAAGTCATGTTAGATGGGTGGGTTTGGTTGTGGGTCAACATTACCTCTCCAAATTTGTTTCCTAAATTGTTGGATATGTTTCCAATTAGATGTGATTACTTGACCTCTCACTCTACTTTTGGTTTATTTATTACTATGATGCTATTGGTAACATATTGTGGGGCATTTTTTATGTGGATTCGATTACTATGACTTTATCCATACTACTTTTTCTTGAATTTTGGTTGATATTAATTTATCATATGGTCTATTGATGGAAATTATTTTATAATTGGAGGATCAATCTTGATTCTAGCTTCTTTATTATGGAAGATCATTACTTTTTCATTGGTCATCTATCTATAAATTATCTTCATTCATGTCATAAGACTACTAGGGAAACTTATTCATGGTAGGATGATCTTCCTCACCATCTTACCATTGTTGGCATTGACCCTCTTCCTTATTTTGAAAACCCTCTACTTATTTTGTATGATCCAATTGGGTTTGTTCATCTATATTGAATGCTTTGGATTCTATGTTGTTCCATTCATACCCTATTATATATACTCATATAGATCATGCAAAAAATATTTTTGACTTACCACCCTTGATTTCCATCATAGTGACCATGTAGGATGCCTCTCTCTTTGAATGTGGATATTCATCATATCCTTTTCACATGGAACCTTCTATTACAAATTTAGGTTTGGACTCTCCTCCCTTGGCATATTTATCTATGGATGAGTGTAACAAAGGAAAGAACCTCCAAAAAAAAAAAAAATGAACTCTAAAAACATTCTTAACACCCCTTAGGTAAGGGGATCAAAGGGAGCTAGACCTAGTTTGAGGACTATCTAATTTTGGCTCTTCATGTTGTACTTTTTTTTTTATGTTTTATACTTTTTATGTTGTCTATTAATGAACTCTTGGAGTTATTAATGTGTTGATGTACAACTATCCTTGTCCTATCTATTACATGATTATTTTATTTGAGCTTCAATGATATATCTCTTAGGCTTTATGTATAAGGGTTAGGGCCCTTTCAAAAATACTACCTTTACCCTTATAAGAAATGATATTTATATAAATAAATAAATTAAATCTTGAGGTAAAAATTGTATTACAAAACTTTTTTCATTTCTTTTTGAAAATTTATGTATGGATTTTATGATTTATTATATTATTATTGAAAAATATTGTATAATCTAAAATAGTTCTAAAATTTAAAATACATAATGTTTCTTATGTATTTTCTATCTATATACCTATTTATATGTTTACATGCCTATACACAATAGTTTAAATAGATAAAATTGGATTTCATATAAATATTATACAAAATGTAATTTATTAAATTGATATAAGATAATTAAATGAATGCACACAAATATAAAATTTCAATTGAGATTAATTCATGATAGTTATAATGATGAAGTAATATATTATAATTTATGTATATTATTACTTCTAAGTATATATCTTAAGTATATCTATCTGAAAGATGTTAAGAGATATTAGTATCAAGGTGCTTATCTATCAAGTATGTAATAAATTTAATATAGGTACCTAAAGTAGCATATTTTGGATAGGTATATTTAAGATATCTATGCTAGTTTATAAATATATGCATAGATAAAACATCCATTAAAAAGTATTCCTTTGAGGATTTTATTAAAATGATAAGCAAGTTTAGCTAGGCCCAAAGTAAATTATTAGTATTAATGATGATCATGAAATTTATGTGGTTTCCACCTAAACTAGATAAAATGGTAAATGATGATAGTTATTTTTGTCATTAGTTATATTCAAATTCCACCCAAAATAAGGTCAATTCAATTCATAGGTAAAAGGGGCCACAACATGCTTAAAAAGGTAAAAATTGGTGATGATGTCAAAGATTGTGTGGTAATCACCTATTAATAAAGAGGTCAAGTCAATACTAACTTTGATGATGATGATATTATCAAGATGTAAAGGATATGTAGAGGATATGCCCCCTTAAGTTGATTAGCAATAATATTATAAGGGGGCGAAAAGATAATATAACAAGGTATATATGTGATGATACTTGATAAAAGATGAAAAGAGAGAACATGTAGGAAATGTCCTCGATAATAGAATATAATAAGATATTGTGAAAACTCTATTACAGTTACTGATTATTAATCTCTTATCTATACAAAATATTTGACTGCTAAAAATTAATTCACATCAAATATTGAAAATAACACAACTACAATTTCACAAATAAAATCACAGGAATAGAGAAGAAAATATGCAAAACAATAAACACGTTATTTTTAGACAAATTATCCTTGGAAAAACCCTAAAGGGAAAACCAGTTCAGCAAATAAGGAATTTTATTAAACTTTAGCAAATCAAGAGTTACATAAACTGCTTGCCTCTTACTGGCAGAGCTCCATCAATTTTCTTCTCCAAAAATTCTTCCCTCAATTTCTCCTATTGAAATTCCACTATTGTTGTCTCCAACGCTATCACTGTGGCCTTGCCATCATTGCAAATCTATTTTCTATCACTACAAATCTTTCTTAAGTGTGTGTTCTCCAAATTCCCATTGATCCCCATTTATAATCTTCTCATTGAGCAACTGATGGCCACGATTTAATCTCAATCAATGGCTAAGATTATCTAGACTCTAACAAACCCTAACTAACCACTTTCTAGAAGTCTATAGAGAAATCAATTAATTAATTAATTAATATTTATAGGTATGGAGACACCTGTCTAAGCTACATAAATTAACACTCCCTCTTAGTGAGGAAGGTGTTCTGCATAACACCCAACTTGTCTCTGAAGAAGATGAATTTTGCCTTCCCCAGTGCCTTTGTCAGAATGTTTACTACCTACTAATTTGTAAGTATATACTATAGCTAAACAATCCTCTATTGTACACAATCCTTGATGAGGTGATACTTGATGTCTATATGCTTAGACCTATCATGAAACACCAAATTCTCAGATAATATGATACAACTCTGATTGTTGCAATGTATCACCATAGTCTCACTCCTCTGATCAAATAAGGCTACTAGCAACTTTTGAAGCCATATAGCCTCACATGTCGCCATGCTAGTTGCTATGTATTATGCTTCTACAAAACTCAAAGCCATAGACTTCTGCTTCCTACTGTACCAAGAGACAACTCCTAATCCCAAGCTAAATCAACACCTTGGAGTGCTCTTCCTGTCCATTGTACTATTTTCCCAGTTTGCATTAGTATAGAAAATCAACTTGATACCATCGCCTCAAGCATATCTGATCCCATACTCGATTGTACCATGCAAATACCACAACACATGCTTTTTCATTGTCCAATGCACTCTCTTTGGCTCAACCATGAACTAACTAAGAAAATTTATTGCAAAGGATATATTTGTCCTAGTGTTGACCAAATACATGAGAGACCCAATCAACTATCTGTATAAGGTGGGGTTTGCATCCTCCTTAGATGTGTCTAACTTCTTCCAATTCATGTTCATAGGTGTAGACATGGCTCTATAATCCTCCATCTCAAACCTCTTCAAGATTTTGATGTAGTATTTCCCTTGTCCAAGGAAAATATCTCCATCTTTTTGCCACACCTCCATGCTTAGAAAGTAGTGCATAAGCCCCAAATCCTTCATCTCAAACTCTATTGCAAGGTCCCTCTTGCACTCCTCTATGAGCCTTAGTGAACGTATTAAAAACAAGTCATCCACATATAGAAAAATAATGAGAACCTCACCCCCAATCACCAAGTAGTAGAGGTTAGCATCTGCCTCACTCATCACGAAGCCCATTCCTTGCAAGTATCTATCAATTTTCTCATACCACACCCTAGGAGCCTACTTGAATCCATACAAATCTCTCTTCAATCTACATATGTGTGCTACAAATCCCTCTGGTTGTTCTATGCATACCTCCTCTACCAATTCACCATTAAGAAATGTCGTCTTGACATCCATTTGATGGATTTGCCATCCCATCGATGTTGTAAGTGATACCACGACTCATATAGAAGTATACCTAGCCACTGAAGTGAATATATCCTCATAATCTATTCCCTCCTTCTGAGAGAATCCCTTGGCCATGAACCTTGCCTTGTATTTCTCGATGCTACCATTTGCACTATGCTTAATCTTATAGATCTAATGTGATCCAACCATCACCCTATCTGTCGGTCTAGGCACAACCTCCCACACATCATTCTGCACTATTGAGGTATATTCCTCAACCATCACATCTCACCATAGTTGCTACTATGTGGCCTCTTGATATTTGGAAGGCTCTCTATCTACCAATTGACTAACTAATGCCATATATTCATTATACCTAGTTGGTTGTCTTCGTTGTCTATTGCTTGTCCGAGGAGCTCCCACAAACTCCTGAGTATCTTTATGTGTTTGTTGAACCTCACGATTTCTACTACCAACTGTAGAGGATGAAATATCAACCTCCATGTCTTCCTAATGCATCTCTTGGATCTATTGCGTCTGTTGCTCCATACTCTGCGAACTCTCAACACCTAAGCCTGTGCTCGTACTAGTAACTATACTTGTGCTTCGCTATCCTTGATCCGATTGAATTATGCTTGGAGCTTTTGTTGGCTACTTACTCTAATCATCTACCGGAAAATATTTGGACCTCCTAAATGCCTTGTCGTCCATGAATTTGACATCACGCCTAACTATAATCCTCTTGGCCCCTAGAATAAATATTTGATATGCCTTTGAGGTTTTGTTGTACCCCACAAAAGTACCCTCTCTTTGTAGTCTAATCTAACTTGGAATGTGTAGGCCCTAGAATGTGACAAAACGCCAAACTCCCAAATATCCTAAAGTGACTAACATATGGCTTCTTCCTTGAGAACACCTCCTTTGGTGTCATCTTGCCCAATACCTTATGTGGAACCTTGTTTTTTATGTATACTATCATACTGCATGCCTTTTCCCATAAGTAACATGGCATATCCTAGTCATACAACATATCCCTTGTTGCCTCTGATATAGAATGATTCTTCCTCTCAGCAACCCCATTTTTTTGTGGCTTGTAAGGAACAATCCACTCTCTCTTGATTCTTACCCTGGTACAAAACTCCTGGAACTCTTTCCCTTTGTACTCACCTTCATTGTCTAACTGAAGAACCTTTTATCTTCCTATTTGTCAAATTATCCACAAGAGCTTTGAACTCTTAGAAGTGATTGAAGACCTCATCCTTGGTCTTCAAGAAGTATATCTAGGTCTTCTTGGAGAAATCATCAATAAAAGTAACAAAGTACTTGTATCCTTTGAGAGGCTTTGTCAACATTGGTCCACATATGTCTACATGTACTAGATCAAGAACACCCTTGGATCTGGTGTCACTCCTCGGAGAAGCTACTTTCACAAACTTCCCCAACACACATCCCTTACATACATCATCATGCTTTGTGCTCACCTCTGAAACACCTACCACTATCTCATGAAGTAATTTAAGTGCTCCATGATGTATATGGCCCATCCTCCTATTCCATAGCTCTCCTTGATCTCTAAGATTACTGCTTCTCATGAGTTCCTTATGAGTATCAAACTATAACCTGTAAAGTCGGATGCTCCTAACTCCAATAGCTATGGGTGATTTCCAATCCTTATGCTTGATTAATACATGTGCCCCTCTAAAGAGTACATTGTAGCCTTTATCTTGAAGGAAAGATGTGGAAATAAAATTCATACCCAAGCCTAGCACATGCAACACATCATGAATGGGAATCAGCTTGACATACTCCCTCTGAAATAGAACGGTTCCTTTCCCAACCAGATTGAGTTTGGACATGTTCTCCATAGAAATTTGGATTTTGATTTCCTCCTTATAACTGGAGAAGTACTCTCTAACTCTTGTCATATGAAATGATGCCCCACTACCCATATACCAAACACCCTGTGAGGTTGAGCTAACCATACAAGCTATGAGTGCAAAATCATCCTCCATTCTACTAGAAAGCTCATCTGCACTTGTTGAAGTTGTCATCTACTTCTTGCCTTTCTTTTCATTTTTCTTCCTTTGCGAGCAATCATTGACATAGTGGCCAAACTCGTGACAACCATAGCATTTTATCTTAGACAGGTCCTTCTTCTTCTTCTTCTTCTTCTTCTCACTTTTAGGATTTGATCCTTTGCTAGACCTCTTCTTCATTTTCCCTTTTCTTGCTAGGGGAATGTTTTCTTGTTCCACTTCAATTTTCTGACTATTATTGTTGGTTCCACTGATAAGACTTAGTTTAAGCTCCTCCTGAGTGAAGTCACTCCATAGTCGATCCCAACTCAGTAAGGTGTCTCATCCATTAATAACTTGAACAAAGACATCCCACTACTTAGTAAACCCATTCAAGGCTATTCGTACTAGCTCGTTGTCATCTGGTTTATCTCCAACAACTTCCAACTCATCTTTGACAAGTCTAAGCTTGGTGAGGTAACTTGTAACGTCTTCTACCTTATTCATCTGAGTATTCCTCAAGTTTTCTCTAATAATTAGCTTTTGGTTAGTATTAGCATTCTGGTACAAATTCAAAATGGCATCCCACATCTTCTTTGTTGTATCTAACTTTGTGATATGTGGAACTATATGGTCCTTAACACCATCAAGGATTACCCTCCTCACCTTGGCATCTTACATCTTATATGCTAAGAGCTATATTTGATCTGTAGGTATAGTTACAACACTGGTCACATATTCCTTGATACCATTCTTTTCTAGCAATAAAGAAATTATGGCTTTCTAGACACCAAAATTTGAGGCTCCATCCAATTTTTCTTGATCTCTTAAACCCACTGAGGCCATTTTAAAAGATGAGTAAAACCCAAATAATTTTGAAGAGATTGAACTGGGTTTTATAAACCCTCAATTTTTCCTTCTTGTGCCTGTGCTGAGCCTTTTCTACCCTCAAATTAGCTCTAATACCATATGAAAACTCTATTGCATTTATTGATTATTAATCTCCTATCTATATAGATTATTTGACTGTTGAAAATTAATTCATAGCAAATATTGAAATTAACACAACTGCAATTTCACAAATAAAAACACAGGAATAGAGAAGAAAATATGCAAAACAATAAACACAATATATTTGGACAAATTATCCCTAGAGAAACCCTGAAGGGAAAACCTATTTAGCAGATGAGGAATTTTATTAAACTTCAGCAAATCAAGAGTTACATAAACTGCTTGACTTTTACTAGCAGAGCTCTGGCAATTTTATTCTCTTGAAATTCCTCTCTCAATTTCTCCTACTAAAATTTCACCATTGTTGTCTCCAACGCTATCACCGTGCCCTTGCTATCACTACAAATCTATTTTCTATCACTACAAATCTTTCTCAAGTATGTGTGTTCTCAAAATTCCCATTGATCCCCTTTTATAATATTCTCATTAAGAAACCAATGGCCACAATTTAATCTTAATCAATGGCTAAGATTATCTAGACTCTAACAAACCCTAACTATCCACTTTCTAGAAGTCTCTAGGGAAATCAATTAATTAATTAATTAATATTTTTGGGTATGGAGACACATGTCCAAGCTACATAAATTAATAGATATGATGCCACAAATGGGTCAATATGATATGAATAAGTGTTATACATTATGAAGCATAAGCATGCAATATAAGAGAATGAAAATTATAAATAATGTTTAAAATAAAATAGAATGTTAACAAAGGTAATGTAACAAGTCCTAGAAATAATTGGGAAATTCCCCCAACAAGAGGGTGGTGAGGATAACATAGTAAATGGGAGGGGAAAAAGTAACACATATTTGATATTGAATAGTTTAATATATTATGTAGATGTGAGGTGAAAGAGGAAAATAATAGGTTATGACCCCAAGGAAAAGATTCATGGTGAAGAGATCAACAATGATAAAGATGATGAGATAGTATGTTGTATGTTAATAGTTAGGAAACTATGGTGTAATAATTATATAGTAGGAATAAAAAGGAGGATAGGATATATGTATGTGAGGATAAGAATAGAGAAGAAAGTGAATAATAATATATCACATTTTTTAGATCATAAAATGATGTCCTAAGCTTATGCACCAAGATTGTAAGAGAGTTTTTCTAGTTATTTAATATAATCCATGATAGGATATATGTATATAAGGGTTGCATAATAAGTAGTGTTGATGGCCAATTTAAGACATGCAACATAGGCAAGGTATAGATCACCTTACCTCTCCTAAAAAATGAGAGTGGTCATGAAAATCAATCACCTTATAAGGTCCTAGGAGCTAGGTCACAACTTTGTTGTCTAGCTGAGTGGTCAATATCGCTATAATGTTCAAGGGGCCTACTGGTATTTAACTCATACCGTGCAAAATTATTTAGATCTAATCCTAACAAAAAGGGTTTTTAAAAAAAATTCAAAAGATAGACCTAGGAATTCAAGGAAATGCAAAGATATTTATTCCAATCAATTTAATTCATTCATTATTCAAAGAGATATTTAATAAATTGTAAATAAATAAATTTATGACATACATACAATCTAATTTATTTTTAGTGCGGTGTGGTGGGCCTAGCTCGATTGGCTAAAGCATCATGTTGCAAGAAAGAGGTCAGGAGGTCTAGTCTCCCCACCATCCATGTGGCACCAGAGAGCATGTCGTGCCAACATCACTGATCACATGAAAAAAGTTTACCAAGCGAACTACAGTTTATAGGGGGTGGTAACCCGATTCCAATTCTTGTAGTCTAAAAAAATTTAAAAAATTATCTTTAGTGTTAAATTCTAAGACATTATTCAATCCATAATAATATATTTATTCATAATATTTCTAACAAATATCATAAAAATACCATCTATCTCTAAGAATATCATAAATCAAATTAATAAGAGGAATACCATTCACATATAGGAAGAAATCTTAAATAGACATAATTAGATGTATTTTATTATTCTTTTGAGTCCAATATCTTCTACAAACCCAACAAAAATTGCATTGGTATATGGATTTGTTTCTTCTAAGATCAATTCCTCATGAAAACCTAACTATGAAAATATAATGAAATAAATTCTTTTATAAAAACCCTATGTTATTGAACCTCTAGTCTAATTCTCCAAAGTTCAAACCCTTGGAATGAAAGAAGAATTACAATATATAGCCAAATGGGGATATTATTCCCTCCAAAAATTACATGTAAGACACCCAATGTGCCCAACATGCAAGATCAACTGATTTAGGAATTTTCCAAAAAGAACTTCAGTTATCATGCAGAAATTGATTTTACAAAAGATCATATCCAGTTAACTCTTAGTAGTGACTTCCAATCATTCCTAGTTTTCTTACAATGTCACCCTTTTAAAGAATAAAGAATCATAAAATGAAATATTCCTTAATTAAATATTCTTATTGACACCTACTCTTGTAGCTGCTTATATTCTTTGAGATTTGCTAACACTTGGGTGATCATCTCTGCATCTAGTCCATCGACCCATTCTAATATGAACTTGGTATTTTTAAAACTATTGGATGTTATTTTTTTGTACCTTTCCATCATTTGTATGTCATCTCTAACCCATCTGAGATTGACCTTGATGTTCACTAATTTATCTAAGATGGTTTCTTCGTCCTCATATGTTGAATTGATTTCTCCTTCTATTTTCTTATCCCAGGTGTTCTCAAAAACTTGTAGAGTTCCTAGTCTATGTATTCTACAATAGAATATCTGAACTCCTAATTTTGACCATTTAAATTTTAAAAATTTGAATATTTTTTATACAATTCTTTATGAAATTCTAAGAGATTCAATCTATGTTCAACTATAAGTTCCATTTTGAAAGATATCATATTGATACTCTTATCCACATAAGTAATATCTCCATCACCTAAAAAAACTACATTTTGTAACTCTTTTGATCCAATCTTAGTTAGCTCCCTAAGGTGTTTTAGGTCTAGCATATACCTTTCTTCTTCATCTCTTAGGTTGTTTGTGTAATTTGAAACTCATATTCTAAAGTATAAGCTTTATCATATTTCAGGTATCCAAAGACCAACAATTCTTCCATTTGTTTCCTAAATTTATAACCCACTTGTCAAAAATCAAATATTTTCTCCTCATCTCATTCAAGGAGTCCACTTCTTGGTGAACCATTAAAACAAGAGCCTTAGAAGATGTAGCTTGCTTAGTAATTGGAGAGACGAACCCCTTTAGGAATACTTTCATCTACTCAATATGGGCCTTGAGTTCATCTTTTCTATGTTTTTCTTTGGTCATCCTAGCCTTGATTAGATCCAAAGATGATATGTGTTCCCTTCTTGTTTGTTTCCCCAAGTTAATTGTAGATAGTTGATAATATGTGTCTTGCGGTTATGTATCATTTGCATCCACTATGGGAGTAGAAATCTATGTTATCATCTCCCCCAATTCATTAATATTGGTTTTATGGAGAGTCTTGGGATTTTTCTTTGGCTTGGTCTTCTCCACCTCTACAACCATGTCATGCCAACTAAGAGGTTGGACCATCACCTACTACCTTTTCTCCAAATTTAACTTCAACCATGAAGGGGCTTTAGGATGAGTAGACACTTTCTTATCTAATTTCCCTTCTTTTTAGACTCCACTAGATTGTTCTTGTATTTATAGTTCCTTATACTTGGCTACTAATGAGGACGTTTTATCTTTCTCTTCTTGTCTTTCTATATTTTCAATTAACTCTTGTTGTTCCTCAACAGTCAACACATGTTTCTCTTCTTCTCTTTCTTCATGAATTTTTGGCTTTCCTTGTTCAACATGGACTTGTTGATCTTCAAAATTTTGTCTTTTTACTCATACTATTGAGTATCCATTGGTTCATCTTCAAATTACTTTTTTTCACCCATGGGATTTTTCATAGGTGAATTAGGTTTTATATCCACCTAATCACTCTTTTTTCTTTCTTCTTCATTTGGACTCAAGGGTACTTGCTACTATTTAGGCTATAAAGGTGTGGGAGAAGGGATATATGTCAAATTTACCACCTCAATGATTGGTGGATCTACCACTGATTCCTTTTTCAACACCTGTTTTGGACTATCCTCTATGGGGAGAACTTGGGAAATAGGTATTACACCTAACCTCAACACTACCCCCACTTCTACAACCTTGTAAGTAACTGAGGTTGTTTGAGAGTCTTGTGCTACCTTCTCCATCATTTATTCTATATTGGGGAATTCTTGAGTCCATGTTTTCTCTTTCCTCTTTTATCTTTTATATCCTACTATAATTGATGGAGGAACCCTCTGTAGTAGATTATTTCTTCCTCTTAGGTTGGGTTTCCTTTCCCTTGAATCTTTTGATCCTTAAATTCAGCCATGTGTTGCTCCTATCAAATACTTTCTTAGACATGGATTCAATAGAAGGATCTTATTTTTTTGACCAATCAATTGGTTCCAATGTGTTATTATCAATCTTACCTATATCGTACATTGGATCCAAGGTTTGACCATCATCTGATATCCCTTCTAGGATATCATCCCTTATCCTAAATTGTTTCATTTAAAAGATGGTCAATATTTTATAACTCCTCTTGCTAACCTCAAAATCATCTTGGAGGTCAGCCTAAAAATATTCAATGCCTAGTTTGTGAAATGGGAACATATAGAAACTAAGATCCTTCATCTTTCCTTTTGGGTCAAAATTATCCCTAGGCACATAAGGTTTCAAATTTAGTGCCTACAGTTCTTCCAAGGTAGTCTTTGCAAAAAAAATCCAGGACATCCATAAAAACCTAACGAGAAAGGGTATTTCAACCCTACTTTGTGTTTGTAAATAAAAAAGAGATGTACCTTCATGACTTGCATAGAAAACTCAACTAATATTAGCTTGTCACTTAAACACCTAGGTAGAAAGTAGGGTGCCTTATCAAAACCATATATCTTGATATAAGTAGACTTGGGAAATTGAATAAACAACTATCTCCAGCATTTAATCAATTACATGTCTTTCTTGGTCATTATGAATCTCATCTCTAGTGAGTTGATTAATCAATGGGTAGAGTAAAGCATCCTTAACTCTTTTGAAATGTTTCTCTACTTATTTTAACTCCAATTGGGGATAAAATTCCTATATATTACTCTTCCAAGGAGCTTCTCCTCTAATTCCTTTGGTGGTCAATCCTAGGAATTCCCAACTTTGGCTACCAAATAGACCACATAGGAAGGCATGAAGAATTGCTTAGTGTCCTTTGCTATCATTAATTGGAAATGGAGGGTGTCTAACACAATCTAGCCCCAATCTAAGAAGACCTCTCATTTTAGGATGACATGAACAAATTGAAACATTCATGTATCATATTTTCTAGATTCTTCCTTGCCAAAGCTCTGCATAATAGAGTGATGATATCCCCTACTTCAAAATAGAAGTCTAATCTTGTTAGTTTTTGTGGGATCTTGACCATATATTTTCTTTCATTTTTGAGCCATATTTAGTTAAGATGTCTAAGATTTCCACTTATATCTTTCTTATATTCTCCAATTGTTTTATTTCATTTTTCATTTTTAGTTGAGCATAAGGAGGAAGATAAAAAATACTTTGATCATAGGTGTAGATAGTTCAATTATCTATGTGCCATAGGGGTCATAACACTTCCTATTTGTAGGGTTGTAGTGTTGGGCTACAACTAGTATGAGTTTTGGGCATTGAACTACCACTAGGAAGGAAGCAACATGTTTTAATATTGAATTAGCAATCTTATGGGCCCTAAGAGAGGTATCATGGGAAAAAATTTCTTCTTTAAAAGCCTCTAGGTTGATGTGTCCTAGTTCTATATTTGTGATCTTCACCACTTTAGAAGTGAATATGGACACACTAGGGATACCTTGGAACTTTTCTTTCATGGTAATGGGGAGTTTATCTTCTTTAGACCTATTCTATTTTTTTGTCTACTCTCTCCTCTCTAGATACCTCCTCTCCCATAGAATCTTCACTGAGATTAGACAATTAAAATACCTGCAGCGAAGATAAAACGTATTAAGTATCCATTTGGTAGCTAAAATTTAAGGGAAGTCTCATCATTTTACAACCATTATTTGCTTGAGGAGATTTTGAATTAGGATCTAGGATTAGAATCCTTACCATGGGTACATATGAGATTGATAGCCCTATTGGGTTCCAGAACTCCACAAGAACCTAAGAATTTATTTATCTTTGAACTATTTGTAGGATTTTGGTCAAAAATAGACCAAGGATCTTTACTTGAGGTGTTTGATCAAGGTTTGAAACCCCAAAAGGACATCGACTATTACAAGGTGGGAAGCGGAATAGCAGGTGGACACATGCCTCTTGGAACTTTTGAATGAAAGTTTGATTGGGAGTAAAAATCCTATGAGGATCATTTGATGGATCATATGTTACTTTGTCAGGGATTGAGATCAAAATCCGGTTCATCATCAAGCTCATTAACTATCATAGACAACCTCTTCACTCTTAGCAATTTGCTCAATTCAAATTTCCATTTAGGATAGTTGAAAGAGTTAGAAGTGGAATAGAAGAGTGCTCCATGATGAAACAGGAAGGAAATAACACAAATAAAAAGGAATGCAACCACAACCACAAGAATATTCCCCCCAAATTCACTCAATCAAATAACCCCGTAGCAATATACAAGCTTGGCACTTTATGATTAGTGTGATTATAGATGCCACTTTCCTAAAATAGTGAAGTGGTCTTGATCTTGGTGCATGCAAATTACAAATTTGGCCACAAAATCAAAGTATATTTTTTGAAAAACAAGATCAATATGATCACACCACTAACAAACATGAAAAATTATGCACTAAAAAAAAAATGCACTAAAAAATGTTATCATAGGAGCAAGAATGGAGCCCCAAAAGTTTTCAAAATGAGAATGACTCAACAACACCTATGGGAATCTTGTTTATTCATCACTGGAATCTTTTTTTACAATCAATGCTGATTTTCTAGTGGTCCAACCTACTATTTTGTGTTGGATACCCATGTGATGTGGTGCTATTGGGCACACTCATGGTACCAGTGAGTTCTACGAGTACAAGTCTATGGACCTGTACTCCTCATACCTACTTTTATTTTATTTTATTTTTAGAAAAATATTAAAAAAAAAATTAATTTTTTTTAAAAAAAAATCTTGCAATCGTACCTTCAACCTGTGCATTTATGTTGACCATACAGTCATATGGACAACCAAGGAGGGGAGAAATTTTCTCTAATAACCTTAAGCAAAGTTGTCCAATTTTGATGAATTGATAGTCGATACTAGGTTTTTGGGCCTTCTAAACACAATTGCAAGGTTGGATTTGATCGAAAATGCTCCAAAAATACAACTACCTCCTAGATCTACTAACCACTTTATAGTTTCAAACCCTCACAAAATTTGACCTCATATGTCTGATTTGGACAAAATAAAAGAAAATTTGAACTTTCTCGAACACCTTGAACTCAATGGTAAGATAAAATTTGCACCAACAAGCTTCAAAATTAACCTACAATACAAAGTCACAAAGAGGAAACCCCCATAATCTAGTATTTCTATAAAAAAAAAAAAATTCTCCAGATCATCATTCAATACAAGAGAAGAGTATACTCAAATTTTCAAGATCTACCAAGATCTCTCAAAAAATACTAACCAAAGGCACCCAACTTGCTTTGATACTATGTAAGATTTGGCTATGGGGATAGCCATGCAATATTTGGATGCCAAATGGAAATCACAAAGAGAAGATCAATATGACAAGAATAAATTGTATTTCTATCAATAATGCAAATAGAATATGAATACATGTATGAGATGCCCAAGGCTATATAGCCAAGGTGAGACATAGGAAATTAGATAAAATTATGACAAGTGTCTTAATGTTGTGTCATGAGACAACTAATGTTGATGCCATTTTGAGGGTTTTTATTATTGTAGATTAAATAAAATCATTTTTTAATATTCCCAAATGTTGTCGATGTAGTTTTGTTTTCCTTTGTTAGTCTCACTTGAGGTTATGGGCAGCTATTAATGGTGTGAGGTATATTCTCAGACTACAATATTAAGTTTTTAAATGTGGGCCACTTTGTAATATAGTTATCCCCCATCACCAGTACAAGGAACCTAGGGACAGGTGTCGAGTAACCTAATTTAGTCAATCTTATTTATATTTATAGATAACAAGAGAATGTGTGCATCTATCATTATATAGCCATTTGATTTTTTTCTTTATCATGGTCACTCTTCCTCATGAGTAAGTTATTTTTAATATCAAATTTATCTTTGGAGCAGAGAAGTTCATACAGGAGTGTGACAAGGTAATGTGAGAAATGACAGTCTATGAAAAAACTCAACCTAATCTCGATTGAACAATAGTTTAAATTCTATATCCAATTATAGTTTCTATAATTTAATCTATTTAAAATGTATTTGCCAATGTATTTGGATATATGTAAAAGTGGTTGTAGCCTATGGTTTAGGCATATTTTCAACGCTCAATTTTCTCTTAAGCTTGGTCTTGAGGTTGTAATCCAAAGGATGCAGGTGTTTATATGTATAGAGTAAACTAAAAATATGTTTGATTCCACAATGGGGGTTCTGACATTCCATGTTGGTGTGTTGCATAAGTTGTAACTTCAAATATCAGTTTTAGTTTTAACCTATGCAAAGTGACACTATGAAAGAAAGTATTGTAATTTTGATTAAAAAAATCACCATTATGAAATCAAACATTTATTATCAGTTTTTGAGATAGCTTATTGGGTATTCAAAAGGTAAATTTCAAGACATCCTATCATTTTTTAAAATAATTTGTGATTGTTGTGAAAAATGAAAAATATATAAGTTTGATGTTAATAAACTTTAAGACCATTTCACAATGATTAATTTCTCATAATAAATAAAATAATTATGAATCAAATTCGAGATAATTTGACATGATACATAAACTAGCTATCATGCTTCTTTAAGAATGCACTAAAATATGCAGAAGACAATAACATACAGTTAATTTTTTTCTTTTTCCTTTTGTTGAAGAGGAGAACCATTAATTCCGCTTTTTCAAGGGTTGTCTTCCATTCTTTTCAAACCCATGAATCTTTCACAGAGTTTTAATATTATTCCAAATATGTCCCAAACTCACATAATATCCACCTATACTCCATTTCCCCACATTATTTGCTTCTTTTAAATTCTGGATGTTTCCACGCATTGTAGGATTTTGCACCTATTGGGATATATCCTTTTCTCTTAGTAAACCCATGATATCGTAATATTATCCCTTTTTTTTTAACTTGTGAATTCATTTTATGATTTTAGGAATCTGATTCCATTAAGAACATATTCACCAAATCCCAAAAGCCCTACAATGTCCATGTATCATTAAAGTTCCATAACTTTTTTATAGTCTTCTCTTCTTCTTTTTTAAATTCTTCCTCTGCAATAATTCATGTTGAATCTTATAATACTGATGTATTCCCATATTATAAAATATCATTGACTCCTTTCATGTTTGTGAAGTTTTTATAAAAACTTTACATTGCAGGAAGTCATTCCTCATCAAGAGATTCTTCTGATGCACAATAGACTAAGATATGAAATATGGGAATTGGCACTTGTGTATGAATAGATACATCATGAGGCTGCATATTGTTTAATTTTGTTCTTATTACTAAGCTTAGATTATTCGTAAATTTACCTCTTTTTGGACTCTTACAAAAATTATTTAGAAATTGATATATATGTCAAATATGAATATAATCTAAGAAAATGGAAAGGTTGGGTAGAATGCAAGCTTTGTATGTTGGCTTTAAAAGTATGGAATTGCCTCATTTACTTATCCTATTGCTTCTATCATCCGTCATTATTGTATTGTATTATCTTGCATTTCTTTCGGCCATTCTTATTTTATTGATGTTTTTTTCTAAATAATGTAATGCATGTTAAAATGTGTCCATTAAAGCAGTATTTATCTGTTGTAGAGATGGTTGTAGCTATTGGTTTTTCATTTTTTCTTGGTAGGTGTTGATGGGTGTTTTTGCACTTCTCAACACAGACAATGCACAAGTGCAATGCCTCTCTTGAAAGGTGAAAATATGCAACTAAGTTGTAGACAATCACTCCAAGCTCTCGTGGGTGTCAGGTCATGACAATGCTTAGAATAATTCAATTGGTTGATGTGATTTGTTGGTAATCACAAAGGGCATTTATGGTTGACTAAGCTTGGAGGGAATTGGACCTTCAAAAGGAGTTTTATGGAATTTTGGAAATGAAGTGTAGTTGCTGCAAGTTCAAAACAACAGTCTAAAACTCCCTTTCATTCATCAAATTTAGCTTTGTTATGATGTTGGAACTTTACCTCAACTTCAATTTTCAAAGAAAAGTCAAAAGGGAAAAGGGATAGAGAGTTTCCTAGACCTGCAACTAATGTTGAACAGTAACAATGGAGGATGCTACAATGGAAAACCTTCCTAAAACTAAGTTCCACTTAACCAAGGGCAGCCTACAGTCTCATGAAACAAGTGAAATCTCCTAAGGTCTGCAGATTTTCAACTATCGATTCACCATTAAAGCATGAAAAATAGATGAAATTGGATGCAACAATACAAATAATGTTCAAACTAACTTTACACTATTGTTCATCATCAACAATCAACAAAAAGCATGAACAAAACAGACATCAACACCATAACATTCTTCACCATTAAAGTGCAGCAATAAAACTAACAACTAAAGCAACTTGAAAGTAAAACAACAAAGCTAAAATCTAATATTGAGAAGATGAATCGTGCACACATGTGAGGAAAACACAAGAATCCATCAAAATAATGCAATTCTCATTAAATTTCTACAACATGCCTTTACACAACAACTCAACTCTCTCTTTGAAAATGAGAGGAGACCCCTATTTATAGTTTTCCAAAAGTGAAATGAATGGCCAATATTTTCTTTCATTATGTGGCCCAGATTTATTTTACATTAGGGTTTCACCTACCCCCAAAATATAAAAATATAAAATACATCTTTGTCATTTCCCTATTTTGGCATCTAGTTGTCCTAGAACTGTAGCATTTTTGTCTTTTAGTGACTGCCTTCCTTTTAATTATACTGTCAAATATTCATCACCTATGACCGGTTTTCCTACATTTTTTGGGAGAGTAGCATACTCCACAAATTTTTCGATCAGATCCTGGAGCTTGTCCCATTCCATGATATCAAATTGGAGGATCTAAAAATCCAGCTTCTTGAATCTCTCGGTGACCTGCTCCCAATGTTTTGTGCATTTGGCCTTGATAACCTGCTTAGATTGAGTGAAAGCCCTCACAACAAAGTCCATGAAATATGGCGACAGTGCATTTGCAGCCCCCTTCTCCATCTTCTTATGAAAGAATGACTTGATCTTCTTTGGATCTAGTTCTAGGGTGAGCATTTCATAGTCTATCATCATTTTTAAGTAATCTTCACTGTCAGTCTGGTGCTTTGTAACCCATTCAAGGTCAATCTCTACCTCGTGCAAGACCTTCTCTAGAACTTCAATTCTACGATCCAAGCCCATCTTCCAGGTTTCTACCAGCCAATGATCATCATCTATGAGCCCCAACTCCTTTTCCCATATTTTCCCAAGAAGCTTGAGAATGCTCTCGAGCTTAGGATACATGATCCTATACAACTCAGAGAACCTATTGCAAGTCTTCATCATGTCCTCTAATTGCTTTTAGAAATCTTGAAACTTATTGAACATTTGGCAGCATGGTGAATGCCCATGTCACCATTCTATATTACTCGATTGAACCAATCCATTGTGGACTTGGTCTAGTTTCTCATCTTCTCCATTTTATGTAGCTTCTCCTTGGAGAGGAGAGAAGGTGTAGAAAACTCAACAGGAGCCTCTTCTTCTATAGATGTCCATTGTTGATTATAGGGAGTGAGATATGCCACTTGTTCCTTCAACTCCTCTTTGGTGGATTGATCTTTATTCATCTGTTGCACTATGGTGGCCATCGACCCTTGGAATTCATCTATTTTTTGTTTGCGGGTTTCTGGTCCCAGATTGATTGTTGAAATGCTATAGTTGGTGCCTGTATCTTTATTTGTCATAGGGGTGGAAAATTGCACCATTCTAGATCTAGAGGCATCCACTATGATGTGGGAACATACCCTAGGCTTCTTCTCTTTCCTTGTTTTTGTTTGGGCCCTGGCCAGTATTGACTCAAGTTTGTCTTTTTGATCAACGACCATAGGAGTTTCTTTTGTAATTGTCACTCTAGCCAATCAGGTACCTTAGTCTGTTCCCTAGGTGATTCAAGATCGCCTTCCTCTATTTGTTCACTTTGAGGTTGTTCATCTTCATTGTCAGGAGCTTCTTGATCAATCCTTTCTTCTTTGTTTGAGTCTTTTATATGTATAGTCTTCCCTTTGTCCAAATCAGCAAAAGCTATATTCCCTTCAGTGGCACCTTTTTCCTGGGGTGCCTTCCCTTCTTCGTGTTCGAGCTCAACATGATGCTCAAGCTCGGGGCTCTTTCTTGGTGCATCTTCTTCTTTATCTTTCTCTCTCTTCCTCCTTCTTGGGAGGCACTTCTTCTTCTTGGACCAAGCCCTTATCTTGGAAAATTAGTGGAGGCTCTTCGAGTATCTCCACACCTACATTAGTGTCAGCTTTCTCCTTAGAAAGATGTTCCTCAGGATCGGCCTTCTCACTTGCCTCTTTGAGCTACTAGGATAGCTCCTCATCTAGCTCCTGTTCTGATGTTTCTATTATATATTGCTTGTTAAGGGCCTCACTATCTTCTTCTGAAGAAGGTGATCTCTCCTCATCGGATGCCATTTTATCCAATTTTATGTTTATCCCACCTTCTAGGTGCTCAAAGTAATTATCTCGGTAAAAGTTCTTAGGTTCCTCAACTATATCCTCTACAACCTCCTTTTTTTTTGTTTTGCATGATGTTTCTCCATCTCTTTAGAGAGTTGCATTGTGGCTTCCATCTTCAGTGGTTCTATAGGTGGAAAGGAAGAGGCAGGGCAGTAGCGAGTTGGGCCATTAGAGCTTGCACCTTGGGATCAAGGATTACTCCAGAGAGTTCATTGGGAAAATTTTGCATGTAAGTCGCGAAATCATGCGGTAGAGTAAGAGGCAGCATAGTGACAGTGGTTATTGCAGGCGTTGGAGTAGAGAGAGTGGGAAGAGGAGGAGGGAGGAAAGGGGATGATAACATGGATGTATTAGATGAGGAGGATTCAAGTACCATTATCAGAGCCATCGATGAGGTGGAGGCGAGGTGGAATGAAATATCCATGGCAGGCAGGGATGAGACAGGCAGTGTCTGAGAGGTAGAAGGCGGAGGAGTGGCAACGGTAGCAATGACACCGGGAGTGGAAGTGGTAGGTGGTGAGCATGGCTGCTTGGTTTCTTCTTCTCCTTCATGTTGGGAGTCCTCCTTTATGGTAGGCATTTCACTCATGAATCCCCATGTTCTCTTCACTTTCTTAGATGACTCTCCCTCGCTGGTCTTTCTGGAATACACCTTGTGCTTTGGCTTCCATTTGGGTGCATCATTTATTTTCTTTGACCTCATCACTAGTGGGGATTTAGGAGCTTCTTTTGATGTAGTAGGGGCTTCTCCACTTTCTATCTCACTTTCAAGCTCATCCTCGAGCTCACCATATGTCAATTCAGTGCCCTATGTTTTGAGCTGAGCAATATGGGCATCTATCCATTGTCTTGTTTTTTTTCTATGGGTCACGTCAAAATATCAAGGTCGGTGACCTCTTCTTCATTCCAATCTATTACAGGAGAAGGAAAGTTGGCCACAACATTGAATATGTCATCAATAATATTATTGTCCTCCTCCACTATCTAGTCAGGCACAGGGAACAACTTCACTAACTTCACAAACTAGGCTATCATCCTCATATAGTACATCATGCACACTTCTTTTTCATTTGCACAGTTGTCCCAGAAGTCCTCGACTTGAGTTCAATGGGCATATTGTCTTCTGACCCATTTTTTTAATTTCCCATAAGGATCCATCCTTCCTCAGTCAGTGTGGAGCTCAAAGTTGTATTCTACTAGCTCCTTTTCTAAGTACTCTACACACTGGGTAGTGGGACATGAATGCATTCCTTGCCCAAAAGTCAGGGGGTATGGAATCCCCGCTCAATGCTTGTTTCTCAACAACGTGTGGGAATTTTTCAATTGTCGAGAGACCTCCAACAAGATCATGTAGTCATTGGGGTATCATGGCAACTAGTAAGGCCTCCCTGATAATCCTTTTTTTCTAACATATGTAAATTTTGGGAACTGTATGAATAGATACCCAAACCATTGGATGAAGGCTTTGGCACTATGTGACACCCTTCTCTCAAAGTCTCCTCCCTGGAGTTTGATGATATGTGCATTAAGGCATCGTTCACCCTTTGATATTCCCTCTTAAAGTTACTATATTGTAATTGAGGGTAGCAATCATAGACCTTAAGGTCTCCTTTCTTTGTTCTGAAGTTGCCTGCAACAAAAAGTCCTTTGTATGGGAACTTCTCCACCAGGAGGTACACCAAATATGAAGTCATATAGAATTTGGAGCTCTTTTTAACCGCCATGAGTTGGTTGTGTATGTTATCACAAATCATTTTGGCCCAATGAAACTTGGTCTTGTCCTGAATGATCTCTTTAATAAAGTGAAACATCCACTCTTTGAAGAAGGAATCAGTTGGTAGGCCCATTACCCTACTTAATAGGGTGACCAAGTCATGATATTCTTCATAAAAGTCACTTATGAATATTTCTTGAGGTACCTTGGTAGCACTACCCCTCTTTTCCTTCAACCAGTGTTGGTTGATCAGTCTCTTGCATCCTAATGGGTCTACCTTCCACATATTTTTAGCATATCCCTTCTTTGTTTCTTCCATTGCATCGAATGTGGGAATGTGGAATGTCCTACCAATAGATTTAGTGGATAGATCTACCAACACCCTACCATCATGGTCAATGATCTTTCTGTTATTGTGGTAGAATTCCCTACAAACCATGACCAACTCTGGAGCAACTAGCATAAGAGGAAAGTCATCTTCCTTAGCAAGACCACTCACTCTAATCTTTTGTGCATTCTCTGTTTTGGGGTTGACCATCACCCTTTGTCGGAACTCATTTATGTCCGCATTTCCAAGATTTGTGTTTGATATTGAATCCCAGGTAGAAGTGATATTGGAGGTACACTCCACTCCATGAAATCGATACTTCATCTAATCTTTTTCTTATTTTCCTCTTGGCATCTTTGCAAGCTTCTTTCCTTTATCAGCTTTCTCAGTAGGCCTCCATGATGGTCCCGCAGTAGGTTCCATAAATCCTACATGCAAAGATGTAGTAAGTGCATTCATAAATAAATCAAGGCAAACATTAATCAAATCCTATAAAATGAGAGTTGGATCTAGTAATACATCATCAAAAGACCATAAAATTTATCAATATTCATCATTCAAGGTTCATTTGGATCATATACAAGAATGCAGGTCTAGGGATGTGAGATTCCCTAGGCTGGAAGCCATCAGGAAGGGTTGGGAGCAGGGTGGCACCAAGGCCACGAAGACCCACAGACGACCACCCATAGCAAAAGTTCCACATTATGACTTTTTTGGTCAAAGTTCTCGAGGAGCAATTTGACACGTGCGAAAATTGGTGTGAAGTACTTAAATTTGCTTGATGGGGCTTTGATGCACTTGCAGGCCTAAGGTATGTGGGCGTAGAAAGGTCAAAGGTCATTTGGAACCTCCGTCGTTAAGCAATGGAATTCAAGGAATGATGACCTGTAGGGGAAAGCTCGCACTGCAAGGCCCGCAAACACTTCAAATGGTCAGGATCGTATGCAAGAGTTTGATCAATGCAAGAGATGTAGAGGGGAGCTTTCAGGCCGCTATCATGTATTTGTTGTTAGGGATAACATTGGAGGAACGATGGTATGCAAGCAGCTATCTACATAAGTGGATCTGTATCAAGTTTTTGGACCCAGTTTATGCCTTACCAACTTTTAAATTCTGGGTAGGGAAAAAGTCCTCTGTGAAACCCACCATGCGGGAAGCCGCGAGTGCATGGATGTTAGGGAACGACAATGAGGAAACAACCATCTGCATGCGGCCACCCACACAAGATAGTCTTCATATCATTTTAACTTAGCCATTTTTCAGTAAACTTGGAACAACAATGAGAGTGTCAGAATTTGCATTATGGGCAGATGGGGTGACCTTGCTGCTAAGCAACAGTAGTTGACAGATGGTGGGCCGCACGTGAGAGCCTGCAAGCAGTGGTCTGCAGGCCTCTTTGAACTTAGCATTTTTTTTATCAATAGGCAATGAAGGGAATGGCAGGGCTTGCAACGTGGGAGGCAACCGAGATTATGTCATTAACTTACGATGAAAGGAAGGCAGCGGTCCGCAAGCAAGCACCCACATGACCACTCTCGCATGGGGTTAAAGACTCAGTTGTTTCTTTCAAAAAGTTTGATGTTTGAACAGGTGATGACGATGGCGGGAGCCACAAGATGAGAAGTGGACAAGGTTAGGTCATTAAGCAATGGTGGTAGAGACATGGCCCTTCGCAGGTAGTAATATGCATGGCAAGTCCCGCACAACGTTAATAACTTAGCTGCTTTCCTCAAATTTCAAGTTTTTTACAAGGACGATAGTGATGGGGGTGCGGGCCATAGAGAGATTTCCATCATGCAAAGAATGCCAACATCACTTGAGGGTTCTGCAATGGCGTGATCAACAAAACTAAGGGATTTTTCTAGTTTTGGGTGAATACCTGGACGCAGAGTCAACAATGGTAGAGGTAGTTGGGTGCTTCACAGTTTCAATCCAAGATTTTAATCATTATTACACAAAATCTAGTTACAGAAGAAAACCCATTTGAGATTTTGAATGTAGGCGTACCTAAAAATAACACAAGTATTGGATGGAAACCTCGATTTCAATCCGACTTGAGCTTATGCAGGTGCAGGCTCCCCTTTCTTTGTTTTCCTCTCTTGAAATTTTGAAAAACATTGGTGAAAATGACAGGTGTAGGCACCTATTTATAGGAAAAATTTCATTTATGACCCACATTTAATACTAGGTACGATGATAGGCGTGGTAGTTGGAGGTACAAAGCCCCGATATGGCGTGACTGTCGGAAGACAGGGAGAGATGCGGGGCCCGCCATGTGGGCAGACGCCCGAGGCTGGCCATTAGTCGAGCGGGAAAGGAATGACAATGGCTCACAAAAGGAAACCCGCAATTGTGGACCTACAGCACCTAGAGGATGTCGAGGCAAAAGGCCAAGGGAAACCCATAGGGGCATTTCTGCAAAATCCAAAGACTTAGGAAATTTTAGGATGGTGAATTTGGTCAACTGTAGAATGATGACTTTAATGTTCCTGACCACTTTTAAGCTCAAAAAATGGGGGCATGCAAAATGAGGCAAAGGAAAAAGTGACCCAGTGAAAGCTAAAAGGAAAGAGGGGGTCCCCGGTCCGAACAGGGCATGTGTGTTAAAGGCACAACAATAGGTGCTAGTTTCTTTCATAATATTTAATAATCGATTTGTCCAATCTATGAATTTTTGACTATCTTTCTTTTGTTTTGCATTATGCTTTGTGTTACTTTTTGGCTTTCGTAGATCATGTTGCAATTGGTTGATTTGATTAGTTTTTCCTAAAGTATTCAATAAAGATAAATGTCTATTGATTATTATATAGTCTTCTATAAGAAAAATTCCCTTCTTTTGTCTTCTAACTTGCATCAAAATAGTTGCAAGTATCTTCAATCACTCATTCTCTAGTTTTTTGAAGTTTTATTTCAGTCCAACTCATTTTAGTGACTCATAGTTTCATTATCTTTTACTAGATTAATATAAATTCTTTGGGGGTAATGACATCAGAGAAAATCTATAGCCTAGTCTCTTCTTAGTTTCATTTGAGTTTTCCATATTTTGAATTAAGGCCTTATTGTCACATGAAATTACACCCTATTGAACATAGGCTCGACATTCTAATGACACAATGGAAATAACCTCAAGGTGTGGGACCTTGTATTTGAGGTTAGATCTTCAGAGACGGTCAACTTCCTTTTCTAAACTAGGTGCATCTATGTTGGTCCAACCCAACATATGAAATCCTATCACTAAACCTATTCTACCAACTCGCAGAGGAAAAGGGAGAGAAAGAATTGCATAAAAATAGAAGGGGGAGATGATACACTAATATTATATATGTTTCTTCCTACTTAGTACATCACAATGCATCAATAAAATAGTCATAAAGAATTACACAACTCTTTATTCTACAAATTTCTAGGGGTACATATGGAGGTTAGGTTTGACAAGATACCAGAAGGAAAGGAAGATTCACAACCAACACCTGTAAATGTGGTTGACTCAACATATAGACATAAAAAATGGTTAAAAAACATTCAGACATGAAGGTAAAAGAGATATACACAACATATCTAAAGGAGAGAAGAGGTAAAAATGACAACTTTCATTAATACAAAGGCATAAGCATGTTTACAGTTGTAGAGCACATAGAATTGTCGTGTTTTCTAGAGAATCCAAGGAAGAGCCCTTTATAATAAGCACAAAATTGACTTATATACAAGAGATAAATTCAAAAAACATTCCCAAGAAGAGTTTCCAACACTCTCTAAACCTCCACCATGCCTTCACATTGATGACCTCTGAGTATACGTGTAGAAGGATCATGGATATTGCCCACAATATCCATAACAAAATATGGATAGGGATGACCCTCTAATAGAAAGGATTCTACAAAACATAAATGAAGCATGGGTGTCATTTCCTTTCCCAAATCTCTACTCAAAGCATTAAATGTCATCTGTGTAGCCTTAGAAACTAGGATTGGATGTCTAAAGAGAGTCATTGGGCATTAATAACATTTATAGACTAAAAACATGCCTCTCAAAAATATCATTGGATTTTTAGGCTCGAGCCAATGATTGGATTAATAAATAAAACATTAAATTATTCGTAATCCCAAAAGGTTACCCTTGTTAGACATTGGGCATTGGGTCTACAAGGAAATGCTTGTCAAAAAAGTTGGAGAGAAAAGAATCCACAATCCATAAACCACAAAGAGAAAAACCTTTGTCAGACATCAGGTGTTAGACCCACCACATACCATATGTTGTGTCAAGGAAGAAGATGATACAAATAATTTTGAAACCGTAATCCCCGAGAGAAAGCTTCCATCGAATGTTAGTCATCAGGCCTACCACATGCTAGAAGAAAGAAGGAGGATACCAAAAGCCAAAAGTTTGGTGGAAAATATTGGAATATTACAAAGGAAAAGATATGTCAGGCATCAGATATTGGGAGGAAGACTCAATTCGTATCACAAAAATAAGGCATAAGATAGAAGGGAGACCCAATAACCAAGACCAAATATATGACATCAAGGATCGGGGATTGGTAGGAAGACTTAAGTCTTACCACAAAAATAATACAAAATATATAAGGGAGACCCAATTGTCAAAGAACAAATATATGGCACAAATAAATTAGTTTGTTGTGGAATTGGATAGTCATATGTTTATCAAAAGTTGCCTCAAAAGATACTAGTGAATGTAGATTTTCAATGGAACTACAAATGGAATAGAATCCTATGTCAAACCTTAAAAATAAGAAAGACATTCATTTAACAAAAGAAAAAAATAAAATGAATAAAATATTGTGGTCTAAACATGTGGAGCTGGAGGAAAAAGTATTGGAACAAAATGAAAATATATCACTTAATGAATTCACAAAAGTTCATAATTTGTACACATCAAAATCTCAAAACTATATAATTCATGTGCTCTTAAATTGAAGAATTCTTCTTCCATGTCCTTGACCTTTTCCTCCAAAATCTTTCTCTTATTTGATAATTTTGAGTGAATGGTTGATGCAGGGACTTTTGAAGGTCATAAATTTTGACTCGGTAGTTCATTTGAGCTGAAATTTTACGTGAAGTGTCTTAAAGAGCTTAATCTATTGGACCACGTCTCGACACTTTTTTAGAGCCAAATTCCTTTAGATGAAGCCTCAAACTAGAATTTTAGTGTTTTTTCAAGATTTTACCAATTTTGAATTTTGAATTATTTTTTCATTCCTGCTTGTAATTAGATTAATGAGTTGATAAATAGTGTCAATCTTGTTAGCTTTGAATAATTAGTAACTTTCATAGGAGTTTGGATAAGCATGCAAAATTACTATTGGAGTAAATACGTCATCACCTAATAATTAATTAATCATTAATTAACAATTAAACACCTTTTACTTTAATTACTTAAGCTAAACTTAGGATTTGCTTTTTTATTATTAGATTGAGCTATATTTAGAGCATGTTGTCTCATTGTATTAGATTATGAAACTTGTTTCAATCTAATCAAAACCTAATATAAGGTCTATTTTTTTCTTTCATAAGCATTCACCTTTTATTGTAATCATTTGTTCAAGTTATTGCATCAATACAATTTATAAGGTTGTTGAGCATATCATCTTTCTTTGATCTCTCTTGTAATAGGATAATTGCTTATAGGTGACATCTAGGAGCTATGGGGTTCAATCATCAACTCTAACATGGTATCATAGCTCTAGATCTATAGCCTATTTTTCAAATTTTAAGGGATTCAATCTTGAGTGAATTTTTGGTATACTTTAGAAAAAAACGAACCTCATAATTGTGTATGGAGCAACTAAACACCTAAAGATCAACTGTCATTTCATGAAAATCTAAGAAAAAAATTCTTGGTGATTTTTTTGTAAGGCATGTTTTTTCAAAAAATCTATACAATTGTATAGATCTATACATTTTGAATGGTACTATATAGTCTATGTAGATCATATGCAAATGTAGATCATGTATGAGCAGTCACAAGAAAAGAAAATTGCAGCAACTAGTTTTAATTTTTTCATCGGATTTGATTTTTTTGTCACCATTTTTCTAGAAGTTGATAGCCTATTATTTTTTTGGCTAGGGATAGTTAAGCCCCTGTAGGATAAGAAGAACCAAGGGCTTTATCCCATATGACCACCCACTAAATGCCACCGCTCATTCACTCCTTACTTCCACCGCGCTTTCTCACTCAACACCTGCATCGCCCCTCTAATTAGTTGCCCACCCCTTTGTGGCTCACCTTAGTCATGTAGGTCAATAGGGGCTAAGTTTCACTATCTTAGCATCTAGACACTGGCCCCTTGGTCCTCCATAGGACCTAGGGCTATTTTTTCAAGTCCTTGCTCCTCCTCAAGGCCATATTGAACATTTTTTAGTAAATCTAGTATATCTTGCATGTACAATCTTTGGTTTTAATGATCCATATATCATTGGAAAGTTGGTTTTGAGCCTGATATAGCGGTGCAAGTGATTGTTACTAAATTTTCCATTGATTAATTATATAGACCTCTATAGTCAAATCAAGTTGTTTTCGCTTAGGAGGTCATAACTTTTGACTAGGTTATTGAATTTTCATGATTCTTGTGGCATTAAAAAGTTAATTCATTCCTCTTCATAGATATCGGCCCTATTTTCTTAGAAAATTAACTATGTATTTTTATTTCAATTGGATCTCAAATTTTTGTTTTTTGGTTATTTTCTTAGAAAGTGTGCAAACAAGTCATTTTTTTTGGGATCAAAGGGGAATTTTATTACATTGAGGGTGTCTATACTATTGTATTAGCTCATTACTATAATTTTTCATCATGGATCCAACACATATATCTCTGCTCAATCCATACAAAGTTACTATGGTTGGAAAAAACAAATAGAAATACATCTAAAAAAAAAGGGCTATACAAAGTGGCCATTGGTACAAAACTTGAACCTAAAGGTTTCGCTGAGAAAAGAAAGTGGTTTAGCAAGTGCAATGAGTCTTTTGGGACATTATACATGTATGTGTATCCTAATCTTCTCTTTCATGTTGAATCTTGCACTACACCCAATCAGATTTGAAATCAATTGGAGTCCTTGTTTGGGAATTAGGATACTTTGAGAGGATTTCAGTTGGAGAATGAGCTTATCGACTTGACTCCTTGATATTTTGATAGCATCCAAGACTTCTTCACCAAACTTAAGTCTCTCAAATTATAGTTGATATAGTATGGTATTCAAAAATATGTCACTCGGTTGATTCTTTCCATCCTTTCCAACCTTGGTACTAATTATTTAGTTTTTGTTTCTATAGTGTAGAAAAAAAATCCCTTTTTCACACTTAATTTGGGAATAATTAATATTAAAATGAGCTTAATTGTGCCTTGATTTAGTTTGTAATGTTTTTTACACATTCACATTAAGTTTAGGGCCCTTCTTAATAAAATGAACTTAATTGTACTTTATTTAGGGTGTTGTAAAGTGTATCCTTGCACTTTCACACTAATCTAGGGATTTATTAATTAATTTAGGCCCATTTAATTCAAATCCAAGCCTAATTAATTATAGATTTTGAGGGATAAAGCCCGACATTCATAAATGATATTACACAACACTTAATTTTACAAGGTGTGTGTCCTAGGTTAGTGACCTAGGACCCATTTGCCACTTGGCGAATGGGTCCTCACTAGGTCATAGGACCCTAATTTTACATAAAATTTAATATCCCTTGAAGCGTGTCCTAGTTAAGTGTGCTAGGACCCATTCACCACATGGCGAATGGGTCCTCACTTGGACCTAGGGCCCCCCCTTGGGATATGTTTTTGGATGTATTCTAATGATTTAAAATTCAAGATATGATGTTGGCTTGTGCTATTTGAATTGCAAGATTTAATGATAAGATAAGTAAAAATACAAGGTTATTTCACATAGTTTCATCCAAGCGACCTAAGACTTTCATGAGATCAAGAAATTTTCACAAGAGCATTATAGAGTATTCAAGAGCATTCAAGAAGGCATTCAAAGACAGATTTGTAGAAGATTATTTCAACAATCAAAGGTCATTTCATCAAGTCAAAGGCATGGTGCATCAAGCATATTGTTGGGCTAATATGTTGATGTAGCATTGAAGATCCTATTCAAGCATTGTTTCATATCAAATTTCATGATCAAAATCTACATTCATTGAGGCCACTTCATGCTAGTTTGTAGATTTGTACTCCAAGGTTTAAATTGAGGATTGGTGAGTTGTGACATTACACTTTATTCATTCATCTTTCCTTTCATGCATTGTTTCATTACAAGGTTTAATTACCAAAACAAGGTTTGAACAAGGAAAACCCCTATCCCCTTACAAAACAATATTTTTTCCTCCTTTGATGTGTGATTGCAAGTTTTAGGTTGAAGATCTATTGGAAAGCAAAATTGGAGAAAATTGCAAAGTTGTCACCTTTCTTGAAAGATCATGGAAACTAAGCTACAAGATTTATTTTCAGGTTTTCGACAATCTCCAACTAGGATCTGGGAGTGCAAAAATTGAAGAACATAACATAGAAATTGATTTTTCAGAACCCCAGCCAAGACCCATTTTCCATAGGGTGAATGAGTCCTCAGTGAGGCCCAAAAAAGCACTTTTTGCAACAGGTATACAACATTTAACCTTCTTAAAAATTGTCTTTTGATTGCTATATTGGTTAGGTTTGATTTTTTGTTCTCATTTATAATGCATTATTACCCTCATAACTGAGTGAAACAAGAAAGATAGGTTGCATCCATTTGGTTAATCCATCTTGGATCACACACCCCCACCCTTTATTTTTCTATGTTTCAATTTTTACCTTTTATGATACTAGATATGCACTTGGTATCAGATTCACTATGCCTTCACCTAATTTTTTTGTTGCATCACTCACTTGAGAGTAGGAAAATTTGGTATATACGAGCTCAATGAAGTTTTCCAAACAACTCTTATTGCATCACCAAGCACTAGAGATGTGAAGGATTCAAATGAAAAAGGTAAGTAATAGAAATAGAAGTGTTCTAATTAATATGAGCAATCCATGGAATCACATTTCTCAAATTCTTCTTCCTCTTCTGAGAGGGACTCATCTAAGAAGGATTGAACAAAATGTACATATTGCACAAACTTAGGACATGATGAGCAACAATGTTATGCAAAGTAGATTGATTAGCTGAAGCATCTTCTACAAAAGAATCATATCCAATTGCCTTCATCCTCTTCTTCCAATTTAGTACCTTCATAATCAAGGTCATCCACCATGGCACATAGAGTCAACAAGATGAAAGACCATGCTCTCTTTACATTCATCAATCTTCAGTCTAGTAGATGGTTTCTTGATTCAAGAGGCTCACATCACATGGTTGCATCTTTGGGTATATTCTCTTCATATGAGCCTTGCACATTACCACATATTTTGATGGGGAATAACACTTATATGATTATTATTAGGAAATGATCCATAGAATTCTCCAAGGGCTCAGGACTTTCCCAATGTTTTGAAGGGCTCTAGTGTCAGGGCGTTCGTTCCACAACATGGGAGTGTGACAGAAAAATGGGGGTTAGGGCATGACTTGAATGACTCGGTTGGAGACGGGGTCTCTTATCCAGTCTAGTATGGTGGTTCCACTGTAAGTGCCACAAAAATGTGTTCACACTTCCCTATTTTCCCCTCCTCTAAAACATTGAAATTCCACTAGGATTTTTTGGCATTGGAAAGGGAGGGTTTTCTATGCAACCATGCTTTGATTTGTTGGTTTACGAAGACGTGGCTGAAGTTTTGTGATTTGCATGCTTGGGTATCAGAAAAATGGAAAGAATTCTTGGAAGGTGAAATCATCATCTACCCCTATGCAAAGGGGCTCTTCATTTTAGAGTTCAATTCTCAAGAAGACAAGGAATTGGTGTTGGAAAATGGTCCATGGATCTTCCAAGGAGATTTTATGTGCATAAGAACCATGGTTCCCAGATTTCAATCCGCGTACAAAAACTTTCTCCACTACATTTCTATGGGTAAGGATTTTGTATCTTCCCATTTAGTTTTGGGAACTATATTGCTTGAGGTCTATTGGAAACAGCCTCAGAAAGTACCACTATTCTTCTAAGGAAACTATTAATTATCAAAATTTGGTGTGTTCTCGTATCTACATCAAAATGGATCTAGCCAATGATCTCCCTACTGATATTTTGTTGAAAGTAGGTAACAGAAGCAGGAGGCAACCAATTGATTACGAAAATTTTGCTTTCAAGTGTAGGAAATTCTTCTCAACAGAAGACATTTCCTCTAAATGTTATTTGCAACGTGATTTGGGTTATCTAAACTTAAGCAAACCAACTTGGTGGATTGGGGCTGAATATCAACACTACATCATCCCACCCAATCCACTTAATAACTTCTTGAAGGAAAGCTCTTCTCCCTACCAAGGAGTGTACTTTGGCCACATTTACAAAGGATGCAGCTTCTACAATCCTCTCCAAAGGTAGTGAAGACTCCAAGACCTCATTTTCTCCTACTCCTTTGAGTTGCCCAAGCTCGGGGGGTGATGGTTTGTCCAAATGGGGTGAATTGGTGGGGGAATCCCCTCCTAGCAGTTGCAAATCATGTTACTTTGGATTCCTCACAATGTGATAATAATTGGACTAAGGTGAAGAGAAGGAAACCATTGGCCGAGAAACACCATATGTTACTTAGATCTACCACAAAAGGTGGTAATAATGGGGAAAGGGTTTAAACCTTTTTGGACATGAATTGTAAATCTTTCTATTATTGAATATAGAGTGCTACCCTCCCTGGTAGTGATTTTCTTAAAAATAAATAAATAAATAATTTGTTTTGCTTATTCAAAATAGATAAAAATCTATAGAGACACAAAATAAAATTTTGAGTTTTGTATTAATATATATTTTTATCAATCATAAAAAATGTAGTTGAACTTGAACAATAAAAAAAATCATAAAAAATGTAGTTGAACTTGAACAATAGAAAAAATCAAATATAAATTCACTTAATTTTTTTGCTTGGCTATGATATACACCATTTCTTCGTTGATTTCTTTGTACACTTGCAAAAATTAGAACAATTGGTTAAGGTAATGGTTAAAAATATTTGACAATCCTACTAAAGTGCCAAGCAATTGGAGGTGGAAATGATTAACTTTTTAAAAGGGAATTAAGCTACTGTCATATAAGCCATTCATATTGGGGTGTGTCTTGAATTTCCTTTAAATATCTATTTTCCTAACCAACGGCTCAGATACTCATCTATTTTGACAACTATCCTATGCAAAATGTATCATCTTAGTCTTATTTTTATTCTAGACAAAGCACTTGAAGCATATAAATGCATTCTACATAAATATGTATTTAGGTCATATTTAGCTTGTCATCAACACTAAATGAACCTAGTCTAAATAAGTGTTTTTTTAAAGCATCTTCAATTCTAGAACAAAAAGGTTGTTTGGATCGCTTATAGTTGTCAACATCTATAACATCTAATATTCTTTCAACACTATTCAAGAAGAATGATATCCTTGATATATAACAACAAACACCTTTGATATAGCAAGCAAAAATAATACATACTAGATAAATAACAAAAAAAAATTGCAAATACTTAACAATGGCAACCTCTCTTTATTTTGTAGAGTGGCCAGTTTTAACAAAATTTTGGACACCTCACTTTAACCGAATGAATATGCATTGTTTCTACCACCTTTACATCTAGACAAATATGTATGCAAATTAGTAGTCGTCTATAATATTAAGTTGGTTAAAATTAATGAGTATTAAATATAATGTGTTAGGATTTATTACCAAGAGCACTAGAATCTCAAAATTTACTACAATACATTTTATTTATTCATTTCGTTCTAGTACAATTTTTCCTCCACTCATGCAAAATATACATTAAGACATGAGTGTTGCACAAAAAAGAAGATGATCAAAGTTCTTCAGCCTTGCAACTTGTTTGTTATAATTTATTGTTAGGATTACAAGAATGTAGAAATAATTAATTACAACACAACTTCCATATTTATTTAGTTTATATTGATTTGCTTCAAAAAGTGCATCAACATAATATTATACAAAACCATTATTATTGTTGTCAATTGAATTTAATATTAATGTACTTAACTAATTCATTTGTTGGTTTTTTTTTAAGCATACAAACACAATGTACAATGTGCTTTGCAAACCAAATTTGAAACTCAATATTTATTGTTATTTATCTATATTATACATTATAACTATAATAATAATAATACAATATAATTGTTGACATGAAAGTGTGCACCCTTGCTAAGCTTATAGAATCACTCTATCACCTCATGAAACATAGGATGATCTCCCTGAGTGTGGGCATAGATGATGGAGATCAACCTCCATAGTAGGTCGGTACCTTTGATGCTTCACCGAATGGTGATTTTCTCCTAATATAATAAAACTACTTATGCTATAGAAAAAGGATAGAGTACAAAAAAATTGAACATAAAACTATGGATAGTGATGCACCAAAACATTGAAGACTAAATTTTAAGACTCTTTTGCATACAATTCTCAATGAAAAGACATTTTTTGTCCCACAACCTTATTGTTCTACATTAAGTTCTGAGCTATTTTGCTAAAACGTGACCTATCTCTATTGTTTTAGGAGGAAAATGAGTTATTTTCACAACTAAATCAACTAATCTAGGTGTTTTCTAACTGGTAACCAAAACATAAAGAAGAAGTTACATGTTTTTCAGGTGTTAAATAATAATGCATGATTTAGAGGTTTTATTATAAAACACAGGAAAATTGCATAATATTAATCAAAACACAACATGAACTAGTACAATTAAGGTGAAAACTTGCATTTTTATTGATAAAGATGCCTTACAATTTTACATATAGTTTAAAAAATTATTTTATTTGATTGGAGATGCTTGAAAAGTGAAATATTATAATGCTTTTTCAATCTCAAGACTAATTTTTTGAGTTATAATACACAATATGACTAGAGAGAACTTTTTCCAAGTTACAATACTTTAGCCAAAAATACAAGAATTGATCCTAAATTGAGCTTGGCTTTCTTTTTGTATATCCCCATGTTAGAGAAAAGGTAGGAAAAACTTTAAATATTATTAAATGTTCTTTTTTCCCTTGATTTGACTGCCTCCTCTCTACCTAGGAACTTAAAGATTGTCCTTTTTTAGTTGAATTCTCTAACAATTCCAAGGTGGATTTGAGGATGGATGTTCTTGACCCTTTCAACCTTCATTAGCACCCTAAAAGACTCCAAAAGTTTTCCCCCCATTCCTAAATACTTGCAATTGTTATCTCTATTATGCTAGATAGGTGGGTAGTTAGTCAAACTACCTTCCAGATATTTGAAACTTCTCATTAGATGTTTGGGTAGTGTTTTATAACTACCCCAAACTGACTTTAATCTCATCTATAATTGACATCAAACCTCTAACTACTTTAAAATTACCTTTCAAATAAATAGGATGTGCGTGAGGAATTCGAAATGGTTAGGAGACCTAGGAGGGCATGGGAGAACTTCTAGGATAAACATTTGACACATGTCATCACTTCTTCAAGGAATCATCAAATTGATATCTTTATTAAATATAGACACTACAATCTTCAAAATATCTCTATGTTTAGATCTCTTGATAGGTTTCTTAACAGATCCATTTCTTGAAGAATGTCCTCAAATAAAACTCTTTTCACATTATCATTTATTACCTTGGTACCTTGCAACTACAAATGCTCCTAGATACCCTGATATCCTCATTAAGGTTTCCCCCTTAAAAAATTCTTGTGACTGTCATAAAAATGAAAATTCTCATGTATCTATATATCATCATCTAGGATTTTTTGTCATGATTGTTTGTTCTAAATATTCACATAAACCTTGTAACCATAGGTTTGTAAATGCATTGTACTGAGCATGACATAAATTATTCTCTTGAATTTTTATTTAGGGATCTTAAGGTGACAAAGGCTATCATTCTTGTCCTTTTGTATAATCTTTAAAATTATCCTCTATATTTCATAATGTCATTAACTTTCTTTTTGATGGATACAAAGGGCTTGACAAGGTTTCATATTTGTATGATATTTTTAGACCTTAAAATGTCATGATAGAGACCTCTACCCTTTTGTGTTTGTTGTCACACTACCACTGAAGGCTCCACTATACTACCCTCTTCTTATGTGCAATCTATACATGTGTTTCCCATTGACTATCTTTTATTTTGATACTTGACTCAATGGATGGTGTATTGCTTTCATTATTATTTATTTTCCATGAAGACTGTCATAACAATAGTCTAGGAGACTTCATGTATCTTGCTCCTAATTTTCTATTCATATCACTACTTTATAACACCATAGTGGACACTTAAAACAATGTTTAACATTCTCCATAGACTCTTACCTCCATCAATCACTTGACATCATTAACCCTTAATGCATATGGCATACACAAGTCTGAAGATATCACATATATTTTCCAATGATTTAAGGAAACTTTAAACTTCTCCTTCTTTGCAGAAAAATAAATTTCATAGGTTTGTGACTATCACTTGGACCTTTGTAGTTGTTCATACACTATCTTCTCCATTCATTTTTTCACTATGCTCGTGAATTTAACCCTTGATTGACATATATATCAATGTCATTCTTGATTGTAGTCCTTTTTTTATTGTCTTGTCTCTCTTTTTTCTTGAATGGAATAAAATGTTGTCTTTATCTATGTCTTGTATTTGATGACATGGTGAAATATTTATTTCATTCATTTTTTCTCAAGTCACCTTTTAATACACTTGCATAGTGCTTTATATACCTATGTGCATTAGCACTTAATGTTTTCTACTAAACTTTCATTAAGATCTCACTCCTTGCTATTATTCTTAAACGTTGTTACTTTAAATGCATGTACTCTTTAGGATTGTTCATCATATAGTCCTTCTTAAACCATTCTATCACTATTATTAAAGCTTTGTGATGTTTGAGACTCTTGCCTCCTTATGCTCTCTATGACTGTCCCTAGATATTGTGTGCACAGACCTTCAGAAAGTCCTCATGGTGGTGATAAACTCCTTGGTATCTTTCAAGTTCCTTTATCACAACCATATTCCATAGATAATTTCCATTCATCCTCTTGATTTGTGGCTATTAACCACAATATCTACTAGCATTTCAATGAGCCCTCTTGTTACAACTTTCTCTATTAGGTCACACTGCCAATAATTCATGGGTTTTGTCATTTAAGTGACAAGTCTATTAGCAAGCCATTGTCACTTTTTGTGTTAAAATATTAATTCCTCCTACTAGGTTTACATAAATAATATCCCTTATGTAGGTTCACAATAACACACCTACCTTATATGAGTGGATTTCAAAACTCCATGAAATCCTTCAAAATCAAAAGGTAGCTGAATAAGAGAGAATGATATATTGTGTTTCAATTTTATTCATGTCTATCAATGTACTGCAAAAATTTAAATGACATCAAGGAAAATTTCCTCCATTGTACCCTTGCCACTAGAATTTTTATACTACTATTATGGAAGAAACATTTTCATGGACCCCCATGAACTACCCTCAACTAGTCCTCCAAGTATTGATGACCATCACTACCTTATATTATCATCTTGGATTGTGCATTCATGAATATTGGTGACTATATTTTATTCTTCATGGGGTATCTTTTTCCTCTAATCATGATTGTACAGAGCTTTTCTAATTATCATATTCTTAAAAAAATCTCTAAACCTTGTCCTTTGTTTCTTCTTGATATTTTCTTCTCATGTAGAACAAATTGATATGCTACTCTTGACTTATGAATTAATCTCATTGTCTTAAAAATGAATGAAAATATTTCTTGACTATCATCCTCAAAGGTCTCTTTGATCATACATCCTATTATATTCATCCATTGATGATTGAACTATGCATTTTATATTGTCCCTTGAAACTAAAACCTTCATTTTTCACTCTTCATGATTTGATGGAGATATCTAGTAAAGATTCCCTTGTGCTATTTGGAGTTGCACCATGTTTATTTTGATCTTCCACTTTTTCCTTCATTTACTCTTCACTACATCCAGACTTAGCCTTATCTCTAGGCTAGGAATTGCTTTTAGCATTATACACTTGCTTCCAATGACAAACCCTTACAAGCATTTAGACCTTAGATTTTATGAAGGATGGGAACTATTGTTTTCTATGATTCTAAAGGGAAATAATAAGGATTTTACATAGGTTTTCACAAAACTCTATATCATCCAAAAAAGTGAGAAAAGAGAAACATGTTTAAGACCTAATCCCTCAACCATTCACCCTATGCCTTATACCCTCAACCCCTCAGCCCTATACCCTATACCCTCAACCCAATACTTAAGCCCTCAATCCATCAACCCTCAACCCTCTACCCTCTACCATATACCCTATACCCTCAACCCTATAATTCAGCCCTGATCCCTCAACCCTCACCCTATACCTTAAACCCTAAACCCTACAACTTCAACCCTCATCCCTCAACCCTATGCCCTCAACACTTAACATTATACCATATACCATATACCTTAAACCCTTAACCCTACAACCTCAACCCTCATCCCTATACCCTATACCCCTCAACACTTAACACTATACACTATACTCTATACCCTATGCCTTCAACCTACACCTTATACCCTTAACACTCCCCTCAACCCTTAACCCTATACCTTAAACCCTAAACCCTACAACATCAACCCTTATCCATATACCCTATACCCTCACCCTTATAATCTAAACCCTAAATATTGTCCCTCAACCCTATACTTAAACCCTAAACCATACACTCTCAACCCTTCACCTCATTCCTTATACCCTCAATCCAAACCCTATACCCTATACCCAATATCTTAAACCCTAATCCCTATACCCTATACACTTAACATTAGACACTCAACCTTGAACATTATCCCTCAATTGTAAACCCTCAACCATATACCCTATACTTAAGCCCTAATCCCTCAACCCTCAACCTATACCCTTAACCCTAAACCCTACAACCTCAAACCTCATCCATATAACCTATACCCTCAACACTATGCTTAAACCCTAAACCATAAACTTTGAACCCTTCACCCTATTCCTTATACCCTACACACTTAATCTTATACACTCAATAGGTTAAACAAATCCCTCAACCATAAACCCTCGACCCTATACTTAAGCCCTAATCCCTCGACCTCAACTCTAAACCTTAAACCCTAAACCCTACACCCTCAATCTGAGATCCTATAGCCCATTCCCTATACCCTCAACCTTATAGCCTAAACCTTGAACATTGTCCCTCAACCCTATACTTAAAACCTAAACCATGCAATCTCAACCTTGAAACCTATGCCTTATTCCCTCAACCCATACCCTAAACCCTAAACCCAATATCCTAAACATCAATCCCTATACCTAACACACTTAATATTATACACTCAATGAGTTGAACATTATCCCTCAATTATAAACCCTATACCCTATACAATCAACCCTATACTTAAGTTTTAATCCCTCAACCCTATACCTTAAACCCTAAACCCTACAACCTCAACCCTCATCCCTATACCCTATACCCTATACCCTCAACCTTATATCCTAAACCTTGAACATTTCCCCTCAACCCTATACTTAAAAATTAAACCATACAGTCTCAACCTTTAAACCTATTCCTCATTCCCTCAACCCATACCCTAAACCCTAAACCTAATATCTTAAATTGTAATCCCTATACCTAACACACTTAATCTTATATACTTGACAAGCTAAACATTATTCCTCAACTGTAAACTATCAACCCTCAACCCTATACTTAATCCCTAATCCCTCAACCCTCAACCCTATACCTTAAACCCTAAACCATACACCCTCAACCCTCATCCCTATACCTTATACCGTCAACCTTATACCCTAAACCTTGAACATTGTCCCTCAACCCTATACTTAAAACCTAAACCATATGGTCTCAACCTTTAAACATTTTCCTTATTCCCTCAACCCATACTCTAAACCCTAAACCCAATATCCTAACTGTAATCCCTATACCTAACACACTTAATCTCATACACTCAATGAGCTAAACATTATACCTCAACTGTAAACCCTCAAACCCTACCCTATACCCCCAACCCTATACTTAAGCCCTAATCCCTCAACACTCAACCCTATACCTTAAACCCTACACCCTCAACCCTCATCCATATACCCTATACCCTCAACCTTATACCCTAAATGTTGAACATTTTCCCTCAACCCAATACTTAAACCTTAAACCCTACACTCTAAACCCTTAACCTTATGCCTTATACCCTCAACCCATACCTTAAACCCTATACCCAATATCCTTAACCCTAATCCCTATAGCCTATACACTTAACCTTATACCCTCAACCCTATACTGAATATCCTAAACCCTAATCCCTATACACTTAACCCTATACCCTCAACCCTAAACATGCATTCATACATAGATACATATATGCATGCATTCATATATACATACATACATATATATACATACATACAACATATATATACAAACAAACATACATTTATACAAACAAACACAAAAACATAAAGCAAGCCATAACATGCTTGCATTATGTCAAAGCTGTGACATAACACAAGCATGTTTTACCTTTCTTTGGGAATCCCCAAGCCTTAGGCTTGGATTTTCTTTGGATTTCCAACCCAAAGGCTTGAAGTGTCTTTCTAACATCCAAAAACGTGTTTTTTCATATTCTACAAAATTTCACATTATCTCATTCGTGCTAACATCAAGTTTGCATGTGTTTCAAGGTTAAGTAAAACAAACACCTGGGTAATGTTAAGCTCTCTTTTATCTATTTAACAATGTAATTTTTTTCACATTTTTACTATGTTAAGGCTTTCATATTTAATTTCTTTTGTTTGTGTGTCTGTCTTTTGTCAAAAACCTATGTTTGGTATTTTTTACTTTTTTTTAATCATTCATTGAAATTTTAAATAAATTACATTTTAATAAACTAGACTCCATTCTACACATATCCAAAAAAAATAAAATTTGATTAGTTTTCAAAAATTATAAGGGTAGCACAACCAAATTTTTGTTTTTCAGGATGTGTCCACTTTCAAAATTAGTAAAAAATCATATATTCATTACAAAATTATCAAAAAAATTAGTCATAAACTACATGTTAGCTAATTTTTCATTGAAGTGATTTTAAAAATACTAAAAAAAAGTTAACCTTTTGAGGGAGCCACAACAGACATTATGTTATGTGTTTTTGACAAAAACAACCCAAATTTTGTGGCTCCCTTTTCTGAATTCCTTAATCTCTACCATTTTCAAATAAAATTAGTAGTTTAGAAAGTAGATTTAGAGCACTACGACACTTTTTTGTTGCATCTTAAAATTTTGAGTGTAATTATCCTCAATTTCTCATCCAAGGTTAGTTCTTGGTTTAAAAAAAAAAGTGGCCACTTAAACCCCTTTTTGGCTGCTCATCTTTGTGCACTTACCTCGGAAGCTCTTAATGCAATTTTTTCATCATGACATTGCATATCTTTCAGAGCTATTGGTTTGCATTGTTTATTTTTTTCTTCTTTATGTAACTTTGAATTTCTCTTTAAAAGTTCCTTGGGTTATTCAATCTATTTCATATTTTTAATAGGTTTTCCTTGTCTTTTTGTTGCATCTTGGACTTTCTACGCCTTTCTTATCAAGCATGGCATTGTTGTGGAACACAAACTCCAATACTTGGTTTCCTTACCGTATTCCCTTATAATGCATTAGGATGTTAGAGATTATAATTCAATTATGTTAAAAAAATAATATTTTATTTTATTTTATGAAATTGTTGATACATTTTTGTAAATATAAAATTTGAATTTTATATTTCAATAATTTTTTTTTTCTTTTTTCACATTTATGTTTGTATTGTTTTAAATAATATAGTTCTTTTATTAGTTTAAGTTTTAAAAATCTATTTAAAATAAACTCAATTTACTTAAAATGTCTAACTAATAATTAAATAACATGACATATAGAAATATTAGTCATAGTCTATATTGTAAAGAATATGTCAATTTTAAATTATTAATGATCATAATTAAGATTTACTTAAAAAAAACAATATCTAATCTATATTGAAATCCATTTCTAACTTCCACAAATGATAGGTTGCACCTTAGTAAAAATTTAATAATTCATTTAATGGAATTTTAATCTTTATTTAAACTAGGTATCAATAATTTTTTGGGTTAAAAATGATTTGAAATATTGATCAAGAATTAACATGAAGGATTTATCGATTTACAGTTAAATCAAAACCATTTTAACTATGTTATCTTTCATCTATAATTGAATTAACTTTTGGATCATATAAAATTTGTTTTACAAAATGGCCTAGAGGTTACGAACTTGTCCAAAGTATAGTTACATTTTTTCTTGGGGTTTATGCCTTCAGTTCTGAAGGATTTCCACTTCACTTGTGATCACTATAGATAGATAGGTTTTCGGCAATTTAGAGTTTTTTTTTTGCATATAATTTGATGTCTCACCATTCTTTGAAGTATCTTACAATATATTCTACCTACTACTAAACTCCCACAATTTCCTTATATGCTTCATTTCCTTGCAATATTTCTTGTCTCCTCACATTGTGGGAATCTATTGCCTATTAGGATATATATTTATTAATTCAAAACTTCCACAATATCCTTATATAGCTTGGAACTCCACACTATTCTGATTAACCCAAAACTTCTGCAGTATCTTATATAGCTTGGAAATTTGCAATAATCTAAAATGGTTTCAAACTTTTGAAACCCTAGAATATCCATATCTAGCCAAAGTTGCATAATAGAGGTTTGAAAGAAAAATGTAAAAGTGAGAAGTATAATTATAAATTCGATATGGATATATTCATAATTGGATTGAATCCACACAATGTTCTTATTCTTTTGAAATTTTGCAATTGCTCAAAAAGGCTTGAAAGGTTAATTCTAAAAAAAAAGAGTTTCAATGTTTTATGGAGTTTTCTTGTACAACCTTGAATTGACAAAAAACCTTTTTCTTATGCAAGTTGTGGTCTTATAATTTTTTGATGGTTATGAATTTCATGTATAAGATGTTTATGTATATGAAAAATGGTTAATAGTTTATTTATTAAGTTTTTTCATGCAAATTTAAATGTCAATGGTTAGTAAAATAAAGTGAAAATTCAAAGGGGTTTCCCTTGAATCCAAACTCACTTCAATATGGAAATTTTTGGGTGATACAGACTTGGGACATGTAGATATGGATGATTTAAAAGAGTAAATGTTTGGAAACTATTGTTCTTTGTTCCCTAGTTTTGGTTGTCCTTGTTGACAAAAAAAAAGGTTGGTTGACAATGGCGATACAGTTTATACATGGTATCATGATATATGTTCACTAAGGTGCCAAAAATGGCTTTCTATGATAAATAGGATGGTTATGATACTCTTTGTTATTTTATATGATGATATTTGTATATGCAGGCTCTTTGAATGTTACTCAGATGTATGCTTGATAAAGTTGGCAGGTGTGCATGAGAACCAAACAAGCTATTTTTTATCAAAATGAAATTGGTGAGTTGGTGTTTGTCCTTGATCAAAATGAAATTAGTGAGTTACACTTTGATTTGCATGGTATATGTCACATGACATGTGTGATTATCAAAGTTTAATTTTTAATGAAAAAGACAATAGCATTTGTGGTTCAAGGTGATTCTTCCTAAGGACAACGTTGGTTATCTAACATTTTACAAGGCACATTTATAAGGCTCCATGATTGAGATGTCCTTGATAGCAGGTTGGTGACTTTAGCATATTGGTGTTTGTGTTCTTGATGGCAGTCATTATATTTGCTATTGAACAGGCCCTTACATTCAGGTTAGTTATCACATGATCTCATTATATTCACAATATGATCACGTGTATTCCATATACTCTTGATCATGTATGGTGACACTTTGGCATCATATGATAAGATGATAATATGTTTGACAACTTGGCATTAGATGACATCTTATTCCTATTAAGGCAACAATAATTATTTTTAGTCGTTGAATGTGGCACTTAGGGCCACTTGACAAACATTCTAATGTTGTGGTATTCATGCTGACAAGGTATTAGGGGAGAGGGGCCCAAAGTAGGGCGAGTCAACTTTGCAGGTCCACGTGGACCTACAAAAATTTAGAAAAAATCCCACCATGTCACCCTACCACTTGTGCATCGGCCCATATTATTTAAAAAAAAAAATCGATCACCCCGCCACCTGTCAAGCACATTTTATGCCGACATGTCCAAAACTGCTCAATTTTTCCCTCCACTCAAAAGTGGAGCCCACCGGCTTCCTTAATTGGCAAGCACATCTACGTATAGTAGATCGGACGGCCGCGTGTAGACGATAGCCTTGCCACCCTCTACCAATAGTTCACTACATTAAACGCTTGTCGCCTCCTTTGTTTCCTTCATTGACCAACTTTCCTTACGCGTACTTGGTTTTTTAGGCACGTTAATCGAAGATCAAGGTTCATTCAATACTCCACATTCTCGCATATCCCGCTCAATATCATTCCTTTTTTTTGCAAACATTCTCAACTATTTGTATTTGTTTTTCACCGAAACTGGTTTGGCTCTCCACACTTCATCATTCTACTCTACACGCTTCTTCGTTCGGCTTTGCACTATCAACAACTCCCTACCTCCTTTAGGTTAGGTTTCTAACCTCACTCGGCCCGTATCGTTGTCTTCGAATTAATCGATATTCCGCCATGCACTTTTTTTTGCAGAACTTTTCGTTGCAAACTTTTGTGTTTGAGAAATATTGTCTGAGCATGAAATGTGGGGAGGGTTTAACTTCTTTTCTTTTCCTCTCCACTCAACCATGCACTCATAATCTTTTGATATTCATTGCACCTCTGCATTGTGCTTACTTACACAAAATATGAAATGGGTTTGACTAGTTTAAAATGGTTTTTCATTACTATTAGACATGTTCGACGAAATATGGAAAGGGATTGACTAGTTTGTAGCCATGCACTTATTTTCTTGTGTTCTTCATTGCACAAACTTTAAATCTACAATTTTCTTTTTACATTTTTTTTTTATTCTAAAATACAAAGATGGATACAATATATTTGCTTGTTACTAGGAAATATTCATACGGTTTTAATGTTTATCATTTCGAGGGTTTCTTCCATACACTTGCATCCATGTCTTTGTCACTGCACATACTTTAACTCTGCAATTTGCTTTTAATATTCTCATGTTTTTTCGAACAAGTGAAAATGGTATGAATGGTTTTCATTTCCAAGATATTCTAGCATGTTTACGTATTGTTTTGTTCTTCCATGCACAATACTTATGTATGTGAAATGCTATTTTCATTTCATTATTACCACCAAACATTGTAAGTGTTTCACTGGTTCAAAATTACAGGGTTTTCTCTTTGACAATGCACACACTTTAACTCTGCATTCTCCCTTTAATGTTTGTTTGTTATTCCCATTTCTAAATGGATACAATATATTTGCTTGTTAGTAGGAAATACTCATACGGTTTAATGTATATCATTTACAGGGTTTCTGCCAGGCACTTGCATTTGTGTCTTCCTCACTGCACACACTTTAACTCTACAATTTTCTTTTAATATTCTCATGTTATTTCAAAATATGAAAATGGTATGAGTGGTTTTCATTTCCAAGATATTCTGGCATGTTTATGTGTTATTTTGTTCTTCCTAGTTATGTATATGGAAAGGGTTTGGCAGGTTCAAAATTAAAGGGTTTTCTCTTTGACAATGCACACACTTTAACTCTCTGATTTCCCTTTAATATTTGTTTGTTATTCCCAATTATCAAAATGGATACAATATATTTTCTTCTTACTAGGAAATATTCATGTGATTTGAATGTATATCATTTAGAGGGTTTCTTCCATGCACTTGCATTCCTCTCTTCCTCACTGCACATACTTTAACTCTGCAATTTGCTTGTAATATTCTTATGTTATTCTAAAATATGAAAATGGTATGACTGGTATTCCTTTTGAATATACTTTGGCATGTTTATGTATTATTCTATTCTTTCATGCACAATAGTAATGTCTGCGAAATAATTTTTTCATTTCATTGTTACTACCAAACATTGGAAAGGCTTTCACTTGTTCAAAATTACAGGGTTATCTGCCATGCACTTGTATTCCTTTCTTTGACAATACACAAGCTTTAACTCTTCAATTTTCCTTTAATATTTGTTTGTTATTCCCAAATATGAAAATGGATTCACTTATTTTTCATTCCAAAATTAATCTGCCATGAAAATATATTATTATGCTCTTCCATGCACATTTATCTTTCTATACATTTATACATATTGTGCATGGAAGAACAGAATAATACATAGACAAATTTCCATACATATATTTTTTTTCATTTTGAAGCTTTTCTGCCATGCAATTATATTATTTTGTTCTTACATATATATTTATCTCTCTTTCTATCCCTCTATAATTACAAATTGTGCACGAAAGAACAAAATAATACATAGACATATTTCCATACATATTCAAATATATGTAAATATATATATATATATAGTGCATGGAAGAACAAAATAATACATAGACATATTTCCATACATATACAAATATATGTATATATATATATATTCGAATATATATACAATGCATGGAAGAACATAATAATACATGGACATATTTCCATACATATACAAATATATGTATATATATATTCGAATATATATATATAGTGCATGGAAGAACATAATAATACATAGACATATTTCCATACATACCTTCATCCTCCATCTAATATTGATCCCCACACTAATCCTAATCCTCCACCTACTTGTAGTCCTCCATTCATTCCCAACCAAACATAAGTAGGAGTCATATGTTATCAGAATTGGTTGTAAGGGAGAGGGGTCATCATTTACAGTCAGTTAAATTGAAGAACAAAAAAAACATACACATAAGGGAGAGAAGCTATGTGTGGGAATAGGAGCCGAACGAGGGTATAGATTTGGAAATATGACATATGGTAGGTATGGTATGTGAAATTCTGCTATAGGAAACATGTATATGTTGTCAATTTAATTGAAGAACAAACAAAGAAACGGAGGATCTTTTTTGCCAAACAAAGAATGCAGTGAAGTGGCATAAAGTTCATGGCATTTTCCATGAAATTAAAATTCTTGGCATTTTCCATGAAATTAAAATTCTTGGCATTTTCCAAGAATTTATAAGTCATGGTATTTTCCATGGATTTTATACCAGTTATGACTGCATGCACTACAAGGCAAGACTGTTTTGATGCAGCGTATACATTGACGCGCACATGTACATATATGCATATGTGCATTGAACCTAATTAGATGTATGCTTTGTTTGTTGTTCAATTAAAGTGACTGTAAATATCGACCCCTCTCCCTTACAATTAACTTTGATTATGGTTGAATCCTACTTAGGTTCAATATTTACAGTCACTTTAATTGAACAACAAACAAACCATACATCTAATTAGGTTCAATGTAATTGAAGAAGGATATGTATGTAATTTTTTATGTGATTGTTACTATGAAATTTTTTTATTATATTTAAGTTCGGCTCTTCATGTTTCATTGTTCGGCTCTGCACTCAAGAAAGCTCCCTTTCTCTCTCAGTTGAGGTTTTCTACCTCACTACACCTCTACCATTGTACTTCCTATTGGCAATGTTTAACCAAGGTTTGTTCATGTCTCACTAAAAATATGTGCTCCAAGCGATTTCAATTCAAATAATAAAATTGAATAAACTAAGATCATGCATATATTGAATAAAAACAAACTATTCATGCACATTAAAGATAATTGCATTACAAAGTGTCATCAATTGCATTACAAACTGTTCATAAAAACCAAGCATTGAATTGCAAACTTCGAAGTTGCATATTAAAGAAAAGCAAACTGTATATTTATATATACGTATACATGTATATATATATATGCATATATACACAACTGCATGGCTGAATACCCTCTAATTGTGAACCTGTGAATCACATTCCATGTTTAACCATTGCATGGCAGAAAACCTTGTAATAACACGATATAATAAGGTTGTTGTTTCAGGGAAGTATTGCCTGCAAGAATTGGAGACAAGTGTGGACAAAGAGGGGTTTGATGTAGCAAACTGCATAGAACATTGTTGGATAAAACTAATGCCTGAATGAGGTGAACCTAACAAAAAATTTGAATTCATATTGGGTTTTACCTCCAGGGTAAAACATGTGATTCTATTCATGTTTTTGTGTTTAGGTTCGACTCATTAAATCTAGTGTATTGCATAAGAGGGAATGTGTTTAGAGCAGTAATCGCTCGCTACCTCCTTTGTTTCCTCCACTGACCAACTTTCCTTACACATCGCTTCACATTTACTTTGTTTACCGGGTGCGTTAATCGGAGATCAAGGTTCATTCAATACTCCACATTCTCTCATATCCCACTCACTCTCATTCCTTTTGTTTGCAAACATTCTTGACTGTTCATTTGGTTACTTAACCATACATGTTTAGCTCTCCACAACTCATTGTTCGGCTCTGCACTCTCCAAAGCTCCCTTTCTCTTTGAGGTGAGATTTTTTACCTCACTAGGCCTCTACCAATGCCTATATTTATTAAAATTAACATACACACACACACACACACATATATATATGAATACATACATACATACACAATGTGAATGTATGTATGTATGTCTGTGTATTCTCATATATATATATATATATATATGTATATATGTATGTATGTATGTATGTATGTATATGTATATGTATTTATGTGTGTGTGTATATATATACACACACATAAATACATATACATACATACATACATACATATATAATGTGTATGTATGTGTATGTTTGTGTATGTATGTGTGTATGTATGTATGTATGTATGTATGTATGTATGTATGTATGTATGTATGTATGTATGTATGTATGTGTGTGTGTGTGTGTGTGTATATATATATATAGATAATGTATGTATATAATGTGTGTATGAATGTTCACATTGGGTTTTTCATTTAACTCAATATCCAGGGTTTCGACTTACAAGTTATTTATGAATCTGAAGACATTTCAGTTCAATTTCATGGTTTTTTTTTTTTAAGGCATATGGCAGAGAATATATATCAATTCTATGCACTGTTAATGTTTGTCACCCACCACCCTGTAACTTGATATTTGGGGTTTCAACTTGCACTGTTTATGGATGTCAATGCATCTCAATTCAATACATTTTGATTGTTACACCATATCATGTTGGTGTATATGTATAACTCATGTACACATGTTCAATTGCTTTCTTCAATTCGATGGTTCCATTTGATTGTTCAATTACTTTCTTCAATTTGATGGTTCCATTTGATTGTTCAATTGCATTGCTCAATTTGATTGTTCAATTGGATTGTTCAATTTGATTGACCAATTAGATTGTTCAATTTGATTGATCAATTGGATTGTTCAATTGAATTGTTAAGAGTTATTGTTCTATTGCATTTTTCTATTCGATCAATCAATTTGAATGTTCAATTTTATTGTTCAATTGGAATGTTCAATTGGATTGATCAATTGGATTGATCAATTGGATTTTTCAATTGCATTGTTAAAATTTATTGTTCTATTGGATTGTTCAAACATATAGTTCTATTCAATTGATCAATTGGAATGTTCAATTTCATTGTTTGATTAGAATGTTCAATTTCATTTTTCACTTGCCATGCTCAATTCGATTGTTCATTTCAATTGTTCAATTTGAATGTCATATATGTCATGTTCATTCCTTAGCAGTTATTTGTTTCATTGTTTTAGACATGTTGGTATATTCGGCTGACACTTGTTGTAAATTTCTATCTTGTTCAATCTTCTTCGATGGTGTACTATTTCAATCCATTATTGGCTTCGTGATGCTAAATTGCATGACAAAGGTAAACAAAAAATGATACTATACATTCTTATTGTAAGTTAAACACTTTCCTTACTACACTTTTCTTATTAATGTCTATTTTCATATATGTTTGCAGGATTTAGTCGGATAAATTCACCATACCTTTGGCCATCTCCAATTCATACAGGTGAGGTTTTTAACCTCACTAAAGCTACACCATTGTCTCTTGTCATTCCCTTTTCTTTCTTATTTTTGGTTATTTGTTTTGTTATGGGTGTGTTGTGTTACTTAATATGAATGCTATTATTTATTTTGTTGTTGATTTTGAACAGAATATTTAAAGTGTTTATTTGATTGTCCTTAGATTGAAGGTTCTCTTCTGTTCTAAGTGCATCGACAATGTGCTCCATGATGTTTATGGCCTGTATGGTGTTTATGAACACTTCCAATACTTGTGTTCATAAACACACTCAATTTGTCAAGGAAATATATGGTTCTCTTCATGCATCATTGTGACTTTAATGGGTTTAATCTTTTCATTTAATTTCTATGTATACATACACTATAGCGTTCAATCTATATATCAATGTATGTATGTATATATCTCTCTCTCTATATATATATGTACATGGCATATATGTATATATATGTAGATATATGTATATATATGTAGATATATGTATATATATGTAGATATATGTATATATATGTAGATATATGTATATATATATATATATCTACATATATATACATATATCTACATATATATATGTATGTATGTATATATATGTATATATATATATATAAATGTATATATATATATGTATACATAAATACATATATATGTATACATACATACACACACACACACACACACACACACACACATATATATATATATATATATATATATATATACATGTATACATGCATACATACATCCATATATATATATATACATACATATATATATATACATATATATGTATATATTTGTACATACATATATATGTATATATTTGTACATACATATATATGTAGATTCACATTCATATATATGTAGATACACATTGACATAGATATAGGTACACTTTGATATATATGTACATACATATTGTCCTATACATACATGTGCATTTGTATGCACATAGATATATATGTACATAAGTATTCACATAGAAATACATCTAAATACGTATGCACATATATACATATGTACATCCTTATGCACATAGATATATATATGCTTATATGTATGCACATAAAAGCACTACATATATCCTCGAAATGAAAACCAGTCAAACCATTTTCATATTTAGGGATAACAAACAAATGTTACAAGAAAATTGCATATTTAAAGTTTGTGCAATGATGAACATAATAATAGGGGATAGATAGAATCATATAGGTCAAATAGGTCACATCCATCTCTACCATTCACAAATCAAGACTGGACTGTAATGTACCGAAACCAATATACTTGAGATAAGACATACATACATGTTATCTTTGTAGAGGTATAGCCTAAAAGTAAATTTCAATTGAGCTATTGAGATACAAAAGGATATATAAGATTATTAGCATTGAATATTTTTTATTTGTCATTGCATAATATGGGATAGAGATGAGGGGCTTGATATATCAAAAATGGTAGAAAAAAAATGTTTAGCTTTAAAATGATATATATTGAACATATAAAGTGTCATGTTACTTTCTTGAATGAAATTGCAAATTGTAGTAGGAAAAAGCCTATGATGGATATACAATTTATAGAGGCACTATTAGAGAACAAATAGGTTCTAAAATTATGTATCTCTATGAGAATGACCTCTTAATTTAGATGCATCACTTTCAATTCATACCAATTGATGTAATTAGAAATTTGAACAATAAGAGTCTTATTGATATAATTGGAGTTACTTTATCTATCACTAAAAGCTCTACATTAAGATGACATGGAATTGAGTCCTAAGAAGAATCATGACATCACAAGAAATGTCAACCTTCATTAATCATGTTACCTCAAAAGTAGATATGTGCCAAAAGGAATGAATTCAACTTCAACACATGCAAGTGTTGTCACTTGTGTAACCTAATTTTCTATAAGAATTCCCCCCCCCCCCCGCTCTTTCAAACTTTATACAAAACATGTATGTTTAAACTTGAAATTTATCCCACAAGGTCTCATGTCTATATCTAAATCAAGCCCCTCGTGTCTATCCCATATTATCATATTTGATGATGTGGCATCATTTATATGTTGATAAGATATATAAGGTCTCATGTCTATATCTAAATCAAGCCCCTCATATCTATCCCATAGTATGTTCAATTATCAACATAGACTGTATCGTATGAAATGTTGTATAAGATTATTAGCATTGAATATTTTTTTCACAAATGTAGAATAGATATTATAAACATAGCAATTATGGTAAACAAAATTGAAATAGAATATCTACATACAATATATTTTCTAAAATGTAGACTATAAGACAACCATAAAAAAGTATTGACATAGTTGTCAATGGACCCAACACTAGACCGCCTTAATATGCAAACTCAACCAACATTTAATTCAAAATAATAAATAGATATAGTTCACATTTATAAATAGATGCAGCACAATGAAAATGGCATCCACATCTACAACCCAAAAAAACCAAGATATAAGGCACCGTTTCAGTTGGTCCATCCCAAACTTAGTCGAATGCTCCAAGGAAAGAATCTAGAGATGTGTTCTCGTCTCCTATTGCTGCATTTAGACTTTCCATAAACTTTCCATAAATGCATTTTCATTTGCATTTGTCAGTTGCATGAAACTTACATTTGAAGGCATTAGTGGTGAAGAAGTCTGACCAACTAGAAATTGAGTGCAGCTAACTTGAGATGAGTTGGGACTGAAACACACATTGCCTACAAAAAATGGAGGGATGTTATTATTGGTTATATCTCGAAAGTAACTGTGGTTATCAGATAAGGGAGTTGCAGGATTGCTTAAGCGTCTATTTCGCATCAATGCTCTATGGGAAACCTCGATCTCCCTTTCCTTCTTCTCTTGTTCCTTTTGTATCCTCTCTTGCTCCTTCTTCTGCTCTTTTTCCTTTTTTGCAAATGTTTCAGCTGCTCTCTTTCCTTGCGCTCAATTTCCTTTTCAATTTTCTTTTGTTCCTTCTGCTCCAAGGCCAGAATCTGTGCTGCCTTTTTGTCCTTAGTTTGTTGCCTCTTTTTTATTTTCAATTCTTCCAATTCTTTTTTTTCTTCATTCATGCTCCATTATGAGAGTCATGTAATTGTCAGCAGTCAACAACTGAGACTACCGGCTCACCTGAAGAGCACCACCAGTAGACTTTCTTGTCCTTCCATTCACTTTGTGACTTGGCAGCTTAAGGAAGTTACTGATATGAGAACAAATTTTTGTTTCAATTGTTTCATTGACTTGGGAGTCACTAAACTCGACCTGGTCCAGTGTACCTTGACTTTCATTGCTACAATCTACATAATAGTGCACTATTTTTTCTAGAGGCATGGGTGTTGGAGATGGGAATGTGAAATCCCCCATGTCTTCTTGTACAAGTTGGTTGTCCATGTCCTCAAGTTGTTGGTCTACACTTTCATGCACTTGACTATCCGTTGGAGTCTGCAATGTTTGTGAAAGTTTCTCTGTTGAAACATCAAGTCCTGATAGACTAAGGATGTTCTACACTGCAAAAGCATTGTCGGTGTTAGCAATCTCATGCGTCTCACTGGGACACATGTCATTTATGAGAGCATCAAAATTGAGGGGCCATATCCTCATCCTTTTAAAGCCAACTTTTATTTTGGATGGAGTCAAAGCTCTTCTCAATGCCTTGCTGCCTAACTCTGCCAATTTTTCCCTTCTGATATCAATATTGGTGAATTTAGTGAGAAAAATTTAATTTGAAATATTGCTTGAATGGTGCAAACACGATAACATCCAAAGGTTGTAGCACATGATAAGTATAAGTAGGTAGTGTAAGGAGGTCAATGCCTAACCCCCTTGCCCTTTGGATAGTTGACAATGCAACATGACTTCCATGGCCGTCAAAAATTAGTAGGTGCCTATTAGTAGGTGAGACACCCCTAGGAATAGACACACATAAATGTTCCAGCCACTCATAGAAAAGATCCTTCATCATCCAAGCATGTGCTTGGGTTGCCATAGTTGCGTGTGGTTCACAATTCACAATGTAATTCTCTATCTTTGTATTTCCCTTGAGCAGATAGAAACTAGGTATGGTTTGGCCACATGCATTAACACAACATAGAATTGTTATCCATTCTCTACTTTTTGGAATGATGTAGGAGACATTCCTGCTACCTCGATGTGTCAAGACCCTCATAGTTCCATTTCTGCCAACTTGAATGCCTGTTTCATCACAGTTCCAAATTTTTCCAGGGTTGTATGGGGTACTTTCATATGCTGCTGTGAGTGTTTTATAAAATTCAACTACTATATTGAGTCTAAGGTTTACCACCCTGTCTTTGTCAAGACCTTCAGTTGTGCACAAGGTCAATTCTAGATGGTGCCTCTTGAATCCAGTCCACCATGATTTTCCAGGCAACCCTTCTGTGAAAGGGTTGGGTCTAGTCTGGCATATTTGAGCAACCTCTTGCTTGAGATTAATAATCTCAAGCCTGTGGCAAATATCTGCCATATTTTTGCACCACTTCACAATCAAACCCTTGTCCTCTTCTATCAAGACCATTGGTGGACCCTTCTTTGAAGTAGAGCTCAGGCTGCCTAACCAATTGCTAAGTGTTCTAGCTAGGATTTTCCACTTCTTCGCAGTAGCTCTCATCGACATCCCATTTGTTTCAACATCCTCCAGTGCCCTGTCCATGTCCTATGATGACCATTCCCTTTCCTTTGATTCTCTTTCCTGTCGGATCGGTGGTGCACCAACTTCTTGGACAACTTGAACATGTTCTAGATTCGTGTTTACTTCTACAACCGGTTGTTACACATTGGGGACTGTTACAGTGTCTTTCCTTGTACGAGATGACATCTTTGTAGTCTTGGTGTTACTTTTTGACCTCACTTTACCTTTAGATTGCACCTACAGATGTTAAAAATGATGTTTGGAGTAGTTAAATAAAACAAAAAATTGAACACCACTGAAGTCATAATGATGCATGAACAGTTTGCATTTATTTATTATGCATCTTGACATTTTGAAATTCAATGATCTGGTTTTTATGAACAGTTTGTAATGCAATTATCTCGCTTTTGTAATGAAATTGTCTTTATTGTGCATGAGCAATATGTTTTTATTGTATTTATTTTGCTTGGTTTTTATGAACATTTTACAATGCAATTGATGACACTTTGTAATGCAATTGTCTTTAATGTGCATGAACAGTTTGTTTTATTCAATATATGCATGATCTCAGTTTATTCAATTTTATTATTTGAATTGAAATGGCTTGGAGCACATATTTTTATTGAGACATGAAAAAACATTGGTTAAACATTATCAAAAGGAAATACAATGGTACAGGTGTAGTGAGGTAGAAAACCTCAACTGAAAGAGAAAGGGAGCTTTCTTGAGTGCAAAGCCAAACAATGAAATGTGAAGAGCCGAACATAAATATAATAAAAAAAATTCATAGTAACAATCACATAAACAATTACATACATATTTATATACGAATATATATATACATATATATATATATGTGTGTGTGTGTATACATATTTTTGTATATGTATGGAAATATGCCTATGTATTATTTTATTCTTCCATGCACAATATATATACACATATATATATATAGAGAGAGAGAGAGAGAAATACATATATAGGAAGAGAATAATATAATTGCATGGCAGAATATCTTGGGAATGAAATCAAGTGAATCCATTTTCATATGTGGGAATAACAAACAAATATTAAAGGAAAATTGCAGAGTTAGTTTGTGCATTGTGAAAGAGAGGAATACAAGTGCATGGTGGAAAACCCTATAATTGTGAACCAGTGAAACCATAAAAATGTTTGGTAGTAACAATGAAATAAAAATTGCATTTCATAGACAAAAGTATTGTGAAAGGAAGAATAGAACAATACGATTGCATGGCAGAATATCTTCAAAATGAAAACCAGTCATACAATATGTATGTATGGAGAGACAAATACATATATAAGAATAGAATAATATAATTGCATGGCAGAACAACTTCAAAATGAAAACAAGTGAGTCCATTTTCATATTTGGGAATAACAAACAAATATTAAAGACAAATTGCAGAGTTAAAGTTTATGCATTGTCAAAGAGAAAACCCTGTAATTTTGAAGCAGTGAAACCCTTTCCATGTTTGGTAGTAACAATGAAATGAAAAAAGCATTTCACAGACATAACTATTATGCATGGAAGAACATAATAATACATAAACATGCCAGAATATCTTGGAAATGAAAACCAGTCATACCATTTTCATATTTTGGAATAACATGAGAATATTATAAGCAAATTGCAAAGTTATAGTGTGTGTAGTGAAGAAGACACGAATACAATTGCATGGCAAAAACCATCAAAATGATAAACATTAAAACCATATGAATATTTCCTAGTAACAAGAAAATATATTGTATCCATTTCCATATTTTGGAATAACAAACAAATGTAAAAAGAAAATTGCATATTTAAATTTGTGCAATGACGAACACACAAAAACAAGTGCATGGCTACAAACCAATAAAACCCTTTCCATATTTCGTTGAACAAGTCTAATAGTAATGAAAAACCATTTGAAACCAGTCAAACCCATTTCATATTTCGTGTAAGTAAGAAAATATGAAAAGCACAATAAACGTTGTGTAGTTTTTATACACAAAATATTGAAATGCACAATGCAGGGTAAACATCGTGCATGGACGAGTGTATAGGAAAGGAAAACCAATGAAAGCATGAAATTGAATTGAAATGACTTGACATTCGTATAAAGTGTAAGTTGAAACCCCAGATATTGAGTTACAGGTCAATGTGAAAAAAACTGACATCCCATTCAAAATATTTGGATTCACAGGTAGCCTGAATTTGTAGCAGTGGAATACTTGTAGCTTGTTCGGATGTTGTTGCTGCTTCCTCTGGACTATCTTCATATTTCTAGATGAAATTTTATAACTAATAATGAAAGTGGGATGTGCTAAATGGAAATTGCAAGAGATTGAGTAATGCATTTTTGAATTATAATTTCTCCTTATATGTCCAATTTTGGTTTGTTGTGGAGTCTTTAATTCCCATCCTTTTAATTTGAAATTTGAATTCTTCATCAGATGCCTTCAATTGTTGAGTTATTATGTATTAATAGCGTGCATTCCTTGTTTGCTTGATAGGAGATTTTGGTGGCTTTAACACCATTGTTTTGGTGGTTGCAAGTGGGAAACATAGGAGGAGGAACCATTAGTAGAGAGGTTTGATTTTATATATGGGACACATATGAATGATTGCTACCTGTCTGAGTGTTGTGTTGGTGGCCAAGTGGGATGGGTGTTCGGCTAGATTGGATTTGGTGATGGGAAATTATTCGATATATGTTCTACTCATGGCATCCCAAGTGCCAGAAAGGTGGTTGCAATGAAATGTAAATGGTGACATTATACGGGAGCTTGGGTTATACTAATTATATATTTTGGGATTTTCTTTTGAATTGAGGGCCCCGTAACAAGCAATATGGCTTGTATGCTTGTGGTGTTAGATGTGCTTTGAATATTTTCTAACATGTAAGAGTGTGAATATCTATTTGTGTATGGGACAAATATTCTTTGATTATAATACAATTTTTACAGTACAGTGATATGTGTACCTTTGTTGACTTTGTGGGTAAAAACTGTTTTACATTTGTATATTAAGGCAGTCTACTGTGGGGCCCACATGGGACTACTTCCATCCCCAATATAGGCTCCCGCCCTACTTTGGGCCCCTCTCCCCTATGTTTTCTTATTTCAAATATCAACCAAGCATCATGGTTTATTTATTTCAAAATTCATTCGGGCTTTGTAAGATCATGTGGAGGATTGTTGACACTGACAAAATGATTATACTTTCTTTGGTGCCCTAATTATCTTTCCATTCTTTTCAAACAATATTACATGGCAGCACCACCATTGAACAAGAGAATGGAAGCTCAGAACGGGGTGTGAGAGCTCACAAGAGAAATGTAACTCTAGACAGGAAGCAGTTTTTTCTTCAAGCAACTTTGACATTCATGTTTTGTTGAGAAAGCTTGATTTAGAGAAGGGATAACAATTATTTTGTTCCTTAATCTTAAAGTATTTTTTAAGTTGTGATTAATTTTGATTGAAACCCTAATCAGGTTCTACAAAGACTAGAATATTGTTAAGGGTTTTAAAGGTTAATGTTTTTTCAGTTTTATTACCCATTTGTTGTCAGGTGTTGAGGGTCAAAGAGTTTTTGGTTTTGTTGCTTAATTGCAATTTATAATATTGTTTTGGTTGTGTAGGCTGTATATGTTATTTTCTTGTTAATCCTTTTGGTTTTGTTGTGTAAACTGTAATAAGACAATTATTTGGTAAAGGAAGTTGCAGGACAGTTTTGCAGGACAGTTATGAAGTCTTCGATTCATTCTCTCTTTAAGGATTTTGAACATTATATATGTTTCATTGAAATCATTCATTGGGTTGAATGAAAAAATAAATATCATTCTTAGATTGAAAATGGCATTTCATTGATCCATATTTTAAAATTTGTTTGAATAAGCACATTCAATGCTTTGTGAAATTGATCAATTATGTTGTACTTAAACTTCTGCCTCTGAATCTTGAGTGATGCAAGATCACAGAATGTTATAAGAGAAGCAAAGATGATACTCTATGTATGAGAATTCAAAAATATTTGAAAAGTGATAATGTATAAGCTAGTGAGGCACATTGTCAGTGAGACGCATTGCCAGTGAGGCACTTTGCTTTGCTAGTGGGACATTTGAAAAGTCTATCAGTGAGATAGCATTGTTAGTGAGATATATAAATATCCAATGAGGCATTATGTAACCAGTGAGGTTCATTAAGCCAGTGAGGCAATTTTACGAGTGGTTTTTTACCCCAAGATGGTTTTCCACTCAGGAAATTCACTGTGTTATGGTTCTTTATTTGGTTGCATTTGTGATCTTGTTGTTTCATAGTTATACATTTTTCCAATTACATTTATGTGATTAACGATCAGCAATTCAGTTTGGTTCACATGTTAGATCTTGAAACATAATTCATACTATTTTCAAAATCTTTTTTAAAAGTCAGTAAATTGAATGAATTTGTATAGACACTGATTCACCCCCCCTCTCAGTGTCTCACATACTCCAACATAAACAATGCTTCCCCAAGGATAAGAAATTGATTAGTAATGGAGTTACACAAGTTGTTGGTTTCCCTACCTCAATCCAGTGCTCAAAGTTGATCATGGAGTGTAGAGAGCACTATTTTGTTGAATCTAGGAAGATCATTTTTTTTTATGGAAGAGTCTTAGCAGATTTATCTATTGCAACAATCTAGAGACTTTTGGAATTCCTACACATCCTACTATGACAAAAGTGACCAAGGAACAAGGCAAGCAAATTTATGATCAAAGACCTAAGAAATGTTTAAAGATCATTAATGAATATTGGATAGACAATAGCTGAGATGCCAAAGAATTTATACAAAAGTTAATTCATAATAAAGATCAATGATTTAGTAACTTTACTAAGTAGAGTTATGGGTTTAGTATCAAATTCTACCTTTGAAGGCTAGATGTTCTATTTTATTGAAGAAGTAATAAAGAGGGATAAGAAGATCCATTGGGAAAAATTCATCAGTGATAACATTCATACGTAATTTATGATGTTGAAATATACTAAAATTTTCTATGTGATCAGATTTAGTGTATATTCTTGCAACCAACTTTAGATATTAGGGGTTAAATTTTGTGGGAAATATTGATAATTCCTCGAGACAAACCAAAGTATATGAATGTTACCCTTAATTATTGTTGCACAAGTGTCCATCCCACTATAGAAGAGTGGAAAATGCATTCACAATGTACATTGTAAGAATGGTGTAGAGATACCTAAGCAAAATATTATCAAACTAGGCTATGTAATTGGTTCAAAGATATGGTTATTGGTACATCTAGTTTTGAAAATTCACCTATTTGAGGATAGAGGGCTTCTCAAGGACAACAAATAGGCTTCTAAAATATCCAACTGATAAAATAGTGTTGCTTGAGGTGACTAGTAAATTATGTATCTCAAATAAACTCTTAAAGGATATGCATTGGGTTGTTGTTCCTTACCCTCTTGTTGTGCAAAAAGGATCATTTTCTTATCCTTTTTGTCAATCAATTGAGGGTTCAGATGTAGAAATGTAATTATTTCATCTACTATTCCAGTATGTTAGAAACTATTTTGATCTTTGTGATAAATTGAAAAATAATATTGGAAAGCGATATATATACATAAGAAGGATATTGAAGATTATTGGGGTAATTGCCTAGATGAGAATGAAGTGAGGAAAAGGTCATATTCAAGGATTTTTTTGGATTATGTTAGGCAATTTAGGTAATTATGGTACCAAATCAGGTAATGGATGATGGAGGACTAGTTCAAAAAGTAGAATATAGGGAGATATTAACAAACCAATTATTTTTCGTGTTTGGTTGAAAGAGGAGATAATAGATCTTGATGAGATAATGAAGCTCATGCTAAGATTTACTAAAGGACAAGTTGAAATACATGCCTCTCAATTGATGGATAACAATGTTACTTTAGCATATATTAATGGAAGAAGAAGAAGAACTAGAATCCTTTGAAGAAGAATGTTACAAAGATAAAGATAAAAATAAGCAAAATGCTAAGGAAGAAGCAAGTTCAACTTCAAAGAAAATTGGAAAACATAAACATAAGAAAAGGGAGGAGGGTGAAAGGTAGCCAATAGTCTACACCATATTTCACAAAAGGAAGAGTGAAAAGATTGAAGGCATAGAGAAGCAGGCTCCTAAAAAATATAAGAGTAAGAATGTAACCTTGACTAAGAATCCTCCACCTACTAGTTCTTTTGTATCACATGATTTGATTACTCTTCCTACTACTTCCTCTCCACTTGAGATTGCACAACCATGTACTACTTCTATCATTTCCACTATTGAGGATATCATTATTACTATCTAAATTAACCTCAACAGTTGTTGAGACTACTCCCTCTACTGCCACTATTTCTATTCCACCCATTATAATTGATTCATCTAATAAAGCTTCATCACAACCACTTTCCTCTTCTCCTTCACAATCATTGGCTCAATATAACATGCCAATTCTCAACCGTTTTGAAGCAATTTCCACCATGTCAAATTTTTCCTCTATCATACCATTTATATCTCTTCCTTTTTCCACTCCATATTTACCAAAATCTTTGATTTCACAATAGTTTGTAGCTGAATTTCCTTTGGTGAGTAGATGCCATAATCTAAAGAAATTGAGGGTGCTCAAGGTGAGTTTGAGGAAATAATTAAAAGAGAAGATAATCAACAAGAAATTCCTCAATCTTCTTCTTCCCTATAACAAAAAATATGTGATGAATCTACAACACCTAAATGGTTATATTCCTAGCTCAAAGAAATATCCTATGATTGAGGTACTTGGTCTTGACTTAGCTAGTTTCCTGAGTAGGATTGAGTAGCGAAAAGGAAAGAAGAAGGAAAGAACTAGGTCTCATATGACTAAAAACGCTTCAAGATCTTGAATTATATATATAGCAACACCCGTAGTTGATAAGAATAACAAATAGATGAGAATGGAAGATTTTAGTATCTCTAAGGTTGATTTGGGTCCCACAATAAGAATCTAAGAGATTGAGGAACTGCATGACTCAGTAAACACAATTTTATAGAGAATGAACAAAGATGAGGCTACCAAAGCATAGTTAAAGGGCCAAATTGCAAAATTTCAATTCTATATCAAATATATTGTTGAATCTATTCAAATACATGAGGGGTTATAGTTCCTCCTACAATTTTGTTAGAGCAAGATCTAGACCATATGTTGATCGCTCAAGAAACACAGCCATGGCTTCAAAGAACTTTTTGTTAGGGCTATAAGGAAATTGATGAAATTGTGCTAATATAGAAATATTTTTCTACTCTGAAGGTTGATATTGACACATTGTTGGAGGATTGCAATGGGAATGAGAAATTCCATCCCTTAGTATTCCCAAAACTTGAAGCAATGTGAAATTATCTTTTGAAGTATTGATTAGAGAAAAAAATTTGGGTAGAGAAGAATTGAAAGAGCCACATTTTTTTATGCACACCATGAATTACAGAAGATAAATTATAGATAAGGGTAGGTAGGAGATGCAATATATTAATGCTCAAATGGATGAGATTGTAATTAATTGCATTAAAATTTAAAGTATTTTTCTAGGGAAATCCTTTGAGAATGATGTTAAATATCATGATTATTTACTAAAGTAGCAGTGGAAGTTTTTGTTGTATGGAGTTCAACCAAACTTTCCTTTTTCTCAGGTTAATTTAGATGTTAATAAGTAGGAGGTATTTTCCATAGCATGTCAAATTGTGATATTGCTATCAGGATTCAACTGTGTAGTTTTTGAGTCAAACTCATTAACCCATGTTTCACGAGTAGTGGTTCACAAGAACCCATCTCTCATGATAATGAAAACTACTCATGAAACATGGGTCAATGAGTTTGACTCAAAAACTACATGGTTGAATCCTGATAGCAATATCACAATTTAGATGTTGTTGCCATATTTTTGTGAAAAGATCAAGAGTTTCCATCAAGATAGGCACACAAAGAAGGTATCATTTAATAATTTTATCATCAAGATAGGCACACAAAGAAGGTATCATTTAATAATTTTATCAAGGATTATGACACCTAATGTCATAGACCTCATTCTAATCCAAGTCCTTAGCCTGAGCATGTTACCCCAATACTCACATCATTCATCAAGTATGCACGCAAATAGAAGGTAGAAGGAAAAAATATAATTGATGACGATGTGTTGTAGTAACTTGTTCCTTGTATGTATGACTTGATTTCCTTTATTTGGATATTCTCTTAGGAAAGTGTGCCATAGTTTTCTAGATTCCAATTGGACTTGAAAAATGCACCCATGTTGGAATTTGTGATAGACATTTGCTAGCTATTTTCTAGCTGTTGATTTTCCAGGGTTGCAACCAAATTCAATTAGGGATGGGTTAAAACATTTAATGTAATGCTCCAATTATTTAATGATAACATGTAATCTTGATTTTTGATATTGAAATGATTTATTGCATTGGTGTTCTCTTGGTTTTCTTGTTCTTTCCTTTAAAAGGTAGTGTTAATTGATTAGGAATTGTTGAATTGGACTATTTGAAATGAATATAAGCGAAAACATTGATTCAAAGTTTTCTTATTATTGCAAGTGATGTTCATGGTTCTTTTATTTAATATTAGATAAAGTTATATTACATTAATGATGAAGTGTTTGGATATTTGATAGATCTCTAGTTTATACCATCTGTGGCTTGTTGATTATAAGTTACTTTGCATGGTAAGTTTGAGTCTATTTTAAATTTTAGTTCAATTTTCAAGATTTAAGGGATCTATCTATATGTAGATTGAATCATTATTGTTATTGTTCATAGAAATTTCTATCTTTTCCTTTATCTCCCTTATTTTTTGAAATTCATTTGAAATTAGAAAATTAGTTTAGGAACAACATCATTCCATTGTCAAATCATATGTTTATAAAATTTTTAGATTTCAAAGGAAAATTAGTTTAGGAACATCATCATATCATTATATTGAGTATTTTATCTAAGTTCTTGCATGCAAAAACACTTACCAACACTATTTTTGTATGAAAAATGGTTTATAGGTTATTTTACTATATCTTTTCATGCAGGATAAAATTTCAAGGGTTAGCAAGATGAAGTACAAATTTAAGGGAGTTTTCCCTCAATGCAAGATCACTACAAGTTGGAATTTGACAAGTGACACTAAGTTAGGACAATGGTCTTTTCTATTTGCAATCAAAATATCAACATTATTGTTTGTTGTACCTTTTCAAAATACTAGAAATACATTTGATATTGCTCTAAAAAAATCAAATTTTATTAAATTAATATCCATGTGCTAAATTAAAACAAAGAACCATGAATTTGTAGATAGTAGATATGATGGAATATAATGTTTGATATATAATTTTACATTAAAAAGGATACTATTTTACTCTTATGAGCATTTCCACTACAATGATATAAAATAAAATCAATGATGCCATGGGGGATTGATTTGATTATTTTTAAACTTGGATAAACCCACAAAAGTGGGCGTTTACAATTCAAGTGAGGAAGGAAAAGTTGCAAAAAATGACCCCATGCAAAAAAAATTGGTTTTTGGGGGTTCGAACGAACTTTTTATTCGAGCGAACCCATTAAATTAAAGGTCCCACCATTCCCGAGAAAAAAGAAAGAAAGAAAACCATTGTGGAAAGGGGGTTTGCTCGAACCCCCTCTGGTTCGAGCGAACCCCCCTTTTCCCACCTTCTCACCCTCGGCAAAAACTCCAAAAATTTTCCCTTTGAAGCTCGGGTTGAAGATGAAAATGGAGGAGACTTCACAAACCCAACTGGATGATGGTAGTCCTCAGAACGAGCTATCCAACAACTATAATTTTAATATGTTTTGGTTTTATTATGTATTTGTTTTTTAAGTTTTATTAAACATAGGTTTTTCACCAAAAATCAAGCTTCGTGTTTTGCACGTGGAAAAATAGCAAATTATCAAAAAAAATTGGAAAATATGAGTGCACGAGATATTGAAGTCCTTGATCCAACAAAAAAAATTGAATTTCAATACATACAAAAAAAGTTACGTTGTATACAGTCCGCCTATGTCTGAATTGTAATTGGTTTGACTTCAAAACTTGATTAAGGAAAAAATATTCAATAAAACACTATGAGACCAATTGAAAGCACTAGATATCATAGTTACAAATCTAAATTTGAAAAAAATAGAATTTTATCCTTCATGGAAAAAAAATTATGTTGTATACGGTGAGCGTCACTCCTTAAAAATGGTGTTTGCTGAAAAAAACTAGTTTTCGAAGGAAATGGAAAAAGAAGTGCAATCTAATTCCAAAAATTTTGAAAAAAATATATTTAGAATCTACAGACAAAATGTCACAAATCACTAGCTTGCATCATCTTCAAATTCCTCACGGTTTAGCTGCTATAGGTGCCCAAAAGTGAAGATTTAGTTAGAAAAAAATATTTCAATGTCCAGTTTGGCCAAAAATTGTAAACTAGTATTGTGGGATCACCCACTTATATTGTCAAGCATTTTGAGTGTGCCACTTAGTTGTAGTAGAGTGCTAGATATCTATTCAAATAGTGAATATTATGTCTCTTTAGACAATATAATACTTAGAATGACTAAAACCATAATTTTATACAAAAAGAAACAAAAGTATACTAATGAAGTTTTTATCTTGAGCATAACACAATTGTTGGATGACATTGTAGTAGAGTTGAAAAAATAATCTATTTATATCTTTTGAAACTTATTAATGTCAATTTGAGTTTAATTTTGTAAACTTTTAAATATAATTTAAATTCATTATGCCGAGAAAAGTCTCATGCATGTTTTCTAAGATTGGAACATTTTAGAATATTGAGTTTGTGAAGTGAAGGCTACAAATCATGTAGACTATAGTTTAAAGAGAAGACATAGAGATACAATGCATTAATTTTCTAGGTTTTGAGAGCATCTCAAAATTAGTGATGATAGAATGTATTTTCTAGAGAAGATATTGGATCTTTCATTGGACTGAATTAAGGAATCTCAATAGATTAACTAAAGTTTATTAACGAGAGTAAATAATGCCTTTGAGGACTCCTTTCAACCTAGAAAAAGATATTTTTTTTGATATTTAAAACTAATTTGAAACTAAACCTACAATTTACATCATAAGCCATAAGACAAGTATACATATGGAAGAACATCAAGAATATTGTTGGATGGAAAATTGGATATAGATCCATTAGAAAGGTGTTCAAAAATTGTAAAGAATACATTATACCATTGCAAAAGACATGGAAAAGTGAGATAATGATAAAATATGCCATGAAAAACATCAACTATATATTTTTTCTCCTAGATGACCCAATTTATAAATGTAATGCTATGGACGAAATATTGGACTAACAAAAAATAGTTACCACTGAAGTAGAAAACTATTTACCAACATTCTTGTAGTTTTTCTAGAACACTAATACTTGGCCTACAAGTTTCAGACAAGTATTTTTGCAAAGTTTCATGGCTAACTTGTATAATGTAGGGATAAATAATTTTTGAAATCAAGAAGTGGAATGTATTTGTCATAGAGATCTTTCTTTGGTTTCGACACTAAGCCTCCCAAGTATGGTGGACCCTTTTTGTGTTTTACATGATGAGAAGACTCAATGACATCATCAACTACACCAAAATCATCAACTTACTTTCAAGCATATTGATAAATCTATTTTTTACTAGGAAAACCATGCCAAGAAATAATTTAATAAACAAAGTGCAATTCGCCTCTTGTGTTTTACCGCAAATATTTCCACTAATATTTGTTAGTTGATGTTGAAACATAAAAATGCGGTACACCCTAAGTTTAATACTCATGACCTAGGGTGTATTCCATCATTTCTAAGGTTTCATTAAGATGCAAATCAAAAAGGTGCATAGATTGACTTTCAACCTCAAAAGTTGGTCAATCAGACTTGGATTTGCATCCTTTTTAAGGATAGGAATGGATTGTAAATATTTTGGAATGGTTAACCGAATGATCCTATATGTCCTAATATGAAAAATGCAAGATCTTGACAACTGCTAAACAGAAACAGTCAAGTTCTGACAGATCTAGAAGGTGCAGATGACTGTGTACATACCCAAAAAAATTAGTTTTACTGTACCTACAAGGATTGGGTTACCCAATGGCGACCGAGTCTTTGAAAGAGGTCCTGCTCAATTTTGGGGGTCCTTTAGTGTCAGATATGAGCTTTTGTTTTCCGCTTGTCCCACTATCAGAATGTTGTAAATAAATTATGTAGGTGAGATTGCATGTCTTGACAAGGTTGATAACAACAAATGCAATAATTTGGAGAATTGATCTTCAAGCTCTCTACAATCCTTCTTAGACCTATAACCTGCACACTTACAAAGAAGGAACATGTTGTTCCATATAGGGGATTGCCTCAATCAAACCCCAGCCGAGTAAGTGTTCCCACTTCCACAATGGAAAAATGTCAATGATAAAACCTTAATGGAAAGGAAGGAAACAATAAATGAATAAAATGCTACAACTCACCACCCTTCAATGGCTTCCTTGAAGGACTAAAGTCATACACATCTCTTCAATAATTTGGATCTTGCTTGATAGATTGTCTTGAATGCTTGGAGACCTACAACAATGTTAGTCTTCACAAGACATTATGAACACACATAAACTTTTACATGATGTTGGATCTTGGGTTGCTACTATAAATGATTGATAATGTTGCTCTTGAATGCTCTTGACAATAATGCTTGATCATAAGTTCCTCTTCAAATTGTGTTCTAGTTTCAAATGATCAAAAGGCTAGGTATTTGTAGGTGTATATCCAATTTCCCAAAAATTAGATTCCAAAAGCCGACACTTCATATTTGAATTTGGGATGCTAAAATAATGTCAACAACATATTTAAATTTGGGTTCTAGTTAAGAAGGGGAACCCATTCACCAATGGATGAATGGGTCTTGGCCCAATTTTCCAAGACACTCAAAGTCAGGGATAATTTAATGATTGGATGCATTTGTTTAATAATTTTCCTCCTTTGGAAAATGGTGAAAATTAGGCTTTGGAATGCATAATTTGGAAAATTAATTAAGTCCAATAAATTAGGGGGCCAAAATATAATGTGAAATTGTAAGTTTATACAATTTTCTACATTACAGACATGTCAATGGAAGAACACTTAGGTGAAACATCAATCCTAGAGACAACTAAGCATTTGCTTCTATGGACCAGCGATCTTGACCTACTCTAAACCATGCAAAACAATATGCAAAAGAAAGGAAAGAACACTGACACCTCAATGATAAGCCTAGTTGAATCCAAAAAAAAAAAAAAAAGATAACAAATAAGTTGATTATACCTTGTCTTGGATTAATCCTTTGGTTGGCCCTTGATGGTTGATTTTATGTGTGCTCCCTTTAATGGAAATATGCTAAAATGGATTCAAAATGATGTATGCAATATGAGGATTCAAATGAGCAAAGTGGGTAGTTGAGAAGATGAGCCAAATGGATGCAATGAAAGCTTAAGGTATGCAACAATGGTGGATATGAGAAGATGCAAGTATGAGCTTGAGAGATAAAATTGGTTGAGTGAGAAGTGTTGAATGAGAATGTGTTAATGATAAAATGAAAGAAAACTCTTTCATTTTATGGAGAGAATCCCTAAAAAATGGACAGTTGAGATTTTTCCACCATTGGCAAGATGTAGGGTTGTGGTGAGTTGAGGACTCACAAGCCCTCACATCTTGCCATGTGGTAGATGATGTGTCACAAGGACACATGAGATGGAGAGGGTACAAATGATGTGGAGGTACTTTCAAGTACCTTGGAAAAGGGATGATGTGACCTCTCAATAATCACGTGGGAAAGAAGAGAATCTTGGGTGAATAAAAAAGAATTAAAAATTCTTATGATTGGGAGATCTTGTGGACAAGACAAGGTTCCCAAAAAGAGAGGTGAGAAGTACCTTGGATAAAACAAGGTGCTTAAAAAGTTAAGTACTTACCCACATGTGACCTGATGTGACAAGTCAAATATTCTAGAATACTTTGGCACATGTGATGTGACAAGTCAAAGGTTCTAGAACTTACATGGGGAAGAGAAGATTCCTTGGATGAATAAAAAGGAATTAAAATTTTTTTGGGGGATGGGGAGTGTTGACCAAGGTATTGATTAGACTTAACTAGTCAGTGATTAGAAGATAATTAGTGGTTAATAAAGATTAGAAGCCAACTTGCAAAATTTGGAGGATGTGACATGTCCTAATCAAGAATTAGGCATGTGCACATCCCTAATGATGAGATTAGGAGGTTGATTAAGATTAAGAAAAAGATGTGACATGTGAGGAATTAAATAAATGTCACATTTATTTAATTCATTTGATGAAAGGGGGGATTGAAGAGTAAGGTATTTAATTATTTAACTAGATACCTTAGGGATTAGAAGAACTTTAGAAGGTATTAATTAAATAATAGCGATATTACTTAATTAATGCAAATAATAGGATGTTTAGACGAAAGGGGATAATTTGGATAAATTAAGTTTTCAAATTTAGGTTTATACATTTTTCCCCTCTTTGAGATGGTGTTACAAAGTAGCATCATTTCAAAGAATATTGAAACATAGAATCCAAAAGAAGATGGTTAGATTGGAAAAGATGCCCCAGTCATTCAAAGGAGTGACTAGGAAAGAAAAAAATGAAGAAGATTAGGGATTGAGGATGCCCCCTCGAGAGGACATGCGGGTTCAAGAGAACACGGGTGTGCTCTCGAAATGGATGAGATGATGAAAGGGGAGATGAGGAAGAGGATGCAAAGTGATGGATAAGAGAGGATGATAAGCGAGAGGAGATTGGGAAGCACAAATGGATTTAAGGATAAATGTGATTTTTCCCTAGTCAAGCTACAAGCCAAAATGGGTTGATGATAACGCAAGGATAGGGAAGGATACATCCCAATGATGATGATAAAATTGTTGTTTATGAGGGAAGGATACATCCCAAAACAACACGAGGATAGGGAAAGATACATCCCGATGAATGTTGTTGATGAGGGAAGGATACATCCTGAAACAACACCAAAGGAGGGATACATCCCAATGATGATGATGATGATTGGATCAAGGCTTGGAGCAAGGCTGGGAACAAGACCAAGGATGTGATTAGATTATTTGTGCTAGATTGAATTGATGAGGATGGGGTTGAGATGTGAGATGAATGAAAGGACTAAAATGATGGGGGATAAGATGCTTAGAATAACCAATCTATATTATTCTAAGAAGATTGAAGAGATGATGATAAGAGATTGGATGGGTAGGGGAGGGAAATTGATGAAGGATGAATGGATGGGGGGGATTTTTAATGGATGAGAGGACAGAATGGGAGATGAAATGCAATCCTAATGTAACTTTCTATTTTTGGAGCACTTATTTTTGCTATAGCATAAGACACAAGATGTCAGGGTAAGGAGAACCAAGGCCGATTTGTGTCTGATGCATAAGACAAACAAAACAAACAAGAAGGTTATTCCAACACCCCAAAGTCACGAATACCTTGGTCGGGCCAGGCATTGGGATAACCACAAGCACAAGAGGATGCCCCAATGTAACACAAGACCACAAGGATCTTGGTGGGTACAATGTGGGACAACCAAGAAGACAACAACAACAAAAAGATCAAGATATGCCCCTATGTTTACTAGCCAAAACACACCATAATATGATAGATCATGGCGGCCTTAACAAGTGATGATCGAGAGCTCAAACGATTAAAAAAATCCAAAAGCATCAAAATATCACAATCAATTTCTAACATCCTTTGCCATAGGATCGAAAGCTCAAACGATTAAAAAAATCCAAAAGCATCAAAATATCACAATCAATTTCTAACATCCTTTACCATAGGATCGAGAGGATGGATGGGGTTGATGAGGTCTATTAGGAAGGATGCATCTTGTTGAGACCGATGATGGATACTAAACTAAAAGATCGATATGACACTAGATACTTAGAACCGATTGGATCTACTAATACTAGTGGATCTCATTTGTTAAGAACCAGCTGGATAAGGGCATAGCTTGATGACACAACACAAGATATGAGACATGAGACTAACACACCCTAAAGATATAGGGGCTCAAGGACCAATCAAAGATTAGCCTTTCCTATGTGAAAGCGTAGAGCCCTTGTAGTTTGATAAAAGAATGATGATTAACCATGGATAAAAGAAGAAAAAGGGCAATGGAGACCTCAATGGATGACCAAGACAAGATAGAAAAAAGCCTTGGGGGAAAATCAAATGATCAACCTTGCCTATGTGAAAGTTCAAGGGCAACATAGTTCGACCAGAAGACCAAAGACAAACAATGGATAAGGGATGATGAAATAACCCTGATAAGGGGATAAAATGATGGGATCGAAATAATGAGTTAAGATAGTCATGTTGGATTGGATATGATGATGGTGATCAAACAAAGCTCAGGGATATGATAGTTATCCAAATCATCAAAAGATGAATTGGGAGAATGATATGGTGGAGAGATGAATGATGAGAAGTGATAGGAGATTGGAAAGATGCACAAAGGAAGCAGGAGTGACAACGATGAGATAGATGGCATTGGATTTCATGGGGAGTGGACTATAGCTAGATACCAATGACAAGGGATTACAAGATGGGATGAGGATAGGGATGAACTAATAAGAAGAGAAAGATGGGTGGATAGGAAGAGTGGGATGGGGAGATGAAAAGGATCTTTTGGATGATAAGAATGAGGAGACGAAAGGGATGCTATGATGGATTGGAAGATAAGGATGGGGAGATGAAAGGGATACTATGATGGATGAATAGAGGGATAAGGATGAGGAGATGGAAAGAATTGTTTGGATGGATAGGAAGATAAGGATTGGGAGATGAAGGGGATTGTTATGATGGATAGGAAGATAAGGATGGGGAGATGAAATGGATGTTATGATGGATGAATAGAGGGATAAGAATGAGGAGATGGAAATAATTGTTTGGATGGATATGAAGATAAGGATTGGGAGATGGAAGGGATTGTTTGTACGGATAGGAAGATAATGATGGGTAGATGGAAGAGATTGTTATGATGGATGATGTCTCCAAGGACTATGTCACAAAGGGAGATAAGTTCCCCCACTCTAAATATGTCATGTGTCATGAGGTAGGAGGGACACAAGACGAGTGGATGGGAATATAAAGGAGATAACTAGAGGAGGATAGGATGGGTGACTAAGGAATACAATAGAGAATGAATGAAGGGAATGTATACCAAGAGGTGTCCAAAGCATGCATAGATAGGTACCCCTATTTTGATCAAGATCACAAGAAGGATGGAGGGATTGGAGATAAATGGGATAGGATGGTAGAATGCGAAAGATAGGTGGGATGGAGAGGATGAATGAAGAGGATGTATAGCAGGAAGATGGGTGCATAGCTGGAAGCATAGCAGGAAGCATAGTGGATGGAGGGAATGCATATCAGGAAGTTGCCCCCAAGTGTGGAAAAGGATGGATATGGATTTATGCATGATGCCTGTTTTCCAGGTTTTCATCATGGTACTTATCCAAGGTGCTTGTTTGCCAAGTTTTCACCATTGGACGAATTATTTCTCTTTACTTTTTTTTTTGACATTTTTAGATTTTTGGATATAATGCGGATGGGGATGAATAAAGATAGGGATGTGGATAAGTGGATTTAGAAGATAAATGATAAGGATATGGTTGAAGGACTCAAGCATCAAGTTCCATACGAGGTATTAAGAGCCCATGTGTGAAGCGATTGTTGGATGTTGGTACAACCTTATTAGGATAAATGGATTATGCAAGAGGATGAATTAGAGGGATTTAATGGGGAAAATATGTGGGATAATGGATGGGATGTTGGAAAGGGTATGGATAGAATGATGGGGTAGGTGTGTGATGGGATAGTGAGTTCAGGACCAACATTGGCACATGTGGTGGTGGATGTGAAATGATAGGAGTATTAATGGATGGATGTTGTGGGGATAGTGGAGGAGATGGGATAGGACCAAAAATAGATTTAGGACATGGAAGGGGTATATGAGTAGCTTTAGGATTAGCAACTTTGGATGGTGTTGATACAAATTTTTCATTTTTAGGCATTGCATATTTTTTCTTTGGGATCCACATGGTTTTGATCTTTGCTTTGGTGGACCTTTGTAGCCTGTAGATTTGATTTGGATTTTGGATTTGATTTTTCTTTTCTTCACCATGTCTTTTAGAGGGGACGTGGGGAGTTGTAGATTCATGTGGATGTTTAGATATATGCATTTTTACTTTGGCATCCAAAGTGCTTTTAGTAGCAACGGGATGGGTATGATGAGATGAGTGGTATGGAGGAAACATGAATGGAGTAATGGAAGTAGGATTTTGAGGATGATATATGGGCAAGGAATGTGCGGGTACGTGCCTTTGTTGATCTTGATTAGGGTACATGAGAGTGGGATGTTGATGATGGGTGATATGGATAGGTGATGGATGGATAAAAGGACGAATGGGATGAGATGGAGGAGATGATTTTGGGATATAAGGGCCCAAAATAGATGTAGTACCTGGAGGAGACATTAAGAGAGTAGATGAAGGATGGGAGATGGTGGATGGAAGGATGTAAGGACCCAAAATGGATGGTTATTTTGAGGCAATATAATAGAGGAGGGGGGATGGCAGTGAATGATTTGGCAGAGCGATGGGAAGAGCCTATATTTTTTTTGGAAGAGGCTCATTAAGGATGTATAGAGGTTGTACCAACATTTTTGGCTTGTGAGTTTTGAGAGATATAACCAAGACCACATGTGTAGTTGTGCTCTTTGACTTGGATGGGCTAATAAATACCTTGCTTATGAAGGCTAAAACCTTTTCCTTGATAGTTCATGTTCTTAAGCATTCGATCCATGACAAGATTTATGTTATTTTGGAAGAATGATGTGAGTGCATTATTAGGCAGAGGATGATGGGTGGTATATATGCTTTGTTTTTCTTTTGAAAGGAGACTGCCATGGAAGAATGTGAGAGTACCAATGGGATATAAAAGTGGTGTGGGAATAGTATGGTTAGGCGATGGTGGAGGATCATCAGATGGAGATGCGGGGGTAGCAGCTTCTTCCTGATCAAGAGGAATGAGTGGTAAAGTATCAAGAGAGGGATTAGGAGGTATGATAGGATCTGGATTTGTGGCAGCAGGTGATGAGGGCTCATGTGATGGGGATGGAGATAAGGTCCCATGAGATGGAGTGTTGGAATCAAGGAGATCATGGGATATAATGGATGGGGGACTGTGATCTTGAGGTGGACTAGATGGGATGATAGGATCTTGATCTAGAGAAGAGGGTATGTTGCTATGCTTTGGATCAAGCTCTTGGCATTACTCTTCTTGTGTGGGTGGCATGATAATGGAGGCTTGTTGGATGGGTTCTTCAAGTAGGTGAGATGGAAGGTTGGAGGGTTCATGAAGTTCATGAGATGGGATTTCGATGATACTATGAGTGGGAGGAGGGGATTGGATTTGATTGTCATCAACGGGTTCGACAATTCTCATAGTAGGGGATGGGAGTTCAATGGATTCGGTGGGTGTGATGGTGTCAATGGTTTGAGTGGTGCTAGGGGTGGTAGCATCAATGATAGGCATGATATGGAGAAGGGTCTCATCACTAGTGATCGTGGATGATGGATTGGGATGGCATGGCTCCATGACCTCATGATGAGGGGTTACAGATGTCTTCTTTGTCATAAGTCCTTGGAGAAATTCTGGAGTGAGAAACTTTCATATTCTAGGTATAGATGGCGAGGTAGGAGTGGATGAAGGATTGGGGATTGGCAGAGGATTGGGATTAGATGGGGGAATGGGATTGGATGTAAGACTAGGAGTAGATGGAGGATTAGGATTGGATGGAGGGTTAAGGTAGGGATATTGGAATGATAAAATAGGAGAAGAGGATATGGATGGTGGATTAGTACAAAAGGATGTGGGTGGTATATTAGGACAAGAGGATGTGGGTGGTGTATTAGGACAAGAAGATGTGGATGTTGGATTAGGATGAGCAGACTGGTATGGATGATTAGGATAGAGGGCATATGTGGATGAAGGATTGAGATAGGAGGATGTGGATGGAAGATTATAATAGGGGTGTTGGGATACTGGATTGGGATAAGAAGTCATGGATGTTAGATAAGAAGATGATGTAGAGAGAGGATATGATGGAGATGTGGGTGAGGAAGATAATGGATATCCCTTGTCAAAGGTAGCATAAGGAGCGTTATTAAACATGGATGAAGACATAATGACATAGCTCAGAGGGGGGATTGGATTTTGGAAAGCGATTGGGGAAAGCTTACTAGCAATGATAGCATCAAGGGGATCGATGTCATACACCTCTTGATCGATAAGAATCTCATTATCGTCATCAACGTAATTAGGGTTTCCCTTGATTACTACTGATGGAGGATAAGGATTCATGATGACGAAAGGATAAATAGGATGGGTCAAAGATTTTGGGTGAAAATGGACTAAATCTCCAATCGGGATTTAGGTCAAGCTCAGATTGGGATTAGATTAAAGCTCAGATTAGGATGATTGGATGATGGGATGGGATTGATTTTGATGATTGGATTTGATCAGTAAAGGAAGATTATGACACTGAATCTACCTCGAGATGGAAGCAGATTGATTGGGTTTAAGATGATTGGATAAGGGTGTGGTTGAATTAGATCAGATAGGATCGAATGATGAAATGATTGATAAGATCAAATGATAGATCAGACAAGGTTAGGAGAGGGATTCTAAATCCCATTCAGAGATTACCCTAGGTGACTTAGGATGCTAATTGATCAGATTAAATGATGAATAGATGATTGTGACACAAAATCCACCTTGAGATTGAAGATGGATTGATTAGGCTGATGATGATAACTAACTTAGAATGGATGACAATCCTAAGCAACTATGGATGGTGACAATCAAATTCAGACTCCTAGGTCAATTTGGATAACTACTTCAAACGAAATTCATAGGATTTGGATGGGAGACATGATGATGAATATGTAACCTAGAGATGTTTATGGATGATGTATTGATACGATTTGAATGATGAATGGATGAGCTCGACAGAATGTGAATGGATTCAGATGCAGACCATGGGTGAATGGTGTATTGGAAGGAGCAAACAGACACTCGTAACGAAGAAATGGATGCTCAAAACAAGGAAACTGATGCTAGGAAGGGGAGACAACTACTTGGGATGAGAATATGGATGGTCAGAATGAGGAAACGACCCCTCAGATTAGGAAAATAGATGTTTAAAATAGGAAAACAAATGCTCAGAACAGGTAAAAAAATGCTTGAAATGAGAGGATGAAGACTCAGATTGAGGAAATGGATGTTTGGAATGATGGAACGAATGCTTGAAATGAGGGAACGACTAGTTGAAACAGGCGAACGGATGCCTGAAACATTTAGACAGGTGCCTGGATCAAGGAGACGACTGTTTGGATCAAAGGGATGAATACTCAGAATGAGGAGAAAAATATTTAGGATGGGGAATGGATGCTCAAAATGAGGAGACAAGGACTCGAAACAAGGAGGTGGATGATCAAACTAAGGAGATGGGCCTTCGAAGTGAGCAAACGGGTGATAGAAATGGGCAGACAAGTGCCTTGAGAGGATGAATATTTGGATCAAGGAGATGAATGTTTGGGATGGGGAATATATATTTGGAATGGAGAGATGAATGCTCGAAATGGGTAAACGGACACTCAGAATGAGCAAACAGGTGCTTGAAATGGGCAAACGGGTGCCTAAAATGACAAAACGAACGATGGAAAAGGTTGTTTGGAGGGAAGGTCCACCCATTTAGAGGGAAATTTCACCCCTTTAGAGGGAAATTATGCCCCTCTCAAGGGTATTTCTGCTCAAGGATAAGGGAAAGTTCGCCTTTTGGTGAAAAATGAGCAAAAAATGGGTGATTGGATTAAGTAAACAGGTGCTCTAAGAGGATGAAAGTTTGGATCAAGGAGATGAATGCTTGGTATGGGGAATGGATATTTGGAATGGAGATTAAAATATTCAAAATGGGTAATGAGCACTCAGAACGAGCAAACGGGTGCTTGAAATGGGCAAATGAGTGCCTAAAACGACAAAATAGACAATGAAAAAGGTCATTTGGAGGGAAAGTCCGCCCTAGTTAGGGAAGGCATGCCCCTTTAGAGGTAAATCCCACCCCTTTAGAGGGAAATTATGCCCCTATCAAGGGCAGGTCTGCCCAAGAATAAGGGCAAGTTTTCCTTTTGGTGAAAAATGGGCAGAAAATGGGTGATTGGATTAAGTAAATAGGTGCTATGAGAGGATGAAGGTTCGGATCAAGGAGATGAATGTTTGGGATGGGGAATGGATATTTAGAATGGAGAGACAAATTATATGACTGGGTAAACGAGCAATCAAAATGAGAAAACGGGTGCTTGAAACGGGCAAACAGGTGCCTAAAACTACAAAATGGACAATGAAAAAGGTCGTTTGGAGGGCAGGTCTGCCCCAATTAGGGAAGGTCTGCCCATTTAAAGGGAAATTTTACCCCTTTAGATGGAAATTACGCCCCTCTCAAGGGCAGGTCTGCCCAAGGATAAGGGAAAGTTTTCCTTTTGGTGAAAAACGGGTAGAAAACGGGTGATTGGATTAAGTAAATAGGTGCTCTGAGAGGATGAAGGTTTGGATCAAGGAGATGAATTCTTGGGATGGGGAATGGATATTTGGAATGGAGAGACAAATGCTCAGAATGGGTAAACGAGCACTCAGAACGAGCAAACGGGTGCTTGAAACAGGCAAACAGGTGCCTAAAACGACAAAACAAACGATGAAAAAGGTGTTTGGAGGGAAATTCCTCCCCTTTAGAGGGAAATTTCACCCCTTTAGAGGTAAAGTACGCCCCTCTCAAGGGAAGGTCCACCAAGGATAAGGGAAAGTTTGCCTTTTGGTGAAAAATAGGCAAAACATGGGTGATTGGATTAAGTAAATAGGTGCTCTGAGAAGATGAAGGTTTGGATTAAGGAGATGAATGCTTGGGATGGGGAATGGATATTTGGAATGGAGAGAAAAATGCTTAGAATGGGTAAATGGGTACTTGGGACAAATGAACCAGGTGAAATTGACTATTTTGGGGGCAAGTTTGCCCCTCTATAGGAAACCTATGGGAAAGTCCACCCCTCTATAAGAAATATGTGGGAAAGTCTGCCCTTCTACAGGAAATCTATGGGAAAGTTCACCCCTCTGTAGGGAAAGGTCACCCCTCTGCAGAAAACTGGGACTTGACTTGGATGGAAATGACTATGGCAAGGACTTAAAATATAACAAACAGCAAGCAATAAGGCTAACTTGTCAAAAAGTTTACTGGTTTCCCATAGAAGACACTTCAAACAAGCACAATCCTTTGATTAGTGTTAAGGGTATGGCCAACAAAGTTCTTAATCTAGGATGCACAAGGCTTCTAGGGAGTCCTCAATATACTCTCAATACGTGAGGCACAACCGTGAATACCAGCCCATCACAAGCATGAGTTAGGAACCTCAACGAGATACTAAAAGACTCAGACCAACTCTTCACATCTAGCTAGGTATCACCCTAGCTTCAACGCTATACCAGACATGACGTGACTAGATTGGGGTACAAATTTTGCTCTCCCCCCTTTCTATACCCCATTGGTACGCATGGTTTGGATTGTCCCTTGGGGTGATGAAATCCCCAAGTAGGTCTCACTAAAAAGAAGGCACTAATCATTTTCAACTACTCCCTAGGCTCACACGAAGTGCAAGGGGAAAGCATGAACAACTAATTTCTCCTTAGGTAACACAAAAAATAGACTTATAGACACAACAAGCAGTAAATTTTACTTCCCCCTAGTTAAACTATGTTCCTAGATTAACGAAAACAACAAGGAAACCTTTAAACAACTAAGCAAATAGATTGTCCTACAAGCAAATGTTAGTTGCTTTATCCTCCGTTCTTCATCAATCATGAAATAAACTACATAAACATTAGCAAAAAACACAAATACCCTTGCAACAGACAATGTTAAGGGGTTAGAACCTGAAAATGACAAAAAAATTGAAGCAAAAATGAAGCTAAAACAATCGTTTCACCTCCCAAAATGTTATGCTTTGGAAAAGTTCACCCCTCTGCAGGAAATCTATGGGCAAGTTCGCCCTTATGCAAGAAATCTTTGGAAAAGTCTCTGTAGCAAACAATTAGTAGACAATGCAAAAAACACAATTTTGTGGGCAAGTCTGCCCCTCTATAGCAAACAGTTAGTAGACAGGTTTATAAAACATAGTGCTATGGGCAAGTCTGCCCCTCTGTAGCAAATAGTGAGAAAATAAAGTTATAGAAAACTCAGCTCCTTGGGAAAAGTCACCCTTTTGCAGCAAACAGTTAGCCAACAAAGTTAAAAAAAAAAGTTCCTTGGGCAAGGTCGCCCTTCTGCAGCAAATAGTTAGCAAACAAAGTTCAGAAACCTAGTTCCTTGGGCAAGGTCACCCTTCTACAACAAACAGTTAGCCAACAAAGTTAGAGAAAACCAGTTCCTTGGGCAAGGTCACCCTTCTACAACAAATAATGAGCAAACAAAGTTATAGAAAACTAGTTCCTTGGGCAAGGTCACCCTTCTACAACAAATAGTGAGCAAACAAAGTTATAGAAAACTAGTTCTTTGGGAAAGGTCGCTGTTCTATAACAATTCTTTGGGCAAGGTCGCCCTTTTGCAGTAGTTCTTTGGGCAAGTTTTCTCTTCTATAGGATTTCTTTGGGTAAGGTTTCCCTTTTGTAGCAGTTCTTTGGGAAAGTTCACCCTTCTACAATAGTTTTTTAGGCAGGTCCACCCCTCTACAACAAATTTTTAGTCAAGTCTTCCCCTCTACAACAGTTCTTTGGGCAAGTTTTCCCCTCTGCGACCTGAACCTGCAAAGAACTTAAACAACATAAAACGTGAAAAGATGGAGCCCGTTTGTGGGTCCCACTGGACGTGCCAAAAATGTGAACCAACGATCTTGACCTACTCTAAACCATGCAAAACAAGATGCAAAAGAAAGGAAAAGAACATTGACACCTCAATGATAAGCCTAGTTGAATCTAAAACAAAATAAATATAACAAATAAGCTAATTATACCTTGTCTTGGATTGGTCATTTGGTTGGCCCTTGATGGTTGATTTTATGTGTTCTCCCTTTGATGCAAGATGCTAAAATGGATTCAAAATGATGTATGCAATATGAGGATTCAAATGAGCAAAGTGGGTAGTTGAGAAGATGAGCCAAATGGATGCAATGAAAGCTTAAGGTATGCAACAATGGTGGATATGAGAAGATGCAAGTATGATCTTGAGACATAAAATTGGTTGAGTGAGAAGTGTTGAATGAGAATGTGTTAATGAGAAAATGAAAGAAAACTCTTTCATTTTATGGAGAGAATCCCTAAAAAGATGGATGGTTGAGATTTTAACACCATGGGCAAGATGTAGGGTTGTGGTGAGTTGAGGACTCACAAGCCTTCACATCTTTCCATGTGGAAAATGATGTGTCACAAGGACACATGAGATGGAGAGGGTACAAATGATGTGGAGGTACTTACAAGTACATTGGAAAATGGATGATGTGACCTCTCAATGATCACATGGGAAAGAAGAGAATCTTGGGTGAATAAAAAAGAATTAAAAATTTGTATGATTGGGAGATCTTGTGGACAAGACAAGGTTCCCAAAAAGAGAGGTGAGAAGTACCTTGGATAAAACAAGGTGCTTAAAAAGTTAAGTACTTACCCACATGTGACTTGATGTGACAAGTCAAAGATTCTAGAATACTTTGACACCTGTGATGTGACAAGTCAAAGGTTCTAGAACTTACATGGGGAAGAGAAGATTCCATGGATAAATAGAAAAGAATTAAAAATTCCTTGGGGGATGGGGAGTGTTGACCAAGGTACTGATTAGACTTAATTGATCAGTGATTACAAGATAATTAGTGGTTAATGAAGATTAGAAGCCAACTTGTAAAAGTTGGAGGATGTGACATGTCCTAATCAAGAATTAGGCATGTGCACATCCCTAATGATGAGATTAGGAGGTTGATTAAGATTAAAAAAAGATGTGACATGTGAGGAATTAAATAAATGTCATAGTTATTTAATTCATTTGATGAAAGGGGGGATTGAAGAGTAAGGTATTTAATTATTTAACTAGATACCTTAGGGATTAGAAGAACTTTAGAAGGTATTAATTAAATAAGAACAATATTATTTAATTAATGCAAATAAGAGGATGTTTAGAAGAAAGAGGATAAATTTGGATAAATTAAGTGTCCAAATTTAGGTGTCTACAAGTTCAACACATTGAACTTGAATAGATACCAAACCAAGATACTAAGTTTATATAATGTATGTTTTTGGATTAAACATGTATGCTTTTTTGAATTGATGTTTTGAATCACACTCAGTGATCTATGATCAAGAAGAAAACATTGAGTGTGATTCAAAAATTTGATTCAAAAAGCATACATGAAATCAATATAACAATACGCAAGATGAAGCAACTTGAATTAAAATAGTTGAAAAAATTACACTTAATAGTAGTTTTCTTAGGCCATTAATATTAGAACTGTTAGCTTCAAATATGGATGAAATTCCTCTTTCAATAGTTCATAGGTAGATATAAATAAGTATCACATCATAACTGATCTAAAATACAAGCCATGAGTCCTATAGTAGCTCCCATTCCAGAGTTATTATTTCGTTTCCTAATCTTAGTCATTACACAACATTAAATCCTTCCAACTTTTGACCATAATGAATTTTGAGTGTCTTTTTGTGTTTTTTTCTTCAAACATCTACCCCATGCCTTTAAGTGACTCTTATTGATAACCGATCTGAGAAAATATAATTTTGGTATTCCTTAACATAATTTCTTAGCACATTTGCATAGAGCATGAAAAATTAAGGCCAGTTGCCTTCCAAAATTTTGCAAAATTCGTTACTTGGGCTAAAAGTTACACTTTTATGGGTTTTCTCTCTCCATTTGGCCCAAATTTGGTTCAAATGAATTCTCCTGCAAATGTGCAATTCAATAAAAAATCCCCGTAAGAGGTTAAAATGTTGGAAAATTGGCTAAGTTTAAAGTCTACAAGATCTCAATTCCCAAGTGAATGTCACTTTTCATTATTTATGCAATCAAGTTACATTTTCCTAATATGCAAGAAAAAGGTTCCTATCCAAATTTGTAGGAATTTTCATGTGAATCATCCACTTCTAGTTGCCAATAGCTCTTCTACATCTTCCACTTACCAACCATTTCCATGCATGTGTAGTTGAATTCAAAATTAGCTAAGTTAACTCTTTGCAAGTGGATGGAGTCCATCTTCCCAAAACTTGCCCAAGGTGATGTCATCTTCCTTTTTTAGAAATTTTCCAATCATTTAAACCTCAATTTCCCAAAGTTCCTCATCTAATTCATATGCATTTTCCCACAAACCTCTTCGAGTCCATCTTCTCACACTTGTACCTTGATGGTGTCACACTTGCATCATCTCACACTACTTACATCATCATGACATGACCTCATCCAAAATCCCCCGTAGTCCTTAGATGATATCATACCAACATCATGCTAACATCATAAGTGGATTTTCTCTTGAAGTTTGAATGTGTTGTTGCACTTGGTGTATTCACTTTGAGTTTTTGCATGTTTCATTTGGTGCATGATTTTACGATGCATTCAGTAGTAGGGCAAGTTTCTGCATGGTGCAATTTAGTTCCAAGTATTTGAACCACATGAACCTTTTGAAGTCCGATAGACCTAAGGAAGAGGTTGTAGATAAATCCATGTGAATAAACTATTTTCCAAAATGATGAAATTCACTTATAAATATTTTTTTGTAGCAAACCCAATAGAAGAAAATATCTCATATATGGTGTTTTGTCAAGATTTGAGGGTCAACATGATCTTGCATTAATTATGAAAGCATATGGACATATGCGTAAGGGGCTTGAACTTTGACCAAATCTATTCCAAATCTGATTTTTTTTCTTGATATTTATTTTCCTATGAATTATTGAAAGAGGTATTTCATCCATCTATGAAGCTAACAAGTTTAGTATTAATGGCCTAATAAAACTACTGTCAAGTGTGATTTTTTTTCTATTCTAATTCAAGTGGATTCTTACTACCTTATGTATTATTATATTGATTTCATTTTTAGCTGGACTTTTCTTTGACACAACTTGCAAAGAATTGGTTAGGAAGGGCCACAAAATAAATTGATCTTGTTGATATGCAATAGTTCATATTAGGAAGAATAATAAGTATTAGGAAAAAAAATTAGCTTGGAACAACTCAGGTGGAATTTCATGCTCCTTACACATATATCCAAATGCTTTCACAATTACTGCAAGGTATTGTTGACCCTCAAATCACCACAAAACACCATATGCGGGATATCCACTTGTATCAGGTTTACTATATAAAAATTATGATGCAAGAGCACCCGGGTGCACTGAAAATCCTACACACCCAAAAACATGTTTATTTTAATTTCTTGTCTTTTGTTTTGGTTTTGCTTGCAAGCACAGGGTGTTGCCACAATAGTGGTTTACACTTTCTAGGAGATCCTGATTTTTACTGAAATCACATATTTTTAGAAAATATAATGATTTAAGCCTTGAAAAGTTCCATTTAAAGGATTCCAATTGAAGAGGGTTTGATCAAACCACCTTAGACCAAGCCCCCTTGGATAGAACCCTGCTAGTTTTAAACCATACCTATAATGGAGTCTCCTTTACACCTATCAAAACGCTGATAAAAAGCCACTTTTGATTTACCTTTTGGGGGATTGAATGAATTCAGTTAATTTTATTTTTTTCTAAGTATGTAGTCCTTATTATAAGCTTCCAAAAAAGTATAATTTTAATTTAATTAAATTTGATTATTATATTTTTTTTATTTCTTGTGAATGTAAGTTTTTCCCTAAAAATCAAGCTCTTTGTTCTATACATGTGGAAAAATAGAAGATTATCAAAAAAATATTGAAAAATATGAGTGCACGGATATTGAAGTCCTTGAACAAAAATAATAATTGAATTTTGATACATACAAAAAAGTTGTGTTATACGATCGACTATGTCGAATTATAATTGGTTTGACTTTGAAACTTGATTAAGGAAAAAATATTCAATAAAACACTAGAAACCAATTGGAAGCACTAAACATTGTAGTTACAAATCTAAATTCGAAAAAATTATAATTTTATCCTTCATGGAAAAAAAATTATGTGTTATCGATGAGTGTCACTCCTTAAAAATGGTGTTTACTGAAAAAAACTAGTTTTCGAAGGAGATGGAAAAAGAAGTACAATCTAATTCCAAAAATTTTGAAATTTTTTTTTTTAGAATCTACAGAAAAAATGTGACAAATCACTAGTTTGCATCATCTTCAAATTCCTCATGGTTTAGCCACTATAGGTGTTTGAAAGTGAAGATTTAGTTAGAAAAAATTAGTTTAGTGTCCAATTTGGCCAAAAATTGTAAACCAGTATTGTGGGATCACCCCACATTTTATTTAAATCTTCAACTCCTCCAACATAGTCTAGTTTAATGTTTCGTTTGAGAAAAAATCAAATGGTTAAATGATTATTCTTGGTAATTGTTCTAGTTTTGTGTATATATTCCAATTTTCCAAAAAGGAAAAATCCCACGCCCAAGCCTATGAGTGGGCATTTAATGCATTATATAACTCCATTTTCATGAATTTTGAAATATCTCATGGATAAAAATGAAAAGGTAGGTGTTGAGGGAGTGGAGAGAGTGGATTGAGAATCAAGAAGGAAAATTTTGAAAAAGAATTGAAGACTCTTCCAAAAAAAAGGAAAAAGCCATGCCCTATAGGGGAAAGTGGGGAATGAAGTTTGATTGTAGGAAGGAGGAAAAACCCACACCCAGATTGCCAAGGGAGATTTTGCAAGAAAAAGAAGGAAGAAAATGTGAAAATAAAAGCATATGAAAGGAGAAACAATACTTTGTTGTCCTGAAGATGAATCTCATTGAATTTGGTGTGTTTTGTAGGCTCTTGTTGCTAGTGTGAAGAGTTGTGATTAGATTTTGTATGCCTATAGATAATAGTTTTCAGAATGAGTGAAGTTTTTGCATGCTCTCCTGTAGATAGTTGTTGCAGGAATGACATTGTTTTGTAAATTTGAAATCTTTGTACCTTCATGTATGTTGCAAGCAATCTGATTTTTAAATTTCAGATTTTATCATTTTAAGGTTCTTATTAGTATTATCCAACAAGATTTAAAGTTTAATTAGCTACAACAATAGACAATCATGTGGATTCTCAATTGTTAAGCTACATCATTTGGTATCAGAGTTGGTTGAGGAAGATGAAAATAAGTAATAGCATATAGATGATGTGGGAGAGGGAGAGCACCATGAGGAGAAGATAATACAATTTTTATGGTAATTTTGGGAGGAATAACAACACGCCTGAAGGCCATAGAAATCTCACAACAAATAGTAATTCATATAGAGGATGTTAATGAAGAAGAGGAAGAAGCTGCAAAAGTTGTAGAGACTGAAAGAGCAGATGCTCAAGAGGAGAGGTTCTTGCAAGCATTGTCCAAACTAGGAAGCAAACCAAGAATGGATCCACCAAGTTACAATGGAAGTTTGAACCCATAAGAGCTCATTGATTGGATTGCAGAGATGGAGAAATACTTTAATTTAGAAACCATTGATGATAAAAAGAAGGTGCTAGGAATGATATGATATGCAAAGGAGATGGCGCGCGTGTCTGCTACGCGAAGAGCCGAGCTAGGGCATTCGAGCCCTAGCTCGTGAGAGCTTTTTCTCTGTTCCTGCGCGACTGGGGTGGGATCTGTTGGGCATTTCGGGGGGGCAGTGTTCTGTGCGGATTGTTCTTTGTCCGGGTCTTGGTTTGCTGGCAGGGATACGCGGCCAGGGCTCTATTTGGGTCTGTGTTTTCTGTCCGCCCGTGGCTTCCTTGGTGGGTTGTGCTGGGCGCTAGTTCTTGGGGCCTCGGTGGCGGTGATTGCCCTTGTATGCTCGGTTTGGCTGTTGGGGAATGGTTTTGGGGTGAACGGAGGGTAAGGGGTTGTTGTTCCCTCTGAAGCTGCGTGATAGGGTGGGGTGGGCAGCGTTGTGGTTGGTGGAAGGGTTGGTGCTTGGTGGAAGGGTTGGTGTGTGGCGTTATTGGATTGGGTTTGGCTTTTGCTGCCACAATGTCTATGGGAGAGGCCTCGCAGGGCCCTTCTAGCATGGACTTTCGTTCCGTGATTGGCTCAAAGTCGCCAATGCATGCAACAAAAGTTATTGACAATAGTCTTTTCTCTCATGACTCGATAGATGGCGGTGTTCGCATGTCAGGGGGATCCCACATCACTAAAGTTAATGGATGCCTTGAGCGGTGTAAAGAGAGACCTACGCTGGTAATTCCACCTGAGATGATAGCTGAAGATATCGACTATTATTCCAGACATTCCTTATACTGCAAATTTTTGGGGATGAGGGTTTCCCCTCAATTTTTGGTGTCTTGGGCCCGACGGACCTGGTCGCCGGAGGGTGAAATGGACATTATGTTGCTGGCTAACAATTACTTTATGGTTACTTTTGACTGCATGGCGGACCGGAATAGGGTCTTTGAGGGTGGTCCCTATTTTTATAACCAAGTGGGGTTGTTCATCAAGCCCTGGCATGCGGGTTTCAACCCTTCGGTGGAGCTTCCGAATCGGGTTCCGGTTTGGGTCAGACTTCCTCGACTTCCAGTGGAATGCTGTCATGATGATATTCTGCAACTGATAGCAGCTTTGCTTGGAAAACCTGTCGGCTCCTCTCAACAAACTCTGGATAGAAAGGTAATGACTTATGCCCGCATCTGTGTCGAAATTGATTTGGGTAAACCCTTGCCAGACTCTATAGATATGTGTGTAGGCTCTTACTCTTGGGTGCAGTATTTGGATTATGAGACTCTTCCATTCCGTTGTCGTCTGTGTCATGAATATGGTCACTTGCTGCGTCGGTGTCCAAAGGCTAGGCCTGTGGTGCCACCTTCGCCTCAGGTTCCTCGCAACCCTCCTATGACTGACAAGGGGAAGGATCATATCCCTGGTGATGGGGAAGATGCAGATGGTTTTGTACCTGTCAAGGGGCGTAACCGGAATAGGGGTCAAAAGAGGACCTTGAATGAGAGACAGGAGGAGGATACTTTTAACAGATTCGAGGTGTTAGATGATCTTAGCCAGCAAGAAGTGAATCCGGGATTGGTAAACCTTGATCTTGGAACTCTGAGTACAGGACAGAATGGTCTTGTCTCTGAGGCTGCCCAGGATGCAATGGATGGTGATGGCTCTCAGATGGTCACGGATCTTCATTTGGGTGTTCTAGCGGAGTCAGTTCCAGTGGCTGAGTTGAAGAAGGTTGGTGGGAATGGGCCTCCTCCGGGGTCAAGTGATGGTGTTGTTATCGGGAGGAGTGTCAAGTCTCCATCTCCTTTGGGTATTCACCAAAAGGACCTAAAAAAAGGGGGGGGAGAGAAATCTTCCAAGCTTGGTCGTAAGAAGGACTTGGAAAAGATTAAATTAACAGGGGAAAACTTGGTGGAGTCGGGGTCGGTCAAGACTTTGGATTCTCACTTCTTGAACTCCCTAAAATGATTGTTTTATCATGGAATGTGAGGGGCTTGAACAGTGGCCCTCGACAAAAAGCTGTTCGCGATTTGATTAGAAGTAATGTTCCTGATGTTCTTTTCCTGCAGGAGACTAAGTTGTCGATTGAGGATATGTTAGGTATGATGCCCAAGTTATGGGGGAGTGGTGAGTGCCAGTGCGTTGGTGCTCTTGGTTCTGCCGGGGGTGTGGCCTGTTTATGGAACCCTCGGAAGGTTCGCCCTCTCTGGTGGATGTCCTTTAAGTCTTCCATTTCTATGGTGGCTTCTTGGTTTGAAACGGGAGAGTCTATTCTTTTCTCTAATATTTATGCACCTGTTGATCTTCCTGGCAAACAGTTGCTATGGTCCCATATTGCGTATGTGCGTAGCATGGCTCCTCTTCATCCGTGGATTATGGCTGGTGACTTCAATGCCATTGCTGAGTTGGCTGAGAAGCGTGGAGGTAATGCAAGGTTGGACCCCTCGGCACTTCTTCTGCAAGAAAACATCTCTACCTTGAATTTGGTTGACATCAAGCCCAGTAATGGTCGGTTCACTTGGAACAACCGGAGGACAGGGGTTAACAGCATTTCAGAAAGGTTGGATCGCTTCCTGGTTTCCTGCTATTGGATTGGTGGCTTGTGGTCCGCTTGCTCCGAAATCTTGGATTGGAGAGGTTCGGATCATTGGCCCATTAAGCTTGCCATTTCTTCTGCTCGTGTGCCTCGTACTCCTTCCTTCAAGTTTCAGCTCATGTGGTTGCGGGACCCTTCTTTACATGCCCATGTGGCGGATTGGTGGAAGGTTGGCAGACCTTCATATGGTACGGCGATGTATACTTTTGCTAAATTACTTCAATTTACCAAATCTCAGCTCAAACGGTGGAATAGACAATGCTTCGGAAATATTTTCCATGATAAGGCTCGTGCTCAAGCTGATTTGGATGGCATCACAAGGGTGATCAGGGAAGAGGGAGTGACGGTTGGCTTGCTCCAGGATGAAGCCAGGGCTCTTAAGGTGCTGGAGGAGTGTGAGTTGAGAGAGGAAATATTTTGGAAGCAGAAGGCCAGAATTGAGTGGCTTCAAGAAGGAGATAAAAATACTGCTTTCTTCTTTAACTCGGTAAAAGCCAGGAGGCAAGGTAATTCCATTTCAGTTCTGGTTAATGAAAGAGGTGAGCAGCTCTCTTCCTCTCAGGAAATCTCGAATGAAGCTGTGCAGTATTTTGAATCTTTATTTAGGGAGGATGGGCATGGTGGATCTATTGAGGAGGTTCAGGTTCTTTCCTGTATTCCGTCTTTGGTCACAAGGGAAATGAATGAGCATCTCATGGGTGATGTTTCTTTGGAGGAGTTGGAGGCGACTGTGTTCCGGATGAAGAAAGGGAAGGCTCCTGGCCCTGATGGCTTCCCGATTGAATTCTTTCAAGAATTCTGGGATATTATTAAGTTGGACTTATTGGCTGTTGTTAAGGAGTCCCAGAAGAACAAGCAGATGTTACGGGCTTTGAATGCTACTTTTCTTGCCCTCATACCTAAATGTGAGGAGGCGGATAGGTTAAGTCAATTTAGACCTATTTCCTTGTGCAATGTGATTTACAAAATTATCTCCAAACTGATTGCTGAGAGATTAAAAAAGTGGTTGAAAATGTTGATCTCGGAGGAGCAGAGTGGTTTTGTGGAAGGCAGGCAAATTTTGGATGGGGTTGTTATCGCTTCTGAAACCATTCACTCAATGGCTAGCTCCAATGATAAGGCGATGTTCATCAAGTTAGATATGGCTAAGGCCTATGACCGTGTCCGGTGGTCCTTCCTCCAGCGGATGCTTGGCGCTTTTGGGTTTGGAAATGAATGGATTCAGTGGGTTATGAGTTGCGTTACCTCTGTTTCCTTCTCTGTGTTAACTAATGGGGAGCATTCTAAACTTTTTGGAGCTTCTCGGGGGTTGCGTCAGGGGGATCCCCTTTCTCCGTATTTATTTATTCTTCTTGTTGAAGGTTTGGGGCGTCTGATAAGAAGGAATGTTGACTTGGGTATTATTCAGGGGTGGCGGTGGGGAGGTGATTTGCCTCCGCAATCCCATTTACAGTTTGTGGATGACACGGCTCTGATGGGTATGGCTACTATTAGGGAAGCTACCACTTTGTGCAAGGTGTTGGATGTGTATCTTGCTGCCTCAGGTCAACGGATTAATGAGGATAAGTCCTCCATCTTCTTCTTTAACACCCCTGGGCCCATTCAGCGGAGGATTGCCCATATCTTGAGATTTCAAATTGGAGGGTTTCCTTTGATCTATCTTGGTGTGCCTATCTCTGCTGGTAGGCTGCCTAAAGATTCTTGGCAGAATATTTTGGATAAATTTCGGGTGAAAGTTAATCACTGGACTCATAGGTGGCTATCCTTTGCTGGCCGTATTCAGTTGCTCAAGTCGGTGGTGCAGGCTCTTCCCACATACAGATGTATGCTTCAGGTGGCCCCGATGGGTTTTCTTAAGGATTTAGACGCTTTAGCCAGGAAGTTTCTTTGGGCTGGTAACTTGTTGTCTTCAAAGTGGAGCCTTGTTAGCTGGGATACTGTTTGTAGCCCGCGTCAGTTGGGTGGTCTCGGGTTAAGGCAGTCATCCTTGACCGGGGAGGCTCTGGCTGCTAAACTGTATTGGAGATGGTGTGTGGAGCAGGATCAAATTTGGGCTAGGATCTTATCTCATAAATACTTCCCTGGGGCTGCTTGGCAGGATATTCCCAGATTTCCCTTGGAGGGGAGAGGCTCGATGATTTGGAGTACACTTAAGAAAGGTGCTACACTTGTTAAGGATGGCCTTTTCTGGATATGTAGGGGGGGGTCGTCGGCTCACTTCTGGTCTGATTCTTGGGATGGATTTCCTCCCATTACTTCTCAGTTCCCTAATTTGTTGATGCTGAGCCAGAGGTTTCTTGAGGCTGGTTGGTCTAGGGTGAGTGACTTTATGGCCTTCTCTGATAATGACCAACTGGTGTTGGCGAGATGGAAGCGACTTGATGAATGGCCGGATGTTGGATTGAAGGAAGAATGCATAGAGCTTCATAATATCCTTTCTAGAAGGCGATGCAGTTCCCTCCGGGATGGGGATGTCCTCTCTTGGTCCCCTAATCCTAAGGGGGTCTATTCTGTTGCTTCTGGGTATCAGGTTTTGTTAGCTCGTAAGCTGGAAGAAGTGGAGGTTCCCTGGTGGAAGAGAGTGTGGAATAACTTTTCTTGGCCAAAGTGTAATTGTTTTGTTTGGACCTTAGCTCGGAACAGATGTTTGACGTGGGACAACATTCAGAAGCGTGGATTTCAGGGCCCCTCTATTTGTGTTCTCTGTGGGGGAGGGGAAGAAGAGTCTGCTCATTTGTTCTTTCGTTGCTCCTTTGCTACGCAACTTTGGCATTTCTGGTGGGGAGTGTGGAACAGTACCTGTGTTCATGCCTCCTCTTTAGTTGACTTTTGGAGCAATTTGGGTAGGCCTCCTTCGGTGGCCCCTTTTTTGCAGGATGTGTGGTATGTGGGGCCTACTTTCATCTTGTGGCAGATTTGGCTTGAGAGAAATCGCAGGATTTTCCGTGGTGAGAAAATGGGTGTGCAGCAAGTTTGGCAAAGAATTTTGGGTATGATTCAGGAAACGGTGGCGGCTAAATGTGATGTTGGGTTTCCCATGGAGAAAGGGGATGCTACAGTGGTGGATAGATTGGGGATTCAAGGGTCGGCTTTGGCGATTGCTAGTCGTAGGCGAGGTCGGAGCCAGCGGCAAAGGGTTCATAGGTTGGGTAGATGGGTGCCCCCTCCAACTGGCGTCTTGAAGATTAACACAGACGGCTCTTCTCGGGGTAATCCTGGGCCTGCTGGGGTTGGGGGGATTGGCAGAGACTTTAGGGGGTCAACGATCTTCTTCTTTTCTGTTCATGAGGGAGTGCAACCCATTAATTTGATGGAAGGTTTGGCAATCTTATACGCCTTTGAGCGGGCGTTTGACTTGGGATGGCGCAAGGTTATCTGTGAGTCTGATTCGCAAGTCTTGATAAATTTGCTAAAGGAAAGGAAGTCTTCTGGTGTTCACTGGCAGTTGGCTAGGTTGGTTCAACAGATTTTGTTGATTAGTTCCATGATGGAGATGGTGTCCTTTGTTCACATTCCGAGGGAATGGAACAAAGCGGCTGATTGTTTGGCCCGGTGGGCTTCTGAGCACGCTGAGGGTTGGAGTGTTGATGAGTTGGGACAAGTTTCTCGGGAGCTCCGCCACGACTTGGAGGGGATTCTTTCTGAAGATGGTAATACTAGGGATGTTGAGTGATGTGGATGTTTGGTTCTTGTATGGTTCTGGTGGTTCTCGGGCTTTGGCCTGTTGATGTGTTGTAATGCTGTTCTCTGATTATTAATAAAGTTTTTACCCCTTTTTATTAAAAAAAAAAATGATAAAAAGAAGGTGAAGTATGCTTGCAAAAGGTTCAAGGGACATGCACCACTATGGTGGGATCAAGTGTAGATTAAAAGACATATAAGGAAAAGAAAATATTAAATCATAGGAGTAGATGGTTACAAAGTTGAAGGCTAAATTATTGCATGTAGACTATCACATTAGTTTGTTTAAGAAACTTCAAAATCTTAAATAGAGAGATTTTAATTTGACATATAATACATGGAAGAATTCTATAAATTGGAATTCATGTTGGAAAAGTTTCAAGGTATGTGAATGGGTTCTAGATTGCTATCCAAGATAAACTTAGTATGGTTATGATAAGAATAGTGGAGGAAGCCTAGCAATATGCTCTCAAGGTAGAGGAAAAGTTGGCAAGAAGGAAAAAAAGTAATTATAGAGGTAGAGGAGAAAATTTAAGAGGTAGAGAACAAAAAAATAGTGGAAGAGGACAACCACTAAAGGAAGGAGAGGCAAGCTAGCCTCAAATAAATTATGGCTCAAATGTGAGGGGAAGAGGTGATTCCTTTAGAAGAAGAGGGGAAACTTCAAGAGGAAGGGGATATTATGGAAGAAGAAGAGGATTTTTTGGAGTTTGTTTCAATTATGGAGAGGCTAGCATTAATTATGAAAGCATATGGATATATGCGTAAGGGGCTTGAACTTCAACCAAAGCTATTCCAAGCTGGTTTTTCTACCTGATACTTATGTATTTTCCTACGAACTATTGAAAGAGGTATTTCATCCATTTGTGAAGCTAGCAACTCTAGTATTAATGGCCTAATAAAACTATTGTCAAGTGTAATTTTTTTGTCTTCTAATTCAAGTGAGTTCTTACTACCTTATGTATTATTATATTGATTTCATTTCTAGCTCAACTTTTCTTTGACACAACTTGTGAAGAATCGGTTAGAAAGGGCCACAAAATAAATTAATCTTGTTGATATGAAATAGTTCGTAGGAATACAAATAAGTATCAAGTAGAAAATTTGGCTTGGAACAACTCAAGTGGAAGTTCATGCCCCTTGCACATATATCCAAATGCTTTCACAAATACTACAAGGTCTTGTTGACCCTCAAATCACCACAAAAAACCATATGTGGGATATCCAGTTATATCAGGTTTACTGTAGAAAATTTATTTGAAAGTGAATTTCATCATCAATAAAAATAGTTGGTTCACATGGATTTACCCCTACTCTCTTGCTTAGGTCTATAAAACTTAAACAAAGTCATGCAGGTTAGAGACTTGCAAATGAACTACACCATGCAAAAAATTTCCTTGCAATCAATTGCATCAAAAAATCATGTGCCAAGTGAAACATATGAAAACTCCAAGTTAATACACCAAATACAACAACACATCTGGTCTACAAGAAAATATTCGTTGAAATTATGTCAACAAATGTGACATCAACATAATTTCAGCATGGTGACATCTAAAGGTTAGAGTCACTCAAGGACTCAAGCCTCCAAGATCACCTACAAAACCCAACAAAAAATATCTACAAGAGGGAAAAGTAAGAACATGAAATTGTAACAATAGATGTAAGATATGGCCAATATGTAATACTCAAGATTGTAGTGATATATTGGACTTACAATTGAACTGAATTGCCTAGGATGTATAAATGATGCCTTACTTATAGGATTAGACAGGATCTTGACATGTGTCTTAATCCTATATAATGAGACAACTACCCCAACAAATATTAAATGACTTAGGACACAAGCATTAAATTCCAAAAGATAAGTGATAACTAATGCTTAACTAGAAAAATTTCCTCCTAATTAATGCAAACTAGAAAGATTCCTTCCTAGGACCTAAGTGGACTTAACATGTAAATAGGACCTAGATAGATTAAACACCTATTTACACCAACACTAAAGACTATGGGAAGAATTTAAATGAGTTGGTGTCATGATGACGTGAGTAGGGTGGGATGATGCTAGTGTGATGCCATCAAGGTATGCAAGAAGATGTGTTGGAAGAGGTTTGCAAGCAAAAGCACCTAAACTGGATGAAGAACTTTGGGATATTGAGGTTTAGATTATTGGTGGGAAGATGGGCTCCATCCACTTGTAAATATTTAACAACCAGTTTTGAATTTAATTGTGTATACAAGAAAATCATTAGCAAGTGGAAGAAGAAAAAAATCCATTGACATCTGGAACTGGACGGTTCACATGTAAAAATTCCCACAAAGTTGGATGGACACCTTTTTCTTGTAGAGTGGGAAAATGTAAGTGAACTGGATAAATAATGAAAAGTGACGTTCACTTGGGCATCAACATCCTACAAAATTTACACTTAGCAAATATTCCAACATTTTAACATCTTGCGTAGATTTCCAATTGAACTACACACTTACAAGAGAATTCATCTAAATTGGATTTAACTAGACGGAGAGAGAATTTGCATAAGCATGACTTTTAGCCTTCAACAAATTTAACAAATTTTCAAAATGCAACTATCCTTAATTTTGTATGCTCTATGCAAATGTATCAATAAATTATGCAAAAGACTACCCAAATTATATTTCTCAGATCAATTATCAATAATAGTCACTTGAAGGCATGGGGTAGACCTATAGAGAAAAATGACACAAAAAGACACTCAAAATTCATTGTAGTCCAAAGTTGGAAGGCTTAAGTGTTACATAATGCCTAAGATTAGAAAACAAAATAGTAACTCTAGAAAGGGAGCCACTCCAAGGCTCATAGATTGTATTGTAAATTAGTTTCTATGTGATACTTTATTTTTGCTTGTGAACTATTGAAAGAGGTTTTTCATCCATCTCTAAAGCTAATATTTCTAGTATTAATGGCCTAATAAAATTGTTATTAAGTGTAATTTTTTGGGTATTCTAATTCAAGTAGTGTCTTATTATCTTATGTATTGTTATATTCTTTTCATTTATAGGTCAATTACTCTTTGATACAACTTGTGAAGAATTAGGTAGAAAGTGTGTTTTTCTTTTTATTCTAATTCAAGAAGGTTCTTATTTCTTATGTATTGTTATATTGACTTCATTTGTAGTCATTTATTCTTTGACACAACTAGCAAAGAATTAGTTGGGAAGGGCCAAAAAAGAAATTGATCCTATTGATATGTCTATAATATAAAAAATGTCAACCATCTCATTGGAACTGGTAGAATTCAAATGTGATATTGATAATTAATATTTGTTTACATCCCATTGGAATGTTATAAAATGTTCAAGTTTCAAAACCTTTAAGACGGTTTTGTTGGATTTACTTTTCTTTTATGGTTGTCCTAACTAAACTAAGTAGTATATTGGCTAGGTACCAATTTAGTTTGAATTTTTTGAAAAAAATGCTTAGTTATCTCTAGGATATATGTTTCACCAAAGTGTGCTTCCATTGACATATCAATGAAAATATTTGGAGTAAAAAACTAGAGGAAAATTGCACTTTGTTTATTAAATTATTTCTTGTCATGGTTTTCCTAGTAAAAGATATATTCATCAACATGCTTTCTTATAGGGGGCTAGGGAACTAAGAGTTGAATATCTTTTGCTACATGAGTTCCATGCAAAGAAATATATTTTCTAGACAAGATGCCAACTTGAGATAAAGACCTAAGTACATGTGTGTGCAGGTGTTTGTGATCTATCTGAAAATGCAAGACAACTTAGAAATGCAAGAGAAAACAAACACAAGACCACCTCACGATTAGGCTACGATGAACACAAATAAAAGCAAGATAAAACAAAACAAATGATATACCTTTTATTCATGTTGTCCTTGGTTGGCCCTTGATGTGATTCGTGATGTTGCTCCTTGGATGGAAAATGAGATGAAAGATGCAAAATGGGATGCAAGATGGTTGAAAGTGGATGAATAGTGGATTCAAGTGCTATGATGAAGGAAAAATGTGCAAATTGGCTAAGTATGGCTTCAAATGGCAAAATGACAAGAGTTTGGTATCAAATGCATAAGGTCTCTAAATGAGAGAAAAGAGGGGGGTATTTATAGAAAAATTTGAATTCTCTAGAAAAATGGATGGTTAAGATTGAACCACCATGGCCAAGATGTAGGGCTATGGTGAGTTGAGGACTCACAAGCCCTCACATCTTGCCATGTGGAGAATGAAGTGTCCAAAGGACATGATGAGATGGAAGGAAGGTACATGATGTGGAAGAAGGTAAAGTACTTTGAAAGTACATTGGGAGAGGAGAAGATTTCCTTAAAATACAAGTTCTTGTTCCCAAATGATTGGAAAGTGACATGAGAGGAATTTTAGTATTCCTCAAAAATCTCCATGGGGAAGAGGAAAGTAGTTGGGAAAATAGATGTGAATTAAAAATTCACATGCTTGGAAGAATCCCATGGACAAGACAAAGTTCCAAAAAGGGAAGCACTTGTTCACATGTGACTTGATGTGACAAGTCAAAGATTCTAGAAGATGCATGGGAAAAGGGGATTCTAGGAGGAATAAATGTGAATTTTAAATTCACATGGGAAAGATGGTCAATGTTAAGAAAGGAAAATGAAAAGTTTGACTAAAAAGGCATGCTAAATGTGGCTAATGACTTTGATGAAGGTTGTGCAAACACATGATTAAGAGGATTAATGAAATATTAAAGAGAAATTGGAAGATGTGAGAATGTGACATTAATTTTTTAATTAATGTGTGCACATCCTAATCCATAGTTAATTAAATTAATCCAGATTAGAAGAGGGTTATAGAAGATGTGACAATGGGAGAGAAAAAGAGGAATTAAAAATTGACCTAAATTCAAAGAGGTCACATGACTAAATTAAATAAAGTGATGTATTTATTTAATTTAGAGAAGAAAGAAGTAAAAGGTAAAAGTATTTAATTATTGAATTAAATACTTTAGGAACCTTATACAGACGATGAAATATTAATTAAATGAGTGATTTAATTAATACTGACGAAGAGGATGAAATATGCGAGTAAATGAATAAGGAGACGAGTTTGACCATATGGAAGTGGTCAAATTTAGATGTCTACATTTTGCCTCTCTTTGAGATGGTGTTACAAAGTAGAATCATTTCAAAGAATATTAAAATATAGAACCCAGAAGAAGATGGTCAGATTGGGAAAGATGCCCCAGTCATCAAATGATTGATTGGGAAGAAAGATGATGGGCATGAAGATGAAGGTTAGGGATGAAGGATGCCCCCTCGAGAGGACATGCAGGTTCAAGAGAACACGTGTGTGCTCTCAAAATGGATGAGATGATGAGAATGGAGATGAGGAAGATGATGCAAAGTGATGGGTAAGAAAGGATAATAAGCGATAGGAAATGGATGAAGCACAAATGGATGTAAGGACAAATGTGATGTTGCCCCAGTTAAGCTACAAGCCAAAATGGGTTGATGATGGATGGAGTGTTGTCAATGAGGGAATGATATATCTCGACACAACACAAGGATAGGGAAGGATACATCCCAATGAGAGGTATTGATGAAAGTGTTGTTGATGAGGGAAGGATACATCCCAAAACAACATGAGGATAGGGAAGGATACATCCCGATGATGACGACGATGGTGATGATTGGATCAAGGCTTATAGCAAGGCGGGGAACAAGACCAAGGATGTGATTAGATGATTTGTGCTAGATTGAATTGATGAGGATCAGATTGAGATGTGAGATGGAATAAAAATGATGGGGGACAAGATGCTTAGAATAACCAATCGATATTATTCTAAGAAGTTTGAAGAGATGACGATAAGAGATTAGATGGATAGAGGAGAGAGAGTGATGAAGGATGAATGGATGGGGGGGATTTTGATATATGAGAGGATGGGGGATACATGCACGACGATGGAATGGAAAATGAAATGCAATCCTAATGCAATTTTCCATCTTGGGAGCACTAATTTTTGCTATAGCATAAAACACAAGATGCCAAGGTATGGAGAACCAAGGTCGATTTGTGTCTATTGCATAAAACAAGCACAACAAACAAGAAGGCTATCCCAACACCCCAAAGTCACAAGGACCTTAGTTAGGCCAAGTATTGGGATAACCAAAAGCACAAAAGGATGCCCCAACATAACACAAGACCTCAGGGGTCTTGGTGGGTACTACGCAAGATAGCTAGGAAGACAACAATGAAGAAAAGATCAAGGTATACCCCTATGTTGATTAGTCAAAGCACACCATGATATGATGGATCAAGGTGACCATAAAAAGTGATGATAGGGAGTTCAAATGATAAACAAAAGCCAAAAGCATCAAAAGATCACAATAAATTTTAAATTTCCTTTGTCATAGGATCAAGGGGATGGATGGGATTGATGAGGTCTGTTAGGAATGATGCATCTTGTTGAGACCAAAGATGGATACTAAACTAAAAGATTGATATGACACAGGATACTTCAAACTGATTGGATCTCATGATACTAGTGGATCTCATTTGTTAAGAACCAACTAGATAAGGGAATAACTTGATGACACGATACAGGACTAACACACCCTAAAGACCTAGGGGCTCGGGGGCCGATCAAAGATTAGCCTTGCCTACGTGAAAGCATAGAGCCCTCGTAATTCGCTAAAAGGTTGATGACCGACCATTGATAAAAGCGGGAAGAGGATGATGGAGACCTCGATAGTGGATGAAAAATACCGGACGAATAAAAGAAATGATTGATGATAGATGATAAAGGAGCCCCGGGGGCGGATCAAACGATTTACCTTGCCTACATGAAAGTGCATAGGCAATGTAGTTTGACAAAAGACCAAAGAAAAACAATGGATAAAGGATGATGGGACTGAGACATGGTAGACCTAGTGGATTGGATAGGATGATCGTGATCATACGAAGCTCGGGGATGGGATAGTTATCCAAATCATCAAAATGAATTGGGAGGATGATAGAATGGGGAGATGAGTGATGAGAAAGGATAGGAGATTGAATTGTGTGATGGAGGAGCCTATAGCTAGATACTAATGACAAGGGATTGTGAGATGGGTTGAGGATAAGGATGAAGGGATGGATAGGTAAAAATAAGTAGATGGAAAGATATCAGGATGGAGGGATACAAGGATACAAAGTTGGATGAGCAAAAGGATAGAGGGATAAGGATGGGGAGATGGAGGGGATTGCTTGGATGGATAGAATGATAGGGATTGAGAGATGGAAGTGATTCTATGAATGGTGGATAGAAAGATAAGGATGGGGAGATAAAAGGGATGCTATGATGGATAGGAAGATAAGGATGGGGAGATGAAAGGGATTGTTTGAACGGATGAAGGATGTCTTCAAGGACTAATGTCACAAAAGGTGGTACATGCCCCCACTTGAGATATATCATGTGTAATAAAGCAAGAGGTACAAAAGATGAGTGGATGGGAAAATAAAGGAGATAACTGGAGGAGAATAGGGTGGGTGAATGATGGAGTTTGTTGAATGGAGGATGTCGGGATAAGGACCAAAGGTCGATGGTAGCATGATGGGTGGATAAAGAAGGTAGAGGATGTGGATAAGGATTAGGATAGTGTATGGATGAAGGGAATTTGTACCAAGAGGTGTCCAAAGAATTCATAGATAGGTGCTCCTATCTATATCAAGATCACAAGGAGGATGGTGGGATGGGATATGACAGGTAGGATGTGGAAGATAGGTGGGATGGAGGAGATGGATGAAGGGGAGGTATAGTAGGATGTTGCCCCCAAGTGTGGAAGTAACTAGATGGGGGATTTACGCATGACACCTATTTTCTAGGTTTTCATCATGGTACCTATCCAAGGTGCTTGTTTTCCAATTTTTCACCATTAGACAAATTATTTCTCTTTACTATTTTATTTTTTGACTTTTTTGACTTTTTTGGATTTTTTTGGATTTTTGGATAGAAGGTGGATGGAGATAGACAAGGATAGAGGGATGTGGATAAGTGGATACGCGATAAGGATATGGATGAAGGACTCAAACATCAAGTTCCATATGAGGTATTAAGAGCCCATGTGTGAAGCGACTATTTGATGTTGGTACAACCTTATTAGGATAAATGGATTATGCAAGAGGATGAATTAGAGGGATTTGATGGGGGAGATATGTGGGATAATGGATGGGATGCTGGAAAGGGGATGGATAGAATGGTGGGGTAGGTGTGTGATGGGGTGGTGAGTTCAATACCAACATTGGCACATGTGGTGGTGGATGTGAAAGGATAGGAGAATTAATGGATGGAGAATGTGGGGATAATGGAGGAGATAGGGTAGTGAATTTTGGGACATAAGGACCCAAAACAAATTTAGGATATGAAAGGGGTGTATGATTAGCTTTCAAATTAGAAACTTTGGATGTTGTTATAGATTTTTCATCTAAAGGTATTGCATCTTTTTTTGGGGATCCACATGGTTTTGATTTTTGCTTTGGTGGGCCTTTGTGGCCTACGAATTTGATTTGGATTTTGGATTTGATTTTTCTTTTCTTCACCATGTCTTTTAAAGGGGACATGGGGAGCTTTAGATTCATGTGGAAATTTAGATTTATGCATTTTTACTTTGACATCCAAAGTACTTTTAGTAGCAATGGGATGGGTGCAAGGAGATGGATGATGTGGAGTGATGGAGGTAGGCTTATGGGGATTATGTGTAGATGGAGGATGTGTAGGTATGAGCCTTTGTTGATCCTGATTATGGGATATGAGGGTGGGATGCTTATGATGGGTGACATGGATAGGTGTTGGATGGATGAAAGGATGAATAGGATGAGATGGAGGAGGTGATTTTGGGATATAAGGGCCCAAAATAGACGTAGGACCTAGAGAAGACATGGACAGGGTAGATGAAGGGATGTAAGGACCCAAAATGGATGGAGCAAATGAAGGAGGAATATGGATGGTTTTTTTGAGGTGATATGATAGAGGAGGGGGGGTGGCAATGAATGATTTAGCAGAGCAATGGGAAGAGCCAACATTTCTTTTGGAAGAGGCTCGTTGAGGACGTATAGAGGTTGCACCAACATTTTTAGCTTGTGAGTTTTGAGAGACTTGGATGGGCTCTAAAATACGTTGCTCATGAAGGCCTAAACCTTTTCCTTGATAGTTCATGTTCTTAAGCATTCGATCCATGATGAGATTATTGTTATTTTGGAAGAATGATGCGAGTCCATTATTAGGCGGAGGATGATGGGTGGTATATATGCTTTGTTTTTCTTCTGCAAGGAGACCACCATTAAGAATGTGAGAGTACCAAGGGGATATAAAAGTGGTGTGGGGGTGGTATGGTTAGGTGATGGTGCAGGATCATTAGATGGAGATGAGGGGATAGCAACATCTTGATCGGGACAAGGGAGTGGTAAGGGATCAAGAGAGGGATTAGGTGGCATGGTAGGATCTGGATTTGTGGCAGTAGGTGATGGAGTGAATGAATCTTGAGTATCAAAGGGATCATGGGATGGGACGGATGGGGGACTGTGATCTTGAGGTGGACTAGATGGGATGGTAGGATCTTGATCTAGAGAAGGGGATATATTGGCATGCTTTGGGTCAAACTCTTGGAATGACTCATCTTGTGTGGGTGGCATGATGATGGAGGAATGTTGGATGGACTCCCCAAGTGGGTGAGGTGGACAGATGGAGGATTCATGAAGTTCAAGAGGAGGGATTGTGGTGATACTAGGAGTGGAAGGAGTGGATTGGATTTGTGGATCTGTGATGGATTGGGAGGATCTAGGTGTAGGAGGAGTGGATCAGATTTGGTTATCTTTGATGGGCTTGGTAGATCTCAGAGTAGGAGATGGGGGCTCAATGGATTCAGAGGATGTGATGGTTTTGACGGTTTGAGTGGTGCTAGGGGTGGTAGCATCAATGATAGGTGTGGGTTGGAGAGGGGTCTCATCATTAGTGACCATGGATGACAGATTGGGATGGCATGGTTTCACGATTTCAAGTGGTGGAGTTGGGGATGTCTTCTTTGTCATAAGTCCTTGGAGAAATTTTGGACTGAGAAACTTGTATATTCTAGGTTTAGATGGCAAGGTAGGAGTGGATGAAGGATTGGGGATTGGTGGAGGATTAAGGCTATGGATTGGTAGATTAGGATTAGATTGAGGAACGTGATTGGATGGAAGACTAGGAGTAGATGGAGGTTTAGGATTGGATGGAGGGTTAAGGTAGGGATATTGGTATCGTGAATTAGGATGGGAAGACATGGATGATGGATTGATGTTAGGGGAAGGAGATGGGGAATTAAGATAGGAATATTGGGATGGAGGATTAGGATAGGAGGACATGGACGATGGATTAGGACAAGAGGATGCAGCTGGTGGATTGTAGTAAGGGTATTGGGACAGTGGATTAGGATGGGAAAACGTGGATGTTGGATTAGGATAGATTGATGGGGACATAGGATTAAGGTATAAAGATGTGAATGTCGGATTAGGATGGGCAGACTGGGAAGGAGGATTAGGATAGTGGAACATGGATGAGGGATTGTAATAGGAGTATTGGGATGGTAAATTAGGATAAGAAGATGCGGGTATCGAATGAAAGGATGATGTAGATGAAGGACATGAAGAATATGCAGACATGGAAGATAATGGATATCCCTTGTCAAAGGTAGCATAAGGAGCGTGGTTAGGCATGGATGAAGACATAACGGGATAACTCAGAGGAGTAATTGGATTGTGGAAAGTAGGCGGAGAAAGCTTACTAGCGATGATAGCGTCAAGGGGATCTATGTCATATTCCTTTTGATCAACAAGAATTTTGATATTGTCGTCGACGTAATTAGGGTTTCCCTTGACTACTATTGATGGAGGATAAGGATTCATGATGATGAAAGAATAAATAGGATGGATCAAAGATTTTGGGTGGAAAAGGACTAAAGCTCAAATCAAGATTTTAGGTCAAGCTCAGATCGGGATTGGATTAAAGCTCATATTAGGATGATTGAATGATGTGATGGGATTGATTCTGATGATCGGATTTGATTATCAAAGGATGACTATGACACTGAATCTTCTTCGAGATGGAAGTAGATTGATTAGGTCGGAGGTGATTGGATAGGGATGTGATTGGATTAGATTAGTTGATGGAATGATTGATAAGTGATGAATCAGATAGGATGAAGAGAGGGATTCTAAGATTGGTTTAGAGATTACCCTAGGTGATTTAGGATACCGATTGATCAAATTAAAGGATAAATGGATGATTGTGGCACCAAATCCACCTTGAGATTGAAAGCGGATTGATTGGGCCAACAACAATGATTGACTGACTCAGGAAAGATGGAAATCCTAAGCAGATGTTGGTAATGACAATCATATTCAAACACCTAGTTCAATTTGGATAATAACTTCAAACGAAGTTTAGAGGATTTGGATTAAGAAAACAATGAGGGATGTGTAGCCTAGAGATGCTTCCAGATGATGTACCTATATGATTTAGACGATGAACGAATGACCTTGGGAGAATGCAGATGGAACAAAGCTCATATTGGGATTGGATCAGAGGAAATGATAGGACTTATTCTAAACCAAGTTCAAGGGTTTTAACTAGATGACGCAAGGTGTTGACAATTAGATTTTTACTAGATTTGGCAGTTTTCAAAAATTATCAAATTTTGCCATTTTAGGAAACTTCAGAGGCATACCTTTGAGAGTCCAATTTTTTCTAAAAAAATACCCAAAAATAAGTTAGGATGAATTGCCAACTAACATCCCAAATTTGAGACATGCATTATGAGTTCTTCACGAAAATGATTTTTCAAAAACTGAAAAAAAACACTAAATTGCGATTTTGAGGGTCAAGATGAAAGTTTGAAGCCCCAAAAATGTGGTGAAACGGGGTCACCTCAACTCAAGGTCACTTGGGAATCCACATGCCATCTCATAATGCAACCACACGTAAAATTTTAGCCCAATCAGACACCTGATTCAAAAGTTATGGCCTCCGAAAGTTTTGACATAAAAATCAAAACCATCAAAACGAAGTCTAGATGAGTGGGATGGATGATTTGATGATAGATATGGAATCTAATGATGTTCTAAGTAGCACCCATGTTTTTTGTTTGATGAAACGATGACTTATGGAAAAGTGTTGATGACAGACAAATGGGTGCTCAAAATGATTGAATGAAGGGTGAAAAAGGTCATTTGGAGGGTAGGTTCACCCAAGTTAGGGAAGGTCCAACCATCCAAGGGTAGGTCCGCCCATCCAAGGGTAGGTCCGCCCAACTGAAAGGGGAAGGTCCGCCTATCCAAGGGCAGGTCGGCCCATCCAAGGGCAGGTCTGCCTATTCAGTGAAAAACGGGTGAAAACAATCGTTTGGGGCAAGTATGCCTATTCAAGGGCAAGTCTGCCCATCCAAGGGCAGGTCAGCCCAACTAAAAGGGGAAGGTCCGCCTATCCAAGGTAGGTCCACCCATCTAAGGGCAAGTCCACCTATTCAGTGAAAAAGAGGCAAAAATAGTTGTTTGGAACAAGTAAACGAGCGCACAAAACAAGGAAATGGATGCTCAGATCAAGGGGATGAATGTTCAAGACAGGGAATGAATTCTTAGAACTGATGCATGAATGTTCGGAACGAGGAAACAAGTGATCAAAATGATGAAACAGGCGCTCAAAATGATGAAACGGGTGCTCAGAATGAGGAAATGAGCAGTAAAACTAACTGTTCAAGGGGCAGGTACACCTATCCACGGGTAGGTCCGCCCATCCAAGGGTAGGTCTGCCCAACTAGGGTCAGGTACGCCCCTTTGAAGGGGCAAGTCAGCCTATTCAGTGAAAAATAGGAAAAAATAACTGTTTGGGGTAGGTATGCCTATTCAAGGGCAGGTCCACCCATCCAAGGGTAGGTTTGCCCAACTGGGGTCAGGTACACCCCTACTAGGGCAGGTACACCCCTCTGAAGGGGCAAGTCCTCCTATTCAAGGGCAGGTTTTCCTATTTGATAAAAAATTGGGCAACTATGACAAAAACAAGCTAGAAAGGGACTAAGATAGAGGGCAGGTTTGCCCCTGGTAGGGCAAGTCTGCCCCTCTGCACAAATATGAACTTAATTTTCACAAAAATGACTATGGTAAAGGACCCCAAAACACAGCAAACATCAATCAAAGGATAAGGCTGACTTAGCTAAATAGAAAATCACTTGTTTTGCACAAAGAAAATAGTTCAAGTAGCATGATCCTAAGATTAGTAGAATGGGTATGGCCAACAAAGTCCTCTATCTAGGATAAACAAGGTGGCTAGGGAGTTCTCGATATACACCCGGTATGTGAGGCCCAAACCGTGAACACCAACCCGTCACAAGAGTGAGTCGAGAACCTTAGCGAGATACTAAAGGCTCAGACCAACTCTTCACGTCATCCTGACACTTAGCCAATAATGACGTGGCTGGATTGGGGTACAACTTTGGCCTCCCCCCTTTGTATACCCTGTCAGTATGTGTGGTTGGGATCGTCCCTTGGGGTGATGAAATCCCCAAGCAGGTCCCCTAAAATAAAATAAAAAAGATGACTCAAAGACTTGGTAAGCTACGATTTCTCATCACCCAGGATTTCCAAACAGTGCAAGGGGATTGGATATGCCAATAGCCTACCACAAACACAACACACAATGTAAATTTGACCCCTCCTAGTTAAGTTATGTGCCTAAATTAACAAAAAATGATAAGCAAACAACTAATAAAAGTTTCAAAATGAATGGCCCTGTAAGAAACTTGTTAGTAATTTTTTTTTCTCCACTAAATGCTCATCAAATCGTTGCACAGACATAAACAACACACGTTAGGAGGTCAAAAGTACTCAACAGCAGAAAAAGTGCTTAAAATGTAAATTTTTACTTCTAAAAAATGTTGTTTTGGGCGGGTGTGCCCCTCTGTTTTGGGCAGGTCCGCCCCTTGGTGTGCAGGTCCACCCCTTTGTGGGTAGGTCCACCCCTTAGCAAGGGCAGGTCCACCCCTCTGCTGAAAGTTGGAAAAACTTGTTGTTTCTAGGCTTTGTGGAGGGCGGGTTCACCTCTGTAAGGGCAAGTCTGCCCCTTTAAGGGCAGGTCCGCCTATCTATGGGTGGGTCTGCTTATTCGTGGGTAGGTCTACCTCTTTGTAAGGGTAGGTCCACTTCTCTGCAACTTGAACCTGCAAACAATGAAACAATAGAAAACTTGAGAGCAAAAGACCCGTTTGTGGGTCCCACTAGGCATGCCAGAAATGTTGCAGGTGTTTGTGATCTATCTTGAAAATGCAAGACAACTTAGAAATGCAAGAGAAAACAAACACAAGACCACCTCATGATTAGGCTACGATGAACACAAATAAAAGCAAGATAAAGCAAAACAAATGATATACCTTCTATTCGCGTTGTCCTTGGTTGGCCCTTGATGTGATTCGTGATGTTGCTCCTTGGATGGAAATGAGATGAAGATGCAAGATGGGATGCAAGATGGTTGAAAGTGGATGAATAGTGGATTCAAGTGCTATGATGAAGGCAAAATGTGCAAATTGGCTAAGTATGGCTTCAAATGGAAAAATGACAAGAGTTTGGTATCAAATGCATAAGGTCCCTAAATGAGAGAAAAGAGGGGGTATTTATAGAAGAATTTGAATTCTCTAGAGAAATGGACGGTTAAGATTGAGCCACCATGGCCAAGATGTAGGGCTATGGTGAGTTGAGGACTCACAAGCCCTCATATCTTGCCATGTGGAGGATGAAGTGTCCAAAGGACATGATGAGATGGAAGGAGGGTACATGATGTGGAAGAAGGACAAGTACTTTGAAAGTACATTGGGAGAGGAGAAGATTTTCCTTAAAGGAAAGTTCTTATTCCCAAATGGTTGGAAAGTGACATGAGAGGAATTTTAGTATTCCTCAAAAATCTCCATGGGGAAGAGGAAAGTAGTTGGGAAAATAGATGTGAATTAAAAATTCACATGCTTGGAAGAATCCCATGAACAAGACAAGGTTCCAAAAAGGGAAGCACTTGTCCACATGTGACTTGATGTGACAAGTCAAAGATTCTAGAAGATGCATGGGAAAAGGGATTCTAGGAGGAATAAATGTGAATTTTAAATTCACATGGGAAAGAGGGTCAATGCTAAAAAAGGAAAATAAAAAGGTTGACTAAAAAGGCATGCTAAATGTGGCTAATGACTTTGATTAAGGTTGTGCAAACACATGATTAGGAGGATTAATGAAAGATTAAGGAGAAATTGGAAGATGTGAGGATGTGACATTAATTTTTTAATTAATGTGTGCACATCCTAATCTAGAATTAATTAAATTAATCTGGATTAGAATAGGGTTATGGAGGATGTGACAATAAGAGAGAAAAAGAGGAATTAAAAATTGACTTAAATTCAAAGAGGTCACATGACTAAATTAAATAAAGTGATGTATTTATTTAATTTAGAGAGGAAAGAAGTAAAAGTAAAGTATTTAATTATGAATTAAATACTTTAGAAACCCTATACAGACGATGAAATATTAATTAAATGAGTGATTTAATTAATACCGATGAAGAGGATGAAATAGGCGAGTAAAGGGATGAATAAGGAGACAAGTTTGACCATATGGAAGTGGTCAAATTTGGATGTCTACAACATGAAAAAGAAAATTAGCTTCAAATAATAGGGTTGTAGATGTTGGCAAAGAAGTTGATGATTTTGGTGCAATTGATGATGTCATTGAGCCTTCTCATCATGTCGACCACAAAAGGGTCCATACTTGGGAGCCTTGGTGTCAAAACCAAAGAAATGTCTCTATGACAAATACATTCTACTTCTTGAATTCAAAAGTATGTATCCCTCCATTATACAGTTTACCCATGAAACTTTACAAGAATGTTGGTTTGAAACTTTCAAGCCAAGTATTAGTGTTCTAGCAACACTACAAGAATGTTGGTAAACAATTTTCTACTTCATTCATAATTGATTTTTGCTAGTCTAATATACCTTCCATAGTATTACATTTGTAAATTGGGAAATTTGGGAGGAAAAATTATAGTTGATGTTTTTCATGGAAGATTTTATCATCAACTCACTTTTCCATGTCTTTTATAGTAGTATGATATTTTCTTTACAATTGTCAAATACCTTTAGAATGGATATATACCCAATTTCCCATCCAACAAGATTCTTGATGTCCTTCCACATGTACACTTGTCTTTTGGTTTATGATGTAAATTATATGTTTGGTTTCAAATTAGTTTCAAATTTTATCAAAAGATCTTTTCTATGTTGAAAGGAGTCTTCAAAGGCTTTCTTTACTCTCATTAATAAACTTTAGTTAATCTATTGAAATTCCTTAATTAGGTCCAAGGAAAGATCCAATATCTCCCCTAGAAAATGCCTCCTATTATCACTAAATTTGAGATGCTCTCAAAACCTAAAAATTAATGAATTGTACCTCTATGTATTCTCTTTAAACCATGGTCTACATGCTTCATGGCCTTCACTTCATGGACTCAATCTTCTAAAATGTTCCAATCTTAGCAAACATGCATGAGAATTTAAAAATAAATTTATATTATATTTATAAAATTAAACTCAAGTCAACATTAATAGTTCAAGCTACAAAAGACATAAATGGATTCTTTTTTCAATTATGTTATAATGTCATCCAAAACTATGTTCTGCTCAAGATAACAATTGCTTTAGTATACTTTTGTATGTTTTTTTTTAAATTATGGTTTTAGTCATTCTAAATATTGCATTGTCTAAAGGGACATATAAGCTTCACTATTTAAGCAAATATCTAGCACTCTACTACAACTAAGTGACATTCAAAATTCATGACACTATAATTTTAAAAATAATTACATCAATCCCCAATGGAATCATTGATTTTATTTTGTATTATTGCATTGGGAAATTCTCATAAGAGTAAATTAGTATCCATTTTCATCTAAAATTATACATCAAACATTATATTGTATCAAATCTATTGTATGCAAGTTCATGGTTCTTTGTTTCAATTTAGCATGGATATTACTTTAATAAAAAAGCATTTTTTTCGAGAGATCCACTAAATGTAGTGCTAGTGTTTTGACAAGGAGTATCAAACAATAGTACTAATGTTTCAATGAGGAATAGTGAAGGCCATTGTCCATGTTTCCACCAAGGTCAACAAATAGTGGTGTTGGTGTTTACATCAATCCTCTAAAGTATCAAATAGCTTAACATTCAATAACAAGCATTAAAGCTAACTGCAAACAAGTTTTCCTTTTTTTGGGTTTTTCAATCCTTAAGAATTTTGTATTATAGTTTGTTTTGTAAAGTCAGATTATGAGTTTACTTTGTTGAATTGACTTGTGGAATATTTTTGTACACTCTCTACTTCTAGCATGTATGATTCCTTGGAATTTGAAAACTCAATATTCTATGAAAATCCATTTGTAGAGCTTATCACCTCACAAGTAACATAAATATGTCATATTTTGTACCACTAGAACTTTTGTATTATATTATCAACAGTTAATCTAATTTGTGTCCAATGCAAGGAAATATTATAGAGTATTATTGATCTTTTTAAAAATTCTATAAACCTTAAGGTTCAACAAATCTCTTTCAATGTTCAAATATTTCCATTATATCATTTGAAAATATAGGTTTCTCTTACAATGACTATCAATTTAAAGGTGGGTAAATTTTATTGCAATGTTTCTATTTTGTACTCTATTTTTTAAACTAATTAATTATTGATGGCATGGTATGCCCAAGTTCGTTTATTCAAAACTAAACAAAAAACATTGAACTAATATTCGTGTAGTTTATTCAAAGTGTTTACAATTTATAATATTATATTCATATACTAATATTTTGACTTAAACAAGTTAGAGTCATGTATGATTAACAATTTCGAATGACCTTCAAATTGGCCTCAAGTTTACAAAACTTTACAAAAATATACAAGTACTTTTACTGAAGAAGCATATTCCTTTAAAATCAACATCCCAAAAACTTGCAATAGTTGGCACTAGGAATATATTTTGTAAGATTCACACCTTTGATCTTTGAGAATTGGCAAGTGGAATATAGCTTTCCAAATTGTGGCCTTTGCAAAATTATGAGAGTTGGTATCATATTCTTGAATATCAAACTCTTTCAAAATATCTTTAGAAATTGGTGATGTGGCAACAAGGCAATTGAATATAACAACATTGTAAAATTTCTATGAAATTGCATATGCACATGGAACCTGACCAAGCTTGACAGCAATCCATTAGATGGATTCACTATCAAAATTAGTGGTAATTTAAGTATTCAAAAGATTGAATGATTATTGACATTTAATTTGTCTCATCATCTTCAATGACCACTTCCTTTCCCAAGGCATCTTTCCTTTCTCTATGGTTATAGAATGCAACTAGCATTTTGTTAATTCCTTCCCTTGGAAAAATTTGTAATACTTGCCACCTATACTTACATGCATCATATATACTTGATAAATTTTCTAGCTATGTATTTATCTCCTTAGTTGTTCTTTGGTATTCCTTTATTAGTCGTTTCTTAATCATAACTTCATCAAATATACCTTCATTCAAGTTGTTCAAAGGATCTTCCAATGTAGGAACAAAACTATTTTTAAATTTTATGAAACTTGCTCTTCATCTTCCAAGTTATCTAGATCATTTGTTTGATCATTTAGTCCATTAAAATGAAGCCATATCTTCATACCTTAGATCTTCTACTTTGATTTTAATCACTTATGCATCCTTCATGCATTCCTCAACCATATTCATTTTTAATTTTAACAATCTATTTTCTTATTTTAGGAATGATTTCATGATTTGCAATATACCCTCTTTTATCACCAAGCTATCATCAAGTTTTTATACCATTTTTATGTTAGATAACTCAATGTCATTTTTCTCTAGTTTATCATTATATTATAATTTTTTCATTTTATGTGATTTATTTTCCCATTGAGCTACTTCTTTATATCTATTTATGATCATCTTCAAAATATCTTCTCCATTTACTATCATTGTTTGGATCCATTTTTTCATTTTTATGCTTACATGCCTCATTTTTCTAAGGCTGACACTTGTTCTCTGGAAAGGAGCATAGGATTAGGTGGTAGATGATCAATATATTGACTTGACCCAACCAACTGTTTGATATAACTATGTAATTGGTCCACTTGAGATTTTAGCTCTTGTTTCTTTTGCTTGTCTTTTTGCATTCTTCATGCTAATGCATCTATATTAGGTTTAAGCTCATCCAATTCCTATTCTCTAGTTGAACGCCCTAAATCCATGGTTGTCAGTTGATAATTCATTGGAGTCATATCCTATTTATCTTTATCTACTGGAATGGAGTTGCAACCCGCAAATTTCTTGAACTAGTGTTGTCTCTTGTCATTGCAAATAATATTCTTTCTCTTTTCCTTGGCCTAGGAATTTCTATCTGCTTCATAATTAGTTTCCAAGGTCTTCCCATTGTCCTCTACCTTTAGTAGAATATTATGTGTACCCAAAGTCCATACTTGCTACATGGTTAGCCTCCTATAACTCATTTTTCTGACCTCATGGTCATTAGGACAATCTATCCAAAATCCTCAATGTGAGGCTCATGTTTGAGGCTAGCTGATACTTTCATCTTCATTTTCCCATACAGGTCATAATTTTTCCTAGCCACCTCAAACAATTCTAAATTTTGTTTTTGCAATTCATGTTTAGAGGCTTTGGCACAACTAATGCTATTGCATGTGTACCATTCAATGTTGATTAGAAATTGAGCTCCAACTCTATGTTTGGATTCCAGGAGATAATGAAATTCAATTATTTTCCTCGTATAATCAAGCAATACCATCTTATCTGTGGGGTACCTTGGAAATTTGTAAGGTTGTCCACTAAAACTTTCCATTCCAATATAAGAAAAATTTGGGAACAGTATAAATCAACTTCCCTTTTCACTTACTAATGCTTGTACTTTAGGGGACAACCTTTTAGCTTTGTCTCCTTCCATGGTTTAGATTAGCCATGTTTAGAAAGCACCATTTACCCTTCTATAATGCTTCATTGAAAATTTTGTCTTCAATTGAGGGTAGTGGTCATATACTAGTACTTGTCCTAGTCTAGTTCCAAGTATTCCTACTCTTTCCAACCCATTAAATGTACCTCTATTAGCCAATGCATATACCAAGTAAGAGGTCATGTAGAAGGTCTTCTATGTTTCAAAGGTGGCAATTTGACTATATAAACTATCAATGATGAATATAGGCTAGTGCAACATCTACTAGCCTACTTGTATCATCTTGATGTACAAGTACATCTAGTCTTAAAAAATAACAGAATGAGGTAGCCCAAAAACTCCATTTAGTAAAGTCAACATTATCCAATCTCTTTAATGAAGTCACTCATATAGATTGTCTTTGGAAACTTGGCTGATGATTTATATGGGGTTTTCATCCACTTTATTGATCATTGTTTTAACATCCTCATCATAAACTTCCAATGCAATATGTTCTTCTATAATTGTCATTTTGGTATAGAAAGGAATATCCAAAACTTGTTTAATTGCATCTTCACTTAGGTCAGTATATATCCTCCTTTCCACTTTAACCTATCTTGTCTCCTTATCAAAATTCTTCATGCACTCCAATACTAATTTTGGGCAATGCATAGCCATTGGGAATGTTGGGAATGTTGAGTATGATTTTCTTGGCCCATGGAGTTCTATCTAATCTTCTTAATCATTGATGGAAATCCACCATATTCACAAACCCTAGGTTGGTGTCTATAATCTCCCCATGACTCTATTTGATTTGTGATGGTAAGAACATACCCTTGAATTCCTCTTTCATCTTCTTAACCCTCTAAGTCACTGGTCTTGTAAAGATGTTCGACACTCTCGATTATTGAATGCCATGGTTTTTTGTTATTTATTCTAGGATTAGGGTTTTCCAAAATTTTGACCAAGGTTATCTTGCATTCATTCTCACATCGCACGAAATAAGAAATTTATTTCATTTACTAAAACATAACTTTCATAATTGAAATTTGAGTTAATTGCGACAATACATCCTTTCAATTCATTCCTAAATCACAAACATTTAAGTGAGCACATACCTGCATTTCTACTCCTATGAATCAAACCTCTACATTGACTAAGAAACTTCGTAAAGACATCGTCAAAAAATTATTGCCTTAATCCATGTTATCTACTTCTCAATTTGTTTGGAAATCGATATATGATGAAATGTCTAAGCTAATTTTCTTTTATCGATTTCAATTCTTTGTAAATCAAGGTCATTTAATGCTTGAGAAGTAATAGGTAATAATTTATTACAATAACATGAGCATGCAAAAATTTGAATTGCATTGACATACAAAAGAACATATGTGAATCAAATGTATAACACTTTTTAATATCAAGTTCAAATGAGAATCACTTTTTTGCTAATGAGAGAAATTCATATACAAGTGCATTGCAATACATCTTAAATCATTCAAATAATAACATTGGATATTAGGTTTGCATAGAAATCTCTAACAATGACATCATCAAAGAGAAAATAATGTCATTATCTTGCAAATGAGTGTAAAGTTGGTCTTTGGGACTGATGACGCAACCATGACACATTGGTGATGCCATCACTATATGGGGAATTTGTCAAAAAATCACCATAATTAACTAACATTAATATTCTCGTGCAAATTGTGTAATAGTCTCAAGATTATGCACTATTGTAATTGCTTGTTCGGATCATAATGCACAAAAAGTATTATTATATTTTTTGAATAGTCTTGCAATAAGACATCGTATCAAATATTAGTAGATGATACATTTAATTTCTTAATATTTTATTATTTTAAAATGCTCATTTTTCTTGATGTGAATGCCTAAAAAATAAGCAAAACTTTCCCAACCAATTAGATTGACAATAATTTATTTTATAACGAAAAAATATTTGAAGTACTTTGATTGGATTTATATAGTTTATTCAAAACCATTTGATTTCACAAGAACAAAAACCTTTTAACAAGAATAATAATTTTAAAAAGTTAAACTTGCCATCAAAATAATATATATTTTTGATATATAAAGTGGAGTGTTGCTATGTTTCTCCTTCATTGCTTTAATAAGAGTTGACTATTGCACCCTGCATGATCCCTTAATAGACCATGCATGATTATTTCTACAGGGAGAAAATCATTAGAGAAAATAGCTTTACATCTGAACAAATATATTGAAGAAAACTACATTTGAGAGCAATGCAGCCCTAAAAGAGCTCTACTTTCAATGTTTAATATCATTAGTGATGATCATGTACTTCTCACTCTCGAGAAAAATGAGTCTCATGTCAATTGTATGCTGCCCTTGCAACCTTTCTTTGTTTTTAGCTGGTATATGTTCTGGTGTTTTTTGTTTGACCACCTCTGAGAGTCATTTAGGTTGGAATGTGCCTCTTTTACGCACATTTGTACTCTTGTAAATTCTTTTTCTATTATTAATATAATGCATTTTCTCAATAAAAAAATATATAAAATAGAGTATACATCATTTAAAAAAATCATAAAAAAAAGAAAAATTACATAACACACACACATTCGGAATAAAGGAGTCGTATAATCAAACGGATGAAAACTCCTATTAAAAAATATGTCGCTGGATAACTGCATTGCAGCTGCAGAAACAACCCACGATGAATAACAAGAGAAAGCCACTGTACCTTTTGTGTATTCAAGTAATCGAAATCATTACAAAGCATAGAACAATCCAAAGCAAATGTAGACGATGGGAACCCTCTTCCTCTTGCTCTGCCATCTGGGTACCAATGAGGTTCACTTTCACAAGAAAAATCAGCAGCTCTATTACCCATCAGTACTTACTAGAAGAAGAAATAATCCAACAAGTACATGGGTTGCTGCAACGAAAAAGGTGGGTTCCAGCACAATCTGCAATAAGGTCACTTGTGCTGCTCAAGACCTGTAATACAACACCCCATGCTCTATTTAAAACATTCAGGCTTGCTTCTCAATCAAATCCAGCAGTTTTTAACTTGGTGATGAAGGCCTATGTGGAAGCCAAGATGGTCTCAGAGGCAGCAGAAACCTTCTACCTTATGAAAAATCATGGTATAGTGCCTTTTCTTTCCTCCTGCAATTTTCTTCTTGAAGCTGTGGCTGTGTCTGGGCTATCTGATAGGGCTTGGGGAATTTTCTCTGAGATGAAGTCTATGGGTATCAGTCCTAATGTTTTTAGTTTTAATAAAGTGATTCAGGCCTTTTCTAAAGAAGGGCAATTAGATATTGCTGTTGGGTTACTTTCTAAAATGGAGGGAATGGGCTGCCAGCCTGATGCTTTTTCTTATAATGTCATTATCAATGGCTTCTGCAAAAGGAAACAGATGGAACATGCTGGTAAGCTATTTGCGGAAATGTTAGACAGGGGTTTGGTTCCTAATCATATTAGCTATAATACTCTGATTGATGGTTATTGTAAATGTGGGGATCTAGAAGAGGCCTTTGATATAAAGGAGCTTATGTTCAAACAAGGTCTGTGGCCTAATTTGGTCACCTACAATTCCTTGATCAATGGGCTTTGTAAATGTGGTAGCTTAGAGCAAGCCAGAGAGCTTCTCATTGAAATGCAGGAGCAGAAATTGGAACCAGATAATGTTAGTTACAGCATATTAATTGATGGGCATTCAAGACATGGAGATACCCATGGGGCTTTGGTTTTGCACGGTGAAATGATAAGAATGGGTATTGAAATAAGTGTTTTTACTTATGATGTTTTGGTGAATGCACTCTGCAAGCAGGGTAAAATGAGGGAAGCAGAAGGGATTTTGAATGAAATGCTTGGAAAAAGGTTGAATCCAGATGAATTTTTTTATAATATTCTGATGGACGGGTATATCGAGGTGGGGAATACTGAGGAAGCTCTTGGCTTATATCGGGAAATGGGAGCAAGAGGCATCTCGCCTAGTGCCGTTACCTACAATACTCTAATCAAGGGATTTTGCAGGAAACTTATGATTAAAGAGGCTGTAAATATTCTAAAGGAGATGTACAAAGTGGGTTTGGTTCCTGATACTTTCACATATAATACATTGATTGATGGGTATGCCAAAGTTGGTGATATGTGGAAAGGCTTCAACCTGCTTGAAGAGATGCAGGTAAAGGGACTTGCACCTAATGTTGTGACATATGGTGCATTGATAAATGGATTGTGTAAAGAAGGCAGGATGGGTGAAGCTGAGGACCTTTTGAAAGATATGGTGAATAGAAGTATTTCACCGAATGTACAAGTGTACAACAATTTGATTGGAGGGTACTCTGCGTTAGGTAACATGGACGAAGCTTTTAGGTTGGAGAAGGAAACGCAGAGAAATTGCATAATGCTAAACGAGTCTTTTATAAATGGTCTTCACAGGGAAAACAAGATGTTACGAGCAGAAGATCCTTGGAAATGAGTCCTCAATAAGAGTATTCTTACTCAATGATTGATGATTATGCCTTTTAATTTGGAAAAGAAAGCCCTTGAGCTAAGGCATGACTCTAGTTACTTACCATGGATTGATGAACAAGCTTTGCAGGGAAGGTAAAATGCAGAAAATGGGAAGTTTATATAATCAGCCTTCCAGGTGCTGGAGAAGAATCTACTTGCAGATGCAATCACTGATAACTTACTGCTTCATGGGTTTTCCAGGTCTTGGAATCTGCACAAAACATCACAGCTACAGACAAATGAAAGAAAATAGTCTTTTGGCTGCGAAATAACAGAAAGCGTTCTGCTTACAGGGCTTTAAAGTTTTACTTTAAGGGAAAATGTGGTTAGTATGATATTTTCATTCAAATGGTGGACAAGGAAGCAGTTCTAATGCTCATACTTGCAATAGCTCATAGATGGGAATTCTAGCCTAAGCAATTGCATTGAAGCTATCATTCTGCAGGAAGATGTGGTAGAAAATGGTCTTATACTCGGTGTGCTTTGAGTTTGTATTTAAGGGGAAATGTGGTTATTACAACATTTTCATTCAAATAGTGAATAAGGAAGCAGTTCCAGTGCTAATACATGCAATAGCACATGAATGGACATTCCAGACTAAGTAATTGCATTCAAGCTGTCAGTCTGTATAAAGATGTGATAGAAAATGGTCTTATACATTCAAGCTGTCAGTCTGTATAAAGATGTGGTAGAAAATGGTCTTATATTTGGTGCATTTTGAAGTTTGTATTAAAAGGACAATGTGGTCAGTACAATATTTTCATTCAAATGGTGGACAAGGAAGCAGTTCTGATGCTAATAATTACAGAAGCTCATAGATGGGCACTGTAAACTAAGAAATTTCAAATTGTATTCAAGCTATCAGTCTGAATAAAGATGTGGTAGAAAATGGTCTTATACTCATTGCACTTGCTTACAGCGAATTGCTCTTTGTGAATAAAAGGCAGCACAATAGAAGCATTACTACTCTTGAATGATATGCATGTGGAAAATCTCATACTATCCACTTTACCATGCCGATTGAGAAAGAAATTCTGATTAGTTAACACTTTATGTGATGAGTTTTTGGGATTTAGATACATAGTTTTTCGGTTGATCTACACGGATCCATATTTCATAGTATCAGTTTACAAGAATGCATCTCTCATGAGCATGAATAGCTTTGCAGTTGAATCCCAAAAAAACATCACATAGATTGATGCACTGCCGAAACTTTACTTGTATTATAGCTAATACTTATTAGGGAGCATACACCTTTTTTTAAGATAAAGTTAGAGGGGATTATATTGGGCACCCACCCCTTAAAACTAAAACCAAGATACAAAATATTAGGCTGAGCAAGATGAGCTAAGGATACAAAAACAAAATACAAACTGCCAAACCCATGCAGGGTCGGCTAACCATAGAAAATCAGAGTGAACAAAAACCAAAAAATCCCAACCCTGGGTTCCACTCAAGCAAAAAACCAGCATGAAAAAAAGAGAAGGGCTAAGAAGCCTGGGAATTCTCCCACCCATCAAAACCAAGCACTGAGTTGCACACACCAGCCTCCTGCTTATACCCACCAGTCCATCTCTTGTTTAGGATCTGCCACCTTGGTGCAACCACAATTCTCCAAAGTAGTCAACTTTACACCATGCATTATTTTCTCCTTCTACACAGCACAGGTCAAAACACGGCCAGCCAAGGAGGGCAATGTAAACAAGCTGGTCACCTTGAAAGTCCCACGGGCCACAGTTGTTGGACACCAACAGATGCTTTACAATCTTATGGAAATCTTCACAGAAGGTGGACAAATCCTACACATCTTGGTTAATTGCCAACAACTCTTTATTCAAGACCTGAAGCTCATCTGAAGATGTAATATCCCAACCAATATCTGTGCAATTTTCTGATTTTTATAACACAAAATGATGCCCTAATTTTCTAATTTTAATTTCTGCTTAAACCCTAGTGTGCTATGTAATTTTCTGAGTTCTATAATGCATGAACAGCATTACATAATGCAACCAAAAGATAGAAAAACTTGTAGCAGATAACAGTAGCATTAAATCACCAACATAGCATGATTAGATCCTTCCATATGAGTCAACAAATGTTTGAAATAAACCCTCAGTCTGCTGCTACAAACTATGAATGCAAATTACAAGTAAAGTGGGTTTCAAACATGCGTCACAACATGAAGAAACCCCAATAATGCAGATGCAACTAACCTTAGCTGGATGAAGCTACTCCAACTACAAAAATGCAACTAAATGATGAAAAAACAACTGAAATAACCCTACCAAGGGTGCGCTGGCTTGCTGGACTAATGTTAGGGCTTTGCCACCCTAGAAATCTAAATTAGAACCTCCAACTTGCACAACTCGCCCTTCAAATCAAAAACCTAAATGCTGATGCAAAACTGACATGAACTAGCAATTATCTCCATTGAAGCACATAGGAACCTCCGTCATGAAGTGTTCGCCCTTGAAGAAGCTAGGGTTTCGTCCAACTTCTCCTTAATGCAATAGGGTTTTCGTCCTACAACATATGCTTCTCAAAAGTGCTGACCAAAGTAGTAGAATAACAATTTCCAATATGATAGTGAAATGCTCCACAAGATCTTGTATTTATACATGTTTCCCTCCTTCCTTATGCTGGCCGACCTAGGCAGAATTGCTATTAATTTCTTTTTTTTTTCCTTCTCAAGGCCGACCCTTTAAGTCTCATAGGCGCCCCGCTAATTCTAGCCGACCAAGACTTAAATTTTATTGCCTTCAAAGGGTCGATCCATCACTTGCTTCCTCTTTGGCCAACCTAGGAAAAGGGATTAAAAGAGGGGACATGTCAATCCTCCCTTCCCAAAATTGCTTGTCCTCAAGCAATGACAACATGCCACCACTTGGATCCCATAACATCACCCTACCATATGTATCAAAATCGAAAAGATGGATGTACCTCATAGAGCCATCAACACCCACCAACTCTCCAACTTCGATAAATGCTTCATGGATGTGTAGGATGCCTCTCATAGGAGCATAGGAGAACACATCAGTCCCTCCTATGTCGTTGGTAGCAATCAGACCAGCAACTTCCCAACTATTTGTAGCGTCTTCAAGGAACTCAATCAATTCTTCATCCTTTGTTAGTTGTCCATTGCCAAGAGCTGGTCCCACATCTCCATGAAAATCACAAGCCTTAAGGCTGATTCTCTTGGCTGTCATAACATGATAATGTGAAGATAAAGGATGGTTGCCATACATCAGAAAATTAGTCCTTACCTCATGCTCAAGTGCAGTGTCTTTCTCAAACTCAATCAACTCTCCTAGATCCATCATGTGCACAACAGAAATTTCCTTCTCAAGATTACAAATTAACCAATCAACGACTTCATTAATCTTGGAGCAAAGGAGCTCAAATGTCTCTTGGTCCACCTCTATGGAGTTTTCTCTTCTTATCTCTTCACTATCCTTAGAGTTTTCATGATAAACTTGCCATTTCTTCTCATGAGGGTCAATCTCAAGCGCATCATTTTTCACAATAGTGTAACTAATAACATTATCACATGGTTCAATTACTTCCATACCTGAAGCTTGGCTGGCTGCTTCTTGGATGTCACTTGAAATTAGAGATACCTCTTCCTTCATTTCGAGCTCTTCAAACATAGTAGAAATAGTCTTCCCCACCTCCGCTTCATCAATTTTTTGTTGGTACACACAATCATTAGGAACCAACAAGCAATCTTCATCTTCAACTTGCTTATAGGGATCCTCTTGTTCTTGTTTCATGATGTCTTGTGGCTTCGATTTTTCTTTCTACTCTACGACTTCCTCTTCTTTAGCTGTTTCTGAATCTTCCTCTTCCTTTCTTTTCCTCGTGCAATAACCATTAAAAGATCCTATATCCTTGATAGTCTCAGGTTCACCTAAGTACACATCAAAGATTGTGATAATCTCCTCACTCACAGGTATAGCCAGCCTTGCCAATCTTACATATTCTTGGTATGTTAGCTGATCCTTACACTTTTAATACCTTTCATACCTTTCATGATGTTTTGTGGCTTCGATTTTTCTTTCTACTCTACAACTTCCTCTTCTTTAGCTGTTTCTGAATCTTCCTCTTCCTTTCTTTTCCTCATGCAATAACCATTAAAAGATTTTGTATCCTTGATAGTCTCAGGTTCACCTAAGTAAGCATCAAAGATTCTGATAATCTCCTCACTCACAAGTATAGCCAGCCTTGCCAATCTTACATATTCTTGGTATGTTAGCTGATCCTTACACTTTTAATACCTTTCATACCTTTCATGACGTCTTGTGGCTTCGATTTTTCTTTCTACTCTACAACTTCCTCTTCTTTAGCTGTTTTTGAATCTTCCTCTTCCTTTCTTTTCCTCATGCAATAACCATTAAAAAAATTTGTATCCTTAATAGTCTCAGGTTCACCTAAGTACACATCAAAGATTATGATAATCTCCTCACTCACAGGTATAGCCAGCCTCGCCAATCTTACATATTCTTGGTACGTTAGCAAATCCTTACACTTTTAATACCTTTCATACCATCTAGCAATTTTGGAGACCGCAATTTCATCCTCCTCCTTCTCACTCATTTGCACAATCGAACCCATAGGCTGGTAGGATTGTGGCTTTGATACCATTGTAATATCCCAACCAATATTTGTGCAATTTTCCAATTTTTATAACACAAAATGATGCCCTAATTTTCTGATTTTAATTTCTGCTTAAACCCTAGTGCGCTGATATAATTTTCTAAGTTTTATAATGAATGAACAGTAGTACATAGTGCAATCAAAAGATAGAAAATCTAGTAGCAGATAACAATAGCATTAAATCAGCAACTTTATTACACAGGTAATTGGTAAAATATTTGATATTATTAACAGGAGCAATGTGTTCAATAAATACTATACAGGATTTACAAAAAGCCGGAAGGATAAGATCGGAGACGATCTTATCTTCAGGAAAACCAGGAAGTTTCTAAAAGAAACTTCAGATAAGATCTCGGACAACAAAGACGATCTTATCAGGATATTTTACAATATTTTACAATATTGAGCATTAATAAATAAACATTATTTTAATACCCTCCCTTAATGCTCAATCTATCTACTACACCAAGATGCCCCCTGAATTTTACAAACTTATCTGTACTGAGTGACTTGGTGAGAATGTCTGCTATCTGGTCCTCTGTTGGAACATACAGCAACTGAACTAATCCGTCTTCAACCAGCTTCCGAATGAAATGACAATGAGTTTCCACATGCTTGGTTCGCTCATGGAAGACCGGATTCTTGGCAAGTTTGAGAACTCCCCGATATCACAAGATCGGGGAGTCACTTGAGATATTTTCATATCTGCAAGCATCCGCAAGCCAAACGCCTCACATGCTGCTTTTACTACTCCCCGATACTCGCTTCTGCCGAGGAGAGAGCCACCGCCGCTTACTAGTCCATGTGACTGCACCGGATCCCAAATAAACACATGCCCATGTTGATTTCCTGTCATCAACTGAACCCCAATCTGAATCTGTGAACCCACTGAAGTTTAGGATCGTGACTCGAGTGTACAAGAGTCCAAAATCGTAGTGCCCTTCACATAACGCAGCACACACTTCACAATGATCAGCCTTGGGGGCTATGATGTAGCTCATTGCAAAACTCAAGTCAAGTCTAGTAGATCATAGTGCACTTTGGAAACTTAAGATCAACATTAGCTAATGTTGAGAGTCTCTATGGTGTTCATAGACTCGGTAGACTCTTCAGATCCATGTCTTCCTCCTCCATTTTCCGACCAATCGCCTCCAACTGATCTCTGATCTCCTGGATTTTATTCAGGTGCGCTTGCAGAGTTGTCTTCTCATCCATCATGATAGAAAACAGCATATTCTTCAAGAAAAACGCACGGCTTTTGTCGGAAGTTTCATGCAAACCCTTCAAGTGATCCCAGATCTCCTTAGCTGATTTTCCAAGTGGAATTTGAGGGAGCTGATCATCAGTAACCGAAAGCTTAATAAGCATGACGGCTTCACGATTCTGCTCATCAAACTTCTCCTGATCCTTACCCGCCATTTCGGGATGAGTAGCTTTGCCGAGGATCATCTGATCAAGGCAGCGGTATTCAAAAATTGTTAGCATCCGCTGCTTCCAGGTGTTGTAATTTTTGCCATTAAATCTCTGACTACCCTCCAACATTAAATTACTTAAACTGGCCATCTTCACGCTTTTCGAGGCACAAAAAATGAGGTACTAAGAGGCTGATGCACGAAACTCAAGGCACGAATTCCAATGCAAAAACAAAGGCAAATACAAGTACATGTTGCAAAAAGTATAGTGTACGGATGGCACAAACTTTGAGGCACGAAAAACGATGCACCCAGAAAATTCGAAGACCAACCTAGTTGAGCTCTCGAAAAACCCACCAAGAATCTACAATCAAAAATAATTTTCGACGTGATCTGAAGAGTGAAAACCCTAGTCGAAATTGCAGGATGCCCTAGCCACCATGAAAGCTTCAGAAAATTTGCAGAAACTTGCTTGAAAACACGGGTTGAGAAGATCTTCGAAAGCTCGGCTGAAGATCACAAAAAAAATGTGCCTAAAAACGCATCTCAGTACCCACGCGGCCACAAGAAATTGTATCTCAGTCGCGTGGGCAGAAAAAAACAAAAAACGCGATCTTTAGGTGCTGAAGAAACATGCGGCTAGAATAAACACGTTCGGAATTGCAGAGGTCTCCAAAAGCCGACGCGAAAAAACATGACCACAGGAGGTCACGAAATCCACCTGAAACACACTGAGATTCAAAAACACGGGCTCACGAACTGGACGCGACAAGAAGTTGCAGACAACGTGCGCCCAGCTCGAAAAAAAACGCGTCCAACAGCTCAAAATCTTCAAGCCTCCTCACGAATTTTTCAGATATATAAAAAAAAAATTCCCACGAAGATTCCAGATCAAAAAACCCTCGAATTTCTGAAAACAAATTTCAAAGTTTGGCTCACAAAAAATCTTCAAAAAATTTTCAAGGAAGATTTTATTAAATTTTTAATTCAAGAACTTGAAAAAATCTTTAAAAAGATTTTTGTGAATTAAAAATTTAATTTTGAGCAATCTGGCTCTGATACCATATTACACAGGTAATTGGTAAAATATTCGATATTATTAACAGGAGCAATGTGCTCAATAAATACTATACAGGATTTACAAAAAGCCAGAAGGATAAGATCGGAGACGATCTTATCTTCAGGAAAAGCAAGAATTAGAAACTTCAGATAAGATCTCGGACAACAAAGACGATCTTATCAGGGTATTTTACAATATTTTACAATATTGAGCATTAATAAATAAACATTATTTTAATAAGCATAGCATGATTAGATCCTTCCATATGAGTCAACAAATGTCTCATATAAACCCTCAGTCTGTTGCTACAAAATATGAATTACAAGTAAAGTGGGCTTCAAACATGCACCACAACATGAAGAAACCCCAATAATGTAGATGCAACTAGCTCTAGTTGGGCAAAGCTGCTCCAGGTACAAAAATGCAACTAAATGATGAAGAAACAATTGAAATAACCCTACCAAAAGTGCTCTGGCTTGTTGGACTGATGTTAGAGCTTTGCCACCCTAGAAATCTAAATTAGAACCTCCAACTCGCCCTTCAAATCAGAAATCTAAATGTTGATGCAAAACTGACATGAACTAGCAATTATCTCCATTGAAGCACGTAGGAACCTCCGTCATGAAGTTCACCCTTGAAGAAGCTAGCATTTCATCCAACTTCTCCTTAATGCAATAGGGTTTTTGTCCTACAGCATATGCTGCTCAAAAGTGCAAACCAAAGTAGTAGAAGAACAATTTCCAATATGATGGTGAAAGTCCATTGAAATGAGACTCGCCAGGACTCGGCGAGTCGCGAGTCGAGTCACCTTGGCCGAGTCCTAGAGGCTCGAACTCGGACTCGGCCGAGTCCTACTGAGTCTTGGCTAGACTCGCCGAGTCTAGCGGACTCACTGGACTCGCCAAGTCTAGGCGAGTCTCGTCAGTAGGACTCGGTAGGTAGGGTTTGAAAAGTGCAAAAACTTACATGAAATTTAAAGTTAAAACTTGTTTTTTTTTTACTTATTGCAAATGCAAAATGATGTACGCCATGAAGGTTTGTATGGTTTTGGAGGTTTTAATTTTGGCTTGGTGGCAGGGGCTTCGCCTCGAGACCCCGCGAGGGGCACTTCCCCTCGACCTCACTAGGGGCGCTACCCCTAAACCCCCACAAGGGGTGCTGCCCCTTGACCCTGTTGGGGGTGCTGCCCCCATACCCCCCAAGAGGCGTTGCCCCTTGACCCCATTGGGAGCAATGCCTCCAGATACCCACAAGGTGCGCTGCCCCTTGACCCCGCTGGGGGCATTGCCCCTTGACCCCACTGGGGGCACTGCCCCCATACCCCCACGAGGGGCGCTGCCCCTTGACCCCACTAGAGGCATTGCGCCTAAACCCCCACAAAGGGCACTGCCCCTCAACCCCATTAGGGAAATCGCTTTGATACTTGAGATTGTGGCTACTGCATCATCCAGGACCTATCTTAGACACATTCGTAGGAAGGATGCAAGCTCCTTTGAGCCATAGACTTCTAGTTATTGTTTTGAATCTTTTGATATTTCATATTTGTTTGGAACATTTGATGTCATGGATTTCATATTCAATGAGTTTTGTATACATTCGAGTCTTTGACTATATATCTAAGTGCTATTTCTTTGAGCAGCTCAACTACAATTTGTGTTTATACTTATATGATCGATGTATACTTGTGTTAGTGACAGGGACCTTGATTGGGTTGACCAGGCAGATTGAGAGGTTGAGGCTATAGCCATGGTAGAGGAGGAGGCTAAAGCACGAGCAAACACATCCACAACTAATGTTGGTGAGTGGTGGCATGGAGTCACAAGCAGAGACTATGGTTGCAGTTGCTACATCATCTAGGACCCACCTTAGATGCCTTCGTAGGAAGGATGTAGACTCCTTTGAGCCATAGACTTGTAGTTATTGTTTTGATATTTCATATTTGTTTGGAACATTTGATGTCATGGATTTCATATTCCATGAGTTTTGTATACATTTGACTATATTTATATATCTAAGTGTGCTATTTCCTTCAGCAGCTAAGCTACAATTTGTGTACTTTATACTTATGTGATCGATGTATACTTGTGTATGTGATCAAATTTGCTTCTATTTAATGATGTTATTGTGTCTTTAAGGTTTATTCAATAAAAGGTGCTTGAAACAAGTTTTAAATCCTTAAAAATCTCTAAATTTCTAGGGTTTTTTCATTTTGCTGAGTCTACGGGCATGAGTCTCGAGTCCCGAGTCGAGTCACCCTAGCTGAGTCCGAGCTGAGTCCGAGTCTTGTTACTATGGGTGAAATGCTCCACAAGATCTTGTATTTATACATGTTTCCTTCCTTCTCTATGCTGGCCGACCTAGGCAGAATTGCTATTAATTTCTTATTTTTTTTCATTCTCAAGGCCAACCCCTTAAGTCTCATAGGTGCCCCACTAATTCTAGCCAACCAAGACTTAAATTTTATTGCCTTCAAGAGGGTCGACTCACCACTTGCTTCCTCTTTGGCCGACCTAGGAAAGGGGATTAAAAGAGGGGACATTATAGAAGACATCAGCAATTTCACATTGCCTACAGCTGCAACACCATCACCATCTCCATCTGATACAGACTCCTTGACTGGCAAAGAATGCAACAAAAGGTGCCACACCCATTTATGTACCTCTGCAGAGGGCACAACAACCACCATTTTGGCTAAAAATTCTGGAATGATGGTTGTCCACAAGCATTCAACACTAATATCCTCAATGCCTTTGGTATCTAGACCAGAATCAAGGAAGAAGACTCGGGACAAATGAGATTTTTATGAAGTCTGTGGTTGGAAACATTACCCCTGAAAAAGGGATCCCTGCCCTTAAAAGAATGATGCTTCCTAGCCATATTCACCAAGGCCAGCATACACAAAAGCAGCAAACAAAACCACCATCAAGCCTTCACCACAGAACCAACGGACCCCATGATAGTGCCAACAAATCAACTTGCAAATGGGAGAGCACAAAAAACAGTCAGACAACTCCACACTTCCCAAACAAGCATGAGAGAAAGAGGCCAAACGTGCCTACCCCATCAAGAAACAAGTAACATGAGCCAGTGGGAAAGGAAAGACAATACCCATCAAATTATGATGGCTGAAATAAATGGAGCTGGTTTCAAAAAATTCAATAACATAAACATGAAAACCAATCATTCTTCCGTTCAAAGGAGGAAGGCTTGAGGTCCACATCATTGTAAAGGTCCCAACTATGGGGGTTTCTTAACCAAAAGATACTTGTCTAATCCTTCACAAGATTCCAAATGGTCACTTACGAGTTACAAGTGCCAAGAAAGGCATTTGACCTATACTAGCATTGTTTAAAAAATCTGTCACTCCATTACTCTCCTGATAGCAGTGAGTGAAAATATCTGCTCAAAACCGCTACACAAATGTTGTGCCTCTTCCAATAAACTCAAAAGTTTCCAGTTTGGGCAAAATCCAATTTACATAAACCATGAATAACATTAGCCAAATCCTCTTCAACAATCAAATTCTTACAACCCAAAACAGACAGCAAAGAAAGATCAGCAAAAACCACTTTCTACTCCACAACATTATTCATCCTCAAGCCAAGAAAAAAGGAACTACCTTTAACAAGATTGCCCAAAGAATCTCTGATCACTGCTCCAGTCCCAGAAAGCCCTAGATTCCCCCTAGAGATCAGAATTCAGCTTTAAGAAACTCCTAAGGGGGAGAGTCCATCTAGCCTTATGACGAGTACACTGATTAACCATAACACCATTAACAAGGGAGGGAGCATAATTCTGTTGGTAAAGTGTTTACTAATGCTTTTGAACTGTCCTCTAAGAAAATAGATTAAAAATATGAAGTGTGCTTTTACCCAGAATGAAATAATAGTTAACAAAACATGCTAACACAGTTCATGAGATTAGGGTTAATTACAAAAAAAATAAAACTTCAAAAAGGATGAATTCCAGAGCTATCATAATAAGCATTTGCAAGAGGCTAAGGTAAACATTGATATACTGCATAAAATGTACTGCTGTTGGTATTGATGGTTAGTCTAACAAGAAGAATTAATTTGACCTCACACGGACAGAATTGATTCATCCATACTTGGATATGCATCGTCATTGTGTGACAAACTTCCTGTGGTAATCAGCTTAAAGGTATCTTATATTGTTAACCTCTGTCACAGCTTAAATTATTTAAGCCTGACATTAGCAAAAGAACAGTGGTTGGTTGCTTTTCTCTACTCCTCTGCGTGATATTCTTTGTATCTAGTTTAAGGTTTTAGCAGTATTTCTCCGAGTTTCCAGGACGCAGGAGTGCAGGAACTGGGACAGAGAATTTTTCCAGAATTTTGGGAACATCAATGAATGGCTATTATAACGAATTAAACAAACTAAAAGAAACTAAAATTTTAAATATTCTACCTTTTAACCTTTTAGGCAGTTTAAGCATTTTTTTAATTTTTTTTAATTTGCAACATTCCCTCTGTTGGAAAATAAGGCTAACATTTTGTAATAAAGTCATCTTAGTGACTTGGTGTAAGTAATTAAATTATTTAGTTAGTTTTATGTTAGTCATTGGAAGTTAGTTTCCCATAGGGTAGTTTGGGGGAAGTTGTAGGGGAATTCAATGTTTTATAAGCATTTACACAACACCTTGCAAGACACTGAATGAGCATTAATATTATGTACATATTTTTTATGTTATCCAGTATGATTTAGTTTTTGTTGTATTCCATGCTTGAAATTTCATCATGGTATCGAAGTCGATGGCTTAAATTTTTCCATAATTTCTTCTGTTTAGGTAATATCCTTCTGAAATCATCAAGGATGCATTTTCCCAAATGCACAGGATGAAAGGGCATTTGAAAGAGTCACAGAGGTCACTGAATTTATCATTGGAAGTGATGTCAATTTAGTTGGTAGGCATAAGCTGTTATTTTCAAGATATTATTAGCTGTGCTGGTGTAGAGGCAACAGCCCGTGGGAAAGGAAGACGTCCAGCGGCAAAAGACTGCGTAGAAGGCCATTTAAATACACACGTAAAATCCTATCTCTGCCTGTTTAATATAAGATCCTGCTTCTTCCAAAATGTCTGCATGATTTACATGGTGTTAATTTCCAAGATTGTATTCCTTTGCCTGCTTAATGAGCAGTTTTTTCAATAGATTCCTTTCAATGGATGGAAACTTTGAATGGATGAAATATCCTTTTGGGAACAGCCCCCATTGCAATCTTTGCATTGGAATGCTGTCAAAGAAAAGGGTCAAAATCTATGTTATATATATATTCTAAAGTTGCTGCTAACAAAATATGGTTCGGTATTTTTTTTTATCACAAGAGAAGCATTTGCTAAGTTTGATTTGATATAAGGGTAATTTCTATATGAAATTTCTTGGAAATACAAGTTAAATATTTTACAATTTGAAAATACAAAAAGCTTTTTTCATCAATAAGTATTAACTATTAAGATTATTGATGTCATTGGAGGGTTTGTAGTATGGTTGGAAAGAAGGAAGGTTAAGCCATTGATGTCATTGGAGGTTACAAGTTCAAAGTTCTTTTAGTTGGAGAAGAAGTTTTATTGTATGGATGCATTTTTGGTCGATCTGGCATCCTATTGCGTTATAAGCTTTACAAATATGTCTAGAAATCTTGTTTGTGTTGATTGGACTTTCGGAGATTGTGGTGCTATCTCTAGCGGGTAAGGACTAACACTGTCAAAGAGGAGATTGGAGGAATTTCATCATCTCAAACTAGCTTCTCACTTATAGATGGTGCTTTATATGAAAAACGTTTTTTTGTTGTCTGCATTCTTTTCTTTAGATGTTGACAGTGTTGAAGAAATTATATATTAAGAAGTCTATTTTATGAAGACAAGAAGAGACCTAGTGTAGATAAAACTCAACATGGATAGTTGCAATAGTTTGGGAGTATGTGGATCTTGGGAATTATACCTTTTTGAGGGTCATGAGACAACTTGATAGGGCATTCTGGATGTAGCTTGGCATTAATTGTTGTAAAATAATTGGGGAGATCTATGATTTGGGAGTTTGGGAAGGTGGTAATCTAGGAGCTTGAGAATTCAGCTCAAGAGCTACACCTTTATGAAGGTTACGAGGCAATTTGATGGATGTTTGGCTCAAAAACTTTTTCAAAGAAAATTTTGAAGAATATGTGGCCATGATTGGTTAGCATGTTCTGTTTTTTGTTGTGTTTTGGAGAAATTTGGTAGCCAGCTAAGACAGTTGACTAGACACAAGTAGTTTAGGGTGTTTTGGATGAAGATTTGGTGGCCAGCTAGGACATCTACCCAGACACAAGTAGTTTGGGGTGTTCTAGATGAGTGAGAAATTTGGTGGAGGTGCTTCTGTAGATTTCCAAATGGGCTGCTGCAATCAATCATGTAATTTTTCTGTTTCTTATTTGTTATATATTTTTTGTAGTGTAACACTGCAAACCTTAAGAGGAGTGTTGGAAAACAAGGTTTATATTTTGTTATAAAGTCACCTTAGTGACTTAGTAATTAAAATATTTAGTTAGTCTTGTTGTAGTTGTTGGGAGTTAGTTTCCCGTCGAGCAATTTGGGGCAAATTGTATAGGAATGCAATGCTTTATAAGCATTTGCACAATGCCTAGTAAGACCTCGAATGAGCATTCATGTTATTTACTTATTTGTTATGTTATCTAGGAAAACAATATGGTTTATTTTTTATTATATTTCATGCCTGTTATTTACCTATTTGTTATGTTATCTAGGAAAGCAATATGGTTTATTTTTTATTATATTTCATGCCTGTAAATTTCATCACCCTCCAAAGTCCCCAAATCCCTAACCCCTAGGGATATTACCCACACTCTCAGGGACATGTCCCCATGGAACACTAGATTTTAGATTTTTTCTCAGTCAGACATGATACGTATTGAACCACTCTAATGTTTTTAATCCTTATATTTCAGGTCTCCAGGGATGCTGATTTGTTACTCTTATTAAAAATATTGGCTGCTTAAAAATACTTCTATATCAAATTTCTGTTTGTTAAAGTTGCATACTTGATTGTGTATTTAAAATTTTAAAGTTCATTTCACTTTCCTGAGATACGTATCCTTTTTTATTCTCTGAGATTCCTTTTCTCATTTTAATGCTAATTTTGCATATTCTAGTCCAAAATGTATGAGGTAGTGGTGCTTAGGTTGCTTTGTCATGGCGCTCTTTCTTTTTCCAAGTCTTAGAAGCCTTTCCTAGTCAAGTTTCATACTATTCACACTGAAATTGGAGGTCTAGATATATGTGGACATTATGCAATTATTGTTTTACATGCTGATTGCTCATATAAATAGCTATTTTCTTTGCCATACTTTACAATTTATATGCTGTACAGTGGGTTAGCTTACCTGCTTATTGTAACTGTCGTGGCATGTTTGGATCATGAATAGTTTCCATCCTGTTTTTCAACTTACGCTCAAATGTTGTTACTATGAAGGAAGTGTGGTCTTCTATTCTGTGACTCTTATATCAACTGTAGAAACAAAACAATATCCTGCTTAGATTATTTTCAATGACCTTTCTGTGATACCTAAAACTAACTGTATCAGTAAAAAGGTTGTTTAGAGTATTTGCTAGCGTAAGATCTTGTTGGGTTTTCCAAATAATTTGTAAACATTAACAAAGAGCTAGATATGTTTAGCTTTTGTAGTTCATAACTGGTGCATTTTATCAGGTTGCAATTTTTAGGGATGCTAATGTGCAACTTTATCAGGATGGCTATCTGCTTAAAAATATTTCTATATTAAATTTATTTTTTCTTTTATAGTGGATAGCCTTACGAAGTTAGGAGAGGTGATAATATTAGGTTGTTCCTGAAATATGGCAGGCCAATGTTAGGGATTATTGCAGACAATTTCTTATTTCAAATGTTTACTTCCATAAAGTCTTAGGTTTTTGGTTCTTTTATAATGTTGAGATTGCTTGTAACTGATACTAGGCATGTTTGTGTTGTGTAGTTTCTTGTAGCACCCGTCTAGTTTAAACATGAGCATTTTTTTTTATACTGGCAAAAAAGGTTTAGAGCGTATATGTTGACAAAAAGCATTGGGTGTAGCAAAAAATGATAAATACAACTCTCGACAACACCATAAGAAACAAGAATAAAGCACTAGTAATTTGAATGTCAATAGCTCTCAGACGACAGCTGATTGCAAAACAACATTGAAAGCATACATTTGTAAGCAAGATAAAGTATTGCAAGTTCCAAACAAGGGGTCACTGACGATGGAGTTAGGTCCATTTATATTGCTGCCTTGGGCAAAACCCCTGTCCACTATCATCCAAATTTCAATGGTGGCTTGAACCTGGGATATTAAACTCTTGGTGTGCTTTTCTATAAGCTTCTCAATCCAACCAACATAAGCACCCCCATATCCAAAGAAGAAAAAACATATTAGCAGCGACAGCTTGAAAACCAACATCAGCCCCAACAACAATAGAGTAAAGAGCACTCAAAACAAAATCTTGCTTCTTAGCAATTCTATTTGCAAAACTCGGTAGACCATCAAGAGCTCTTTATGCAAATGTACCAAGGGACCCCACAACTAGGCTCTACGTGCCGTCAAAAGCAACAACATCAGGTTCGTCAATGATAGGAGTTGTGCCATCTCCTACAAAATCATTATCCAAGATTGCATTCTTATCAATTTTGCATCATTCATAGGTAGGAACAACCTTTCGAAAAGAGCTAATCCCTACTACATGCTTTTGTTGGACAATAGAGAAACTATATACAAAAGGAAGTTAAGTATTGCCCTAAGAACCTTCAAAAGGACATCAACTTTCAATGCAACAAAAGATAAGTCAATTCCATTAAGTACTATTTTATTAATCTTGAAAATATATATATATTGTATCTTATTTTTGTCCATTATAGATTATACACCCTATTAAAATAGTGTATAATTTGTTAGGGTTCCTTATAAGTGGACTTTGGTCCTTTCTTTTATATTAATTATGTTGTAATACCTATTGGTGCATTATTTTATGTTTGCATTTAGTTTATTTATCTTGATGCATATCATGCACCTAGGATAAATAAAAGTTACTTTAGAAAGTATCTATTTGGGTAGGTTGTATTTGCATCATGTGATTTGTGCTTTCTAGTTTTGCAGAGATTTGTTCTACACGTATGTTTCTCTATCCAATCCTACATTGATTGTATATTTATATCTCTTGGTTGTGCATCATCTATGTACCCACCTTTTGCTCTCATATGGGGATCTTATCTCATCTTATTCATTGTACTTCTCTTGTACATTTGCAAGTTCATCTTTAGTCTAATGGAATAGGATTTTGGGAGGTTTTCTAATCAACAAACCTCACATAATAATAGAGCAGTTGTTGATTCTAGTCTTGCTCATCTCTATTGAAGATATAGCCCATCTTTATAAGAATTTAGTATGCTCTTCTCTTGCATCTTTAGATAATACAAAGAATTAGAAAAAAATGAAAGAAAAATCAAGATCTTGGGTTTTCTATTTGTGGCATTGTTTAGAAGACACATCTAGTGAGAGCACATCATTGTATCTAGAGGATCTAAAATTGTTGTTTTTGCAAGGGTTTGAAAGAATGGTTTGTTAGGTATTCATAGATCATTCAACATTTAGAATATTTTGGGTCAAATCCAAACCTACCATTGCATTCAAAAGACCCAAAAACCTTAAGATCATGTACGAATTGGTCAATTTTTGACAACTTTGCTTTGGGCATGATTTATTTTTCCCTTACTATCATCCATACTATCACTAAAGAAATTCTTAGTATATTTGGGAGAATATTCTATTGGCATTAGTGAGTAGGGGTCCCCTACATCAACATATTTGTATGGAAGAATTAAATTCAAAGAAATTAAATTTTAATTTGTAGGTTTTTAAATTAATTTGAAAGTACCCAATAGGGCACTACACTTGCATAGTTCCTTTTGGGCCCCTTACAAGGGTATATACCCTATAGTAGCCTTGTTGGTGGGGAATCCCACTAACAACCACCATCATTGATGACTACCTATTTTGATGAAAAAGGGATCTTAAGTCTAATACATAGATCACTAAGATCAATCTTTTTTCATAGAACATTAGGATGTGAATCGACAAGGAGATTAGATTGACTTCCAACCTTAAAGGTGAGTCAATCAACCTCAAATATGATCCTTTAATGCCTTGGAAATTGATTGAAATTGATTTGATTTTATTGGCCTAATGAAACTATGAGACCTAATCTAAAAATGCAACTTTTTTGTAACAAAGAAACTACAAAAGCAAATTTCAACAGTAGACCTAGAAAAAGCAAAGTTTTGTGCACCTATCATACAAATCTAAGGCAAATTTTGCTGGACAAGGATGCCTATGTCGAGAGAGCTGAAACTGCAATATTCTTTCATAGTCCTTGAGTGTATGATCATAGGCTTCTTCCTTCTGGATCTCATTGCCGGATCTTCGTCAGTTGTTGAGATAATTGAGTTTTTGTATCTTGTCAAGTTGTAGGGTTTCAATTCAACAATGATAAAAAAGTCTTCAATCTTCCTCCAATCTTCTTCAAATCTGGAACTTGCACATTCAAAGAGAGAGGAAGGGTTGTGCCATATAGGGGCTTGCCTCGATCAAACCCCGTGTTGGTGTTTCCATCTCCACAATGGTAAAATTGATAAAAGAGAGCTTATCCTTTTGAGGGACAAAGGCTAAATGATAAACAAATGATGAATCAACAATTGAATGCAACTCACTACTCAAATATGATTTCCTTGAAGGATTGAAGTCATACACATCTCCTCAAAGCTTGATTGCAAATTTGGCTTGACTTGGTTTGAAGACCTACAAGTGTTAGTACTCACAAACAAATGATCACAAAACATAAATCAACTTACATAAAAACATGATGAAGGATTGACATGATGCTTGACTAAAAATAATGTTGCAATAATGTTGATAATTCTGCTCTTGATTATCTTTGATTGATTTTAGGATCTTCAATTTGCTCCAAAATTCCTCTTAGAATTGAAATGGTGAAATACTATGTATTTATATGCAATTCTTCTAATTTCCCACAAATTAAATCTAGATAGTCAACATTTAGGATTTGAAATTCAAATAATAAATCACCAACTACAACACATTTAAATTTGGGGCCAAATTAAGAGGACAAGGGTGCCCTAGGCGCCCTTGTCTAAACCCACCTTTTTAGGATCTAACAAGCCAGGGGCAAAATATTAAATACCTAATTTGATTTTTCACATTGGGTTTTTCAATAAATGTTTAAAATGGGCCATGGAATGCATAATTTAGGAAATTAGGTGCATAATTAGGTCCAAGCACATAGGAGGGAGCAAAATCTAGTGTGAAATTGTCAAGGGTGACAATTTACAATGCTACGTTTAGCCCCCACTTTAGTGAGAGTATGAACTTACGCTCAAACTCACACTAAAGTAAGAATATGTCGAGAGGGGTTCAATTATCCAAATATTGAAGAGATAGGATGGCAATGAATCTAGGGGGTGTGGCAACCCTTAGGATTCAAGATCTTTTGGCAAACCACACGAGGACAAAACAACACACACGTGAAGTGAAATGCAAAATGACAAACGCGATATGCAGATTTTTTATGACGGTTATTCCTTTGATAATATTTCAATTTGCACAACCCTTCTACAATTTGAAAAAAATCATATCTTTCTTACCTTTGTTACTGTTCACTTCTCTCTATGTTTGAACATGGGTGGTGACTGTGTGAGAAATAAACTAGGCTCCTGCGAGAAATTTCGCTGCGATGCTCTTGTTTGGCACATTTGCGTGGAAGGTGGTATAGCCCCTCTAATGGAGTGTTTAAAAGCCCATGATGAGAAACTTTCAGCTCAGTTTGCTAACAATTGGTGCGACAAAAGGGTTACTATGGAAGGTATTTCTTTTTAGGTTAATGAAGATGCTATTGCCAAAGCCACAGGGTTTTCCTGTTCTAGGCCGAAGCTTAAAAAACACACTAAGGTGCAAGACATGGATAGTTTGTAGACCTTCAAGGAGAATGAACAACCCACTAAACTCCATGTGGATTTCGATCGGAGCAAATTTCTTGCACCATGGGATCAACTTTTCCTTGTTCTAATGAAATATATCACCTTAGAAGGTCGTTTTAAAGTGTTTTATTTCTATCATTTCTCATTGTTGAATCATCTCCGCCATAAGTTGCTTATTAGTTTCCTAGAATTTTTGCTTTCGTCCCTTGAAAACTCTATCAAGGAAACCATGGAACTCGTAGCTAAGAATCCTGATAAACCCCCCCTTTACCCCTCCACCAAGGGCTTATCCTTCACCTTTACCATTTTCACCTAGCCCTTTGCCCTTCAAAACCCATATCCGCTATCAGAGTTGAGGAACCTTGAGGCTTCTGATCCTTCCCCTTCAAAACCCTCCCTAGTTGTCTATGTGGGCTCCAAGAGGAAGCTCCCTCCCACTACCAACCAACCACTTGAAGATACTAATCCCAAGCCTCCTGCTAAAAAGAAGAAGGGTAGTGCTCAGTTGGCTCAATCCAAGGCTGTTGTTGGGCTCTGTGAACTAAAGAACACCCCTACGAAGAAAGGGGGAAAATGCTTGCCAAAACCAAAGTTGAACAAAAGAAGCAGAAAAGGGGCATAACCTTCTATGTCGAGGAACCACCCACAAAAAATGATGAGGATGACATTGGGTCCAAAGATTATGAGGAAATTGTGGTGGCTGCAAGCGTTGACATGGGGGTGGAACAGGCTAGTGTTTGGAGGTCCAACAGGTTGGCTAAACATAAGCCAAAGGTCCTGGTGGATGGCATCTCTAGCAGCTCGAAGCACGGCAACAGTCAAGACGACAAGAAGCATGACATGGTCGAGAAAACAAAGGAGTATACAGAAGGACCCAGTCATTTCCTGGAGCTAAACTAGATGATTCTAGAGGAGTCCACACCGGACTCCTCCAATCATCAAGCTTAGGCTGAAGAGACTAACAAGTCAAATGATGCGAAGGAAGAAAACTCCAATGGCTTGCTTGCTTGTGTTTGCACCCTAAAAAGAAAGCTTAACAGACAAACCCGCTTTACCATCAAGGTCATTCATCACTTGACTATCACTCTATCGGTGGTGCTGAAGGGTGAAGTTAACAAGAAGGCTACTGATTCTGACCCCAACAATTGGTTGGTGAAGATGTGTTTAAATTCCTCATGGAGGAATGGGAGGGTATTGCTAAGTGATGGGGGGTTTCTGTTTGTTTTTTGGTGGGTTGTCATTTTGTTGTCGCTGTGTCTGATCTATATGTTGTTACTAGATTTTTTTTTGTTTTGATTTGATGAACTCTGGCCCTTTGGGCTCCTCATGTTAAGGGTATTGCACCTTGTAAATGCAGTTTATTTTATCAAAAACATGACAAACACAAAGCGTACACAATGAAGACACATAACATAATATAATGAACACAAACATGATGCCAACATGATGCAAACACATAACATATAGTAATCACAAAACAAAAACACACGATTAATACTAAGAGGATTGAAGTCAACAAAACAAAGAGACCTCAATCTTAAATTTGTCTCAAGTACCAAACGTCACCCATCGAATGTGTTATCCAAACAAAATGATGCCCTCATAAGGATGTTAAATCACTCATGAGCTACATAGATCTATTGGCTAGCAAGTTGTGTTATGCTAAGTATCCATGTAATATGATGGGTTTCAGAAGGCTAGCAAGCTACATTATGCTAGGTATCTCATGAAACAAATGGCTCCACTAAAAACCAAGTTGTGTTATGCTAGGTAGTCATGTTAAAAATGCTCTAAACTCATAGACCAAGAAACTCCATTATGCTAGGACTATGCAAACCATGCTTTAGGGAGTGCACAAAAATCACCTCAGGGGGTGCACAAAGCTTAACATCACAAGGGATGAATAAATGCTTAACATCATAGGGGATGAATTGATAACCTCACCTCAAGGGGTGTTATAACAATACCACCTCCAAAGGGGCATGTCAATAAGTCAAATATCACTAGATGTTTATGAAATGGCTAGGGGATATGCCCCCCTTAAAATGTCAACATACTTGTTATGTTGGGATTTAAGGAAGAAAAGGGGAAGAGGGGATCCTCAAGGAGAATGCACATCTCCAAAACCAGTTATCCTTACCCCCAAGTGTAGAGACAAGGAAAACCACACAATAGATTACCATGTTGCCTTGAAAAATATGGTTGCACTTAAGATTGTACCACCATGACGACAATGAGCAAACACATAAAGCTACAAATGCCACATAGCAAGGAGCAACACCATAGAATAAAGATCATTATTGCTTAGAAGGACTAGGTGCATCGACACATGGGAGAGCACCAAAATCACTAAGTTGTATTTTATTACTTAAGGCTTGACATTCATTGGTATAATGACCATGCACTCGATGATATGCACAAAATGAGTTATTGTAATAATTTTTTTTTTCGTGTTTTTAGAGGAAGAGTAATCAAGTGGGCTTTGAGAAGCCTCGACAAAATATGCTCTTGCTTAGTAGTAGGAGACATTCCTTTCTCCTATGAAGAAAAGGTTGATCGCTTACCACACGATGTTATAAATAAAATAGATGATAAAGCATTAGACGAAGATGGGGATGAAGGTTGGAAACCTAGACCCTATTTAGAAAAGCATGGTATAGATTTCACTTGATCCTTATCATTTTGTTTCGTGTTTTTGTTATCCATTTTTAGAAATAATTTTGTATCCAAGCCCATAACATCCTTCCAACTCAGATGAAAAAATTGTATCTACATGCTCATGATAAGAATTAGTTATTTTGTGAGCACACAAATCCTTTTTAAGTTTTTTAAAGTTAGGCATCTTCCACTCATGAGGAATGAAATTTGAAGAGGTCTCTAAATCTGTTGATGTAGAACATGATAAAAAATAACTCTTTAGGTTTAGGCTATGATATTTTGTACTCTCCCATAAAGGAGGGTGTAAAATCTAATGAAGCCCAATCATCCCCAAAACATGTGTTTGAAGATGAAACAATATTATGATCATCATTTGACTCTTTGGACTTTTGTGGCGAGACTTTAGACTCCCCTTTCAAACAATGTGTAAAATCTAATGGCCCCCAATCATTGTCTAAGAGTATTTTTATAGGTGAAATATAATCACAATTATATTCAATATGTATAGGCTCTACCTTTGAAGTTGGAATCAAAGTATTAAGAGAGTTGGAAGTGTTATGATCGTCTTGGACTTGTGGATTATAGCTTTGTTCATCCTCTTTAATTGTGCATATCTTGTTATTATATTTATACTTCATTTCACGGTGAAGAGTAGACAAGACTTCCTTCATGACATGAACCCATGGTCTACCTAAGAGAATATTGTATGAAAGAGGTCCCAACATGATATGGATAGGGGTAGAAAAAACAAGGGGCCCTACCTTAATGGGTAGTGTGATCACCCCTAATGGTTGCTTATTAACATTATCAAAGCCACAAATATTAACATCATTAGGTTCTATAAGATTCTTGTCCACATCCATTTTATCTAGAAGATCAATGCTACAAATGTTAAGGCCTGATCCATTGTCTATGAGGGTACACCTAACTCCAGTTTTATTAATGACCACCTTTATCATTAAAGCTTCATGTTTATTTCAGATATTAAGTGAGGGTAATTCATGTTGAGGGAATGTAATACCCAACTTTGTCACTTGCATACAATCAAACAAGGTAGCTACATCATTTGTTTTAACAAAAGTTGAGACATCAATCTTCTACAGAGCCTCTTGGAGAATCCTGTGGTATGTAGGTGATGTTTGAATCAAGTCCCAAAGGGAAATTTTCGCTGGAGTATTATGAAGTTGCTCAAAAAGATCATATTGTTTACCACTACACTAAGGAATATTATGTGGGGATGGGAGATATGATTGAGGTTATGGAATGGGTATTGGTGTTTATTTTGCTTGCTTATTATTTCTAGTGTTATATGTGTGAGAAAATATGTGATAACTTGGTTGCTGCAACACATGATTACCAGTGAGTTGTTTTGCAAAGTTTAGGATATGGCTAGGAGGTTTAGAAGGTCCTATAATGAGAGGTGATTTAGGAGGTCCAATAATTAGAGGAGTCCTAGGAGGTCTAATAATTAAAGGAGATCCAAATGTCAATTGTGCATTCATAACCTCAATTAAGTTAATTACTTTTTGATGATGTTGACATATGGTTGTCATTGATGTCAAAAGGAGATTAGAGATGAGTTGGACTTGATTATGAAAGGAGATTGTTGGCATAATGGTATCATTGATGTCAAAAGAAGATTTGAGCAATATCATACAGAAAAGGTGTAAAAGACTTAGTCAAATTTGTGCTAAGTTAACAGGTTTCGGAGTTCAGGCTTATCGCTCATCAAATACCTTGAAAAATACTTAGAAGCTTTGAAGGTAATCGAGCATCGACCATCAGGTTTATTGCTTACCAAATGCATTTAGATTGAAAGGTTGTTGACAATTTGGTGTAGGAGCACCCATGAGATTTTGGTTTTGTCATTGTTTTTGTTTTGTGTCTCTTATGTGATAAGGTCCTTTTGGATCATCTTCATGTTTGTAAGGGTCTAGATGAGGTCTTAGGAGGATAGGTGTGGTCAAGTTGTCAAAAATGTAAAAATTGCTATATATGGTAAAAGTTGTCAATATTGTTAAAAAAGTTGCAAACTATGGAATTTGAAGAGTCACATGATGTAAATGAAGAAATAAGACGATTGAAAGTTGAAATTCAATTAGAAACTGTTGGGACATGTTGAAATATCCTTGTGGAGGTCGAAACCAAGGTTGGAGATTACAATTATGAAGCTTAAGCAATAAAATTCCTTTATTTTCTGCAAATTTGAAGGTTGCAACATCGTTCTTTGATGTGGTACGATATTGTACAAAATTTTCATGATTTTCACATGATTTGGTGTGATAGAGGATTGAGTTATCTTTCATTTGCAATTGGTTTGGTTGATTTTTGTTTTATGTAAGTTATGATCAAATTGGTGACTGCCACTTCTAGATTTTTTTCTGTAACTGACCTTTTGTAGCACATGGTACAAATTTGATATTCCATATCTTCATCTTAGAACAATTTGGTTGAAATAAATGTGAATCTACTTTCTAATGCACTTTGTCTCATCAATTTTTTTTGAGTTTGGACATAGATATTGCAAGTTTGGAAAAAATAATTCAAAATTGTCATAAACCCTAAGCAGGGTAACTAGTGACTTTCAAAATATGATTTGTCATGGTTTCCACAGTGGATAATTCTAATTTTTTGTGTGGGAGTCTGAAATGTTGTATATTACTATGCTCCAAAGTTTCAAGGCTCCATATTGAGGTTTACATATGTTTTGATGATGCCCTAGGTCTGATTTTTCATGTTTTAGGCTTAATTGGTAGGAGGACAATCCATTTTTTAAGGATTATGTATAAAGTAACCTACCTTGATTTTGAGATATGTTGTATATAGCCCAAATGGGTGTATATAACTATCTTTAAATTTTGGAGATCATGTCTGCAATGAAAGTTATGGCCAAAAAACTCAATTTGTTGCCCCCATGTTTTAGGCTTTAAAGATTGAAAGCTTGTGAGGAAAAACCCATCAAATTATGTTCTATGATTGCAAAGTTTGTTTGATTTAGGTTGTGTTGAAGTTATCCACCCTACTCTGCATTAGATTGGTATCACAGCTCGAAGATCTGGGTAAGATAATGTTTTGGAGTTTATGTGTTGTCTTTTTGCAGGTTGAAGCAAGAACCTGGATGCCAAAAGACTAGGTAGTGAAGAAAGGAAGAAACCTAGGTGAGGTATCACAAAGACAAGAAGAAGCAAGTTGAAAGAGACTTGCTTGAGAAAGAAGAATGGATGTGTTGAGGAGAATAGTTCGTAGAGACTTGTAGAGTAAGAAGGTCACAAGAAAGAAACAAGAGAAAAGAAAAGAGAAAAGTGAGATGAAGAAGAAAAATGAAGGAAGAACAGATAAATGTTGAGAAAGAGATCATAGACTTGAGACAAGCCTTGGAGAAAATGAAAGAAATTCAAGAAAAGATGCAAGAGAGAATGGAACTTGAAATGCAACAGCTTCTTGAGTGAGCAAAACAAGCAAGTGGTTGGCGTTTTCCAATACGGAAGAAGATTAAATGGCCTATCAAGAAGATTATTTTGAAGAGAACAATACAAGAAAGGATACCAGAACCGGACATTGAAAAATCTTTGTTGATGAAGGAAGAGCAAAAACCAATAAAAGAGGAAGATGTAGGTAATACTATGGTAAGCAAACCTAGGATTGTTTTAACATCAACAAGCATTAAAGAGTTGCCTTGGGAAGTTCAGGATGTATTGAAGGATCATGTAGACATAGTGGTTGATAAAGTTTTTGAATTTTTGCTTCCAAGGAAAGGTATTGGTCACTATTTAGCTTTTGTTCTATGGGCTAGTCTATCATACATAACAACCTATGACAAACAAAATGAAGAATGTGTTGTGTCTAAAGAAGGAGATGGTGCCAATAAAAATGATGCACTTGTTTGGAAGGTTGTAAATGAAAGATATTTTGATGCTAAAAGAAAGAGGATTGTTGGGAAAGAGATTGTAGAGTTGAGGAAGCAATGTTTGAAGGGAAAACAAGGTATGGAGCAGCATAATGACCAAATCGAGTTGCAGATGGAAGATGGACGGTTAGCAAGCATCTACTACAAGTGGAGCAACAAAAGAGAGTTGTGGATGTCAGTGACTATAATGTTGCAGGTACCAAGTTTAGTTGTGATTCATTTCTTTTAGAAGAGGACAGTAACATTGAACAAGAATCCATACTTGTTGACATGATGGTTAGAGACAAAGGGAGCAACCAAAGTACTTTTGATGAGATTGCAAACTTAGTAGACAAGAAACCTAAGGTGAAAATGAAACAAGTCATTTAAGGGGAACAAGGCACCATTGAGGTGCATGACATCCATCAGGGACGAAAGGATCAATTACAAGGTAGAGGTGTAGATGGAGGGCAGGTTTATTTTGACAAGTTCACATACCTTTGCCAAGTGTTTAAGAAACCTACAGTGAAGATAAAGAAAACATGGAGCTATTCCAAAGAAAATGTGCAGGGATTTAAAAAAATCAGACAAGAGTTTTCAAGCATGATTCTCAATTTGCTACATTCTATTCAAGCGAATCTTTTCTTTGCCTGAGAGTATGGTGTAGGAGCACCCATGGAATTTTGGTTTTGTCATTGTTTTGGTTTTGTGTCTCTCTTATGTAGTAAGGTCCTTTTGGATCATCTTCATGTTTTTAAGGGTCTAGATGAGGTCTTAGGAGGATAGGTGTGGTCAAGTTATCAAAAATGATGCAAAAGTTGCTATATGCGGTAAAAGTTGTCAATATTGTCAAAAAAGTTGCAAATTGTGGAATTTGAAGAGTCACGTGATGTAAATGAAGAAATAATATGGTTTAAGGTTGAAAGCTAGTTATAAACTATTGGGACATGTTGAAATAGCCTTAGGGAGGGTGAAAACAAGGTTGGAGATTACAATTATGAAGTTTAAGCAATAAAATTCCTTTGTTTTCTGCAAATATGAAGATTGCAACACTGTTCTTTGATGTGGTATGGTATTGTATGTAATTTTCATGATTTTCAAATGATTGGGTGTGATAGAGGATTGAGTTAAATTTAATTTTCAATTTTTTTGGTTGATTTTTGTCAAGTTTTATGTAAGTTATGATCAAATTGGTGACTACCACTTCCAGATTTTTTTTTGTAACCGACCTGTTGCAGCATGTGGTATGAATTTAATATTCCATATCTTTATCTTAGACCAATTTAGATTGAAATATATGTGAATCTAATTTCTAATGCACTTTGTCTCATCGATTCTTTTGAGTTTGGAGAGAGATATTGAAATTTTGGAAAAAATAGTTCAAAACTATCATAAACCCTAGGTAGGGTAACTAGTGACTTTTAAAATATGATTTCTCATGGTTTCCACAGTAGAAAATTCTAATTTTCTGTGTGGGAGTTTGAAATTTTGTATATTACCATTCTCCAAAGTTTTAGGGTTCCATATTGAGGTTTGCACGTGTTTTGATCATGCCCTAGGTCTGATTTTTCATGTTTTAAGCTTAATTGGTAGGAGGACAGTCCATTTTTGAAGGATTCTGTACAAAGTAACCTACCCTAATTTTGAGCTATATTGTATAAATTCCAAATGGGTGTCTAGAACTATCTTTACATTTTGGATATCATGTTTGCACTGAAATTTATGGCCAAAAAACTCAATTTGTTGCCCCCATGTTTTAAGCTTTAAAGATTGAAGGCTTGTGAGGAAAAACCCACCAAATTATGTTCTAGGATTGAAAAATTTGTTTGATTTAGGTTGTGATGAAGTTATCCACTCTTCTTTTCAATCACAATTGAACTTTGATGCTCATGGAAACCTTTACTTGTGAAGTCTGTGGTATCAGGTATTGAGAAACCCCAAACCCCAACCTGTGAAAGAATTTTGCTCTTTGCTACTCGATGTTATGTTTGTCGATTTGGAATGAAGGACAAGGGATCTACGATCCACGAAACCTGATAGGAAAGAAAACTTCATGGATTTCTTACTCCTAAGGAATTCACAAAAAATGGTAATTTCGGGTAATCCACATGTGCATGGAATTAGCGAAGATGGTGATTTCAGGTAATCTGTGTAGTCATGGAATCCCTAAGAATAGTGATTTCGAAGAATATGCACTCTCTTGGATTTCGCGAAAGGGAAAAATTTATGATGATGAAAGAAGGGCAAGGCTTCAAAAAATCTAGACTGGCTTGGAAATTGTGATAGTGGTGTATAAGGATGATCAAATAAGAGGTTGACACATGGCACATTATTATTAGTTGATTTCACATCTTCATTGTGAATCAACAATATTTTTGGTCAACGATTGTAAAGTTTTTAAAAAGGTGATTGAATCCCTAAATCCTACAGTGGAGATTAAAAGCAAATTTTAATCGAACGATGGCAATTTTAAATGAAAAAGCAAGGGTTTGAAGGCACGAATACATAAGTCAAGGGCACGATTTCATGGTGTGTATGCACAGGTGAATGGTGTGATTTCTTATGTCAATGAACATGATTGTGAATTTGATCGATTCAATAGTGGAATGAAAGGATATTTTTGCACATATTACCAGGTAACCGTTCAACAAATATTTCTTTGCTTATTGGTTAAAATGGTGGTACTAAGGCAAGAAAAATCACATATATTGTATATGAATCCATTACATAGAAAAATCATTAAATGGTATGAAAACCCTAGGTTCATTTTTATTAAAAATGGGATGTTCGTTGAATTTGGACAAGGGTTTTTGAATGATTGGTGTAGTTTAACGATGAAGGTAGAGAATGATATAAAAACAACAGACCAAAAATAAAAAATAGTTGGTTTTTTGAAAAGAGGGTTACAAGGTTAGAGAGTGAAGTTTGTAAGTGAGTTACTGAGTCAATTTGATAGAGTGTTGAATGAACATTTGAAGTTGATCACAGTTGAAGGAGAGGAGCAGAGAGAGTAGAAATTATTTTTTGAATGTATTGATGCATTATCAGGTTATACAAAACTAATTTTATGCATATATGGGATTTTAATATTGTAAAGGTTGCTGCCTCATTTGTACTGAGTTGGTGCTCAAAGTAGGGGATTGGTGTCTCTTTAGGGTTGGTGCCCTTAAAAATTTTAATAGAAGATTTATTTGTGACGCTAGATTTGAGCAGTAGACTCAAGTAGCTCTTGTCACCGTGGTTTTTCCCATCTTGGTTTTTCCACGTATATCTGGTGTTATGTGTTGATCTTGTATGTGCTTGTGTTTTTCATATCTTTTCATGTTTTAATCTGCACATCTAGGTTTGAGTATTTTGTTTGCACTAAGGTTAAGAAGGCTAAATTTTTTAGTATTTACTGATTCACCCCCCTCTCAATAGATTGTTGTGTTCTAATAGATGATCTTCTATCGATGGGGGATCTAATGAAAATTCGGCATCTTCATCTATGCAATCCATCTTACTATCTTTTGAAAGAGATGTATGAATGATTTTATTCTCTTGTGCCATAATATCTTCCTAAGTAGGAGAGGTATTGGGAGAGAAACAAACAAGATTCTTGTGACACTTAATGATTGGATCCTCTAGCACCAAGATACCTTTTTCATAAGTAGGTGAGATATGGGAAGAAGAACAAATGTGATTTCCATGAGTATCAATGATTGCACCCTCTTTCACCAAAACACTCTCACAAGTAGAGGAGATGTTGAGAAAAGAATGAAGATTAGGTAAAGTGATGTTAATAAATGTGTCAATGATATTATTTTGTTCCATCACAATGTTCCCATAGTAGAACCTTTAGTGGATTGTCTAGGTGAGATGAAGTCCTCAAGGGCATCATCTAATATATCAAAGTCATCACAATTAAATGGCTTAGTAGGTATATAATGCACTTGTAGAAAGAGATTTGATATGATTAGATTGCTATACTTTTTCTAAGATTAATCATTAATTTCTGATTTCAAATTATGTTTTTGCTTGTTAATACAAATTATAATAAAAAATAGACCTACAGACCTGTTGTAGATACAGATCTGGAAATCAGAGTCCAAATTTGTAGGACAATAGATATCAGTCTGCACCTAAATTTTGAGACAATTTTAGTTGGAGAAGGGTGCCTAGGGTGCCCTATTCTGGCATGAAATTTGTCTAAAATTTTAGGTTTTGAGGCACCAGGGATAGGTAATGGATGTTTGACAGTGTTTTGGTTCAGATCTGAAACTAAATTTGTTGTTGTTTTGGAGAATTTTGAAATTGTAATGTAGTGTAACAAACTAGGGTTTTCAAATTTTGCAAAAATGAAAGCTAATTTAACCCAATTATGCAATGCTCCAAAAAATTCATGCAATTCTCCTACAAATTTGATAATTTTTAGTACTAAAATGAAACATTTTTTCAAAAATTTGTACCAAATCAAGTAAAATGACACTTTTTCTTTCAAATGCAAAAACACTTTTTGCAAAAAAAAGCCTATGATTTCTAAAGTTTTAACAATTTGTTCACTATTTCGGGTCTGAAAAATGCTAAAAATCAGAATATATTATTAATGTTCAAAATGTATAGTTCACCAAAAAAAATTGATGAAAAAGGGATCCTAGGTCTAATGCATATATCGCTAACATCAATACTTTTTCATAGAACATTAAGATGCAAATCGACAAGGATATTAGATTAATTTCCAACATTAAAGGTGAGTCAATCGGCCTCAAAATTGATCCTTTAATGCCTTGTAAATTGACTGAAAATTAATTGATTATATTGACCTAATGAAACTATGAGACCTAATCTAAAAATGCAACTTTTTTGTAACAAATAAATTGTAAAATCAAATTTCAACAACAGATCTAGAAAGAGCAAAGTCTTGTGCACCTATCATACAAATTTGAGGCAATTTATTTTGGAAAGAGTGCCTAAGGAACCTCTGTCCAAAGAGCTGAAACTAGAATCTTCTTTCACATTCCTCATGTGTCTGATCAAAGACTTCTTCCTTTCGGATCTCACTGTCAGATCTCCATCGATTATTGAGATAATTGAGTTTTTCATATCTTGTCAAGTTGTAAGGTTTCAATGCAACAATGATAAAAAGGTCTTCAATCTTCCTCCGATCTTCTTCAAGTTTGGAACTTGCACATTCAAAGAGAGAGGAAGGGTTGTGCCATATATGGGCTTGCCTCGATCAAATCTTGTGTTGGTGTTTCGATCTCCATAATGGAAAATTTGATAAAAGAGAGCTTATTCTTTTAAGGGATAGAGGCTAAATGATGAATCAATGATTGGATGCAACTCACCACTCAAATCTAATTTCCTTGAAGAACTGAATTCATGCACATCTTCTCAAGGCTTGATTGCAAATTTAGCTTGACTTGATTTGAAAACCTACAAGTGTTAGTACTCACAAACAAATGATCACAAAACATGAATCAACTTACAAAAAAACATGATGAAGGATTGACATGATGCTTGACTGAAAATAATGCCACAATAATGTTGATAAATCTTCTCTTGATTATCCTTGATTGATTTTAGGATCTTCAATTTGCTCCAAAATTCCTCTTAGGATTGACATGGTAAAAATACTATGTATTTATATGCAATTCTTCTAGTTTCTCGCAAATTAAATCCTAATAACTGAAATTTAAGATTTAAAATTCAAATAATAAATCACCAACTATGAAACATTTAAATTTGAGGCCAAATTAAGAAGACAAGGGCACCTAGGGTGCCCTTGTCCAGACCCACCTTTTCGGGATCTGACAAGCCATGGGCAAAATATTAAATGCCTAATTTGGTTTTTCACTTTGGGTTTTTCAATAAATGTTTAAAATGGGAAAGGTAATTCATAATTTAGGAAATTAGGTGCATAATTAGGTCCAAGCACATAGGGGGGTAGCAAAATATAGTGTGAAATTGTCAAGGGTGACAATTTACGAGGCTGCCTACCAAATAGCATACCTTCCATAACTTGCATGGGAAAAAAATGTTGCAGCACCACCCCAATAATAGTTCACAAAAAACCCTCACCCCTTTAGATCAAAATTACTCTTCATGCTTATAAGTGGTTTAACATGAATAAGATTATGGTTTTCAAACTCTTGATAGGTGTTTTCAATCAAACAAGAAAATTTTAAGCACCTTAAAGATAGTTTTTCAAATTGACCAAATATTTCATCCATTTGATTATATGCTATATGTGGATGTTAACATGACATTAGAAACTCCTTCCTCTAAACTTCCCTCCTCTCTATTGGTAGTTTGATTTTCCAACTCAAATTTTGTAGGTTCCATTATCAATCAATTTGGCTCTAATTGCAAGTGATCTTTTTTATTTAGGCTATTTTTTTGAGGGATACAATGGTGTTGATAGTTCATGATTTTGGTGTCTAGTTTTTTAAAAAATGCTATTTCTTAGAGGTTTTGCTAGCTTGTTATTGTTTTTGGAACTTCTAAGACTTTGTTTGGGCTCATACGAGCTCATTTTCTAGCCCTATTTTTTGAAAGTGTATTATTTTTCATGTACTTCATGGTAGTATCCTTGGTTTATTCTTGTTTTGCATCAAAAATATAGTTTTAGTACTTTGGCCTCTTGAGGCATCTACATCCAGGAAGATCAAGTCCACACTAAGGTAATCTCTTGATTGCGTATTTCTAGGGGGGTTGCTATTGTGGTTGTATTTAATTTTGGATAGAGTATCTTGAATGGTCTATTGAGTTATTAATTTGAGGAGATAATCATGGGTATTTTAGATGTTCATCCTTTGGTTATTATATTAAATAGATGGAATTGTCTTGGAAAGATGAAATTTTGAAGCATTTAATGTGGCTTCATCTTTTTCCCTATCTCTATAGACTTTTTCTTTTGAACCAATTTTTTTGGCAGAACATATGGGATGACAAAAATAATTCTAATAGGGTTGATTTTTTGTTATGTTGATATTAACATCATGATGGCCACCTTGCACATTGAGTTCCCTCATGTTCTTTGGACCAAAATTTAAGACATATTAAGATCTAGATGAACCTCCATTCTTAGAAAAATCTACTAGGGATTGTCTTGTATCCCTTCATAAGTTTCAACCATATGCAAATTTAGAGGGTTCATCTGTATCTTCAAGTCTACATTTTGAGGCTAAGGGTTCTTCTCTTCTAGGTAGATTCCATTATTGTTTATATCTAGGGTGTTGGTGTGGACATTATAATGTTGGATGAGCAATATAGCTCAATTACATGTACTAAGAGTCCACCATCATCACTTGTTGCTTATATAGAGTTTAGAGTTGCTTCTTCAAGGGCTTCTACCAATTCTTTGTAACAATAAATACATTGGAGTGTGTACTTGGTGGATTTGGGACTCGATTTTCTAATGCCTTATTTTTCTTGAGTCCCAATCTCTTTGAGCACTTAAGATTCATCTTGCACTCAATTAATAATTGATATAATAAATTTTTGTATGGATCTTTATTTGTGTTTTTTTCCTCAATGTTGTCCCCCATGTACCTTGGTGCTAAGTGTTGTAGGAACATCCAAATTATCCTAAGTGTGGGGTCTATTTGAGTCTTTTCTTTAAGTTTTTTAAAGTTATTATAGTTTCAAACTTTCAAGGTTGTCCATCTTGGTATACCATCCCATCCATCTTTTCCTTTTTCCTCTATTCTTATTGGGTTTTTTCCTCTATTTTTCTGGAGTCCCAATCTCTTTGAGCACTTAAGATTCATCTTGCACTCAATTAATAATTGATAAAATAAATTTTTGTATGGATCTTTATTTGTGTTTTTTGCCTCAATGTTGTCCCCCATGTACCTTGGTGCTAAGTGTTGTAGGAACATCCAAATTATCCTAAGTGTGGGGTCTATTTGAGTCTTTTCTTTAAGTTTTTTAAAGTTATTATAGTTTCAAACTTTCAAGGTTGTCCATCTTGGTATACCATCCCATCCATCTTTTCCTTTTTCCTCTATTCTTATTGGTTTTTTGGGCTTCCCCTTCTCAACATACATTTTCCATCACTCTTGACCTCCCAATCCTTTGCAATTGATATTTTTCCTAAGTCTAGGGTTCAAATTTGAAATAGTCCCTTACCTAAGTATCTTATTTGGACCTTCCCTAATTCTTGACTCTCGACTCATCTTTTTCACTAATTATTCTTTCAGAGTTAGAGTTATGAGCTTCCTTCTACTAGTGTTTCATTTCCATGTCATCCCTAACATCTTGATTCATTGCCCTCTGAAAGTTTCCTAGTCTATTTTTTGTACTTTTGAACTTTCCCTTCCTATCATGTTTTCTCCATTGATTCCTTTGTATATCCTTTCAAAGTCAAGATTTCACCTTTTCTATCACTTTTGTACCTATCATGGGGTATGCCCTACTCTGAATCCCCAATACTCGATAACTCTCACCTTTTTGAAGTTTCTCGTTTGAACTTCCCCCACTCCATATACCTTAATGGTGTGAGTTCCTCGTCACCCTCGATTCTCAACACAATGACCAAAGGTCTAAAGTATGAGTTCCCCTCAACCTTCTATTGGTGTAAATAGGTATTTTTCCTAACTAGTTATTAGTGGGGTCCTATTTACATGTTAAGTCCACTTAGGTCCTAGACATATTTAAGTTGTTTAGATAAGATTTTATCTTTTTATATTTATTAAATATTAGAGTCCTGGGTCATTTAATGATGGCTCATGTCATTTAATAATGACATCAATCATTTAATGTTTTGGTATTTGGTACTTCATCACACCTTGTCTATATAAGAAAGGTTATTGTAAACTCTTATATTATACCTCATCATCATATTTGATAGATCTTAATATCAAGAAAACTCATTTCTTGCATACTCTCTTGTAGAAGGTTTTCATTGTTTTTGTAGGTAGTCCTGGGATAGAGCTGATTTTTAGCTCCTACATAATATCAGACCCTGACTTTGCAAATTGCTTCTCAAATTTGAGGGTGGAAATATTTCTAGTGAGATATCTTGGTGAATTTTAGTAAGGTTGAGTATGCTCTTCCCTTGCACCCTATGGAGATATGAGGAATCAAAAAAAGCTTGAAAAAAAAACTAGATTTGGGGTGTCTTTTTTTGTGGCTTTGTATTGCAGGTTCATTTTAGAGTATTTTGGGGTCAAAAAAACCCTTCCATTGAATTTATAAGGCCCAAAAACATACATTTTCATATAATATACTTCCTATTTTGATAAAAAAATGTTGTTGGCAATTTTTTAAATTTTTGGGGCTACTAACTTAAATTTGATGGCCAAATGACTGTCACAGAGGACTATGCTGAATTTGACAATTAAAGGACTGTCATACTAGTGCTCAGCCCAATCCACTAGCTTCTAGTCACATGGGGATCACTCACCAACCCTTAGGGGACTTAATTTTGGCCCCTGAAGCCTTAATTGGGCAATCTTTAAAATTGCCATAACTTTTGACTTAGGTATTGAATTTTCAAAAAAGAGATATCATTGGAAAGCTAGTTTCGAGCATTTTCTATTGGCATAGGCATTTTTATCAGATTTTACTCCTATAAGTTTTAATTTTTGTTTGAAGTCAGATCTCCCATTTGGACCTCCAAGCTCATAACTTTTTGCTTGGATCTCTATTTTTTGTGATTTTTACGGCATCAAAAAGGTATTGAAAAGCTCTATCATTGTCCACATGTAATTTTTATAGTTTCAGCCCTATGTATCATTTATTTATATTTTTGCATATTTTCTTTTTGGTTAATTACTTGGACATCCTGACTCTTGGAGAGCTTCTATCTTTTTGGAAAGGCTTCATTTGTAGTATACATCATGTTTGGGGTTTTCTAATTGTTGTTGAAAGTTTTAGTCTTTGTAATTTTGGAGAATTATCATAGTTCATTATGTGGTTTTCATTTCATCCTTCTATGCTTATGTTGAAAAGGGGAAACTATAAACAATGGAGAGATGTCATCATAAAACGTCTTTGTTGGCTTCATTTGTTGTCATATTTGTATGGTATAGTTCCCCCTCTAAGTACTACTAGTAAGAAATTTTTTTGGAATTGCAAAAGGGATCGTGTCTTAGGAGTTATTGCTATGCATTTTGATGTTCAAATTTTGCATGATATTATTCATTTTGAGTACTCTCATGCTCTTTGGACTAAAATTTGGGAGTTATATGGAGATCTTGATACTCAACCATTCCCAAATGATCATGTTTCAAATTGTCTTGTGCCTCTTCACTTTTTAGAATGGATACTCTATGATTATGATACTATTTAGAAGTTTGAAGATTTGGAGTAATTTGAATCTTCAGATGAGGATGACAAGGTTCTTCAAATTCTCCTTCTTCTCCTTCAAAGACGGTTGTTGATCCTTCACCTTCAACAATTCCTTATGAAGATTCATTGATTGAGGCTCCCATCATTCCTATTCAACAAGACCATTCATTTTTTGTTGGTGATTCATTGAGAACTTACAGTGATTCATTCCAATAGGTATCTAATTGTCTTCCTAATTGGGATTTGTATTTATCAAATATTACATCCTTGTTTATGGATTCTCACATGTCATATTTGGAGGACATATTTGAGGGGTTATATCTCTTCTTTGATGAAAATCATTGCATATTTTTTGTCAAACCATCTTTGTCTTTGGATCTTGTTCAACATCAATTTCCACATATTCCTACTTTGTTTCTTTCTTTATTGATTGGGAATGTACCTAATTTGATCGTGGAATCTTCATCTACCTTGGACAAGGAGAAATGTGAGCAGATTTCAAAGACATCATCATACATTTTTATGCTTCCTTCTTTCAATTCCTATCTAGAATGGGAAGCATTCCTATATTTTTACTTAGTTTTGTTTCTTCTAAAAGGGAGACAATTTATTCGTCGACATTGGATCGTGTTTTATCTTCAGGTACTTTCATTTTTGTAGGAGATTAAAAATTATGGGGGAGGGGCTACATAGTCTCTCTCTTTCCCTCTTTTGGGGGGGTAATTAATTATATATTCATGATGGATGTAGTCCTTGGGGGGTATCATTGAGTCCTCCATACATCATCCTCGTTTGTATATTTTCTCTCTTTTGGAAAGGGGTTTTTTCCCATGTGTTTTTTCTCCTTTTCTCCTTTTGTGAGACATTGCATTTGCACTTTTACATGGGTACTATTGTCACTTGGATTTTGCACCCTATTGAATGTAAAATTCAAACATCCAGTGCAACATGGGAATACCTCCAAAGTTGTGGGTCACTTGTAGATAGAGGTCAACCTCCGGAGAAGGTTGGCTTCCTTTGTGTTATCACCTAACTACTAATTCTGTAAAGGGAAAGGGAGAAGAAGTACAAAAAATAGAACTAAACCCTATGGTGATACACCGAACTGATAAGAGCAATGGAATACTTGATTTACACTTGAAAAATGACAATGAACATAAGATTACACATCAAATATGTATAATATTTGCATTAACATATCACAAACAGGTTTGATTCACACACTTTTTCAAGAGAGGAAAAGATTTTTCATAGACTAGAATCCATATGTGATTATGTAAACACAGTTTGTGATTTGTATAATGATACTTTTGCAAAGGAAGGCATGAAAAAAAAAGATAAAGCTATAAGGGAATAAAAGAAATTCACAGAATAACTTGATCATTAATCTGAAATGCTCAACACATTACAAGAACAAGATGGTAAATTTTTTGTCATCAACAACAACCAAGGTAAAACTCTGTATATTATGCTCCAAGTGAGTTACAAAAGTATGCTAATCTGAGAAAGGATTTGAGGAAAATCACTAACTCCCAAGAATGCATACTTCGAACTCCTTACAAAGAGGCCAAAAAAAACCATATATACAAAAGTCCCAGCCCCTTAAGGCTTACAAAAAATATCCCCCTTCAAAAAGATCTGCCCCTAGATCCTTTAAATGAAGTTAATGTTGCATTCAAGTATATCCCTGTTGTCCATGTCAGTGTGAAGGATCGCCCTCAAGAGAAGTGTTCTAATATTTTGCAACCACAGTATTAACTTCATGGCCTTCATGTCCACCCTCAAACTTCCCTACCGAACTGCCTTGAATGCCATGAGGTACTATCATTAATGTCTATCAACCCTCGCCAGTTGACATTCCAGCTGTCCCTGCGGTCTCTGCCCTTCTGTTTACCGATGACACCTCTTGGATATTGAATTGATGCATCACTTTATTCTTAGAGCAGATCCACGTTGCTTATGTTTCGTTGATTAGGGGGAAAACTGCCACGGCTCTCCTGTAGCCTCCTCCGATTGGCTGGACAAATGTTACATGGGATCACTAGACAGTCAAAGGTCACTCAAATTAAATTGCATGTCGGTGAGACACTTACCGTGTCTCCCTGATGCGATTATACTCTATAGTAGCATTGGCAAGCATACACCCATCGGTGAGAGTTTACATCAAGCTACAAAAGTCATATCGACATCCCTAAAACCATCGGCAAGACTTTCACCTTCGACAAGAGGTCATAGCAGGCGCTAAGAGTCATGCCGATATCCCTTTTCAATTGGCAAGTCCATCGCTATCGGAAAGACTCCACTGTCAGCGAGAGATTTCATCGACCGAGCCTTCTGCGAGACACCATCGGGTCGGGGAGACCTCTTAGCTAACACAAACCACTTTCCCCGGGCTTAAACATTTCTTTCAGTGAGACACTGGTAAGTCAAGACCTCACGCCAAAGCCCCATCATTATACCGCTATGCTCCTTCATCAGCGAGACACCCATGTGTCGATGAGACCTCTTTTCGAAGGCACAACCCTTCACCAAGAACCCTCATTGGCGGCAGGACCTCATAGCGATGATGTCTCCTTTCATTGGTGAGACTCTACGCGGTCGGCAAGACGTCTCCCTGAAACCAACCCACTTCGGCGAGACATTCCATCATCGGTGAGACCTCATATCGAGCTCAAAACCTATTGTCGAGAGTTCCATTCGCTTCGGTGAGATTCTCCCTCATCGGTGAGACGTTACACCGATCGCCTCCAGTTTTAGCGAGACATCACCTGATGAAATCCTTCTTCGGTGTGACCTCCTGGCGGTCGTCAAGACTTCTCAGTGAGATGACAATCTTTTGGCGAGCTCAGACCATTTCGAGGAGACCTCCATGTGTCGGTGAGACATTATGTCGAAGGCAATCCCCTTCAACAATACTTTACATAGTCGGAGAGACATTACCCTGACCGAAATCATTCCCCCTGATGCCACCCTTGTGAAAAACTATCAGCATGACCTCCCTCCAAGCGGAGAGATACATGAAGACTCATGGCAACCTGAATGTCCTGGCGATAGGTGTATTAAACCAAGTAGGATGCACTGCTAGTAGGCAAGACAATAGGTGGGTCTTGCCGACTTTCTTCTCTGATGATTTTTTTGTGCCAAAACTGATCGAGGCATGCCTTCCAACATATGTCCTTGTGAAATATCCTCAGGTGCATGATCTAACCCTTGATGCAAATTCCCCATTTGGCCTTTATGAACACCTGAAACACAATCTGTCCTGCCTGATCGAGCCCATGGGTGAAAATCGAGCAACATTTTTAGCGACCTTTGTTGGATGTTTGCCTGCTAAACATAGAAACTAGTAGCCAAAACTTGTCCATTGGGCATGGGGTCATTAGGAAAACTCAAAAACATTCAAAAGTGGCTTGCATCTCTTGCAACTCACTTGAGACTCAGAACAGATCAGGACAGTGGAAACTTATGAAACCGGAGAAACTGAAAAGAAACTATTTACTGTGTTGGAACAACACTTAGGGAATGAAAAATTGCAACTAAACCTACCCTATACTAATCAATAAGAAACTGGTCAAACAAAACCATTTACAGGATGACTGAAATAGATGCCCTTTCTTTTCAAAGTATAATGACTGGCATGCTTAAGGACAGCTGAGTAAAAATGATACACAGAAAAATGTTTAACAAGATGATGCACTGCTTCTTGAAAGAGGCGAACAAGCTCGCTTACCTCATTAAACAGATCATATGTATTCTTAACCAAAGGAGGATAAGTGAACTGAACATATTCTTGCTTGGTTGCCAGTGCATCCTTGATAACATCTTCTATTGTGTCTTCATGTATGGGTACAAGATTGATCATTGGTGTTGTATTGAACTCCATTTGGGAAAAATATTTGATAGGGTAGCCTCTGGTAAGGGTAAAGCTTGAACTTTCCTTGCTGATCTCTTGCTCATGGGCTGCCACTTTATCACCTTGTTGGCTAGAAAAACCTAATCCCTGTGGCTAACTTGGTGGAAAAATGGAAACCTCCCCAGTATGTTCATGCTTTCCCAAATGAACACTCATTTCTTCAATGGAGAACAATGAAATAACTTCCTCCAACACACCTTCAATCAATACATCAGCCTCTGGTTCCTTTATACACCAGAAAGGAAGTTGCTCATAACATTCATCATTACTCAAAGAAAGACATTCCAAATCATTATTTTCTTCTTCAATGAAAGAAGGTAAAATTCAAATAATGAGGTGGCCTCAACAGGTGAAGGAAAAGGTTTAACTGTTTAGCAGTCTCAAACTCCTCTACACAACAAAAAGGAAGTTCTTTCAACCAATCATGATCTTGTAAAACAAGATTATGAGGCCCCTCCTATTGTTTCAGCAACTCTGCAAGTTGTTGCTCCAGATCACCATGACCATCAACTTCCTCTGATTCTTTTGATTCTTTAGCATCCAACTTTGAACAAAACTGTTCAACTATACTTGTGCATATCTCTTCAAAAAGTTCAAAATTAGCCTTTTCAACCACAACATATTCAAAAACATCAAAGCTCTCACCTTGGAGGATAATATCAGGTTTAAATTCAGGATTTTCTTCCTGAATTAAGGCCCCATTGTCTTGTTGATTATCATCTATCAACAACTCTCCAATGTCTTCCTGTTGTTCAATCATTTGTTGTTGTTGCTTTCTATATTCCTCCATAGCTAGATGTAACAGATTTGGAATTCTAGTCTCGTCCATGGTGAATGAACTAACTTGATCACTGGACTGCTCTTCTTCTGCAACATCTCTCTTTTCTTTGGAACTCCCCTCAAGCTACCTCTTTTGAAACTCCATTAGTTGGTGCTGATAATCTGAGTAAGCTTGAGTATTCTACACTTGAGCAGAGAGAAGCTTCATTTGTTCTTCCTTAGCATCTATTTCATGTTCAAGGCCTTCCTCGAACTAGATTCTTTTTGCCACTCTCTCTTGATCATAAAAGTAGACTTGTTCAGCCATTTCTTGTTGTTGCATAATGATACCTTTCTGCATCTTGATATCAACCAACATCTTAGATAGGCATGCAAGCACCTTACTAATATCATTAATCTCCATATTGTGAAGACCTTGACTTAGATCCCACAATATATGGTCAATCTCTTGGAGCAGGTCCAATATGTTCTGGTATGGATGCTTTTCAGGCTAATTAGATAAATAATCATAATGGTTAACATTAGAAACCTCCTCTTGGGGCTGATTTTGATCAAATATTGATTGAAACAAAGGCTAAACCGGAGTGAGAGGATGGGAAACATGATGAAAATGTTGATTAGTTATTGATGTAAGGGAAATTGGGCTGAAACCAACATTATGGTTGGTTGAATGTAACTGATAAGAAGGTGTATGAGCAACATACTCATGATGTGGAGGGTAATAGTAAGCATTTTCATGAATATATGACATATTTTCATTCAAAGAGCTGGAAACTTAGAACTAACAGATTCTTTTGAGACATACCAACACTTGTGCCTGTGAAACTAGAAGATTTGAGCTTAGAGTCACCAGGTGTTGTTCAAACTACCTCCAAAGGCTGAATGATACTGAGGTAGACACAAAATATCTCAGTATGTTGAATTTCTTATTAATGCACTAGTTTTTTCTGCTACTTTCCAAACTTAGAGTCGCCATGATATGCTAATGTTATCAGTCTGAAAGGCTTGAAACTTACTAGCTGCATATCAAAAACCAGCAATAATATTTACTCTTTAAACTGTTCTGACTTGAAGAGTCCCACCGGGCGTGCCAGAAACTATTTTCACTTGGATTTTGCACCCTATTGAATGTAAAATTCAACAATCCAGTGCAACATGGGAAGACCTCCAAAGCTGTGGGTCACTTGTAGATAGAGGTCAACCTCTAGAGAAGGTCGGCTTTCTTTGTGTTATCACCTAACTACTGATTCTGTAAAGGGAAATGGAGAAGAAGTACAAAAAATAGAACTAAACCCTATGGTGATACACCGAACTGATAGGAGCAATGGAATACTTGATTTACACTTGAAAAATGACAATGAACATAAGATTACACATCAAATATGTATAAGCTTTACATTAATATATCACACTAGGTTTGATTCACACACTTTTTCAAGAGAGGAAAAGATTTTTCACATACTAGAATCCATATGTGATTATGTAAACATAGTTTGTGATTTGTATAATGATACTTTTGCAAATGAAGGCATGAAAACAAAAGATAAAGCTATAAGGGAATAGAAGAAATTCACAGAATAACTTGATCATTAACCTAAAATGCTCAACACATTGCAAGAACAAGATGGTAAATTTTTTTTCATCAACAACAACCAAGGTAAAACTCTGTATATTATCCTCCAAGTGAGTTACAAAAGTATGCTAATCTGAGAAAGGATTTGAGGAAAATCACTAACTCCCAAGAATGCATCCTCTGAACTCCTTACAAAGAGGCCAAAAAAACCATATATACAAAATTCCCAACCCCTTAGGGCTTACAAAAAATATCCCCCTTCAAAAAGATCTGCCCTTGGATCCTTTAAATGAAGTTAATGTTGCATTTAAGTGTATCCCTATTGTCCATGTCAGTGTGAAGGATCGCCCTCAGGAGAATTCTTCTGATCTTTTGCAACCACAATATTAACTTCATTGCCTCTGTGTCCACCCTCGAACTTCCCTGCCGAACTGCCTTGAATGCCCTGAGGTACTATCATTAATGTCTATCGACCCTCGCCAGTTAACATCCCAGCTGTCCCTGCGGTCTCCGCCCTTCTATTTACCGACAACACCTCTTTGATATCAAATTGATGCATCGCTTTATTTTCAGAGTAGATCCACGTTGCTTATGTTCCACTGATCTTCTTCACAAGGGACAAACTACCATGGCTCTCCTGTAGCCTCCTCTGATTGGCTGGATAGACGTTACATGGGATCGCTAGATGGTCAAAGGTCGCTCAGATTAAATCGCATGTCGGTGAGACACTTACCGTGTCTCCCCGATGCGATTATACTCTACAACAGCATCGACAAGCATACACCCATCGGTGAGAGTTTACATCAAGCTACAAAAGTCATATCGACATCCCTAAAACCATTGGCAAGACTTTCACCTTCGGCAAGAGGTCATAGCGGGTGCTAAGAGTCATGCCGATATCCCTTTTCGATTGGAAATTCCATCGCTATCAACAAGACTCTCCACTATCGGCGAGAGCTTTCATCGACTGAGCCTTTTACGAGACACCATCGGGTCGGGGAGACCTCTTAGTGAACACAAACCACTTTCCCCGGGCTCAAACATTTCTTTTGGTGAGACACTGGCAAGTCGGGAAGACCTCACACCAAAGCCCCATCATTATACTATTGTGCTCCTCCATCAACAAGACACCCATGTGTTAGTGAGACCTCTTGCCGAAGGCACAACCCTTCACCAAGACCCCTCATTGGTCGGCAGGACCTCATAGCGATGATGTCTCCTTTCATCGGCAAGACTCTACGCAATCGGCAAGACATCTCCCTGAAACCAACCCACTTTGGCGAGACATTCCATCATCGGTGAGACCTCATACCGAGCTCAAAACCTATCGCCAAGAGTTCCATTCGCTTCGGTGAGATTCTCCCTCATCGGCGAGACGTTACACCGACCGCCCCAGTTTTAGCGAGACCTCACTCAATGACATCCTTCTTCGGTGTGACCTCCTGGCAGTTGTCAAGACTTCTCAGTGAGATGACAATATTTTGGCAAGCTCAGACCATTTCGGGGAGACCTCCATGTGTCGGTGAGACATTATGCCGAAGGCAATCCCCTTTGGTGATACTTTACATAGTCGGAGAGACATTACCCCGACTGAAATCATTCCCCCTAACGCCACCCTTGTGAAAAATTGTCGGCATGACCTCCCTCCAAGCGGAGAGATACATGAAGACTCATGGCGACCTGAATGTCTTGGCGATGGGTGTATTAAACCAAGTAGGACGCACTACTATTCGGCAAGGCAACAAGAGGGTCTTGCCGACTTTCTTCTCTAATGAGTTTTTTACGCCAAAACGAATTCCTTTCAACAGACCTCCTTGTGAAATATCCTCAGGTGCATGATCTAACCCTTGATGCAAATTCCCCATTTGGCCTTTATGAACACCTGAAACACAATCTGTCCTACCTAATCAATCCTGTGGGTGAAAATGAGGCAACAGGTACCTAAAATGGGTACCACATTTTGGTAGTGTAATTCCTTTTCCAACCTACAGCCACATCGAGAATCACTCAGTTTGGCTATTTGAATTAAAAAGTCCCTCTCTTTTGCAAAGACTTGATTCAATTTTCATTCTTCATGCATAAATTCTTTATTTTGGCACTCTAGCTCTCTTGGAAAACACACAACTCTTTCTTCTTCACCATTCTAAAACACTTCACAACTTTCTCCATCTTTCTACACACACATCTTGCAAAGAGCTCGTACATGACTTTCAAAGGAAACTCCATTGTTACAGCATGAGTTCATCTTGCAAGAAAACCACCGTCATCTTGGAGGTTCTTGTTGATCCTTTGTTGCATCAACAAGCCTCCATTTTAGTACTCAAATGGGGTGAATCTTCAAGAACCTTTCTTGAGAATTTTATCTATGTCTTTGATTAGCATATGGTTTTCTTTATCATTTCATGTCTATTATTATTATTATCTTTTCTAAGGTTGTCTATGGAGGTGGAAACACCAATACAGGGATTTAACTAAGACAAAATCCTAAACAACCACTCAAACATTTATCTTTGGTCTTATGTGTGTAGGTATAGGTGGAAGAAATTTTTGAAGAAATCCTGAACGTCATCGAACACTTCCAGTGACATATATAACCTTTCCTTGTCATTTTCATCTTGTTTCATTTAGCACCTTTAATTTTGTACGATCATATTCTACACTCCCTTTCACATCTAGGAACTTGTGCACGGTGTCTTGTGTTTTTTGGTGACAACTCTATTTTTTGTCTGTATGGAACACCAACACAATGCACTGTCATCTTGGACAAAGAGATTTTTGAGCCATTTAGAAGACCTCTATACCCTATACTTTCAGTTTCTGATGTTTGAAAGGTCTAGATAATTTATGTACTTTGTTAAAATTCACATTCCTTCATTTCCAATTCACTTGAGCCATGTCAACTAAGGTAGTGGAGAGACAATTTTCTCCTTGGGATCTCATCATTCTAAGGGTAGTGAATTCCCTCCTCTACACAAGTAATTTAGATTGCTGGGAAAATGTGAATTGGTTATTAACATTAAGTGTCATGCCAAATGTTATTTCCATCGTTATAGAAAAATTCATGATAAAAGCAACATCCAACCCTAATAGATTAAGGTTACAACTATGTGGAAGAAGTGTATGGAATATCTAATAAGTAGATTTAGAGGTATTTGTAGGTATAATATTGTGCAAGGGGCAATGTAAACATGCTATATAGTAGTGTTGTTTTGGGTCCCTACCATAAGAGTTTTTCATGATATGGGCAAGAATTTAATCTTCATCTTGAATTTGAATCATTGGATTTCATTCTATAGTCATAAATGTTTGCAGGGAGCATTGGTCATCTTCTTCAAGGGTTGGAAAAACAACTTGTTCCAATTCTACATGTGATTGTGTTGGAAGGTAAAGGGCCAATTTTTTTGTCACATTCTCATTAGAGATTATCATGTTGCCAAATCTACATCCAATAAATGCATCTGCAGTGGCCAACCATGGTCTACCTATGATTAAGGGATATCCTCCAAGGTTGGCTTTAGGTTGCAAAACCATAAAGTTTGTTGGACATTCCCATGAATATAGTGTGATAACCAAATCCTCAATAATATCCTTTGGCTTGACAATTGACCTATCTACTAATTACAAAATTATAGGTGTGGGTATGAGATCCATCAGTTGAAGTTGTTGCATTGTTTCCCTTGTCATTATATTGATGGTTGCCCCTAAGTCAATCAGAGTGTTCTTGATGAGTGTGTCATTAATATGTACATTGACAACAAGACTCCTAGGTTCTACATACTTTGGGACAACTATGTTTCCTAGCATAAAATTAGCTAGTTGTCCTAAAACATGTATAGTTTTGGGGTCTTTTCTTTTCTTGCCTGGATTTTTGAGGCATAATTCCCTCACAATTTTTCTGTAAATGGGCACCTCTTTAATAGCTTGGATCAAGGGTATCTTTACACAACCATTCTTAATTTGGCTCAAGAAATCAAATTCAAGTTTACAATGAAATCTTTTGGGCTATCAGTCTCTTTAGAAATGGTGATTCCTTATTTGTGGTATTTGGATGTAGCCTATTTTGTTCAATTTATTTTATTGAATCATCAGTAGTTTCTATTGTTGGTTCCTCATCAATAAGTTTTGTAATATGAGGATGTGATGTTCCAACAATAATTCTTCTCAAACATAAGTGGACATCACTAACCTAAACCCCATAGGTTTGGTATTGGATAGGTTTGTTAGTGTAATCCTGTTGAATAGGCTTATTGTTAGGGTTCGATGTAGGTTGAGCAAGCAATTATGATGCTCTTGGTTATGTCGAGGCATAGATGGTTGGGTTGGGCATTATGTCTAGTCGTTGCAAATATTATTGTGATTATGAGTAGCTAACATTTTGGTTATGCCATTATGGTAGCCATTGGTTTTGAGAGGACTACCACTGTGGATTGTAGTTTGGGGCATGATATGATTGTTGTTGCAACATCCCCTACTGTGGATTCCAATTAGATGATTGGGTAATTAGCCATGGTTGATTTTGCATTCTATTCCATGGTTGATTATTCCAATTAGGGAAGTTTGTATTGACCATAATAAAAGACATAGTATAAGACAAGGGATATTGAGGCATACATTATCTTTGTCACCATGATTTGCGTTGAGAAATATAGAACACTTAGCCTTCCTCATCCTCTAGGGTATGAAATTATGGCTTCCCTTGCTTCTCCTTAGAAATATTGACAGTCTTTTTGCATTTACAGTTGACCCTTTTTATAGCAATAGTGTGGACAATATTCAATAAGAGCAACCTCTGCCTCCTCTTATTTCTTTTTGATGTGCATAGTATCAAGTTGGTTCACTAGGCTTATTACATCCTCCTTCATGTTGGATAGAAGTTTGTTGAGTTCCACCCTGGAAATACCCATGGATGTTTTGATGGAAGAGAAAGCTCTAGCACCCCTAGTCTTCTTCATAGATGGTCTTGAGTAATTTGTACACATCTAGAGGATTTCCACAAAAGTTAATTGAGAAATATCCCCTACTCCAATGAGGTTTAGTGCATCCATACAATCTTTATTTACCTCTCAGAGAAATACCAACTTTAGGGACTCTGGGGATAGCCTATTCTGATGTGACTTTTTAAGGAAGAATTAGAAACTCTCCACATAGTCTTCAAGTGGTTCTTCTTCCTTTTGTGATATTATGAAGATATCATCTCTTTTCATGTCTAGTCCCCAACAATAATCCTAGTACTTTTTCAAGAATTTATCTTTCATTATTTCCCAATTTGGAACTACATTTCTTCCTAGTCCCATGAACCGCCACAAAGCAACATCTTTCAATGTGGTTGGGAAGAGCTTCAACCTACAAGCATTTGTGGTGTATTCATAACTTTTGTATAAAACACCAAACTTGAATAGGAAAGTGTTTGGGTCTTCTATGATTAACCTGTTGAAATTGGGCTAGGTCAAAGGAGGTATATTCTTGAGGGAAGCCTCCCATTGTTGGTTTGTAATTGGGAATTTGAATGTAATAGGCTCTACTGGGTTATCTAATGCCTATTATTCCATAATTTCAAGATGCCTTATGGGAATTCTCCCTAGGTCTAGAGTAGCTACTGCTGCGAGGGGAATTTCTATCATTGATTCCCTTAGTTGGTTCCTCACTTGCACCAATTTCTTCAAATTCTTGTTGGTTCGAGAGAAATCTTCCCAAAGCATCTTTATGCCTCCTCATACTATATTATCTTGAGCTTTAAATGGATTCTCCTACACACTATTTGTGAGTAGTTTGTGGTTGATTTTTAAAGCCTTTTGATCCTAATTGTTGTGAATGAGAATTCTTAATTTATGAAAGAAATGTAAATGAATTAAAACATATTTAGGAATTTTTAACTTAGCACCATCCTTGAAAACGATCACAAAAAATGGTAGAGCTTCCTCTATGCCCAATCAACTGATGTAGATAGCATACATAGAACTTAACAAACCAATAGATCCCATTAAGTAATTCATTACCCTAGAGGTGCTTCATTTAAATTATCAACCAAGGAATCATAATCTTGAGATGATGTTGGCGCTATATGTGCAACTGAGAATCCTAAACCTTCCTAATCGATCAAGTACAAAAAAAAGTAATAGAAACAATTCTAATTAAATGAAAATTAACTGAAATAACTTCTATATAGAAATAGAACTAAGTGAATACTAATTGTTGTAAGTAATTGTAATAACTATTACAAATGACTATTCCTACACAAACTATGACTTAATTACTCTCTATGCTACAATGTGATTCAATAACATTTAACTATGTATTTATAGACACAATCCCCAACCCTAGTGAACCTTTAAAGGAGGTCCCCACTAACTACTACCCCTTTGAATCTGATATCCTTAAGATCGTTGAGTCACTGGCTAAGGCTAGGCTTGCTGACCTTGTGATCCCGATTAATTTTCCTGATGATTTGGTCTTGGTTGACTCTACTTTGGAGCTCAATGGTTCCTCTCCCAATAGTTTTCTGGTGTGTAAGTCGTCACTACTTGACTCTAGAGTGCTGCTGGGATCTGGGGTTAGTATGGAGAAGCATCTTTTCCCTAAGACTATGGAAGTCAAGGAAGGCGAGATTTGTGATGGAGTGAAGAAGGAAACACCTAGTCTTGGACAGATTGAGATGGTCGTAGTGCCTCATGCTCAAACTATGGAAGAAGAGTTTTAGTCAACTCCTAATAAGAAGGGTAAACAAAAGAAAGTAGATGTGGGAGGTGAATCCAAACCTAGTAGATCCAACTAGCAGCAGACCAAGAACAGAGAGACAACAAAAGAAATTGTGATAGGTAAACATAGAGCATTGGAAGTGTCCTCAAAGAAAGCTTCAAAATGAAAGTCCTTTCATGGAATGTGAGAGGGTTAAATAGCCCCCATAAGTAGTTGGCCCTAAAGAATTATGTGCTAAAACACAAGATTGAAGTTTTTCTCCAACAAGAAACCAAGATGAAAACTAATTTTGAACTCATAGCTAGGTATATTTGGTTGAACACCCTCTTTGCTTGTAGTGATGCAGATGGTGCTTTGGGTAGGCTATCTGTGATGTGGAATCCCATTAGCATATCTAGTTCTGAACTATTCCAATGGAGAAATAATGTGGTGTCAATTTCTCCAATGTTAGGGGTTCTTGGTTTTTTATTAAAATTTATGCCCCCAATATTAGCAATGCGAGAAAAACCCTCTTGCAGGTGTTATCTAACTAGATTTAGGCTAATAGAGGAGCCCAATGGCTGGTGGCTGGTGATTTTAACTCCCCCCTTTACCCCTTAGAGAAGTGTAGAGGGATGATTGATTACTCTAACAACATGTCTAATTTGGTTGACTTCTTGAATGATACTGGCCTAGTGGATGTTGAATTACAGGGCTAGTCTTATACTTGGTCTAATAGATGCCTAGCGATTGGTTTGATCCAAGTTTGTCTTGATAGATTCATTTTTTCTCCCAATTGGATTGCCTTACTAAATGCTAATTTGTTGGCTCTTCCCCAAACTGTTTCGGACCACAATCCTCTATTGTTGATCCTAAATAAACACACTATTATGGGTCTATTCCCTTTCCATTTCGAGATTATGTGGAATTCTCATTTGTATTTCAAGAATAAGATTGCTACTTGGTGGAATGTCCCTATGCATGGTTCCCCTAAGTTTAGGATCTTCCATAGGCTCAAACACATCAAAAATATGGTGAAAGGGTGGAACAAGTGGGTGTTTGGGGATGTGTTTCATCAAAAAAAAGTTTTGTCTAACAAGCTCTGTGAGATATAAAAGAGGATGGAGGAAGGAGATACCAGTATTCAGACTTGTCAACAGGAGAGGGTTGAGCACATGGAATGGGAGAAAATTTAGAAGAAAGAAGAAATATTCTAGAAGTAGAAATCTAGAATTCAATGGTTGGCCGAGGGGGACTGGAATATGTCTTTTTTCCATGTTTCGGCCCTTAAGCATATGAAAATAAATCAAATAAAAAAGTTGAAAAATGAGGCAGGGGATGTTGTTTCAACTCCTATTCATATTGTTATTTTGTTTGTTGGCCACTTCCAATGGGTTTTGTCAACTCTTGTTGAGGCTCCCAATCCGGTGTAGGATGATCTACTATTAGAATCTCTTCCTAATCCTATATCTCAGGTGGATAATGATTCTATTATGGGGGTTGTTACTCTTGAGGAAGTCTAGTATGCTTTGTTTAGTATGGATGCTTTTAAGGCTCCTGGACCCAATGGTTTCCCCCCATATTTCTTCCAAATCTTTTGGGATGTTGTGGGGGAGGACCCTACACTAGCAGCAAGGGATTTTTCAATTCTAGCAAAATGCTCAAACAGCTAAACCACGCCTTCATTCCCTTGTCTCTAAAATCAATGAACCACAGGCCATGACAAATTTTTGACCCATCAACCTTTTTAACACTATTTATAAGATCTTTTCCAAAATCCTAATGAACTGCTTGAAACCCCTCCTGTATGAAATGATAAGTCCAAGTCAAAAAAGCTTTGTTTTGGGTCACCATATCTTGGATGCGACTATTAGCACTCATGAAATTTTACATTCTATGGATAGGTGTAACAATGCTAGTATGGTGTTTAAGCTTGATATTTCTAAAGCTTATGATAAAGTCCTGTGGAACTTTCTTCCCAAAGTCCTTGATAAGTTTGGCTTCAATGAAAGAGTGATCAATATCATTTTGGAATGCATAACCACGATGAGGTATTTTGTTCTAGTCAACAAAGTGCCCCACAATTTCTTTGTGACTGGGAGGGGTATTAGATAGGGGGATCCCCACTCCCCATATTTGTTCATAATGGTTGCTAATGTTCTGAGTAGGAATGTTGCTCGTATGTTGTTGGAGGGCTCCATCAAGGGTATCAAGCTAGCCACCACTCTTGACCCTACTACCATTCAACAATTTGTGGACAACACTATGTTATTGGGGAAAGTCTTAGTTGTGGAAGCCAAGAAATGGAAAAGTTGCCTCAATCTTTATGTGGCTTGTTCAAGTCAGTGCATTAATTATAATAAAATTATGATCTATTTCTTTAACTGCACTCCTAGTCTGCAAGATCATGTGACTATTGTTTTGGGCTATGTGAGTGCCTCACTTCCTTCAGTGTATCTGGGTCTCCCTCTCACTATTAAGGAAGTCACTCCCAATTTTTGGAATACTATTCTTGAAAGGATTCAGAGGAAGCTTACAAGGTGGAAAGGTTTGATCCTGAGTCATGCTGGTAAATTGTAACTCCTTACTAACTCCTTACTACTGCCCTTTAAGGGATATCGGTTTATTTCCTCTCTATGTTTAAAATGCCCAATTACATTGCTAAGAAATTTGAAAAGATTTAAAGATTCTTCCTCTAGTCTAGTACTGGGGAAAAGAAGAAGATGTCTCTTGTTATTTGGGAGAAGGTGTTCCTTCCTAAATCTAGGAGAGGGTTGGGCATTAGGAAATTCCAATCTACCAATAAAGCCTTACTTGCCAAGGTGGGGTGGGACCAATTAAGGTATAAAAAGGAATGTGCATGATAATGAATGCCCAATACCTAGGAAACTATCCCCTAATCAGGTGCATTGAGAATGATCACCCCCATGGGTCCTTAGCTTGGAATGATATTTCCAAAATGAAGAAGCTTCTTCAATCTAGTCTGAGATGGAAGCTTGGTAGTGGCAGTTGTATTTTCTTCTGGGAAGACCCTTGGCTATTTGATTCCCCTTTGGCCATTTATGAATTTAAAAACCTAATGGAACCTACAATTCGGTTCTTTGGTAGGAATGTTTGTGACTACCTTCATGGTCTGCTAGGTATCAGGAGATGGAAAGATGTAGGCTTATGCTACCCTCTTTCCCCTGACTTGAAACATCTAGCTAATACCTTATAGGACTTACTTTCCTTTTCCAAAATCCCCTTATCTGATGTCGAAGATGATTTCTTTTGGTCTTTGGAAAGCAAGGGCAACCTTTCCATTAGGACAACTTACAGTTTGTTTTCAAACAAGGGCTCTCAGAGCAAGATATGGAAATGGGTTTGGAATCGACACTTGATTCCAAAAATAAATTTCTTCTAGTGGACAGCTTGTCATAATAGAATTCTAACCCAAGATAACCTAAGGAAAAGGGGCTCTCAAATCCTAAACATATGTATGTCATGAAAAAATAATGAAGAGTCAGTGGACCACCTGTTACTGCATTGTCCTTATGCTGCTGAGGTTTGGGACCTGGCTTTCCAAAAGCTAGATACTCACTAAACCTTAAATAAGGATTTAAAATCCTTTATTGAAGGTTGGATTGGACCCTTTCAACACCCTCTCCCCATGAAAGTCTAGAGGAAAACCCCCCCCATCATCTATTGGTGCCTATGGAAAGAAAGGAACAATCGGATCTTCAGAGACACTGAGAGGAGCCCCAAGGAAGTCTTTGGCATTGGGTCCAAAATTATTTATGAAAATATCTCCCTGTTCAAGTGGAAACCACCGGACATTTCCCCTGCTGATTGGGAGATCAAAATGGAAAATTCTTGGAACATTAAACTTGGGACCGACTCCTTTGATAATTCCAAGTCCCTAGCTAGGAAAAACATTGTTTGGAAACCTTTGGGTTTGGGTTGGTTTAATCTTAATTTTGACAGTGCAGCCAAGGGGAACCCTGGTATAGCCAGTATTGGTGGTGTTATAAGGGACTGTAAGGGAAACTTGGTTGCTAGAGGAATTGGAATTCATTCTTTTATGACGGCTGAGTCACGTGCATTGCTCAAGGGCATCAAGATTGTTGTCACTTTGGGTATAAAAAATTTACATATTAAAGGGGACTCTAAGACTGTGATTGACTCTATTAATCATGGTCGGTTGCTTGGTTGGAACATTAGGGATATCTTAATTGACATAAATTTATTAATCTCAAAATTGGAAAGGAAATGCTTGACTCGCACCTATAGGGAGGGCAACCAAGTGGCCAATGGTCTGGCCAACTTGGGTTCCACTTGGAGTCTATGCAAGTGTTGGAAAAGGCTTGAGGCGCTACCAACAACTATACAAAGATTAATCCTTGCAGAGTAGAGGAATATAACCGCTCAATAATGGTTAACAATGCTATTTATCATGGCTACAAGTGGCACTACACGTCAAGACCTTGGATGATGAGGACTAGGTCAGGTGAGGTGGAGAGTTTAAAGTGAGTTGCCGCATGGTTATTTTATTTCATAACTATGTATGGTGGGGTCCTTGGCCTTTACGAGCTGTCTTTTAAAATGTACTACATATCTGATCAAATATCATGGAATGTGTGTAATGTGATGTTCATTGCCAGTTTATTTAATAATTCCAATTTAAGACATCTTATGATAAGCATAAGATATTTTGAGATGTACTTAAAATTTTCAAATCTTCCCCCCCCCCCACAGCTAAAAGGCCTAGGGAAATTTGTAACTTCAATGAGACCTATAGCACAATGGGTATTATTTATCCAGTTTTAATTTGCATGTCTTATTGCCATAACTTTTGGTTCTTAAGTGATGATTATGGCCCCATGGAGCTGGCGTCATTGGGAATTACTGTTCAAGAGTGTAAAACTCAAATTTATTTTATTACGCCTTACTATCCTGGATGGCGGAGTAATGATGGTTTAAGAAATGGTAAATTCACCTGCGATTAGTCCATTTTCTAGCTAACTTTGTTTCTCTGGGCTAGTACCTATGTGTTGTGGGTTGCGATGGGTGGTGACAGGGTGAGGACTGAGCTGGATAACTACGAGGAGTTTTGTAGGGACCCCATAGCTTGGCATATCTATATGGAGGGAGGTTTGGCACTGCTTTTAGAGAGTCTTGTGGGCCACAATGAGAAATTGTTGGCCTAGTTTTTTGGTTCGTGGAAGGATAGGCGGGTCACCATGGGTGGTATTTCATTTGAGGTGGATAAGGAAGTGATTGGTAAGGAAAAAACCAAAACAAAAGACTTGGAGAGTCTCAACGCCTTCTTCAAGGGCAATGAGAAGCCGATTAAAAAGCAATTGGGTTTCAACCGTGAGGCACTGCCAAAACCCTAGGACAAGGTGTGTCTTACTCTTATGAAATATGTTACATTAGAAGGTAGATACAAGGTGTTTTAATTTTACCATTTATTGCTATTAAATCACCTACGGCACAAAATGATCCTCAACTTTCCTTTCTTTTTACTAACTTCTTTGGAAAATTCAATCAAAGATTCCCATGATGTTGCCGCTCTCAATCCTAATATTTTGCTTCCCTTACTACTGCATCAAGGCCTAATCCTTAGGTTTTATCACTTTCATTTGGCCTAATCCTTAGGTTCTATCACTTCCATTTGGCTGTGTGCCCTCCTAAACCTATCTTGTTTGTGTGTGGGGGGGAACTGGAACCTCCTGACATTGCCCCTGATAATCGTTCCCTACTGCTTCAGAGAATCCTAAGAGGAAAACCCCCATGCCTGAAATGAACCCAGTGTTGAACCTAAGTCTAAACCCCCATCAAAAAAGAAAAAAGGGGTGGTCAGGTTGGCACATTCCAAGGATATTACTAGGTTATGCAAGCTAAAAAACAAACCCATAAAGAAGGATAGCAAACCCACTACTAAGAAGAAGGGGAAAAAAGAATCTCCATGCCAGGTGGACTTGTCGACCATTGACAACGAAGGAAAAAGTGTTGAGGAAAAAGAATCTAAGGGTGACACCATGGTGGCTATGAGCTTTGAGGTGGGGATGAAAAAAACTTGTGTAAGGAGGTCCCACAAACTGGCGAAGAACAAAAAAGGGGCTCCGGTGGATGAGATTTCTAGTGATTCAGAGTAGACTGGAGGTAGAACTGAAGACAAAAAAGACATTTTTGAGATGGAATAAGGTTTCATGGAGGGCCCTAGTCATTTCTCAGACATGAACCATATGCTTAAGGATGACTCCATTGACTCTGCAAATTCTAGAGCTGGTGAGGAAGAGCAACCCAAAGCAAGAAAGGCAAGGAAAAGGACTTCGACATGCTGCAGGAGCGAGTTATTAAACTGGAACAAAAATTCAATAGTCTGGATTGGTTCACTATTACAATGATTCACAAATCGGCCATCACAATTTCGGATGTCATCAAGGAGGAAGTGGACAATAATACTGCAAGTGAAGGTCCCAACTGGATTGGGGACAATGTTTTAAACCTCCTCATCCAGAAATGGGAAATTTTGGACAGTTAGTGGTCAGGTTTGTGTTGTGTTGGGTTTCCGCTGTCAGTGTGTTGTGTTTGTGTCTTGTTTCCATTGTTTTTTGTATAGTCTTTATGATGTTTTGATGAACTTGGTTCCTTTTAAGCCCTACGAGATTTTTGTGTAAAGGCTATAACACCCTATAAATGCTGCTTATATTATCAAAAGCTCAACATAATGTGAATAAAAAAATATAATTCAAAATTTAACTAATAATCTAAACTAACATGGATTTTTCAATACCTCAAGTGGCCCTATCTTGAGCTACTACAATCCAAAAATTATTTATTTAAATCTTAACTCAAAGATTCATGGAAATTGGTGTATTCTTCTTTATTGCATATTGAACATACAACACCTTAAAAATAGAGTATTTGATAATAAGATTTATATTTAGATCTACTTCATACATAAATCTAGCTAGCTATGGTCTCTCATGAGATTAGACATATATACAAGATCTTTGAGAGTCCCCTTATTTCTGGACTAAAAACAAAATATAAGAAACTATCAACTCTCCAAAAAACATAGGAAGAGGACTAGGTCTTATTTCAACATTAAATAAAAGTTGATGGAGATAAGAGTGTAAGATTTTTATCAAGACTCTTCAAAAATTAAGAAGATGGTTATAACCAAATACATGCTTAATCATGTTAGAACTTATTGCAAGAAGCTAACCGTTATTAGTACAAGTCTCTCCTTTTCTCCATGATTCAATTAATAGCATAAAGTGAAAAGATGGGGTTATCCATGTATAATCATGTTCACACTCTCTATCCATCACACACATCAACTTTAGGAAAAATGCATGTGTTGTAGTTGATCACCTCCTCTGACTACAACAGATCGACATCCTTTTGCTTTAGGTTGAAAGTCCTTTTGTTTTGGGTTGATAGATCCTTCATTAAAGGGATCAATTTATTCCAAAGGCATTAGCATCATTAACAACTATAATTAAAATTTCATAGACATTCAAATATCACACAATCATTCATCAATATAATATATCATCTCCAGTTCTTTAAATACTTAGAATATATGAAAAGGTTTGGAAATTTCTTTGAAACTTAGCAAAAATATGATAAAATGTATGAAACTAAAGCAAGGAAATGTACATTTCCAAGGCTCATCAACATGAACAACTTATAATTATTCAAGTAGGTGTGTTATTCCTCATGGACCCATAATGGCTAATTCCATCCCCACTTAATCAAAATGGTGACATTTGTTTGATTCATACTATTTACCATATGATTGGATAGATATGAAATATAAGATCATGTACCACCATACACCCCTTACCTTGGAGGATAAATCTCCATCCAAAGTGATCTCTATCTCAATAGATGGAGGTACATGTGAGAACATTTCCCCCCCAAAAGTGATGCACCCCAAGGAATAGCAATCAAAAGGTATTAAGCTAGGATTAACAAGGTTGTTAGGGAGTCCTCAAAATACCACAAGGGTATGTGAGGCCATACCCATAGATGAAAGGAAAAAATTCCAAACAACCAAGAGGAGACTAACCCACTCTCCACCTTCACTTCCCAAAGGTATAAATTTCTTGGGAGCTTACCCAAGATTGACAAGATTTCACTTCTAAGAGGGGTATCTTTCTATTCACCTTCCACTCTTTATACTATGTCGGAACACTAGAGTTGAGGTCATACCCTAGGATGATCAAATCCCTAGGAAAACCCTATCTAAGGAATGATTCAAGCTCTTTTGTTCACCCAATATCACACGAAGTGCAAGGGGATAACATACACACATTAGGTTCCTTGGGATCACAATGAAAAGAAAAGAGAATAAGTGATTTTTTTATCCTCAAGATCATACAATGGTGCAAGAGGGGGGCATACACATCACTCAAAAAAATACAAGAAACAAAGTTCCTTTCTATTAAAAAAAATATATGTGTAATTCTAGTGAGTTGTTTTAGTCTTTGACATGCGTGTTGTAGAAAATGGATTAGTAGATTCAAAAGATTAGTCTTTAACGAGCATGAAAGAAACTATTCGTACAAAATTATGAAACCCTTCAAAATCAAAAAAATATGTGAGCAAACAACAAATATAATGATATGTAAGAGGATGCTCATCACAAGAGAAAATAGAGCATTGGAATCATAGTTTCATATTTCTACCCCCTAGTCAAAGCAAATTTGATTTTTTTATTAATTTTTAGGGCTCACAACTAAAAATATGAAGAACAAACCCCTATTAAATTTCAGCAATATTTTCATAAATGTAAATAAATAAATAAATAATCCTTGATTTGCGATCTAAAAATTAGATTTATGACAAATTAAAAAAATTCCATGACACACAATTTTTGATGATTTGAATCTAATTTTTGGATACAAGCTTTCCCAAATAATTGTACAAATTTAATAAAAAATTAGAGAAAAATCCATGTCGTTTGCAATATATAATGCAATTTTTTAAAATCACAAAACTAAAATAACTCACTCAATATCAGTGATATAAACATATTGTTTTAGAGTGGCTTTCTTATATGATCCTAAAACTATATTAAATTTTTTTTTGACATATTCAACACCATTTGAAACATATTACTAAATATTTAGAAACTAGGGTTTGATGCTCTAGTTTCTCAAAATAGTTGATCCCTATAAAATTTACCCTCAAATTTCTTCATAAAAGCATTAGAATATATAATATTAGGTTATAAAAACCTAAAATTTTGGGTTAAATTAAAGAGGGACAAAAGTCCCACTAGACATGCCAAAAATATGTACAAAAATGTAGACCAAAATAAAGAATTCAAATGAAAATATTAAACCCTTCAATCTACACTTAATGCAACCTTAGTTAGAACAAATAAATCAATAATAAATGAAGAAAAAAATACAATTTTACCCTTATTGATTCTTGTTGCATCATGAAGGTGGTTGTGCTCATAATTGTGAATGTGGTTGCTCAAACTAGCATCATGAAATCACAAAGATCCTTTCAAAAGGGCTTATGAGGGTAGATTAATAGGTTTGGTAGGATGAAGATCAATGGTTGAGATTTGATGAGAGATAGATGTATTAGATCCAGTTGGTTGGTAGTTGAGAGATTGAGGGAGGAGATAAATTGATAGTTATGAGATGAGTGGTGAGGAATAAAAGAAATATTTTAATTATTTTTGTAGACACCTAAATTTGGACACTTATATTTGTCCAAATTTATCCCTTTTTGTCTAAATATCCTCTTACTTGCATTAATTAAGTAATATTATTATTATTTAATTAATATACCTAAAGTCCTTTAAATCCCTAAGGTATCTAGTTAAATAATTAAATACCTTACCCTTTATCCCCCTTTTTCTTAAAGAATTAAATAAATAAGACATTTATTTAATTCCTCACATGTCACATCCTCCATCACTATTTCTTAATCCTAATCCACCTCCTAATCCCATCATTAGGGATGTGCACATGTCTAATCCATGATTAGGATGTGTTACATCCTCTAAATTTTGCAAGTTGGCTCCTAATCTTCATTAGCCACTTATTGTCTTCTAATTATTGATCAATTAGTCCAATCGACATCTTAGTCAACTCTCCCATCTCCCAAGGAATATTAAATTCCTTTTATTATCCTCATGTGAATTTAAAATTCACTTTTATTCTTCCAAAGACTCTCCTCTTCCCCATGTGATCATTGAAAAGTCACATCACTCACATACATCAAAGTCCTACTTTTTGGGAACCTTGTCTTATCCACAAGATACTCCCAATCATGTTTATTATCCCAACAACTTCTCTCATTCCCATGGTCCTCTCATTTGTTTCCATCACCCTCATCCCAAGGTACTTGCAAGTACCTCCACCTCACTTGTACTCTCTCCACCTCATTTGTCCTTGTGACACTTCATCCTCCACATGGAAAAATGTGAGAGCTTGTGAGTCCTCAACTCACCACAACCCTTCATCCTGCCCATGTTGGCAAAATCTCAACTATTCAATTCTCTAGAGAATTCACCCTTAAATATGGAGGATTTCTCTTTCATTCTCTCATGATGCATTCAACTTACAATCACATTTTCAAGTTCTCCAACTTCATCTCTCAAACAACTTCAATCACTTGCATCCATCCTCCATTGTTGAAGCTTCAAGCTTTCATTGTATCCATTTTGTTCACTTTCTCACATACCCACATCTCTCATTTGAATCTTCATTTCATCAAGATCGTTTTGCATCCACTTTTAGCACTCTTTCCATCAAGGAGCACACATTATCAACAATCAAAGGGCCAACCAAGAAGATCAACTTGAACAAGATATAATCATTGTTTTATCTTTTCTCTGTTTGAGTTCAACTTAGGCTAATCTTGAGGTGTAAAGTGTTGTTTTCCTTCTTTTGCATTCTATTTTGCATCATTTAGGATAGGTAAACTTCACTGATCACAATTTTATTCATTTTTTGGTTGTTATGTGGGGCATCAATTAAATCATATGTAGAAAGAGGATTAGGATTTAGGAAATTGATTTATGACTTAGGGAAAATGGATTAGAATTTAGGGGGAAAAGGTTAATTAGGATATTTTTAAGATAAATCATGGAATCAGGTCCTAGGATAGTTTTAGGTGTCTACATATTTAATGTATTATAAAACTTATCATAAAAATAAAAAAAATAGGATACTTTTCTTTGTTAAAACAAGTCACATAATTTATTTCATTTCACATAATATTTCCATCCAAAGATAAAGCTAATATCAAGGAAATATTGTAAGGAACCACCTTAGCACACAATTTTATTTTCCTTTCAATATCCTTAGAAGGACCATCAAAGAGACTATTATAGAAGGAAAATAGGCCTAATTGTTAGAATTTGTAAAATAGATATAAAACCAAAAATAAATGCAAGTGCTAGAATTTATTAAACTATTAAATATAAATGAATAATTGAAATCAAAATAGCGCAATAGAATTAATTTCTTGAGAGAGAAGTTCAAAATCTCACAATAGCTTCTTTAATTATTTATTAAGGAAGAAAAAAGTTACAATAAACCGCCTCCAAGATTCTAAATCCATGAGGATGAGAAAGAGGTAAAAAACCTAAAATACAGGGATTTCTTTAACTAAATTTCTAAACTTGAGAGGATAAGGATAAAAGTAGAATCCCATGAAAGAAGGAGAATGTGCAACCCATTATCCTATCCTATCTAAGTAAAAATAAATTAACTAAGTAAATGTAGTAAACAAGTGCAATATCCCACTAATGATAAAACATATTCAAGGTGAATAAAATATTACACTAACACCCCCTTAAGTTCAACTAAGGTAAGAAAAAATGAATCTTGTCAACAAGGCCATGTTATGAAACCATGTAATATTTGAAATAGCCATAAAGTAAAAAGAGAGTGTACCCACCATAATTAGAATAGGAGAAAACCTATTGGGGAAAACTCAATCCCAACTAAGGTATATTAAGGAGAACAAGATAACCACCCCACAAGTGAGAATTATAACTTTCCTACAAGATAAGGCACATGTGTCCTTCAAAAAGAAAACAAAGGAGTAATATAAAATTTTACATGAATAATATTATAGTAGATCCCTCAGAAAAAAAGAAAAGAAAAGATGCATCTTCATTTTGGAAGAAAGAAATCCTAAGCTATCAAATTGTTGAATTCTCACTCAAGTGGAATCTAGAAAGAAATTGGGATGTATGGTTCTAGAAGTTTCTTAGGTCTTTCAATGTCAATATTGAACTATGATTGTACCATACAAGATTCAAGAACAATGGCCATTGAAATGTCAATCCTAGACCAATGTGAATCAGGATGTGTCAAGTGAGTAGCATGACTTGGAAAATAAAATACAAAAGGATATAGAATAGGAGATTATGCAACTCAATAGAAGTTCTCATTATATAGAAGACAAATGTCTCGATACTATCATCAAAGTATGAAAGGTGAGAGTCCATAAATAGTTATGAAACTTTGGTAAATAGACCTCCTAATGAAGTGGATCTTATAGACATGAAGAAACCTACTATAGAGAATCATTGGAAGTCCTTCGAGAAGTAACTCTAAACTGTAAAGTAGCAACATGTATAGGAGAGATGTCCTCAACTATAGATGGGATATAGAGAAGAGGAGTGGTAGCAATTTCATCCATATGTGAAAGGTTATCCAAGGAAGCATCACTTTCATGTGAATAATAAACATCTCCATGCAACTATTGGACGAAGGTCCAAGTAGTGAAAGGGATCTTAGTACACTCAAGTTGATGTAGAATATCCTTAGAAATAGTGAGAAATATAAGTCCATAGACCATGTCATTATTTTTAAACTATTCATGCTTTTATTCATTGCCACTCAAGGCTTGGGAAATAAGGATTCATTAAAGGAGGCACCAGTTTCGGTAAGCCTAAATTATTCAATGTGTTTTCAATTATTTTCCTTTGCATAATTTTGCATTATTGTTATTGTTCTATTATAAAATAGTTATAAAGGATATGAGCAGCTAAAAGCCTTCCTATAAAAATTCCTTACAGAATGTTGAATTGAAATATCTATAATTCAAAAGCATGTATATGCTATTGTTAAGAGTGTGAAGAATTTTAGACCTTATCTTGTGGTAGCCAAGATTATAGCCTTTGTGTCATATACATTTGTTAGAGATATATTTGTGTAGTAGTATACATCACTAAAATGGTGCAAGTGGATCAAAAAGATCTAGGAGTATGGCATGGAGGTAAATTCCACTAAGTTGGTTAGAGACTAGTGCCTTACAAAATTAATGGTTGAAGAAAATTTGAGTGCTACTGAGGTTTACCAAGTGAGCTCTTACCCACCTTCTATCCCATGTGAGTTGAATGATTGTTCTTGGTATAAGGACATTATATTTTATTTAGAAAATTTAAATTTTCCACCTAAGCTAAATGATAAAAAAAAGGATGACAAATTTTGAAGCTCAGAGGTATGCTCTTCTTGAGGGATAGTTAATGTGAAAAAAAATTGATGTTGTTCTCCTAATATGTTTAGTTGAAGAGAAGACTATAAAATTTGTTGATGAATTCCACAAAGGGTTGTGTGATGGGAATTTCATGTCAAAGACCACTAATCATTAGATTATGAGAGTGGGTTATTGGTGACCAACATTATTTATAGATTTGGCCAAGTTTATAAAATGGTGTGAAGCTTTCCAAAGGTTTTTGGTAATCTAAATTATGTAAGAGCACTCCCCCTTATCACCATTTCAACAAAGCTTTGTTCTAGCATTGAGACATATAATTTATAAGGGAAATAATAGAAAAATCTAACAAATGGTACAAATGGATATTGGTAGTCATTAATTATTTCACTAAGTGGGTGGAGGAAATCCCTACAAGGAATGCACCATCAAGGGTGGTGATTAAGTTCTTGATCAATAAAGAGATTACCAGGTTTGGTGTACCATCAATAATTATTGTTGATAATGCAATATGTTTTAGATCCCAAGATTTTGTTAACATATTCTCATTCTACGATATCTCTTTAAAAATTCACCCCCTTATCATCCACAAGGAAATAAACAAGAATATTCCAAAAGTAAAAGCATCATGACTATCATCAAGAAAATTTTGGATTCTAACAAGAAAATATGGGATGATAAGTTGAGATTTGTTGTATGGGCATATAGAATAAATTCTAAGAAGGCTATTGGTAAGAGCCCTTTTGAGTTGGTATATGGTCTTGAGGCTAGATTACCAATCGACCTTGAATTTCCAGTATAAAAGCTACTACAACAAATTGATGTGGAAGATGTTTCCTAAGGATACATCAATGGGTACTAGATGAATCAAGAAGAATGGCTCATGAGAAAAAAAAACTATTGAGGTAGTAAAAGATTATGTTTTTATAAGATATCAAAAGGGAGTTCCAATTTGGGGATCTTATTTTCTTATGAAATTCAAGGTTGGAAGACAAGGACAAACATGGAAAATTTGATGTCCTATGGGTTGGCCTTTATCAAGTTGTTAAAGGATGTGTCAAGGGAAATTTTACCTCGGGCTTGTCTTGATGGAGACCTCATGGAGTTGTTAGTTCATGGTTAGCATCTTAAGTATTACTTCTCCTAAGGGTGAGGTTCTGGGAATGATTGTAGTATAAATTTTTTTAGTTGTTTTGTGTTGTGTTCTTCTATATGATGTTGTCTTTGTGCAGTCATGACTTTTATTTGTCATGATGAAGTGTGATTCAATCCTAGTCCTTGTTGCCTCGCATTATTTATTTTCTCTGAGAGATCTAGATTCTCATTTTTTCTACAAGAGACACATGCCAACAACTAGAGCCAATGTTGGCATGCCAACTTAATGTGCCTCATTCTTTCTTTGTTCTACTTTATAAGTGTTCATTCAACCCTATCCACCCTTTTTTTATAATCAATTTGAGATATTCTAAGTGAGTCATCTTGCTTAATTTTGTGCCTCTAGATGTTTTGTTATCCCCCCTCTCATGCTTTAGTCAAATACCCATGCTGAAAAAACCAAAATTAACTAAGTGTTATGTTTTTCAGGATTTCAAATTTCAAGGTTGTCAAGTCTAAATGCATTCCATATTGGTCCTGAATCACTATTTTGATCCTTTCATAAATTTTCTAAGTCTCATTTTTCACTTTGTTAGAGTTTTGAGGGTATCCATCTTGGTGTGTTGATCATATCGCTCATGAAATCCCAAGTAGAAACCTTGAAAAAGTGGCTAAGTGTCAATTTTGTTCGCCTTTCAGATTGTTGAAGTTTCCCTTACTCTCATACCTCTTTTGGAATCCTTGACCTCCAAATTCAAAAGGTTAAAATTTCCCTTTGTATTGTTTTAGCAGAGTTTTGGAGTTTCTCATTCCCCAATGCCATCCTTTGACATACCTGATCTCCAAAGTTTGAAACCTAAAAGTTATCAAGTGGTGAATTTGTTGACCTCTCAAATTGTTAGGGTTTCCCTTCCATTCCTATTGTTTTTTCCTTTATGATGAAGGTTACTCTTTATCTACTTTTTAACTTCCTTATCCTTCCTCCACCCCCCTCAAACTTGTCATCCTAATCATACTTTCCTTGAAGATTCAAATTTCTAACACCCTATCATCCCCAACATGCATTTCCCTTTAAATCTATTTTTGGGATTTCTGAGTTTCTCATATTGTCATGCATGTTGAACCTTTAGGGAAATTTTCCCATCTTCCCCCTTCTGGCATGCAAAGTCTTGAAACTTTGATATTTGAACAAAAATCTCTATCTACCCTCTTGCATGACCAAAGACACCATTAATGGCTAGAAGAGATGCCTAGAGATGGGATATGAACTTCCATACTCCACCAATATGATAAGGATGTGGTCAAGGTATGTTTGAAATGCAAAAATGATTAAGAATATAATAAGAAGACATGCTCACCACTTGTAGTCACACAAAATCATGAATTTCTAGGGCCTTCATGCAAGTTTGCACGTTTCTAATTTTGGGCACTTATTAGATGATATAGACACTTACCCTTTAATTTTGAAGGCATGGTAAAACTAGTTGGATCAATAATAGAACCAATAGAACAAATATTCCTAGGAAGCCCTAGGGTTTCAATTTTTAGTTCTAGGTAAAGCTATTTTAATATTGTAATGATTTGGGTTCATCCCAAATTTGTAATAAACATTTGTAAACTTTGTGGATCAAATGATAAAGGTAGAATCAACCTTAGTTGAGTGTCTCCTTGTGTATGGTATATATTTCTAGATGTGTGTCATTTAGTTGGTCAACCAACTGACTATAAAATCCTTGCAAATCCTTTGTAAGGTATCTTTTCAAAATAATAAATAAATGTATGGGTACACTCATGGATTATTAAGTACTCACTTAATATTCTATAACCATTTATTGCTTTTCTAAATGTATGTGTAGAGCCCAACTTTCTTGTGTATTTTAAAAACCATAGTCTTTTGTGGTGTCTTGATTAAGGTATCACCTTGGTTTCAGTTACTACATCTATTGTATGAACTCAAAGACTCTACTACCCAATTGGATAAAGGCACTGGTCTACTAAATTATATTTCTCATCACCCAAAACACTTAAATAAAACCTCAATAATTACTCTCTTTCATTTTTGGTGTTAGTGTGTCCTTTTTAGGAAAATGATGCCTTAACCTTGCAATTTGAGCGAGTTTGGGGGGGGGAGGGGAGGGCAGGGGCAAGTGTAGAGGGTACCCCACTTGCAAGGTCTGATGGCTAGGTACCTAAGTGGGGGTTTGGGGGTAGTGCCCCTAAAAGCTAGATTTTATATAAAATTTTCATTATAAATATTGACCATTCATCATTAGGTCATAGATATGATGGTAGAGATTATGTTAGCTCTGCTTTTCTTAGAAGGAAACCTTTTTTATGAGGGTATTATATTATGGTTATGTATTGGATTGTATTGTGTGTAAGAGTTTGATAGATGCTGAGTTGCCTCCAGATCTTTGGTTGATGATACCCCTAAAAATATTTCTCTGTAAGTTTATATATGAATAATATGTTGGGTGGCTTTTGAAGTGGGATTTTTCTCCCAAAATAATTTTCCCTACATAAATCAATGTGTTGTGGTATGAATGGTATTTATGTAACTATTGTAAAGACTTGATTTTTTTGCATAACCGTCCTCTCAAGATTAGTATAAGTTGTTCCACTACCTTAGCTTTCTTACACTACTTTCATGTATGAGTTTATAACAATAATAGGGGTTATTACCAATATATCTCACTCAATAGGATAAGTATTATCTATTGTATCAAGGTGTACATCCTTGCATATTCAAATTAACACATAAATATATTGTGACTCTAGTATTGGGATGCTTTATGCAAAGGGTATAGTTTGTAGTAAGGAAAATGTTTGATCATAGTATCATCAATTAGTTTAGCACTTTAGGGAAACCACCCTTGGTTTTGTAGAGCCAAAAGTGAAAGATGTCTTACCCACCTTAGAAATTGGTCCTAAGTTTCCCAACTTGAATATAGATTTGTGGTAATCTTCTTAGGTTTGACACCCCTAGCACTTGGGAGATTACCATGCCTTAGGGATTTGGAGTTCACAACTCAAATCACCAATAAAGTGCATGAGCATTAACAACCCCACAAAATTTTCAATTTTTGACACTCTTAGTTGTTGAAATGACCCCCAACAAGTACAATATTTGAAACTTTATTTTAGTGTGATTGCAATACAAGATTTGATATTTATTCAAATTTTATAAGGCTTGAAAGGGGCCACAATGTTGAAATTATTATGTGCTTGCAAAATAGGAACAAAAAATATGCACCAATGTGTAGAGCTCAAAATTACCAATTTTCAAATAAATAACACTCAAAAAGCTCATTTGTGATATTTATAAGTGATTGAAGTTCTAAAATATAATGAGTAGCAAGATCTCTAAGAAAACTAAAACTGTAGAAAGTAGGAGAGTCAAATCAAGAAACCACTTACACCAATACAAAGAGTGTGAAATTATACCCTAAATAAATAAATATTACTCTAAAAAGGTTTCCATATGGCTAAGAATTAGACTCTTTAAGCTTACCTTTCTAACTAAAAAGAACAATGGAGAGGGTTCAAACTCCCTAATGGCAAGTTGGTAGCTAATAGGTAGCTAAATAATGATGTAGTCAATGGAGGTGGCCCTATGGGTGTAGAATGGTGACTAAGAGGTGGATCAAGGGTGGCACTTTTGGGCCGAGTTTCTTGAGAAATTGTCCAAAGGAGAAGTGGCAATGGGTTGGAAAAGTCACTAGTGGTGGTGATGGATGAGACATTGCCTAGTAGTATAATGGTTGCTACTAGGAAGCCAACCCAACAATTAGTTGCTAACTATTGTGCACTAAAAACCTTACAAAAATAATCATCAAATATGTATAATATGGTCATATGGCTGGACATATATGTAAAGTTCCTCAAATGATCATAGCACCAAAATAGACAAATTTTATATGAAAATGGGAAATTTTGGGCCTTCTAGAGATATGGTAGGGTATGTTTGGTTTAAAAATGACTCAAAAGTAGTTGATTCATGAAGCCACAAATAAACCCTTATTTACAAACATGCTTCCAATATCTAATATTGATGAAATAAAAGTCAATATTGACTTTATTGAACCATCTAGACACTATGGAATAACCAAAAATGTTGTCAAGATTACCAAAAATGTACAACCCAAATCTTAAAAAAACAAGTGGAAACCTTAGAGGTTATATTTTTCCTATCAAACCATTATAATTCTCTAGTTAATCTAGGGATGTAAGAGAGGAGCATGTTGGGTATGAGAGAAATATACATGCAAGGTAAAAATAACCTTAAATCTCTACAAATTAGAAACTAAAAACATAGCCTAGCACAAAATCTCTAACACCATTTAGAATCTACAAAATAAATATTAACCAAAAAACTAGTGCAAGTGATAGAGATTATTAAACTATTAAATAAAATTAATTAATTAAAATAAAAATAACACAACAAAATTAGTTTCTTGAGAGAGAAGTGCAAAAACTCACAATATTTTATGTGGTCTATTATTAAGGAAAGAGTTACAATAGATAGTCTTCAAGATTCCAAATATGTGAGGATGAGGATTAGATAGAAACCAAAAAATAGATGATTTATTTAAGTTTTCAAAATATGAGAGGATAAAAGAAAGTTTTCATTAAAGAAGGACAATGTGCAACTCATTATTGTATCCCACTTAAGTAAAAATAAATTGCCTATGTAAAGTTAATGAACAAGGACAATATCACACAAAGTATAAAACATATCCAAGATGAATAAAATATTATACTAACACTAATTTTTACTTGACAACAAGAGACACTCCTAATGTTAAAGGAAACCAAATTCTCTCTAGACCATACACTCCTAAACTAGTGAATGGAACACAAAAGAGTTCAATTTCCCAACAAGGTGCTCAAAATAACAGCATAATTTATAAATAAACCATAAATTTATGAGCCCCTATAAACACCTACTTCCAAATGGAAAACATTAAACATGTAGAGGCCCTTAATATTGTCAACATGTATAGAAACCAAAAAAAAAAATTGAAAAGGCATCTCAATATCATACAAAGTATAAGGGAGGACTTTGACAACATTAACATCATCAAAAAGAAGAATTAAAAGTAATTCATTTTTTTATAAACTCTATCAAGCTTCCTGTAGAGACATAAAATCCAACCTTATCTAATCACACTTAATTTTATTCTATCCTAAGCCTATTAATTAAATAAACATTTATTATTTATTTAATTATTGTTATCATTTTCCATATTTATCTTAATTGTTTAATTAAATAAATATTTAATATTTATTTAATTATTCCTATCATTTTCCATATTTATACTAAATGTTTAATTAAATAAATATTTACTATGTATGTAATGTCCTTAACATCTAATTTCAATATAGAAATTGATTTGCAGATTGAATTGAATGAACAACAACATATGGACACATAGATTTCCTTGATATGATGATAAACTTCAAAATTTCAGACATATATGATATATAAGATTACCACAGATCAACAATAGTATTATCAACTCCTTACAAAATCCTTGAAGCTCATATGTAATCCCTGAATGAGAACGCCCTCTAGAACCAGAGAGGTTTCGTCCTCTGATCCTAGTGATCTCTAGGTTTTCGTCCAATGACCACAAACTCCTATGGGTTTTCATCTACAAAAGGATTTAGAACACAAGTGTTCTAAAATACAAAAAATTGCATAATAATTTCATGCCTAATACATGAATTGACTCCCTACATTTATATACTAACAATTTCCCTTAAGGAATAGGTTAGCCTTGAGCCAAAATGGTGCCAAAACCTATAAATTGAATTTCACACACTAAACTAAGTTGGCCTTAAGGCCAAAGTAGATTCTCTTGGAATTAGCATGTCATCCTGCAGACCTATCCACACACTTCCCTGGCCCTTTCCTTCTTCCTAAAACTCCACAATTGATGCCGCATGATTCAGAGGTGTCTTATCCTTTAAGCCTATTGAAGTGGGTGCCAGTCACCTAACAATCATCTTTTGATGACAATATTTTTCTAGTACCTAATCCATTCCTCTTAAGGTTGGGATATAATGTGCAAGTGTCATCATAAGTGCCATGTTCCAAATCACAAGTCGAAGTATGCCCTTGCAGGGGAATGCAAAGGTATTCCCAGAACCGATCCTACTCTGGTACAATGAGTCTGAACTGGTGATCTTCTGATGGCGATATCTTTCCAGTATATGATCATTTTTCCTTGAGCTCCAGATATGATGTGAGGGAATTATTACAAATGTTATGGTCCAAACTGCAAGTCATAAGGGTGTTCTGTGGAGAAATGTGGTAGGATTCCCGGATTCCACTCTGCAATTGTCTTTCCAAAAAAAGGGACGTGACAATTTATTTAATTATTTTCCCTTCATCATGATTTCATTAAATAAATAAATATTTAATTTAATTAATTAATTAATTGTCCTTTATCTTTTATCTTTATCCATATAATCTTAGCCTTCTATCTTATTCACATAGATCATAATCTAAATTTGTCTTCATGTAACAAGTGTCTCATTCACATGTCAAACTAACTTTTCATCTCATCTACACATTTCATCTAAACCTCTTAATCCTAGCCATTCTCATAAAGATTCTTGTCCTTATCTCAATCCTAAAACTAGATCCTATCCTTCATGTGCCATTTGTCGCATGACTATATTTTTTATCCAAACCCTAATCCTCCATCAAACTCAACAATCCATCATTAATCATTCTTAACCTTTGATTTTGCCTCTTCAAGACTATATCTAGAAGCTCTTATTCTTCATCAAATACAAATGAATGAATGCATATCTAAAATATACTATCATACCTACATGTCATTTTGATCTCTCATTATCAAATCTTATCAAGGTTATGCTAAAGCATTGAGCAACCGCATATCAATATTAAAGAAAAAATCAAATGCATTAAGGGTGCACTCAAGTTCCATTCATCAATGAGAGAAACAAAGATCCTAGGTAAAGGTATTGTGTTTTGTATTGTTTTATCTTCCATTTTCTTTATCTTCACTATTTTCTATCATCTTCACCTCTCTAGTTCTTACACTATTTAGAACAAATAGATTTGGTGCATTCCTTCCCTTTCTCCAAGTGATTAAAAACATTAAATATATAGTAATACAAATAACATTGTCAAAAAATTCAATAGATATTTCTTTGTCATTACATTAATCATGATCATAGGAATGTATATTGACAGATGTATCATTATTCATCTTTATTTTCTTTACATGCCTTTGCTTCAAAAGATATCATCATTTGAGTTCTTCATTATGGAAATATCCCATCTTGATGTTGTGAGTGCTTTTAGGTTGGACATTGTTCAAAGGAGAAGCCCAGAGGAATTAAGTAGGCTAGTTGGTGGTAAGGAGCTCATTTATCTCATCTACCAAGTAAAAAGGGTAATGCTAGAATCACCAAAATCAAAAGATGATACAACTTAAGTATGTAAAGTAAGTTAGGCGTAAGGTTTTGGACTACCAAGAGGCTATAAAGAATGTGGTGTATCCACTAACACCTTCAAGATCCCTTAAGTTCCCCAATACTTTATTGAAAATAAATAAATAAAGATTATAATGTGCACATTTCTCCTCTACAATACTTATATAATATGATGCATATACAAGTGGTAGCCTAGTAAATCATGGTAAAAAAGGATGATATGATAGAACAAGTGCCTAGCATGCAAACCAAAATTATTAGAAAGGGGGGATAGAAAGTTAAGAGTAGATGAATAAAATGGCAAAATCTTGAGGGAACTATGTAATGAGAGAAGAAAGTGTCGTGCCATTTCAGATAAATTGTTTTTTATATACATATTCAGATCAAATTTGATTTAATTAAATCTAAATCTATTTCTAATTTTAAAATTTAAGTGTAGAAGTAATGGTGGTGTGAAAATTATAAAAGTTTTGTGATAAATAAGCAAGATTTGTACAACCAAGTATTATATAATTGTCACACCATTTTCTCCTTTGGTTGAGACAAGGCTCATATTTTTCCCTTTATATACAAAATCAACTAGATGACATTCAAAAAAAACTAAATTAGAATTTGTTTTGAATTGACATTGTTATTATTAATTTTTTTTAATTGAACAAAGTTGAGAGAAAGATTACAAAGATAATAAATGGCAGTCCAATAAGAAGACTGAAGGAAAAAAAAGACTAGAACAGCAACTCATAAAATAGACTAACTTACAAACCCAGCCATGATCTTACAATATCAAGAAGGGCTAATGCAGCCATGACCTTACATTGTTATTATTAATTGGAATTGATCAACACTGTCCTATCTAACTCCAGTTAGAAAAATGTAAAACCTTTGGTAGGACTAGAAAGTAAGCCAAAGAATATTCAATGAGAAGTCGCTGGTAACTGATTGTATCATAAATGGTTGGTTCCCAGGTTTCTACAAGAGGCTCTATCAAAATTAAGCTTCTAAATGAGAGTGAGAAACGAGATTGAAAAGGAAGGTGCTTTAAGAGACAATTGTAAATCATTCGGGTAAGGACCAATGAGTGAAGTACAGCCCTCCAAACAATCTTGCAATTTGTCCATTACAAATGTGACATGGTGTGTACATTTGAACATTTGGAATCCCTTCTTGAAATGCTGTGGCCAGTTATGATGGTGATCTGTTGGGTGACCATGATTGTATTTCGACTTCAAGATAAAAGTTTGGTTCCATAACAGCGTCCCTGATAGTCCTCCCCTTCATGTGCAACTTTAGCCTATGACATCTTTGAAATTTAGCCCGCCTCTTCAACTTGAATGTCCTCTCGCACCAAGGCTGAGTTTGGTATTAGGGTCAGGAGATACATATTGAAATTTCTTGAGGAGCAGACTGAATGAACTTACTTCTGCCTACCATGGACAACCATTATTGGTCAATAGAGACAACTGGCATGAATCATGCTTATAACATGGTTAGGTGAAGAAGTTGTATGTCTCCATTTCAATGGTAATCCAAGGTAGACAATGGGCAGATCTCCCTCCTAGAGAGGAATGTCCTGAATATTTCTTCACCTCACACCCCTCAAATTGGCAAAGTAGACCTGGGACATTTCAGTATCAATTTAATGCTCTGATACCATGTAGATGCTCAGGATCAGTTACAGCTTTCCTGCAGCAGCCATCAAGAAAATAGCAAGATTTATGGTGTCATCCACGAGTTTGATCAGAAACTCCTTGAGGGTTTGGCATCTACCCTTTAACTATAATGTTTTCCTAATAAATACAGTTTATAATTGATTTCTAATGGTTATAATTATAATGGAGTGGAGTTTGCTGCTTGGACAAGTGATATATTTTCACGGTAAGTTTGACAAAAGAGACGCATGATTTCATGATTCCTAGTTTAACACAAATTCGTAATCATGGTATGATTCTTAGTCTTAACACAAATTCTGGCACATACAACTTTCCCAAATTGATGGTGTACTTGTAGTATTCAAAGTTGATAATTATTCTCCTTTGCAGTTTACCAATTGCAGGGGGATGGGAAGAGGTTACTATAAACCATTAGTTACAACTTGCAACAAATCAGGCCTACCTTGACACACTTTTTTTGTCTACAAGAGTAACAAAAAACCAAAATAAATATGTTAGCTTTTTTCAAGTTTCAAGATCTATAACGTCCATGGTTGAGACACTTTGTCTTTTGTCCAGAAGTGTCCAAAAATCAAAATGAAACATCTGCTGGCTTTTAACAGGTTTCTAGATCCATGTTATCCATTGTCTCAAGACTAACTTAGCCGGTCATTTTCAATTAAATAAAAAAATCAGCTGGCCAAATCTACATTAACCTACAAGCCGAATGCTTTGTATTCAGGAAGTTCCTTTCATGGTTCATTAACTTCAATATCCAAGTAAGCACATAGACCAACCAGGGGAGACTCTAATCCAAAAGTTAGAGATGAAAATACTAATGGGCAAGAAGACGATGGGATATCTCTCTCGACCTCAGTTCAATCAAATCCTGTTTCAGTGAGTATTTTTGTGTAAAGAAGGAAAAAAGGCATCTTAACCTCTACCGGAAATGATCACTGACTTTACCACCCACCCTGAATAGTTCTGGGAATTAACAAACCTTAGGACAAAGACTTGATCAAAAATCTCTGTTGCCTCTACTGCCACTTTCAGACTCTATTAAAAACATCTATTGCCTCTACGGCCACTTCCTCTTGGGCATGAAGGTTCCACTGGGAATAATGAAGTTTTTAAGGCCTTCAAATGAGAGCACTACCTGAACAAAAGTGTTTATTCCTTACACTACTGATAATGGCATTAGTAGATGAAGAAGCTCTTCACATGGCTAGATGGTGTGTGATTACTTTCAACTAGACATCACTTTTGCAAGAACATTGTTGCATTTAGTCAAGTTCCCTTGTTCCTCCTTTTGTTCATTCATTTTATGTTGAAATAAATTTTCCCCTTTCAAATAGCTTTTAACATCAATTTGCAATCCCATTAGTGCTCAAGAAGAAATTGGACCATTTAACATTTCTGCTATAATAGCATCAATACACGAGACAAGCCCATGTTAGATCTGGTTAAAGTTGAAAATATTAACTGTTTTAGTTGCATAATTTTATTTTGAATGAATGTTCAAATAAACTTTCACTTGCAGCTTCTCCAGCTTCCGTGTGCCTGAAAGTTGAAAAGTCCAATTTGATCAGTTTCAATAACTAGGTTCATTTTTGGCTTAAAGTCCTAAAATGCAAGTAATAGCTCACTAGTAATATGCCTCAAATTTATTTGAGCTTAAGTAACATTTGGAATGACAAGACCCATATTATTGAGGGATATAAACAAATGCTTACTGTATGTCCTGCACAGCACTGCCACTACCAAGCAAACACAGATTCCTCACATTGTAGCACAGTATGTTGTAAGATGAGATCTTTGCCACCATATGCTCTTTATACAATCTTAAATCTAATATATCTGCTTACAATATTTGTAGTTTGTAATTGTAAAACTAGCAGACTCCTACAAACACTTTCTATCAGATCACCATATCTTTCATTACAGGCTCTTTGACTTAACCCTGAATACAGAATCATTTAGGGTACCGACAAAATCTCTACTTGTGCCGCTTCCTGTCATTAAATATCCAGAAAACCTATGCTTCTACTCCCGACGTACCAGCTCCTTTCTTTTTGCTAGTTGTATTCTTGAGGATCTGCATTTGTCTCTCTTATTGTTAGAAATGCACTTTCTGTGAACGAATGAATTACAAGATTATAAAAGACTATCGAACATTTACAACAAGAGTTGATATAAAAAGTGCTATGGTGTACCTGTCTCAGCATTTGATTTTCATTCTGCAGGGTAGAAGCTCTTTCTTCCAACTCGGCATTTCTCTTTTCAAGATCTTTGACCCTTGTTTCTAAGTCATTTAAGTATGCTTTCTTTCGTTCTCTTGCCTGCTGAGCCGACACTCTGTTCCTTAGCAATCTAATAGTGCAAAACAATAAATTGGTCAGAGAAATTTACAGGCAAATTTAAAAGGACAGTAATCACCAATATATCTATTCCTTGTTGGAAATATCAGACAAAGGATTTGAACCGACAGGAACTTACCTCTTAAGACGCTTGTGTTCTTTGTCTACAGGGGTTCTTCCTCTCTTCCTTTGTGCATTAGGAGCAGTTGGGTGAGGGAGATTATCCAGCTGATTTGCAACCACAGAGGTAGATGACCCCCCTAATACTTGCATTTCTCCTCCCATTTCAGGAACTCGTCTGATGTCGTCATCACTCTCATTAACTGCACTAACAGTGAAATATCAGAAGTACTTACAGATATACTTATCAAGAAGAAGCAACAAAGGCCCAAAATTTTCAAATAGAGAAACAGGAGGATATCTAGATGATAGCCATAGTTAACTGTCATTTGATCTGAGGCACTCTTGCCTTCCCTAACCTGGTAGTGTCTATCCATGTCACCTGTTTCATAGCTAATGAATCTTATATATTATATAATAAATTGTTATTATTATTGTTTTATTGTTGGTAGGTAGATGTAGAAACCAAATATTGCAATACGGAGCTTCTAAAAATCCTTCGGGATTTATGCCAGGCTAAAAAGGCTTCTTATACAGACACTTGATAATCCAACAGCATATACTATGGTAAGTACAAGCTCAAAAAACTTGGAGAAAAAAATTCGCCCCATCAGGACACTGTAATTAAATGATAATACTAGTAGCACTGTTACCGTACATACAGATTTTCCAGAAACCTGAATTGATATTCTCTGCTTTCTCAAACCTTACAACATTGTTCAAAACCAAAAATGACAAAAACTAGACTTCCAAGCGTTGCCAAAAGGAAGGAATATAGGACATACCATCTTTCATTTGCCCCAGTTGAGCTCCTGCTGAGCTTGAAGACTTTTCGCTTGTAGTCTGTTGCTGAGAAGATGTGGAGATGGTAGCAGTGTCCTGCATTTTGGTGTTTATAGATTTGCTTTGATCACACCCAAAACTCTTAATTTTTTCACTTTTCAACAATACAAATCAATTTTTTTCACTTTCTAATAACACCCATCAAATGAAATTCAATCTTTACCAATCTCAACAAATACCCATCATAACAGATCTGAATCTCTCATCGAAACCTAGAAGTCCCCTCATAGTCATCATAATAGATCTGAATCTCTCACTGTAGTATACAAGTCCTCCCATCAGAAATCAAGCTTATCTTATTTCAGCTATACACTATCCGTATAAGTATCTTAGCAAACATTTGGATCTTCCTAAATTAAATGACACTCAAGTCAATAGTCCTATCTTATCTTCCTGAAATGTCATATTACAGATGAGAATCCATCTAATAATTTCCCACGGCAAACATAACATATGTTGTTAGTGAAGGCGGAAGAAAAAGTTAGGCTGTGATGCTTGAACAGCACACTTGAATTAAGCAATCATTTTAGCTTGCGTCTGTACATAATCAGAAATCTCCTGTTAAACAGTTGCTACTAATAAGTAGTACTAGCTGACAGACTAATCAAGCACCTAAAAGAGACACGTAGATGTGTTCAGATCCTCTAAATTGAAAGTAGATTACCAAAAATATATTAACTCTTTCTCACCAAAATGGGTAGCTTTTCTTGACAGAATGATGGGTTTTGGTTGGTATTTTTTATGGCGGTTCTAAGAGGAGTATCAAAATGTTCAAATTGTATGGTCGTGGAAAAGTATTGGCCACTTGGTTTTTGAATCAATCCAAAGGTAGAAAGTTGAGAAACTTGGTCGTCTCTCCACCATTCATTCATTTTCTTCCCAAGGACGAGTTTGTTCATTCCAATGAATATAGAATTGACATATTTATACCAATGCAAGCTCATTGAAGAAGGATGTGAATGGTGAAGTGACAACGATCACTTGGGTTTGATTTTTTCAAAATTCTTGAACACGTTTTTTTTTTTTTATGAAATTAAGCAAACTATTGTTCACAAGTCAATAGGGGAGAGGTCCTACGCATGTTTTAATAGTTGTGATAGTAGTTGTTTATATAATGTCCAATATTTTTATCAATATTGGATCAATAGTTGTGACTTTAAAGTTGTTAGTGTTGATAATGACTACCCATAATTAAACAAAATGTATTATTTTGATCTAAAAAGCAACCAATCATGTGATTCCACATCGGCACTCAATAAAACATGTTGTGAATGCACAAGTATTGGTCTCACTTTTTTTTTTGGGCCTTTTTGGACACCTTGACAAAAAGCATGCTGATGTGGCATCATATTTGATGATGTGGTCCTGAAACCTTAGTTATAAGCAGGGGACTTGCCAAGTAAGCTGTTGTAAAAAAATTGGGAGTGATTTGAAATTTCCACGCAGGATAATTAGAAACACGAAGTTAGGGTGCACAACTACTAGGTCCTCTCCCCTAACTCAAAGCATAAATCTAGACACTTACAAGGCATACAAAACTTCATAAGAGTAACCACAATATAAATGTCTTAAAGGACATAATAAATGCTCTCCACCACAAAAATAAATGTAAATTTTTAAATAATTTAAATGGTTATTATAAATCAAATTAATTTTAATTAGGAAGTTAATAGAGTGTTTTATTGGACTACTAGGGACTTATTCTAAATTTAGTAGTTATTGTAGTTGTTCAGTTTTTGTGTGTAATGGTGTGAATTTGCACTTCGTACAAATTCCACATTTGCATACCTCTTACCTTAGAAAATTAAGTCCGATAATGCAATTCCACACTCTTCATCCATTTTTCATCCACTTGGCGGCTTCTTTTCATGTCAGTGGAGAATATTCTTTTTGGGATACTAGTGCAGTGCGTGGACGTCTACGTGGTGCATTGTCGTCCTAACAAGATTCCCGCCTCTGGAATCAGAGTTATTACACTCCTCCATTGGATGCAAAGTGTAACATCTCCTGCCCTTCAGACCGACTTTGAACGGATCTTTTGCCTCCATTTTCACCTTCAAATGACTATCTCTTTCATTCTTTCACTCTCTTGGATCATCTTCACATTTTGGACAACTTTCTACACTCTTCTCACAACATTCTCAAGTTTTACCACCTCCATTGAAACTGCAAGTTGGTATTTTGTTGGCTCACTCTCTTCATTGTTGCAACAACATCAATCTTGATAGCTTGCAAGCTCGCTCCTTCTCTCATTTGCCTTGAGTGCACGTGGTTGAAGGTGATATTGCTCCATTTTCCTTTTATCTTGCATTATCATTTTAATATCGTAGCATATTGTTGTTCAATGTATTTCTTAGTATTACTATTTCAATATCTTTCTTTATCACATTTCTCTAATTTTTGCTATATTGGTTGTCTATGGAAGTGGAAACACCAAAGCAGGGGACTAATTGTGGTAGTCCTCTAAACACAACCCCGACATTTTCTCGTTCTTGTGTGTGTAGGCTATTCATCGAGTGAAAACATTGAAGATATCAACTCATGGGTAGGAAGGTGTGCTTTCCTTACCCTTCTTTGTCCATTCATAGTTAGACTTAGTTAAATTATTCTTCTCGTTACGCTATCATTTTGTTCTTTTCTATTTATGTTATTGCATTAAATCATACCCATTAGGTTGTTAGTGAGTTTCTTTCAATCTCTTATTGTACTTTACATTTTTTTATTTGTATGGATGCCAGTGCCCCCACTAAGACGTCAGTGCGCCACATTATCGTTCGTGTCCTGCGCTATAGTCATCTAGCAATGAGTTGCCTAAGTTGCAGTCCAGACTCTAAAAACTTGTTCAACTAACTTCCTGAAACATTTGGGCTTGTTAAAGGACAATAACAACCTAGTTGTTCTTCCTTTCAACCTCTAAATTCTAAACCCTCCCAAAACAATTCAATTAGCTTGAGGTAGATCAGGGCAGCCTATTGTTCTAGACCCTCCCGTGTCCTAGGGTCCTGAGCAGTCAATCGGGCCCTCTACATTTTAGTGAACCTGACGTGAACTATTTTGGTTATGTTTCGTAGTGTTGAAGGAATCTTCACTCGTGTTCTAGGTGTGTTGTGGGTGTGTGCATTGTAGGGCGCCTAGCCTTGCAACCCAACCTACAACCCCTAGCGACATAGTTAGAAGAGTCCCTAAACATTGTGAAGCAAACTTTAGAATAGGTCATTGTCTGATTGTTAAACCCTTTGGGGGCTTCTAAGAAAGTCCTTTTCAATGTACATAGAAGATGACTTCTTTCATGCATCTTCCCATCCCATCTATGTAGCCTGCAAATGGGTCTCTTGCTATAATATTTACGTCACATGACTTGCCTATGAATGCTAATAGAGAACCCTATCCTCTATATATTCCCGCTCATATCAACAAGAATACCATGATTAGAGTTCTCATTGATCCTACGTGTTGAGTTAATGTTATTACAAAGGAGATTATATTAATAAACTTCCTACACAAGGCTGGGTACAATGTATCTAAGAGCATGATACATATGCATGATGGGTTTTTCATCCCTCCCATCGATTCCATCACCCTTTTAGCCTGGTAGGGCCCAGGACTATAAATGCCCTTTTTGATATTATCCCAAAGTCTAACTTGTTTAGAGTGAAGCTAGGCATTCCTTATCTAATTTCCATGAACGCAGTCCCTTCGGTGATCCACAATTTTTTGAAATTCTCTCATGAGGGCTCAGTCCATGTAGTGCACGAGATTGGGTACAAACCCTTGGTGTCGCATGGGGCCTATTCATTAGATCACTTCTGGCCTACCCCTATCAGTCTGCTCCCTCCAAGGATGGACCTATTGTATCGCACTTACATAAAATACAAGAATGGGGGCATAACGCCGAAAGTGACATATCCTCCTTCCCCTTATGTTTTTTCAATTAAGGCTTCTATAATAGCACAGTAGTAGGCAACCTCTTCCTCACAAAAGGGGAAGGAGAAGTCTATTCGTGCTTAGGATTCTTCTTCTTCTTATGTAGTTCCACCTACTTTTGCCTCTTGTCCTGCTGCAGTTCCCTTGACTTCCACCCCCATGTGTCTCTTGGGGAGTCTGATGATGCCCACTTGGCGAAAGGCCAAGCACTAGGTGTTCAAGTTTCCTATCTTTCCCACAATGCCTCACCTCGCCATGTATGGTAAGGGGAAGGGTCCCCAGGGAGTCACCTTTGCGTCTCGACCTCTGCTACCTCCTACTGCTCCTACCCCTAGGGTGGCAAATGGGAAGAGGCCCACCACTGAGGCGCTTAAGTCTACTTCTCTGTCGGTTGTTGCCTCTGTTCCTACATCTCTTCCTCATGTTTTTGTCCAAGAGTCACTCCCTCCATCGAAAAAGGTTGTGATGGAAACTCTCATGGCAGAACAAGATCCTCTTGCTCCTCCTCAAGCTACAACTTCCAACTCTCGAAGTCAAAGAAACTACCTTGTGCATGAGCATAAGTATTGGAGGAAGGTTTTAGCCATTGAGCAGGTTGCTCTACAGAAGGCGGAAGGGGAGATGACAGCTCCTATTTTGGCATCTTCTATTGCACCCTCCTCTTCTGCCCATTCTGCTTCAATTCTCAACGCCTTAATCTCGCTTTTAGCTCCCCCCGCGATCATGGATGACCCTCACCCTAAAAGGATGCAAGTTTTCATCGCTCCCTCAGTTGAGCCTCCTCTCCTAATGTCACTTTCAGACATCCCACCCTTTCCTAAACCTATGGATATGTCGAATACTTTGGTGGTGTCCACTACGATTTTGTCCTCTTCTTCCTCACCTTCCGCTTCTTCTGTAGGGATCTTGTATTGGCGCAACCACAGAAGGAGGGTCCTCAAGGAGAACTATCGGACCATGCAGCAAGAGTAACACAATGAAAGCAACACAAAATATGGAGGCAAATGCATATGCAAATATGTTCATTAACAAAAATCTCAAATCTGGTCGGCAACATTCGGGCTTATAGGTTCGGCTTACAGGCTTGATATAACATGTTTAATATTACAACATTCTAATATGCTCCTATATGCGAGCTGAACTCTTACAATTCAGATCAACCTTAATATACTCAATCAACTACTAACTCCACTGCCCTTTTCTCATGATTGATTACAAGCTTTATACTATATCTATGGTTCTGGAAACATCTGCGTCAGCCAAAGAACATCACATTCTCCAAGGAAAGAAAATGTAACATGTGCATGAATAGGTCAGCCTCAAATTTGAATTACTCCATCAACAGGTGCATAAAATGAAGTGTGGACCTATAACGAAGGTCAGGGACACTCCATGGAACAATTAAGATCACATCGTCGAGATCCACAAGTCATGAGGATGATCCACGAATGATCAAATTAGTCATTAGGCTTGGAAACTATTCTAGTGCTAGTTCAAGAAACTGTCATGAACTCCAAAAGCGATAACTTGTCGGAAAAAGATCCAATCACGCTCAAATCTTGGAATAAGGAAAATGAACATCTCCATGATGTACACAAAGATCCGCAGGGGTTGGTGAGCAAATATGATGAGTCCACCAACATGAACTGAACAAGAAAAAAATAAGAAAAAAACTGAAATAAAATATTTTTGGTTGATGCAAGATTGCCAAGAACCAAGGATGCTCCTGCATCAGACATCCAGGGTTAATAAAAAGTGAGTCCCTCACTTTTTCGGGGCTAAAGGAAAACCAAGATGGTCTACCTCAGCCTAAGAGATCCAAGAAGAATCCTCCACTGGTCTACCTTTCCACTTCACAAGATATTTTTTGTATTGTCTTCCATGAGTCTTCCTCCCATCTCTAACATCCAAAATATCTTCAATCTCATCTGATTGTTGTTTAGGAAACTGATTCTCCAATTTCGCTTCACTGTCTCCACTAAATTTTTCCTCATGATACTGATATAAATCTGCAATGTTGAATATAGGTGATATTCCCATACCTTCTGGTAACTCCACTTCGTAGGCATTTCCTAAATCAAATTTCTTCAAGATCTTACAAGGTCCAAACTTCCTCATCTTCAACTTACTGTATGTCCCAACTGGAAATCTCTCCTTTCTCAAATACACCATCACCTCATCTCCAACTTCGAACTCCTTATGTCTCCTCTTCTCATCTAGTCTCTCCTTAGAATTTTGGTTCATATCTTCCAGCTATTCTTTCACTTGAGTATGCATTGTCTTCATATGTTCTGCAAATTCCTCTGCTTCTGCACTTCATTTACCTTCCATACTAATGTCTCTCAATTCTGATATACCTCTAGGATGAACTCCTGTAACAATCTCAAAAGGTGTCTTTCCTCTACTTCTGTTCACTAAATTATTGTAAGCAAACTCTGCTTGTGCAAGGGCTAAATCCCAACTTCCGGTCTTCTCTCCAACCAAACATCTCAGCAAATTCCCTAAACTCTTGTTTACTACCTATGTTTGTCCATCAGTCTGTGGGTGAAATGTAGAACTGAACTTCAAATCTGTCTTCAACTTCTTCCAAAGTGTCTTCCAAAAGTAACCAACAAACTTTACATCTTTGTCTGAAACAATACTCCTAGGTAATCCATGCAATCTGACCACTTCTCTGAAAAACAAATCTGCTACATGTACTGCATCTGTTGTCTTCTTACAAGGTATGAAATGTTCCATCTTAGAAAATCTATCTACCACCACAAATACAGAATCATTACCCCTTTGTGTCTTCGGTAAACCAAGTATGAAATCCATGTCGATATCCTCCCAAGGTCTCTCTGGAACTATCAAAGGCTTATACAATCTAACATTCTAACTACTTCCTTTTGCAACTTGAAAAACTCTACAACTCTGCACAAATTTCCTAACATCCTTATGAATCTGCAGCCAAAAGTAATTCTCACTTACCAATGATATTGTCTTATCAATTCCAAAGTGTCCTAACATTCCTCCACTATGCTTCTCCTTTACCAAGTTATCCCTCGTTGAAATCTGGGGTATACACAACTAATTGCCTCTGAACAACATATCCTCCTGAATGAAATAATCGAACCACTGACTTCTATCATCCAAAACAAGTTCTTTGCAATCTCTCCAAGGTTCTACAAACTCTGGGTCTTCCTCATACAAGTTCTTCAATTCATCAAAGCCTAATACTTCCACTCTCATCTTTGTCATTAAATTCCTTCTCCTACTCAAACCATCAACAACTCTATTTGACTTTCCACTCCTATGCTTCAAAAAAAAAGTATAACTCTGCAGGAACTCCACCCATCTCATGTGTCTCTGATTTAACTTACCCTAAATGTTCAAATATTGCAATGCTTGATGATCTGTATACAACATAAATTCCTTAGGCAACAAATAATGTCTCCACTTCTTCAAGGCTTGAACTATAGCATAAAATTCCTGATCATACATTGAATATCTTCTCCTAGCATCATTCAATTTCTCACTGAAGTAAGCTACTGGTCTCCCTTCTTGACTCAACACTGCTCTAATTGCATTCCCACTTGCATCACAATCTACTTGAAATACCTTTATTGAAATATGGTAAAGCCAACACAGGTTGCTCAGACACCTTTTGCTTCAATAACTCAAAAATTTGGTCTACTCCAGACGTCCATCTAAAATCCTTCCTATCTCCTCTCATTGTTTATGTCATAGGACTGCAAATAGAACTGAAATTCCTAATGAACTTTCGGTAGAAACTAGCCAATCCATGAAATGATCTTACCTCTCCAATGTTATCTAGTGTAGGCCACTCCACAATTACTTTCACCTTCTCAGGATCCATCTTCAATCCATCCACAGAGATTAAAAATCCCAGATATACCAACTCCTTCATGAAACTACACTTCTTAATGTTTATCAGCAACTGCTCTTCTCTCAACCTCTACAAAACTTGTCTGATATGCAACAAATTTTCTTCTCTACTCTTACTAAAAATCAAGATGTCATCCAAGTAAACAATCACAAACTTACCCAAGAATTTCTTTAATGCCTCATTCATCAGCCTCATGAAAGTACTCAATGCATTTGTTAACCAAAAGGCATCACCAACCATCATACAATCCTTCATTTGTCTTGAATGTTGTTTTCCACTCATCTCCTTCTATGATTCTGATATGATGATATCCACTCTTCAAGTCTATCCTTTTAAAATATTTAGCTCCACTCAAGTAATCCATTATGCCATCCATCTAGGGAAAAGGAAATCTATACTTCACTGTGATCTTGTTTATGGCTCTAGAATCTGTACACATCCTCCATTCTCCATCCCTCTTAGGTGCTAGCACAACAGGTACTACACATGGGCTTAAGCTTTCTCTAATCAAACCCTTCCTCAACAATTCTTGCACTTGTCTATTCAACTCTTCATTCTCTATCAATGTCATTTGGTGTGCTGCTTTATTAGGCAAACTAGCTCCAGGAATCAGATCCATGCAATGACTAATACTCCTCACAGGTAGGTACATTATCTGAAATGATCTCCTCATACTCTGTCAGCAATTCCTTTATTTCTTTTGGTTTTTCTTCTACATCCTTCAAATCTTCAGTCTTCTTAGGCACCAAGGCATAACACATGTTCTCATGTCTCAACCCATCTAGGAATCTCCTTCCATCAACCCAACAAACTCTAGTACTCGTACAAACCTCAACTATAGGGACATCTTCCAAAGGAAACAAAATCTGCTTCATCCCATTAGCAACAATAGTATATATATTCTTCTTTCCATCATGAATAGCCTGTCTATCATACTGCCAAGGCCTTCCCAACAAAACATGGCATACATTCATAGGCATAATATCACACAAAAATTCATCATGATAATTTCCTATCTTCAATTTCACCAAACATTTTCACTTACCAGTATCTTATGCTCATCCTGAATCTAAGCTATCTGATAGGGCTTCGGGTGTTTCAACCTTTCCAACCCCAATTTAGTCACCATCTCTTCAGAAACCAGGTTCTCAGAACTTCCACTGTCAACAATCACCTTGCAACATTTACCAGCCAACTTGCATCTAGTCTGAAACAAATTATTTCTCTGCAATGGTTGCTTTTCTACTTCACTCTGTAACAATACCCTTCTATTCACCAACACTTCTCCGTCTTCTGGTTTATGATATGATTTGACATGATCTTCCTCAGCAAAGGTTGTTCTCCTATTGTTCTCTATTTTTCTGCTTGTCTCTCCTTGATTACATTTAAATGCTCTATATCCTTCACCACACTTAAAGCAAGTTCCCCTAAATACTCTTTTCTCCTTATCAGCCTTTATATAACCTTCATTCTGGTAACCACCATATTCTCCTCTTCTATAAGAGTTTCCATCACCTTTATGATACGAATTATCATTCTTACTGACCTCCTTATCCTTATTTTGATCTGCAAAAGAGCTTCTTCCTCCTCCAGTAAAATTTCTTCCTCTCTGAAATCTTCCACTTCTTCCTCTCTGTCTCTGCTCATGTCTTTTATTCAACTTCTCTTATGCCTTTAGTGCACACTGATATGCCTCCTCCACACTCTGCAACTTAATCAAACTGATCTCATCCTGTATAGATGACCTCAAACCATTCACATATCTAGCTACTTTATCAATCTCATCCTCTGAATGTCCAGATCTAATATTCAACTTATAGAACTCCTCAGTATACTCTGTCACACTTGAATCTTTTTGCTTTAGATTTTGCAACTTTCAGAACAAACTAATCTGATAGTCTGTAGGCATGAACTTGGTCTTCAACTTATTCACCATCCGATCCCATGATTTTATCTTCTCTTTTCCTCTTCTTTTCCTATCTGTCTGCAAATGTTCCCACCAAAGGGATGCATGTCCTCTCAATTTTGTACAAGCATATTTCACCTTCTTATCTTCAATGGTACCTTCAAATTCAAAATATTTTTCCATCTCTGTAATCCAATCAAGTAATTCTTCTGAATCCAAATTACCATTATAATTTGGTGGATTGAAATGTGGTTTTGTATTCGCTCTGATTAGGGCTCTTATGAACCTCTCTTCTACCTGATCTAGGCCAGGTTGCTCATCTCTTCATCTTTCTTCCTGTAATTCTACTTCTTCATCACTCACATCATCAACTGGTAGACCTCTTCTCTAGGTCGTTTCAACTGCATCTAATCTGGCAACAATTCCTCTCAATATCTCCATTAAAGCAAGGTCTACATTTCCACATGCTCCATTTCCTCTACCATTTCTTCTTCCCGCATCTTTACACAAGTCCTCTATAGCTGCAGGTCAAATCCTCAATTTTCCACCCTACAAAAAATCTTCAACAAGACTTCGCAAACTCTGATGATCTCGCAAGGAACAAACCTCGCTCTGATACCAATCTGGTGCATCCACGGTAGGAGGGTCCTCAAGGAGAACTATATGGACCATGCAACAAGAGTAACACAATGAAAGCAACACAAAATATGGAGGAAAATGCAGATGCAAATATGTTCATTAACATAAATCTCAATTACATTCGGGCTTACAGGTTCGGCTCATAGGCCTGATATAATATGTTCAATATTACAACATTCCAATATGCTCCTATATGCGAGTTGAACTCTTACAATTTAGATCAACCTTAATCTACTCAATCAATTGCTAGTTCCACTTCCCTTTTCTCATGATCAATTACAAGCTTGATACTATATCTATGGTTCTGGAAACATCTACGTCGGCCAAAGAACATCACATTCTCCAAGGAAAGAAAATGTAACATGTGCATGAATAGGTTGGCCTCAAATTTGAATTACTCCATCAATAGGTGTATAGAACGAAGTGTGGACCTATAACAAAGGTCAGGGACACTCCACAAAACAATTAAGATCACACCGTCGAGATCCACAAGTCACAAGGATGACCCACAAATGATTAAATTAGTCCTTAGGCTTGGAAACTATTCTGGTGTTGGTTCAAGAAACTATCATGAACTCTGGAAGTGATAACTTGTCAAAAAAAGATCCAATCATGCTTAAATCTTGGAATATAGAAAATGAACATGTCTACGATGTACACAAAGATCCATAGGGTTTGGTGAGAAAATATGACGAGTCCACCAACATGAACTGAGCAAGAACAAAATAAGAACAAAACTGAAATAAAATATTTTTGGTTGATGCAAGATTACCAAGAACCAAGGGTGCTTCTACATCACGTATCCTTCGATGAAGCACAAGTTGGAGGATGAACCTACTTTTAAGGGGGTCAAAAGAAGGGATCGCCTTCTTCAGAAGTTGGTTATGCTTTGGCTTGCACCGTCCTAGTGACAAAGGCTACCCCAACGTCCCCCAAGTTTGTCACTACCCACAAGTCTTTCGGTGAGGTCAGAAATGGATCTCGGGTGCCTCCCTTATCACCTTCCTAGTTGACACATGACACTCCTGTCAAGTGCATGTTCAACTCAATGGACAATGTCTCAGCTCTATCAGTGATTTTTGCAAAATCAATGACATTTACCACATAGGAGTTGAGCGAAGAAGACCTCGAGGGGCCCTCTTCCTTGGCTCTTGTCGCAAGAGAGTCAAAGGGTGCTCCCCTTGCTATCTCGCCCTTACAGGCTCATCCACCCTCTCCCTATAATGATCTAGATTGAGAGAATGATGACCTCTTAGTTAATGAGGACTAGGAGGACACCTCTTCTTTATCTATAGATTAGATTTGTGTGTGTTTTGTGTTTCCCCCATGCGTGTTTTATGTGTTCCTAGAGGACCCTCGTCACCCTCTTAGGTACTTGGATACAGGAATGTTTTGTGTCGTAAACTTCTATTTTTCACATCATTCTTTTATTTGTTGTGCCTTGATTTTTGACAATTAGGGATGATGCAAAGTGTTGGGGGCATTTAGGCCTCCCTTCCATGTTGACCCAATTTTTATTTTTTATTTTGTTTTCACGTGCCCTTCTTTACAATCTGATGTAGTAGGGGATTGATGACAATTCATATATATTATTATACTATATCTATATTTATGAGCAGTTCTGACCCTAGAATATTAGATCCCCCTGTCTCTTGATTTCTTTGTCTTTTCTTATGTTTACTTTTCATCTTTCTCTCTTATTTGCTTGTTTTGTGATGTTATGGTGCCTATGTGTTGCCCCTCGTGTGTGTGACAAAATTCCCATGATCACATCCCATCATGTATTGCGGGCCACAACATCACTTTATTCTCTCTCCTTAGAATGTCACATGCCTTTGTGTTCAACACACACCATCCTAAGGGGGGGATAACATACTGCTTTGATTTTCAAAAATGTGTATTCGGAGGCCAACAAATCCCTCGTTGAAAATCCCTTATTTTTAAAAAAATGATTTTCTTCAATAAGGACCCTTAGCAGAATTTTTCTTTCAAAACAGATTCGTAGAGAAAGAATCTAAAAACTTTCCTTCGAGAAGGGAGTACTTTTTATGATGAAGAAGTTTGAAAACTTTCCCTTGCGAGGGAGTATTCTTCCTTTCGAATTCCTTGATGAAAGAAATCTTTTAGAAGGATTCCTTGACACTAGAATCGTTTGCAAAAAATATCTTCTTTCAAACAGAATGTCCCTTGAGTGAACCCCTCTCTTTTCAAGGGTTCCCGAGGGAGCCCTTTGAAAGCTTCTCCTTCGATTGTTGAATGTCTACGTGATTGTATGTCTACCTATGTGGATTTTTGATATCTTACATGTTTTGTCTGCGGATTAACATGTTGCTTTGTAGGATCGAGCACCTGTGAAGCTACTTTTTCAATCAAGCTTGGAGGATCGAGCACCTTGAGCTTGTCTTGCAGAACCAAGCACATGTAAGGACCTATCAGACTCTACAAAGCCTTTCACATCTAGCCTCCCTCAGGACCGAGCACCTATGGTGCCTCCTCCGCAGGACCAAGCACTTGCAGAGCCTTTTTATCACTTTTTGTAGGTTCGAGGTCTTGTGGTGTATTTTTTCAACTCTCCTCAAGACCGAGTACCTATGGAGCCATCTCCTCATCCTGTGCATTCGAGTGTGTCAAATTATGTTTTGCTTCCTCAACAGTTTAGGTAATACCTTCCTCAGCTTTCTCTCTACTTTACTGTGCATTCACTGACACTTATGCTCACTAAAGTAGGGTAAAAATGTAATGGCATGAATTTCCACCGCTTGAAAATTCCACATTTACATACCTCCTACCTTAGAGAATTAAGCTCAATAATGCAATTCCATGCTCTTCATCTATTTTCCATCCACTTGGCACCCTATTTTCATGTCGATGGGGGGTATTTTGTTTCGGATGCTAGCGCGATGTGTGGATGTCTATGTGGCGTGTTTCCATCCTGGCAAGATTCCCACCTCTGGAATCTACAAATGCGTTACAATCCTCCATTGGACGCAAAGTGTAATGTATCCTGCCCTTTAGACTAACTTGGAACGACTGTTTTGCCTCCATTTTCACCTTCAAATGACTATCTCTTCCATTCTTTCACTCTCTTGGATCATCTTCACATTTTGGACAACTTTCTACACTCCTCTCACAACATTCTCAAGTTCTACCACCTCCATTAAAGTTGTAAGTTGGTATTTTGTTGGCTCACTCTCTTCGTTGTTGTAGCAACATCGATCTTTGATAGCTTACAAGCTCGCTCCTTCTCCCATTTGCCTTGAGTGCACATGATTGAAGGTGATGTCACTCTATTTTCCTTTTCTCTTGCATTATCATTTTAATATCGTAGCATATTATTGTTCAACATATTTCTTAGTATTGTTATTTCAATATTTTTCTTTATCGCATTTCTCCAATCGTTGCTATATTGGTTGTTTGTGGAGATGGAAACAAAAAAGTAGGGGACTGACTACGATAGTCCTCTAAACACAACCCCAACATTTTCTCATTCTTGTGTGTGTAGGTTGTTCATCGAGTGAAAACCTTGAAGATATCAACTTGTGGGTAGGAAGGTGCACTTTCCTTACCCTCCTTTGTCAATTCGTAGCTAGAATTAGTTAAAGTATTCTTCTTGTTACGCTATCATTATGCTCTTTTCTATTTTTGTTATTGCATTATATCATACCCATTAGGTTGTTAGTTTCTTTCAGTCTTTGATTATACTTTACTCTTTATGTCTGTACGGACACCAGTGCCCCTACTGAGATGCTAGTGTGTTGCATTGTTTTATGTGTCCCATGTTGTAGTCCTCTGGCAGTGAGCTGCCTAAGTTGTAGTCCAGACTCTAGAAACTTGCTCACCTAACTTCCTGAAACATTTGGGCTTGTTAAAGGACAACAACAACCTGGTTGTTCTTCCTTTCAGCCTCTAAAATCTAAACCCTCCCAAAACAATTCCATTAGCTTAAGGTAGATCAAGGCAGCCTATTATTCTAGACCCTCTTGTGACCTAGGATCCTGAGTAGTCAGTCCCCCTCCTCTACATTGTGAAACTAGAAAAAAAAAAAATTGTTATTTTTAGATGTAGAGTAAAAGTAGGAGTCTTTTACAAGTTGATGTCTTGAGGGGACTATAATTAGAAAACATGAGGGAAAAAAGAGGAGTAATTAGAAAGTTTGAGAGTTGAGTTAAGAATTGGTTGTTATGTGGGCATCTTGAGAAATATTTAAGGCCTTTGATGGTTAGAGAAGGCAATGCATGAATTTTAAGAGGGGAAAAGTTGGATAGTTGGTAAATATTCATGTTCTATAATCTAAAGAGAATATTAACAATGTTGAATGTGGATTATTTGTTGTTTGACATCTTTTCATAGGTTGTGTTATTTTGTATTTATATGTATTTTAAACATTTTTTGATGTTGTGTACATTCTTTCTCGATAGCCTGAATTGAGTTAATAAGATAGAAAATTACTAAGTACAAGTCTAATGGGATTATTTCACTTTATCTTATGTAGTTATAATATTGTTCATAGTCTTAAAGAACTAATTGCCAAAAATAGAGTTTTTCCATTAGAGATTAACCTTCATAAATTCATAAATTCATTGTTATACATGGTTAATTGAAACATAAGCTAAAACTAGTAAATTAAAGGTAATAAGTTATTTTATTAATTGAGGAGATGATGAATTACTTTGGTGGGAAACAATTGAAGGGCACACAATCTACAAAGAGGGGGTGAATTAGTAGATCTAAACTATTTCAAAATTCTTTAACTTTTGCTACAATTATATGATTCTTCACAAAATACTCCACTTAATAAATTGAAGCATAAATAAACAAAACATAACAACACCAAACACACAAGAGAACACCAGATGTACGTGGAAACCCAAGGGGGGAAAAACCATGGTGAGAATAACTACTTGGATCTACTGTCCAAATCCAGCCTCACAATGTAGAAATGTACAAGTGAATTTTACACACTAAAGTAGGCACCAACCTACTAGAGATAACAATCCCCTAATGTGCTAGTAAGCACCAACCTACTAGAGACACGAATCCCTTGATGGAACAATACAACAGGTAGAACACCAATCCTACTAGAATACAATGATAAAGCTTGTAGATCTGAAATATAACTCTAATATGTGTTAGAGTCAATGCTAACACTCTTCCTCACTAAGAATGATCTTTTGATACTAGCATTCTCTCTTTTCTTCACATTTCTATACTTGAAATCACCTTACTCTATCATGATACAACTGACTTAGCTCATACACTTACAATGCATCTAAACATTTGAAATATATACATTACATTACATTAACACTCTTCCATGTCAGCCAAGGATCCGCAAAGAGCCAGGATGGCATAAGGTGGACCTAAATTCAAATTACATGAAATGTGTAACACAATGGTCCAAACATAAAATTCTTTCCTCCAAAAGAACTTGATGTCATGTGCCACCACAGGTACCTTAAGCAGGTTTCATCTTAACACCACACGTAGGATTTGAATTCCACAAGCTACTAGCCATTACTGCACATGTCTTGAACTTTGAATAGGTTGAAGAAACTTTTGAAACTTCAAACTTCTTACACGCTAAACATATCCTCCAAAAACTCAAGAAACTGATAAAACAAGTGTAGACATACTCTCCTTCCAAACCGTAGAGCAACACTACATTGCTGAAAGAAATACCAACCATATTTGTATTGCTAGGGAAATATCTATGCCCAAAATATATCCTTGCATAGACTTCTAGACCACCATAAACATACTAACTACATTATTTTCATGGTATAATAAGCATACAATACATACCAACTATCGGAAGGCAGTCATGTCTCAATGTTACTTGATATAGGATTTGATTGATGAGACAACTTCTTCATGATTAATAGATCTAGATACATAGTACTTTAATTCAAGGGGAATATACTGATAATTCAATTACTCCTACAATCTCTTTCATCTTTGACAACCTTTACATTTGACAACCTTGACACCCTTTGACAACAATTGACATCAACCTTTGACATCAATGACAACATATGTTCAACAACTTATGGGGAGGTTATTTAGTTGGAGGATCAGAGGCCCATTAACTGCTTTGAGATATTTGAATGGTAAGTGGGGATAACACACTTCAATTAAGAGGTAAAGGTAAAATAACAATAGTCTTAAATTCAACCTAGGGTTGGGGGAAGGCCTTCCAATTAGACCAACAATTTTTTTACATTAAAAACGAATTTACCCCTCCACTAAGGAGGCAATTAGAAATGTTTGGGATTAGGAGGCAACATTCCCTAGGGAGGGATATCTATTAGGATTTTTCTCATAGTACAAAGTGCACACCCTTAATGGCTGAAAAGGTCCTAAAGATGTTGGAACTTCAACACAACTTTTTTTACCTACATCTAGATATGAAAGTATAAAGAGGTGAGAATCTCAACTTTTTTATTAAGAGAAAAATAATGCTCAATAGACTCATAGGTGAGAATGTCAACTTCTTATTAAGAGAAAAAAAATTCTCAATAGACTCACATTAAAGAAGACCTATTTCTAGGATTTCAAAGATGAAACATAATGGAAACTCTTAAAAAATATAAATTTTAGTAATATAATATGACCAAGGAGCTAAATCTCCAAGAAAAATAATTCTCTAAGATACAATCAAAAGTAGAAAGAGTGGTAAGAAAATTTGAATCCACTTCCAAGCACTTTGGGCCCTAAGGAAAGTCCATAAAAGATGTTGGAAGGTCTCTAGCCTATTATTGAAAATTAAAGGTTCAAATTTTGTTGGCTTTGCTCTTTTATTAATAATGTAAGAAAAGTATAATGTTGGAGTAATTCTCTAATAAGTTTTGATATAGTAGAAAATTAATGAAAATATTTTAAAATAAATTGTGATAACGTTGATTTTATCTTTGTTATCATAATTTATTTAGATGTCTTTTTATCAATATAATATATTTTGGAAGTTTGGAATCTTTAATAATAGATAATCTTATGTAGTATGACTCTAATTCAAGAGAATTTTTTAAGCTCAACTAGGGAGTGTCATTTTCAATTTTTTCTACATAAAATAATTTCTCAAGTTGTGGTTCTTAGTTTAAAGGAATTTTTGAGTTCGATAAATTTGTGTCATTCTTGGGAAATTTTTGATGCAATAGAATCCCTCACGCTAAGGCTTGCACTAAAGGGTCTTCTAACTTCAATGGTGCATATACAATTCTTGGATTAGTTTTGTAACTCTTCAATGATTTTTTATGGAATATAATATTTTGTACTATGACTCATTCAAAAGGGATTTTGGAGTTTAACATTCAAAAACGTATTCCCCTTAGTATTTAGATCAAAATGGTCTTTTTGAATTTTTATATTGTTGAGCTTCATTCTTGAGGGAAAATATTAAGGTCCTTCAATGGAGAAACCTAGCTTTTGTATGATTCTTGAGAAAATCGAAAAAATAATATTTTATTATTATTATGACTTCTTTTATGCATTTTAGTTTTTGTAGTGAACAATTAAGAGTAGTAAAATGACAGGTGGGAACTGGGTGTGCATTTAAGCCTAAATTTACCCATCCTAAGAGTCATTGGCATAGGAATGAGGATGAAATTGAAGGTTTAGAGTGAAAGCATTAGGAGCGATCCATGTGGGATTGATATGTAATGTTTAAGAATGTAGAAATGAATTTAAGAGATAAGTTGATAAACATTGGGGATGGCTTATTTGTGGTTTGTGTAATGAAATGAATGAAAGTGAGTTAAAACTAAAAAACAATAAAATTGATACCAACCCATGGTGTGGTTGACTCACATTGCTTAAACAAGAATTAAAATGAATCCTTCATAAATAAAAAAACCCATTTGTGGTCTATATGTGATTCTCAATGAAAGGTATTCACCTTTGGTGAGTACTTACTTGGAAATATGTTAATAGCCTGTGTTCTTTTATCATTCTTTGGAATGCCTAGTATGATTTTACTCCTTTCCTCAACATAATTTTTTTCTTCCTTGTATTTAACTAGATTGATTACCTCCAATTATCTATTAATAAACTATGTTATTTGTTGTGTGTTCGAGGTTAACCTTGTGTGTCATGTTGGAACTTGATAATCATGGAATTGATCTATCAATCTAGTGGGTGGGCCTCAAGGTACCACTTTCATTAAGTGATAAATAATTCACCTTCATTGGGATATGTATTGGAACCATGTTGGCACACCTTGGAGATCATGCAAGGATATCATTTCATCATACACCTATTGTATCTTGAGAAATTGTAACTTGTTTATATTGAGGAAGTTATAATCTTAAATTAAGTTGTAATTGTATATTTGAATCATCTTTTTATTTGAGTGTATTCATCCATGCTTTTGATGTAAATTTTTTATTGTAAATTCTAAAAATGGTTGTTTGATATGATTGTATATCTTAAATTATAATGGAAGTCTTGTGTATAGTGAAGTCTTGATTATATACTTTTAGGATTAAATTTAATTTAAATTTAGAAAGAGACTTAATGAATATTTTTTCTAGAATATGATGTTATGAATGATTTATATTCTATGTTAAAAGGATTTTACCCTCAACTCAATTGATATTTGATTTGTTCTTAATCATATGATTCTTTGGTGACATTGTCGAAAGGCTTGTATGCTTGTTGATAGTGTTTTATCTTTCTAATTTGAGTGGATTTTAGAGTTTTTTTCAAATGGATAACGAATTGTAAACATATTTTAATTTATTGATTAAATTTTTTTAATCAACGCATATCTTGTGATGGTTATGTTATGTAGCCATGACCAAGGGGTCTTATTAAATTGCCTAGTCATACAACTAAAGCACACATAGTTCTCAAGTAACACATTCACAACAAAACCTAAGTCATTTTACTTATATGTCCAGGATTACATTCTATTATAATGCCTTCATTGGCCTTGGCTCTCGAGCCTTAAAACTTCACCTACATCTACCCAGTAAGCTCCCTCTAGCTTTTGCTCATTGAAATCTTCTAATTTTGCACACTAGATTTACAACCTTTGTAGAAGAATCTCTAAAAAATTATCCCCAAAAGAGCTCAAAACCTCACTCTATAACATATAAAATTTAGAAGAGGCAACCACTCCATGTCCAAGCATGGTGGGACACATGGCAGTCAATTATTGGCTCTTAGGATCCATGTGCAAGTAGTTATAACCGATTCTAACACCTTTTGTTGCTTTTCAAACAATTTTGGAAATTTGAGGGGGTTCTTACATAAACACTCATGTAGAGAAATAATGGCCATCAAGATGTGAAAATGTGAGGGTCATTTGTTCATATCCAAAATGTGTGAGAAGTTCCACAATAAACATTCTTGCAAGGAAATTTGCTCCTAGGGAGAGTTGCAAGATTCTAAGGGAATTAAGACATTGTGGGGATTCAAGGGGAAATTAGATACATCCCTTCCCTAAATAAAGTTCTCCCATTTAATAAGAATGCAAGGAAATTAGGTTCAAATGGATATTATGGAGAGTTAAGGGGGTAATGGATGGATCTGACATCGAAGGGAAGTTTTGTATTAAGTAACCTTGTGAGAAATTTGGTGACAAGAGGAAATTATGGGAAATCAAGGGTCATCAGGACGTGTTTGGTTCACTTAAGAAGTTTTGCATAGTCTAGTCACCTTCAGCTATGTGGGAAATTTAGGGTATGTTGGATGTTGCAAGGAAACAAGGTTATTGTGTATATAGCTGGGATTCAAAGGGTATTCGAATACATCTAGTAGTGCATGGAAGTTCCATCAAACCGGTTGAGGTAGGAAATCCCGTAGCGATGAGATAACTCAGTGCTCAATGGAGGTTCAAAAAACTTAAGGACTTAGTAGATATTTGAATGTGCTTGGGAAGACTTGGAAGTTTCATAGATACAAAAGCCAGTCAAATTTCTACAACTCAAGATGAATTAGTGTTGGTGGAGGGTTTAAGCCCAAATAGACTTAGTAGGGATTCATAGAGGATACAGATAGGGCCAAAAGTTTTAAAAAGTTTGGATGTAGGCTAAAACTATGTAACTCCATAACTTGCTCTATTTTCATTAGATTTTCCCCAAACTTGAAACGTGGATACCCTTTTGGTTCTTCTTCAAGGTGAATTTATTAGTTGGCCATTAACATATAAGAATTCTTTAGAATTTGAAAAAAAAATCCTACAAAAAAATAACAAGGAAACAAATAATTGTAACTACACTAGTAAATATTTTTGGTTGATGAGGATTGCCAGTGAACTCAGATGCTCCTATATCATTATGGTTTCTTTCATATTTGGCCCTTACAACTTGCATTGGTTTTTCCATGCACTCGTAATTGGTATTTTTACCTTCTAGAATATTTTAAGGTTTGGAACATAGTTTCGAGAATTAATGGTGGCTTTATACCCTTATATATACCTTGAGCATGTTTGGGGTCAATTCTAGAGTCAAGTGAGATATTTTTGTCCATTTTTTCCTTGTGGATTGCTTAGGTTCACTTTTTTGTGAGTGTTGAACTTGCTTGGATAGAGGAAATCAAAAGAATACCAAGAAAAAACCTACAAATTCTAGGGCATTATTTTACTAGAAAAGAGGCGTTCCTTATCTAAATGCGGGAAAATTTATAATATTGAGTAGTTGTTAATGCTTTTTAGAAAAAAATTATTAAGAAGACTTGATCATTGGGGTTTTCTTTCACTTTACATCAACTTTTTTTTATGATGATATGTGTCCTTATGATACTTTTGTCAAATTTTAGATGTTTTCATGTTCTTGAGTGTGTTTGGCTAGTCTTTGTGAGACCTATGAGAGTTATTGTATCTCTCTATTGAACAACTACTTATGTAATGTTCAGAGGATATTTTAGTGTTGTGTATTCTACCTTTCAAATTTAAATATGTATGCTTGAAGTTGTGAAGGAATGACCTTCATTTTATGCCTTATTCATTTTTGTTATTTCCTTCCATTTATGAAAGTTATAAGAGTTTATCATTCTATCATCAAATTTGAGGAGATTATATGTCCTGCATTTTTTATTATGATTATATCATTCCATAATGTACATGTAATTATTTTACTAATGTTATTTTATATTTTTATCCATATCCCTTCTACAAGCTTGTATAAGGCAATATCATATTGTGCATTGGTTGTTAGGTTCTATTTTGATAACATTTTAGTGCACATTAGTGTGATTTGTGACATGTGAATGTCCCTATACAAAACATTATTGGTATTTTCATTTCTCATTAATGCCTTCACAACTGACAATAGAGTGTGTGACTCTCATCATAAACACCCCAAATATGTAAGAATAGAATGAAGTGGTAATAAGGTTGAACATCCTCAAGTTCCAAAATAAGAAAAGAAGTAACAAACATACATCCCAATAATGGATTCATAACCCCAAGATACTTACAAACATCCCATAAGTGGTTAGTTGTAAGGGTGATATGACAACTCACCTAGGTCTCACAAGAGATAGACCAAGCACACTTAGGAACATAAGAAAATCATAAAAGGAAAAAAGAAACATAAGAAAATTAAGACACATGAAACTAAGTATATAATAATGGAAATAACACTCTAATTATCAGCTCCCCTTAAGGAAAATTTCCTAAAAAGCATTAGTTACTACTTTTTCTTACAAATTCTCCCCTAGTAAAAAAGTGTACCTAAACAATATAGAAGGTCAAAATGAATAGTAGGATCCCATTTGACTCCAAAATAGACTATGAACTTGACCAAGGGATCTTATAAAGGTCTTACTCCATAATTAACTCTTAAAACTTCATTACAAGCCTTGAAAAGACCAATTAAAAATGCATATCTATGTTAATGCAAATAGTAAGGTTCAAATACAAAACAATCCATAACCATCATGGAAGAAAATTTTTGCTTACTAGTGATTCTTAGCAGTGATTTCCAATTTATCTAAGCATTATTTTAAAACATAAAATGGAAAGAAAGTACACTTTCAAGATGCAAGTGCAATTTCACCTTTAGTCACATGACTAAACACTACTAAATAATGCTATAAATTGTGCATTTTAAGGAGAATTCCTTTCAAAAAATAATAATATGAGAAACATATCTTCACCAATAATTGTTATTTCATTATCAACATCATACTCCATAGTTAATTCAACTAGGTTCATCTATTCTATTTTAAGCTAAATGAAATTTTAATGCCTACTTACAAAATTCCTTCAAAATAAATATTTCCATTATCAATAATTACTCAAATGACAAATTATTACACTAATTTGATCATTACAAGATCCTCAATACAATTTCATGAATATATATATATATATATATATATCAATTTTATAAGATTTCATTTACATTCCAACAATACATGGGTAGATGCTTTTGAAATCCAATACATTCCAATATAAAACTATACTCAAACATTACAAAAATAAAGATAAGAACATAGGAAATTCTCCAAGCTCCTCAACACACTCTCACCATATTTCCATTTGTTAGTGAAATTTGGACCACGACAAGAAAAAATGCATTAAAACATAAATTTGGAAATCCAAAATAGATTACACCTATGGTAGAGAAAATGAAAGAACAAAATAATAAGAAAATGCAACACTACACACTAGAATTATACCTCCATGAATTTGAGACGTGATCCTTAGATGTGGATGAAGGATTAATAGGCATGAAATGTAGGTTGCTCATGAGGGTCCCTAATTTGGCAACATGTACCTATGATATTTGAAGTACCTCCACATATAGAAAATGTCCTTCAAATGAGGGTTTATATAGATTTTTAGTTCAAGATATGGATGGTTGATCATGTTTTAAATTGGATGGTCATGATGAATTTTCATGTAAGGAGGGATGAGAAGGATACAAATGGATGGAGAGGATTATATCAAGTTGATGGAGGGTTAAAATATTACTAATTTACATGAGGAAGGGAGATATAAGTAAGTGAAGGCTTCAAGACAATGCAAATTTATAGTCAATATTTAACTTGAATGAAGGGATAGGATGCAGGAGGGGACTGCAAGTGGATGGTCAAGATTAAACTTGAATGGAAGATGCAAAGGTTTATTTTTGGATTTTAGTGGAAGTAATTTATTATTTAATTTAAAATAAGAGGAATGTGCATTAGCCTAACTAATTAGATAAGCATTTATCTAATGAATTATTTATGAAGGTTAAGGTAATTAGTTAAATGTGATTTAATTAATTTATGAAGGGGGTTAGCTTAATTACTTAAATAAATATAATTTATTTAATTAACTATTGGAGAAAATATTACCTAATTAATTAAATAATTTTATTTAATTAATTAGTGAAGATGTGATACAAGATTAATGATGTGGATTAATGGAAGTGTGATGATGTTAGGTTAAAATGGGGAAATAGATTTGAAGTGTCTAAATCAACAAAGAACCAATTATGGATATCTACCACCTAACCATGTGGATCCCTAAGGTCCACCATTCTAGACTAGAAGGTGAAATTGCAAGTAAAAAATCACACCCACATCATACACTCAAAATTTGGCCACAATAAAGAACACATCACAAAAAGTTTCTTAATCATAAAATGAATTGCACGAGTCCAATAAAACAAGGAAGACAAGACTAGCCCAAGACATGGAGTAATGTTCCCTGAGCTCTTTAAGATTAAGATAGAACAAGTTAGACCATTGTTCATAGTAGTAAACACCCTTACAGTAATGCTTGTTACATGCAATACACCCTATTCCAAATTCCTTTTCAAATACTATGTAGATTTTGAGCTTACTATCCCATTTTATTTAATTAAATTATGTAAATTTCATTATGTATTTATTGTTCAATTATAACTCCTTATCTTAAATTATATTTATGTATCATTATGATTTAATTATACTTATAAGTATAACTGCAATAGAAATAATAGGTAGATTGTAATGAAATGAATATGATTAAAAAACTCTTTGACATAAATTTGATGACCATTTGCATGCCAAATTAATAATTAAATATTAAATTATATATAATATTTTTTAATTAAATTCTATTTTTTTTGTTGATGAGTAGTTTCTATATTACCATTTAAAAATAGTATTACACATATTCACAAAAAAAGTGGGTGGTAGAAAAATTTACACCCCTAGAGTCCATACATGGAATTAGCCTAGATCAAGATAATAGAAAACATAGAGCGGGTCGTTAGGCAACTACAACACAAATGGGAGAAGGGGGATCCCTGTCATCTGGATTTCCCCATACAGTAATGCTTGGTCTAGGGTAAATACAAGAGGGTCCCATCCATAATTACTATCAAAATTGACTTCTTGGTTTTCTTTAGTAACCACTCAAGAAGGCAAGATAGAAAGAGCCAAATGAGGAAATTTGTGGGAGTTTGGCTAGCCCAAAAATCCTCTAGTAGTAGGCTGCAAAGAGGCACATCACCTAATACCAAGCCGTGACTATCCCTACTAAGCATGATCCCTTCTCACAAGAGGAGGAGAACCCTATGAATGAGTCTCCTAATGGCCATAGGCAGGTTGGCTATAACCTCAATGACGCCCATGAAGAGGAGATTGAATTTGAGAGGAGGGATTCAAGGGTACCTTGGCCATAACAAAAGGGGCATTACCTTAGTGATACAATAACACTTATAAGTGGGCCACCTCAAGTGCAACTTTATTATATTGCACCTGAATCTAAAATAAACACCTTTAGCATAAATAAAAAATTGATGATCAACATAACATGTTAAAAATATAGTATAATTTATATATTTCCATATGCTAAAAAAATATCCACCCTGAAAGAAAGCCAAATCTAAATTAATTTGTGAGGGTTGTGAGGTAAATACCCTAATAAGGCCATATTCTAGGAAAATGGCTCGTCTTTGAATCAATTGAAGATGTCATGTATCCAAGATCAAACATTCTAAGCTATGGGATAAAACCATAAGAGATATTTAAGAGACTCTTGATTCTCACAAAAGGGAATTGTGGATTAGAATACTCAAATAGGATAATTTGAAACTAATGGAGAGGCCTTGAAATATAAGACACCACGAAAAGTGAGCCAATGTTAGCTCCAACACTACCAACCAAATAGTGTGGAGCCTACATTTCTAGATTGACACAGGTGACTCTAAATACCACCATTGGTTCAAGGTGGGCACCATGGTAAAATGAGAGGAAGGCTAATGATACCCTTGTCAAGGATTACAATTCCAAAAATTAGTATTTAGATACCATTTCTAGTCATTCCACCAAGGTTTACATGATCTAATACCACTTTTTTGAACCATATTAGTTGAGATGAATTTTATAATTGTGTCAAAGGTTTCTAGATCTTGGCTAGAAATATAAAATCTATCCTTGATTTCATTCTAGGAGATGATACTCCTAGTATGTTTGGAGAAGACATATAGGGGTGTTTTAATCCCCTTTTAGAAAAATCTCAAAGCATGAAACTAAGGATTCTTCACAAAAGGATGATTCCAACACTGAAAAATAGACCACCAAATGTTTTATTGGTTCATGAAAAGACTAGTATGAAAACCAAAACCATTCCAAAGAGCTAAGGATTCATAGCTTCCCAAGCCTAGAATTTTTTTTATTACAAAGGTCCCTTGAATCTGAATAACATATTTCATAATAAGAAGGGTATGAAGGCTAATACCCTTCCAAGTTGGTTTCCCAACTAGATGACTATAATAAAGTCAATACCACACTAAAAAATTTCAAGATTCATTACCTCAATAGAATGAATGATCAACTTAATGTAGAGGGCCAAGCATTGACATTGACTAGAGAGTAATCCTAACCCTCCTAATTCATGAGAAAGACAATAAATTCTAAGACACCCGATGGAAACCTTGGTGATTATCTAGAGAGGATAGATAAAATCATTAAGAATCTTCTCTATTTTCAAATATGAAAATTTGGAGGGATCACAAAAGAGGAGTACTAGACATGGGTGGTCACAAGAATCTTGGAGTAAATATACAATTTTTCAACTCAATATAGAGGTTTAGTGATCCAATAAACCATCTATTTTGAATTTTGGTAAGAAAAAATTGCCACAAAGAGGGTAGATACACCTAAAAGGCAAGGGGTATGCCCCAAAATTTGAAAAATTCATCATAATAAATATACTTCTGATAGCATCATAAATTGTCACCCATGACAATTTCACACTACATTTTGCTCCCCGTAAGTGCATGGACCTAATTGTACACCTAATTTCATAAATTATGCATTCTGTGGCCCATTTTATCATTTACTGATAAATTGCATGTGGAAAACCAAAGCATTCATTTAATATTTTGTCCCCAATACCTTAAGTATCACAAAATAGGGTTGGGACCTAGTCACCTAGGGCGACTTCATCCCCCCATTTTGCCTCCAAAATTGAATATGTCAGGGTTGACATTTTCTTATTTGAATTTTAAGTCCAATGTTAGCTATCGAGATTTAATTTTTGAGAAATTAGATTAATTGCATATAAATACCTACTCATTTCACCATTTGAAAACTAAAAGGCAATTGTTGGCAAAATTATTGGAAATCAAGAGCATTATCAAGCAAGTCAAGAGTAGTCAAAAGCAAATTTATTGCAACAATTCAATGTCCAAGCATCATGTCAAAGTGCATGTGATTTTGTTCATGTTCATGTTATCATATTGTTTGTGAGATCTAACCCTTATAGGTCTTCAAGAAAATCAAGCCAACAATAATTAGTCTTGAGGAGATTTGTATGATTTTAGTCCTTCAAGGAAGCCATTTTTGGGTGGTGAGCTATGGTACATTATTGATTCATCATTCATTTGTTATTTAGCTCTCTTTCATTGGCATTACCATTATGGAAGTGGAAGTTCACTAACACAAGGTTTGACTAAGGCAAGCCCCTATATGGCACAACCCTTCCTCTCTCTTTGAATGTGTAGATTTCAGATCTGAAGAATATTGGGAGAAGTTTGAAGGTCAATTATTCATTGTTGCAATCAAACCCTACACCTTGACAATAAATAGAAACTCAGTTATAGTAATATATGATAGTGATCCGATTGTGTGACAAGTGGAAATAGAAAGATTTGATTTGTCATCAGAAGACTATGGAATTAGATCTAGGATCCACCTACTGGGAAATAGTCATTGAGGGTGATTTGGTCCTCATAAATCAGCTCTAAATTTATATCACAGGTACACAGTGTCCTACTCAGTCCATTTCTATAGTTTTAATTTGTCTATAGCATACTGGATCTACTATTTTTACATCAGAATAGTTAATTGCATCATTAGGCTACTTGAATCATTACATTTTATCCTTAAGTTCATTTTAGATTTGGTCAAGGGCAGGTTGACTCACCTTTCAGGTTGTAAGTCAATCCTATATCTTTTCCACAAACTCTTCAATGAAATAACTATGGAAACGTATCTAAACCATAGAGTACAATATGAGGATTATCCCTTTTCCACAATTTCACTTCCATCCAAAATATTTAAGCCAAGAAGGATTAGGAAAGAAGGATTGTTGATAAAATTGAATCTTTTTCCATTAAATGATAGAACTCAAGGCCTTCCAAAAAATGTCTAATCACTAAAGAGTCTACTTTGTTTTTGTTGTCACCTAGAAATGCACCCTATGCACAGAGATTGAAACTGAGCTTCCTAGAGCAACATGGGATCATTTCAAAGCTGTGGGTCACCTATAGTTGAAATGAACCTCTGGAGAAGGTCGGCTTCCTTTGGTGTCACCTAACTACTGATTCTTGTGGGGAAAAAGGAAGAAGGAATACATAAAATAAAGATTAAAATCTAAGGTGATACACCAAAATGATGAGGAATTATTAAAAGAAAACATGATGAACATACATTGGGAAACCTAACTGTAAATGTTTTATGTGCTCAACACAAATTCTTCTAGACTTATGCATCAATCTTAACAGGTTCAATCTACATACACATCTTAGGAAGGAAAGATTAATTTCACAGCTCTAAGATATAAGTGCAGAATTTATAAAACACAGTTAAAGACTTGCATAATCAAAAGAAAGATACATAAATGAGAACAGTACAAACATGAACACTAGCTTCCAAGGTAAACTCTGTGTTGCATTCCAGATTCTGATTGAGTTACAAAATATACATCAGTTGGGGAAGGATAGCTAAAAATCACTAACTCTTTTGGATGCATTACTCGAACTATTTACAAAAAGGAAAAAAAGCCTTATATATCAAAATGTGTCGGCCCCTTAGGGCTTACAAAATATCAGTCCCCGAAAAATCTATCTCTCCTTAGATCTTTTCAACTGAGTTTAATGCGGAACCCTGTGTGTCCCTACTGTGAAGAGTCATCCCCGGGGAAGCCTTCTTTAGATATTTCACAGCTACCGCATTCATTCTGATCCTGGCATCGTGTCCTATTTGAACCAACTTGGTTGAATGCCTTGAATGCCCTGAGTTCACAACTGATACGTGCTACATTCATCCCGTTGACATTCTTCACTCGAATCAGACTGCCACAGCTCTCTTCAGCTCCTCCTGGTTGGTCGAGCGTATTCCATGCAGGCTCTGTAGGCAGTCAAAACTCTTTTGAAAAGAATCGCATCTCGGAAAGACACTGAAAGTGTCTCACCGATGTGATTATGTCCTCTGAATCCGTCGGCATAGCGTGTGATAGTCGATGAGAGTTCTATCGAGCTCGTAAAGTCATACCGATTTCTCCTCTGTCGCTAAGACCACGTGATGTCGGTAAGACATCACTCCGACAGTCAGGCGCTACATCAATGAAAATCATGTCAAGGAGACCTTTGCTGATGTCTCTAGAAGTCATCCCGCTGAGCTCCTTCAGCGAGGTCTTTACTTTTTGGTCAAGGAGACATCTACAGATTGGCGTGACATCCTCCACTGTTGGTGAGCCCTTTCATGTTTTGGTGAGGCCTCTCTTTGATCGACAAGACCGTCTCTATTCACCGAGACCTTTTGTCAAGCCCTTCGCCCCCTGCTGAGCTTCGCTCTTGGCAAGACATTACAAGTCGGGGAGACATTCTAGCGAAGTCCCTTAGTCATACCGAGGGGTTCTTTTTGTGTCGGTAGGACTCCTGCCAAAGACATCCATATCGAGGCCCCTTCCCTTCCTTTCGGTGAGACTTTGCCTTCGCTAAGACCTCCTAGCGAAGCCCGCCTTCTTATGCTGAAAGCATCTCTCCATCTGAGGTTCCTCATCCGTCGACAAGACATTAGGAGTCGGGGAGACCTTACCTCGACTTGAAAGCTACACCGAAGGTTCACTGTTGTTGGCGAGATACCATCAGTCGCCGAGACTATATGCCGAAAGAGATCTCATGGCAATAGGATCCTGGTTTGAAGCACTTGAACTTAATGGAAACCCTACTAGTCAATGAGACCTCTGAAATGTCCTGCCAACTTTCTCCTTAGATGATTTTCATGCCAAATCTCCCTAGGGCAGTTTCTCCCACTGAGTGCCCCATGACCTAGCAATAGATGTAGAGTCTTTGCGCTCATGTGAATGTTCCATTGGCCTCTCAAATATCTAACATATGATTATCTTGCCTGATTGAACTATAGGTGAAATATAGGCAACAATTTTATTTTCCTCTTATAAAAGAGAAAATATTCATAAAAAATGGTCATTCAAAAGATGAGTTGAAGAATTGAGTAAAGAAATAGATTTAACTAGTTCTTAAGAAATATAATAAGTTAAGAGGTACCCAAACCCTTCAAAAACCTTGGTGAATATATCAAAAGAGCCCAAATGGACTGGATTGTTAATCATTAATAGTAAGGTAGGCAAAGGCATCAACAAAATTCATATTCATAGACTGAATGAATTAAGGTCCAAATCTAAAGGCCTATAGCATTGATAGGATAAAGGGCCACTCAATATGATCATAAACCTTAGCAAAGTAAATTTTGATGAAAAATATTATTGATGAGATTATTGAGCCCATTTACAAACCTTCCCAAACTTTAATGATGTTATCCAATATGTATTTGAAGTTAATAAAGTAAGTTATCTTAAGTCACACAATTTGAGGAAGAAGATGGTGTAGATTTGGCTAAGGCTTTATCAATGATTTTATAAGAGACATTGAGCAAGGTGATGGGCCACCAATTGTAGATATCTTTTGGATCCCTATATCTAGCTATAAATTTAATATTACCTTTATTTATAACCTTTCTTAAGGAATTAGATTTATGAGCTTCAAGATAAACATTATAAAAATACTCACCAACATAATCCCAAAGAATTTTATAAAATTCAAGGAAAGCCATCACACCTAAGGGATTTATCATTGGCCATGGTGAAAACCACTTCCTAAAGATCAACATTGGATAGTAATTGATCACAAAAGGATAGCTAGGAGAAGGGAAGCTAACAAGGAATAATATTAAGGCATTCCTACAAAGTGTAATCATGTTTAGGAGAATTATCCTAAGCCTAAAAAACCTAGTCATAATGCTTGAAAAATGCATGGAAGATGCTCTAGAATAGACTGCCCATCTTTGATTTAATTAATTCCTTGAGAAGTATGTAAAGCTCAAAGAGATTTAAAAAAATCTTTAGAGGCTCTACCACTTACTTTTATCCAATGTAATTTATCTTTGACTTTAGCACCTCTAGTAGAGTGGTTGTCAACAATCTACTTTTGATGATGGAGCTCAACCACCTTGACTTTCAAAGTACGAAAGAAAAGATTATATTTTAGTGCAATAGTGAACTAACAAAGATCCAAGGTGGAAAACCTATATGGACACTACTAAAAAAGGCCAACTAGTGGGATGATGAGTCAAAACTTAAGAAAAAACTAAGATTTGACAACAAGTTGGGAGTATCAACTTACCACTGAATATTGAATTTGATGGAACAATGGTCAGAAAGGGTGACATCCAGCAAGGCCTCAACTAGAAGAGATAAATAGTTGAAAAAGTAAAATAAAGATTGAAAAAATATCATAACATGATCAATGCATTTAAAGAATCTATCAAGACCAACCTAAAAATTATTTCATATATACCAATGGTAATGATTGTGGTGATGACATATATTGGGATTGAAAAGACCCAATCTATTACACATGAAGTACCATGCCTTTATCTCACAAAATATACAATAAAATTCAAAGCCCCATATTTATCATATGACATCTCCACCATATTAAAGACTCTACACATGACCTAAGTTGTAATAGGCAATGAATCAATAATCCACTATCATATAAAGATCTTTCCATAACATAATTAATAGCATAAATATTGATTATTTCAAAGGAATGGTTTTCAATATTGAATATTATCCAAATAACTCTAGTAGTATGCTTGAAACCCTAATCTACCACATGATGAATCCACATGGGAGAGAGAAAGGTGACAACATGTCCATGACCAACATCGTGAGTGCTAAAAAAAGGAACTAGTTGGTCACATGATGCGACAAGTAGTAGAAAGTAAAAACCCAATAATCTTGACCTCTTGTAAGAAAAGAAAATATAAAACTAAAAAATTATGATGAACATCTCTCACTACATGTTTCCTAGGGAGGTCAATGAGACCTCAAATATTTTTTGGGAAATTTTATTGACGAGAATCAAGAGGCATGCCATCACTATCTAATTCTTTATGTGAGGAATAGGGATTTTTCATAAACTCATCTCTAGAAATAAATACCCAATTGAAATGTTGGGGTTGATAGCCTCCTTTTTCTATTGTATACTCACCCTCCAATCACCCAAGTGAATTGTGAGAGCAACATAGACTCCCAAGAGAAATACGGGAATGAATAGGTCTCTATACCTACAAGGATAAAGTAGACAGTGACTATGACATTTTGGATAATTGTGGTTTGGTGGAAGTATCTCAATTAGAGGGAGTGGACTCTTTACCACTTAGAATATTTTGAAGATACCCTTGGTTGCACTTGAGTATTTGGGTGGTCAAGATTGGAAGTGGTTTTGGCCTAAGAAACACTAGTGTTCGTACCTCTATTTTTACAACTCCCAACCATAGTTCACCCTTCACCAAATTTTGAAGGAGGAGCCTCAATAGGTAGGGATGAAGGCTTGTTGTAAGGAATGGAAAGATGATAGTCTATAATCTTATGCTCTAAATAATGACACCAATAATAAGTATTGGGAAAATTAAGATTAAGAAAATGTTGGGTGTAACATAGATGTCTAATTTGGACATCCATAGACTTTCAATTCTTTAGAAATATTTATCTCAACACAAAGAGGAGTGCAAAGGAATAGTAGAGAATTGGTGAGAAAATGAAAGAAACAAGAAGAGTAGAGCATAGCATAATATAGATGGTGCAAAGAGAGAAACACAAGGGGTCATGGATAAACAAATCTCCAATCGAAGGAAAAAAAAAATTTAAACAAAAAAGAACCATATTCAAGATCATCAAAATGGATCAAGGAATTTTTCGTCTAAGGATAGGCTAGGCTATCATGACATCCTCCATTTTACTCAAAATTGATCCTCCTATAAACAAGAATGGCGAACAAAATAATTTTGGTGTAGAAATTAACCCTAGTAGTAAGAAGGGAAACTCGTGGTGATCAATTGGATTATAAGGTGAGCTAAATATCCCCCCCAATCACTACTAGAGCCAATGAATACCAATTGGAAAAGTAGAGGGAAAGAGAAAAATCACAAAAAAGGTGGTTCTTTTGGAAAATAAAGAAGTGGAGGTAGTAAGATACCACCTTAAGGACATTGTTTTCTTTATTTAAAGTTGAAGTGAGTGCACCTATAGTATTAAAAAAATGGGGTGATAAATATAAGGCTATAGATCTACTAAAATGATTTTTTCTAATAAAATATGAATCCAAGAACTAGGAGTAAATAATTAAAGAGGGGGGGGGGTTTGTAGTTGATGTATGGAGTTGGGCTTTACATCAAGGTGGGAACCAAAATTTGACCCTCTCATTCACAACATATCAAATACTCCCACATGGACATGGATATATAATTTTCCCCTTGAATATTAAATTAGGTAGTGATTTCAAAGATGATAAACAATTTGGGAACTTTCATAATGATAGAAAAAATATAATTGACTAAGAATTTGGAATTTATTCACATATATGTGTCTTCTTAGACCTCACAATTTCAGCCTCACTCATCAATTGTAATCTAGACTAATGAAGGGGAATGTAATTGACAAGTTAAAGTTGAGGGACCTTCATTTTTCTACCCTAATTTCTTGAAATATGAGAATAATAATAACAAATGATTAAAAACATATAAGTGGATTAATAACCATAGAACAAAATAAGTGACTCCCAAGATCATCAACCATAAGTTGGTCCAAGCATTGGATAACAACTAGGTGGTTATTGAGGTAGGGGGAGAAAATAGTTCTTAGAGAACACACTACTTGGATAAGTACAAGGAAAAAACAACATTTGATGTTAGTTTGGATATTTTTAAATTAAATAATGATTAGAGGAATTAGACTCGTCAAGAAGTAAAAGAAGAACAACCTTTTGATCCCATCTCTCCTCTTACTATACTAAATGGAAATGAAGATTTTTTTTATTTCAAATCTTTGTCCTTATTAGAGAATAGGAGGATGAAATGTTGGAGGAGGGTTCTCAAGAAGAGAAAGAGGTGAATTCATTGAAGGAAAGAATGATAAACCAATCAATTTCCCAAAATAGATAGGCCCACTTGTGGATATTAGAAGAGGAAGGGAAGAAAAATAATCAAGAAACTTCTAGTGAAGGAAGGAGAGGTGGAAGGATAGATGAAAATTAATATGATGCTAAGATGTAGGAAGCTATTACCCCTTCCTAGTGACCAATGAACATCACATCTTAGAATGTTAAAGAGATTCTTGGTAAAGCATCAAACATGAAAATTAGATAAAGAGATATTACTATTACAAGAAACTAAACTAAGAAAAGTTTAAATTGACATACCACTATACAAATAGAAATAATGGAAAGGACATTTTTTTGACTCTATGGTTGTATCAAGAGGTTTGGCTATTCTCTAGCATCTTGTTTCTATAAAAATTCAAATCATTAGTCAAGAGAAACAATGGATGGTGAGTAAAATTACTTGTTTCTCTAATAATTTTTTTTTTTAGATTAAAGTACACGAATCGACTAGATGCACATTAAAAAAAAGAGTTTGGGTACAAATATATTTCTTCTTAGACACAAAGTCTTAGGGATTTCTTATTTTTGGGTAGATTTTAATACAATATTATCATAAGATAATAAACACAAGGGTATAAGGAAGGGAAATTAATCACAAATAGACATTTTAGACTTTGTAAGAAAATCACGTCTTTCAATTTTCATCCCCAAGAATGGTGCTTACACTTGGACAAACTGTTAGATGGGTGTCTCTAGATTAGATTATTATCTAGTATGTAATTGTTCCTAAAGGAAGATCAAAAGCTTAAGAGATTTCCTTTCCAAAAATAAATGGCTCAAGGATTCATAATTCCTCTTAAACATGGAAAAATAGTGGGCAAAGGATCTAATTCAAAATGGATTAATTTTTTTATAATATTCAAAAAGATAAAATTCATTAAGGCCTACCTAAAGAAATGAAATAAACAACACTTCAATAATATCTTTAAAGAAAAATAAAGATTAGAAGAAAAATCAAAAGCCTTAAGTGAGGAGGTAATCCAAGAGGGCGTGGACCATGAGGGATACAAGAGATAGAAAGCATTGATGGGGAATTATGAAAATGCATTGGCTAGAGAGGGAATCTTCTAGGGACAAAAATCAAGAGAAATGTGGCTAAAATACAGGGATAAAAACACTAAGTATTTTCATAATTCAACTAAGAACATGAAGAATCTTAATAGAATTTCCAAAGTTGAATTCCCTTAGAAAATAATGAGGAAATTAACAAGGAAGCAATACTCTATTTCCAAAGTCTCTTGAATAATTAGAAAGATTCATATCTAGTTTATCATAATAAGGTCCTAAAACATGTCCCCAAGGTGGTTGCTAAAGAGAAAATTTCTCATGGATCCTTTTTTCTGAAGAGGAAATATTTTTTTTCTTCCCAAATTCCTCCCAACAAAGCTCCTAAGCTTAATGCTTTCCCAACTATATTTTTTCTATAAATGTTAGCATATTATAGGTAAAGAAGGTATGGTTAGTTGTTGAGGAGTATAAAACAAAAGGCACTTTGATGAAAGATTTAAAAAACAATTTTATTTTTTTGATCCCAAAGAAGGATGTGGTTGAAATCTTGGAGGATCACCACCTAATTTCCCTTTGTAATATTATTTAAAAAATACTCTCAATAGAAATGGCCAACATATTAAAATTATTCTACCTAAAATCATTGTTGAGGAACAAAGTTAATTTTTTCCTAGAAAATTTATTCTTGATGAGGTGATTATTGTATAAGAAGTGATTCACTTATTTAATTGTACAACAAGAAGCATAATGTTACTAAAACTAACATAATAAAAGAATATGATAGGGTGGATTGGAGATTCTTGATTAAGGGAATGGAGAAAATTGGTTTTAGTAAGTAATGGCTAGGTTAGGTTCTCAATTGTATATCAATCCACACTATTTTATTTTGGTAAATGGAAGCCTACAAGGATTATTTGAATCCTTGAGAGGTTTGAGATAGGGGAAACATTTCCCCCTTTTCCTATTTATAATTAGGATGGATGTTTTAGGGAGATCCATTCAAGAAACTTGTTCCAAAGGTGATTGTGAAGGAATCATAGTCACCAAGAATGTAATCCCCATAACTATCAATAGTTTTTAGATGAAACTCTAATTTTTGGTATGGAATTTGAAAAATAAGAATGGAAAATCAAGGAAATCCCAAATAACTACTTGTTGGCTTCAGGTCAAGACATTAACCTCTCTAAATCCATTTTTTTCTTTACTAAACCTTAAATACAATAGAGGATTGTGGATGTCTTGGGTTTTAAATTATGGTGTCTCTTGAGGAAATATTTGGGTATCCCTCTCTTCAAGGGTTGTTATTTAGTAGATTTATGGGATCCTCTTCTCTAAAAGAATGATTTTTCAAAAGGGGAGGTGGATATCATGGGCTAGAAATATTAATGTTCAAAGTTGTTTTGCAGCATTCTAATTTATCTATTTCCATATCTACGATTACCATCCAAAAAAGCACAAATTGGGTAAAAGTATGCATTCCTTCTTCTAGCAAGGGAATTTAGAATAAAAAAAATTATTTGATAGGTTGGGACAACATATACAAACCAAAATTTGTTAGTGGGATGGGTTTGAGAAATCGAAAATATCAAAACAAATCCTTGAGTGCCAAGTTAATATGGAACATTTTCTTGAAGCTACATCTAAAAAGGGAAATACTTCTATAAAATAAATATTTGGATTTTTGTTCCCCTCAAGAATCTTGAAAGTTTTCAATTCTCTGAAATAAATTCAAATATTTGAAGTTTCCTACTCACTTGTAGGCATATCATCATGAATCACATCACATAGGAAATAAAAAGGGGAAAATATTTTTTTAAAGGATTCCTATAATAGATTCCCAAGCATTGAAAAGGTTCATGGTTTCTCCATTATTAAGAAGCATCTTAAGTTAGCTTGGGGGTTAAAATTTTTAGGTTATTTGGTCCATATCCTTCAAAATGGAATAATATAATGGGTTAAGTAAATGAGTGGAATGGGCTTCCTAGAGGAGTAATTTGATGCAAGAGCATCCACGGTTGACAAAAAATCTTGCATCAACTAAAATAATATTTTAATTCAATTTCCTAAGGTTTTGTAGGTAATTATCTTGGTGAGGTAATTTGCAAAGTTATATTAAGTTAAACATTAAATAATTTCCCTTTTTATTATTTTGTTGCAATTTTGGGGTGTGGAGACAATTTAGGGGAATTTTGAAAATTGTCTAATATTGAAAAAATTGGAAATAAATATTCTTGGGAGTGGATTTGGAGAGATTTATAAGTCTGAATTATGCAATTAAAACTTCTTAAAAGCATTCATGAAAAAGTGGGCACCCAAGGTGAGTTGGCAGGAGTTACATTGGAAACTACCCTAAAATCTAAGAATTGACTCCAATTTTGGCAATTTTAGTAGGAGTGGGTTTATGAATGAATTTTTAATATTATGGAATGTTTTTGGAATTTATTTTCAGAGGTTTCTTCCCAAATTTGTCATGGATTTTTTTCTGGAGAAGCTTTGGGAGCCTGTTTTTGAAGATTACAGGCAATTTGGACTTGGTTTTGGTAGCCATTCTTGGCTAGATTGTGTAGGTTGTTGTTGCAGGAGTGGATTTTCTTAGAGAAGGTGGAAAGGATGTTTGGTTGCAGGTTTTAAGGTGTGTGGACAGCAAAAAATATATTTGAAAGTGGTTACTTTATTGCAGAAAGAACTTCTCATTGAAGATTGCATATTAAAGGAGCTAGAAGCTACATGAAGGGGATAGATTGAAGGAGGTCAATTTGTGATTGATCTTTGTTGTTTGTTATTTAGACTTATATCAGTCTTATTTCAGTTTGTAATGGTTTATATCAGCCCATATGGCTATATATGATGTATTTTCATTTTGGTAATGATTTCCATGTAATACGGAGAAAAGTTGAATAGTTAATGAATCAAACTGTTTGCATTTTTTTTGTTTGTGTTATTTCAATTTTTTTTGAGTTGAATCTTATGTTTTTGGGAGTTTGTGATTGAGGGTTGGATTTTACTTCATCATAATTAAAGGAATTTTTGTATGTACTAAATGAAAGGTAAGTTTAAAATTTATGGGAAAGACTCAATTAAGTGGAATTATTCAAAAATAGAGGAATATTCTGTAAAATTAAGGTATATATTAGAATATGTAGACAACGGTAAGCATAAATTACCCATTCATCTTTGATAGAATAAATAATTCCTACCTAAATTTGGTGCCTTAGCTTGGATATATTACAAAAGAAGATATTAACGATTGATAGGTTTCATAAAATTGGATTCAATGGCTCTTTTAAGTTTGTACTATGTGAGCAGAACAAAGAGACAATAAATTATTTGTTGATTAGTTTCCCATTCTCCAAATTTTTTTAGTAAAGGTTGTGTGCTAGATTTGGTTGGATCAATGCCCTTCTGAATGGCATCCTCAATATTTTTCAATCTTTACCTAGTGTTTTGTGAAGGAAATCTATCTTTTCAAGTTTTTGGTTTATTTTTATCGTCATATGAGAAATCTAGAAAGAGAGAAGATAGAGATATTTTAAGACAAAGAAATTTATGAGGCATGATTCTTCATTAGACTAGAAATTACAATTATTAAAGGGGTAAACAATAGATCCCTAGTTCAACCATTAAAAAGAAAAATCTTCTCATTGTGGGATAATGAGATGGTAAGAATATATTAAGGGATAAATTTTCCCCTAATTTATGGGGATGGAAGAGTTAAGTGTCATAATCCTATACTATAAATAAAATGGTCTCCTTCTCCTCTTGAGTGAGTAAAATAAAATTTTGATGATACTTCAAAAGGTAATCCTAGCTTATTTGATGCATATTATTTCATTTGAGATTAGCATGGTAATTTGACTAGTGATACTAAAAAATTATTAAAGATGGCATAAAAAATGAAGTGAAATACCAAGCCTTGATTCTTGGTTTCTAAATTTGTGAACTATATGGTACTTGCAAAGTGAGATCAATGAAGTTTTGATGATGATTTTCAATACCCTAAAAAATAGAAGAATGATCAATTGGAAAAACAATAATATCCTATAAAGTGTCTAGCCTCTCTTGGATTCACTAAAAGTCTTCTTTGTTAGACACATTTACAAATATATTAATGGGGAGGCTGATACCCTAGCTAACTATGTCATAGATATGACTCTAAAATGTGAAATTTGTAACAATGTGGATACTTGGGATACACTTAATTTAAATTCAATTTTTTTTCCTTTATCACCTAATCCCCCTTAAAACTTGTTATATAATACATGTTGTAAGTATGAGTAGATTGGTGGTGGCATTGATGTCAACAAGCTTGTGTTGTGTTGACATTGGTGTCAACCAGTTGATGGAAGAAGTGTTAATTGAATTATCTAGGTGTACACGTATACTTGAGATATTGAGGAAGTGTTGTGAGTACATGGGGATATATTTATGATGAAGAGACTGGAGATGATGTGAGGTGGTGAGATAAGTTGAGATGATGTCTTTGTTGCTTGGTTTCAAGGTTCTTTTGAGAAAACTTGAAGAAAAGAGAAAACAGTGTGATGAAGGTGTGTTTAATGGTTCAAAATGTGCTCTGGGATGTGCTTCGTGTTTCTCCTATGTTGATGCTATGCCTATGTGATTGAGATATGTTGGTGAGATTTTTTCAAATGTGTTATATTTAAGAGATGGTATGATGGATCATCATACAGTAGAAGTTGTGTTCACTAGTGTGTGATTGTGCATTGCAAAGGTGTTTGGGAGAAATGTTTTGGCTGTGTTTCTCCACATTTGTGCTTCAGTTCTTGTGATTCTGAAGTTGTGTTGATGATTTTTTGTAGTTTACCTTAGTCAAGAGGATTTGAGGTTTGGTGCTTTGGAAGATAAGTTTTCAAGTAACAGTGTTTGGAAGAGTTGTCTAAGTGTACTAGGATTGTACATTCTTTAGGTGGAAGTTGTTGCGAAGGAGTTTGATGGATTTTAGGATGTTGGAGGAATATTCTAGATCATGTTTCAAGCGTAGAGTGTGTTTCACAAGTCATCTTTGAGTTTAATGAAGTGTGTACTTAATTGATTAATGGTGTTTTCACGGGTAACGACCGACCTGGTGTTTACACTACATGCAAAGGATAAATATTGAATGTGGTATCATGTGATTAAGTGGTTTTGTTGATTTTGGTCCCAATTAAGTTTTGATGTGATCCGCATTCACTTATATCTGCCATGGAAGTGTTTTGGTGCCGACCTAATTTGAATTTGTGTGTTTGAGGTGCATTACCAACCTTGGAGAGGGTTACAAGGTTGAGGAGGGTATAAGTATGAGTTGAATTGTTGAAGGAGGTCAAGATAGATGAAAGATAGATGATTGTGTAAAGTGTATGATGCAAGTGATGCGGAATTGAGTAGAGTAGTGCAAACTTTCAAGTGTTGGATTACCAAATGCAGTGAGTAGAATGTGTCTGCAATCATTCAAATAGACTGTGAAAGTGTTGGAGCTATTGTGGTGGAATCTTTGTTGCATTGAGATCATGTTCTTTGTGTAAAATTTTTTCTCTATCTTCTTTTTCATTCCAACAACAAGCCTTGGATGTGAGCCTTTCTGGATAGTGTGTCTTATTTTGGCAGTGAGTCTTTATACTGGTTTTGCTATTACTTATATTGTGAGCCAATCCTCACCATGGTTTTTCTCTTCTTGGGTTTTCCACATAAATCTAATGTTCTCTTATGTTTGGTATTGAGTTGTTTAAGTTTATGTTATCTACTTTTCATGTTAAAACTTCATAATAGATTAAGGGTTTAATGAATGCTTGTGGATCTGAATGTTATTGAGGGTTTTGGTGTTTTGATAAGATACACCTGATTTCCCCCCCTCTCAGTTGTCTTGTTCACTCAATAATACATTGGAGTTTTATGGAATAAATATGAGCTTGCATATTGTAATATCTATCATATCCTTCATAAGGAACCAAGGTGTGTGGACATAGCTTCTTATGCTAATCTTGAAGGGAGTGATGTACGAATAACTTTAAATTTGATCCAAAATTATTATAAAAAGATCCACAACACATTATATTCACTGAGTCAGCTACAACGAGCAAATAGACAGAAAACATCTTACCAGACCTCCAAGCTCGTCCAATGACTAAAGCAACACCCCAAAATTTAGTAATAAGATAATGTACATGCTCACCAAGCAATCCTGGGGATCCACAACTCAAAACAATGATCCGGTGAAGTAGACAGATTGACTGACTGACTGGATACCCTGTTCTTCAAATATCCCGTTGGTAACACATAGTATTTCACTTTATCTATCAGTATAACTAGATATAGATATGTGGACCATGGAAATGACTTTAGTTTCCATCAATGACAACACTAGAAGCCAAAAACAACTTCCCAAGGCCATATGCCAACACCAATTTATGAACAAATAAACAAATTGGAAATGACTTTTGGTTTTAAAAATCATGCTCAAAACCTCTAGTATTATGGCACCCAAATTGGGCTTCAAAAGTCCAATACCACTTTCTAAGATTCTCACAAACTACTAAAAATAGTATGTTAATAAATCTTTGAGAACCTTGAGTTTGGCCCATTGAACATGGGCTCCTGACTTGTCATAACAAACCATCTCAAAATATGCACTATGTGACAAATAATAAATAATGTCATAGTTGTTCAAGATTCCAAAGTAACTCCCCCTATTCTTGGCTCTTACACACCATAAGATTCTATCATAATTTATCATCCCATAAAAGAGGGGTTCTCCAAATGTACTAAATATATCCAACTTATGAAAACATACAATCAATGTAACAAAGTAACAACAGAGGGAACCAAATGACTTACACAAATTTTAACATCTCATTTTAGTTGGAGTACAAATATTGATTAAAATAATTATAGAAATTCTAACTAATTATGAGAAAAAGTCAAATAATAAGTTAATAAAATTAGGAGCTTGCAAAGGTTGAGACACCTTAATTCCCAATAGCTTTTGTTTGGACAATAATTGTCATCAAGAATGCTCTATATCTCTTCTCAACATGGTGGGTGCTTGAATTTAATTCACACAATGTGTGTGGGGCTCTCAACTATGTCTCAATTGACAATTTATTTTCTAAGGAACTCATGGAAGACATATCCTGACATTCAACATCATTTCTCGGTAAGTTGAGGGTTGTTCTAGAACTCTCAACATAGTTCCTTTTGTTCCTCTCCAGTGTCCAAGAAGATCATGGATACCTTTGTTTGACTGATAAGAGATAAAATGCAAATGACATTTCTTGGTGGGATTATTATGTTGTACCTAAAACATGTTTTCAAGACTAGAAGTGGAACTCTTAGTTTGCATCCCAATGGGTTCTTGGGGAGGAATTCTTGTCTATTGATTGCCACTACTAGATAAATTCAAATATTACATCAATGCTCATGGTTGTTTTACTTGATCTAGGAGAAGAGAAAAAATAATTAGAAAGATGACAAATACTCTAGTCAAGAGTTACTTAGTTGGGGGTTGTTCTAGAACTCTCAACATAGTTCCTTTTGTTCCTCTCCAGTGTCCAAGAAGATCATGGATACCTTTGTTTGACTGATAAGAGATAAAATGCAAATGGCATTTCTTGGTGGGATTATTATGTTGTACCTAAAACATGTTTTCAAGACTAGAAGTGGAACTCTTAGTTTGCATCCCAATGGGTTCTTGGGGAGGAATTCTTGTCTATTGATTGCCACTACTAGATAAATTGAAATATTACATCAATGCTCATGGTTGTTTTACTTGATCTAGGAGAAGAGAAAAAATAATTAGAAAGATGACAAATACTCTAATCAAGAGTTACTTGCTTGGGGGTTCAGACAATATTCTCCTAATGATGGTTCTAGGCTCTTGGATGCCTTCCATCATCAAGTCATTGATCATTAGGAATGAAGTGGTGATTGGACCATGACAACCCTTCACTCTCAACATTTCCTCTTCCTTTGAATTTCACCACTTTGACACCACAAACCTTAAGCTAAATCATTTGTCACACAATTTACATAATTTTTTTTGTATATTCATTATAGCCTATTACTTCTAAATTAATAGAACTTTTGGATTCTACACACATTAAAAATCATAATTTTTTATTTTTTATAAGATACTACAATTATTTCTCATAATATTTCAAAATTATAAAGTATTCAATTTATTGAATAGCTTTACACAATACCAAATTTGAGATATATATGTCGATAAATAAAAACAAAAATTACATAAATATAAACATCTCATAAATATTATTTATATTTAAAAATAAGTTTAAATTTTAACATATTATTCTATATAAAATTTCCTTTCAATATAAATACTAATATTGTATGAATATCTCACACATTTATGAAACTTGAAGCTTGGATATTTATGTGGGGTTCATTTATTTCCTTTCAAGATAAATACTAATAAAGGAGATTTTGTATACCATACATGGAATTTAGTAAGAAGCTAATAATGAATTCAGATAAGGTGGAAACCCGAAAATATCTTTTGTTGACAAGGTCACGTGAGATAACACAGAAGTATAAGTATGAATGTGATAAAGATATGTTTCCACTACATTCTAAATCAAATAAAGTAGACGTGGCCAATTGAATGTTCATTTGTTTGTTTATCAACCACCTACTATACCTAATATTCCATCTTCAAAACTAATATGCATTTTTCTCTTTATGGGTACCTTAAAAATGCGTCATAAGAGAACCTAGGAATTATTATAGTAGGGGTTGTGTAAAGGTTATTAAGTTATATGTCAATTGTTTTATTTTATATTATCTGTAAGATCGTTTTGATATTTGATATGGGTTAAATAATCTATAAGATCGTTTTGATTTTTTATATGGGTTGTACAGTCTATAAGATCGTTTTGATATTTGATACAGGTTATATAATCTATAAGATCATTTTGATATTTGATACGAGTGTTGGTTGTTTGATTAAATTGTAAATTTTGAGTATTAAATATCATGTTTTGGATAAAAGTTATATAAAGCATATTTAATATTTTTGTAAGTTTTTTTTTTAAATAGTAGGAAAAAATAATGAATATGTATTTATGGTGGTATGTTTTCTAGTGCTTCAAATTGTATTCTATAATTGTTGAGAACACACTTCAAAATTCAAAACTAAGGAATAAAATTGGGTCTAGACAAACTAGGTGAGGCTTTTGATCAAACAACAAGTGTTTTGGGCCAAGTGATAAAAAGTGAGCAACTCTTTTATGCTTCTAGCTCTATTGGGCCAAGGAAGGTTTTCCTTGAGATCTTACAGGATAATTAAAAAGAAATGAAAATAAAAGGTCACACAAATTAGCCACACCTTGTGCATAAGGTACTCTCGTTAAGGTCCCCTTGCATAGACTAGTTTATCTTTTAGATCAAAGACCTCTTTAAAACAAATTACTATCAGGTTATAATGCAACTAAAGATGCACAACTAAATTTATATATCCAAACATAATATCATTCATAGTTCCTTACTTCATGTATAACCTAGAGACCAAGGCTATGCATACCTCTCTAAATATGGACAAATAATTGCAAGCTCTCAAGATATTTGATAGAAGTAGTCATTAATGAACTTATGTAGTAAGTAATATGTTAGAATAATTTACAAGGAACAAAGTATGATATTCAATATTAAGCATGATTAATTAACCACTTGTGGTCAGGGCGTACTCCAACAAGAAATAGAATCAACACCTAAAAAGGGGGGAAATCATTTAATCAAAGCCTATCAAGTAAAATTAAATTTCATTATGAATTAAATCAATTTAGCTACAAATTCATCCAAAACAAACTCAATAAGCTTAAAATACATAAACCAAAATAAGACTTTTAAGACCATAAATGATTCATAAAATTCCTTATATGGGTTTAAAAAGCACATTTATAAAACTTGATGCTAAAGACTAATCACAAAGCTACAAGAAGTCAAAAAATGTGAACTAAAAAGAATAATAAAGAAAACTTGCCCCAAAAATAGTGCACTAACTATGGAAAATCTAAATCTCGTGAGTGGTATTTTCTTACAATTCCTTCATTGGAACTTACATAAATCTCTCCCACAACCTTTCTTAGTTTTGACATACCTCATGTGATCACCCTAGAATATGGTGTAGGCTTCCCTACACCCAATATTGACCAAGAGATCCGGTTTAGAAAAAAGCCCTAATTTGGCCAAAATCCTTTATCTCCATGGAGATAACTTATATTTATAACTAATTGTTCTTCCTAGATCATCAACATAGTTAACTTCTATTTTAATATGGATTGTTGTGTGCCCATCATGATAAGTAGAAATAATATATTTATTTGCCCATATTTAATTCAATTTAGCTAAAAAAATATTCACTTGGGCCTCAAACAATGTTCTCTTATCTTCCTACATAAGGCATCCTATGCTCACATCATACTTTAAGTATGCAATCATTTCATTAAATTTGTTACAAGAACCTTTCCCCCAAAACCAATTTCATTCTACATTATTGCATCTAGGCATTAAATCCATTGTAAATGTTGTAGCACACTCACTTATACTTGACATGAGAATTTTAATACCTCAAGGGCTCAATTTTCATTAATACTCAATACCACAAGCACTATAGGATACATTATCTTAGAATAGATTCTTTGTAGAAGCAATAGAATTATTTATTGCTTTCCATCAATTTCCCTATTTACCACTTTTTGATTAGCAACATGGGATCCAAATCATTACCACCTTTGTAGATATCCATAAATCACCTTCATGCCTTAATTCATCATCACCAAATTTTTATCAACAAGGCAATTAATATTCATTCCATCTCAATAAATTTATAACTAAATTATTACTTTTTGCAAATTTTGTACTCTATTACTCTCTATTTAAATATTGGGGACCCTATCTCCTAAATATTTTAAATTTCATGCTTAATCAACAACCCAAAGGCATAGCTCTTTAGATTAGCTCTTATGGGAAATAATTAAAAGTGAACACCACTTGATCAACCAATACATCAAAACCAATTAAAATAGGCCATGTGTATGCCACACAAGTCTTTGAGCACTTTACTTTATCCTTTAACTACTCATAATAATCAACAATTTACCAACTTTCTCCTCAAGATCAATGGTATAAGTAGATTAATCGATCACCTAAAGTGTTCCCAAACAAAAAATTTAATCCACCTAAATACCTCAAGTGTAATTAGACTATGAAATAGCTAAGATATCTATGGTCCTCATTAATTTTGAAATGATGTCACACATGCTAAGGAACTTTATTGAGTAGACAGACTAGGCCCACCCATATATTTTCCAACAAAGATCACATGGCCCCATTTCATTCAATCCTACAAAAAAAATCATGTATAGTTCATAATTCAACCAATAAGAAGCCATAACAACACACATTTTCTTCAAATAATCTATTTTTCCACTTTAGCTTGTTAAGTATTGACATGATCAACTACCAATATACATTTTCCTTGAAGATCAATGGTATTGGTCAATCAATACATTTCCAGGGTGTCGACTGAAATAATATATTGAAGTTCCTACTTCCACCAAATTCCTTAAGATGATGCCACTTGTCTACACAACAAAATTATTGATCACCTTTATTAATGTTCATAGACTCTACTCAATCGATGGTTTGTATCATTTTTTATTAAAATCAATGATAAAAAAAAGACTATCTCCACCAACAAGAATTACTTGAAAGTCTTTGAAAAAATTATGATGCTAATAGCCAATCAAAACAAGCCACGTACCTCAAATCATTTCCCCCTTGACTATATAAACTTTGATTAATTAAATCTTGACCAAGATTGATGGAATATATTCATTTGGACTCAAGATCTATTATTACAATATATCTATATATATAACCAAGATGTGCAACCCATCAATCTACATATCTACAAATATTCAAATATCATGTCACATGGATATTGCAATCATTTAATAAAATATACTAATATATTTGAACTTAACTTAAGCATCTATCAACACCAACAATCTAGATCAACTTGCCCACAAAATTAATGGTTGTAGTTAATTAGTGGATATGCAAAGTGTTAGGTGTATCAATCCATAGAAGTGTAAGCATCTACCAAAGTCCATCAAATCATACCACATGTACGCTTCATTGACCTTAGCCATATATTTTCCTTCAATATTATTTTCTCACATTAAGATTGATTGCTTAAACAAATGATTGAGGTGCTAGGTAATTTGATCTACTAATAATATTCAATCAATCATAATTTTCCATGTATCCATATAATTTACTACCAAAAGGACCCATTCAACTCTACCAATGGTACCATATCAACACAAAATTATTGCACCAATAGCCCAATTAAGATCATCTACATCAATGTCCCTTTGAAAATGTATCATGCTAGATAATCCCATGTTGATGACATAGACCACTTTGGTATATTGATAGATGGGTATTCAAAATACCAAGCTAATCCACTAAGCTATACAAATATGATACCCAATCACTATGTAAACAAGAGTGAATTCCTTAAGAAAAAATATAATCACCTATAATAATTCAATGATTGAATACAACATAAAGGTGAAGAAAAAGGAAAAGTATTTAGCTATATTTAGATTTCAATGATATAGTCCACTATGAACACAATCCAAGAACTTGACTAAGAGAACTACACCAAATAGATTTTAAGTATACTTTGATCATAGTGTCAAGATGGTTTTGATGCTAGAACTCCTCATGAACATATTAGAGCTTACTAAATCATTCTTGACAAAATCACTTGACCAAGGAAACAAACATGGAGCTAAAAACATAAAGCAGTCTTGAAAAAATCACTTGACCAAGGAAACAAACATGGAGCTAAAAACATAAAGTAAAGAAAAAATTAATAAACAACAACACAAAATAAAGCCATAATAAGATTATTTCAAATCAAATGTCAACATGTCAACATGTCAACATGTCAACATGTTTAATGTTACATGGACATAGCTTTTTTTTTACTAACCTTTGATTTGTACTATTATACAATTTATATTGATAAACATTTTATTATTTAATGGCTATCTAATATAATTAGAATAGTCATAACATTATATTTATTCTTATAATATTATATATATGTTAAAGACAGACAAGGGTTCCTTGCATTTTTTGAATATAATAAAAATTTAAAAGCTCTATATATGATAAAATGAAACTCCATTAGAATATGAACACAAGAAACATTATCAACTTATAAGTAGGCATTTGGAAAAATTTAATGGGCGTCTTTTCAATAGCACAATGAACCAACAAACAATGCAATATAACTCTCAACGATAAATTATATATTCTCCATTATTTTTGTATACAAGTTAGGATAGAATTAGATAGAGAGGTCAAGCATAACTTCTAATTTTAATGGGAACAAATATCTTTATAGATTACTATAAGGCATACTAATAGAAGAAATGTGAATTCCTAGATAAGAAAAGATATGTTATATGGGAACAATTCAAAAGTTAATAAATACATATTTCTCTTTAAATGATCTTTAGCTATAAAAGGTTGTACAATCGAGAGAAAATATTATAAACAATTTAAAATGAATTCAAATTTAAAAAAGTATTACAACATAAACCTTTATCTTGAACAATAAAAAATAATATATAACTTAAATCATTATTTTACAAATGATAAAATTGTTACTACAATTAAATAATATACATATTTTTATTTACATTTATATTTATATGCTATTGATTATTTAAATCTTAAATATGGCTCCCTACCACATTTGTGTTTGCAATGAAATTATATGCTCATTTGCTCCTATAGCTTCAATATATTAGCTAAGTGTAATAATACAAACTAAGGTATTTCCAATATAAATTTTAGATGTAAATCATCTCTCTCGACAACAATTATAACTTGGAATTCCTTTGGTTTCTTCAATTAATGGTGGTGGTTAATTTTTATATTATCACACTAATTAAATATGTATAATTTTTAGTGGTGTTTAATTTTTATATTGATCACTACTTTGAGTGAGTGTAGACTGCACAAAGAACCTAAAAGGTGCTTGAAAATCCTTTTCTAAATTTATTTTTAGTCTCACAAGTGTATTTATCTTATTTGGTTTGAGTACAAATATGTATCACATTTTTATTACATTTTCAAACTATGTGGCAACATTATCAATGAATTGAATGTATCTATCATTCTTTAAGGAATTAAATTTATTGTCATATCCAATAGTTATATCAACATAGATGGTCATAAAATGATTTTGTATTCAACTTGCATTTTTGAAAAATATAGAGAAATATTATAAATATTCATTTTTTAATTCACCCATACATGAGTGCAATAAGTAGAGAAAATGTATTTACTTGAGGGGTAGGGTGTTAAATTAGTTGTAATTTTCTCTAAACCTTAACTCCTTGACAATAAAAAAAACAAACATTGATGCCTATAATGAAATAACAAAACCTTAGACAAGTCAAAATATACAAATGATAAAGGAGACAAATTATCTAATGAAAGGAAAGCTCTTTTTCAAAAGGAGCCACTAGAAGAGTAAGGATAAGGGTTCAATTGATAACAGAATTCTAAATATACATCATAGTTAGGATAATTGGACTAAACATCCTTGTTGCTTGTCATGAAATTCTCAATATAGAGAATTATGATGTCTCAATATAATGGCCTAGATTATGGATTCACAACAATTTCTACATCATTCATTGATTTTTCCATAGCAAACATTCATTTGTTGAGAAGAAAACTAAGTTTAATAAAAAAATATCTCTTTAAATTATAAATTAAAAACTTATTACAAGATACATTTATGAAAAAAATTAGTGTACAATAATGAATCTATCATTCATGATTTTTTAATGGAATTGAAACCTTGCATACAAATACCACCTATATAAAAGTTCAAATTCTCCTTGTGCACTCATGGAAAATATTATCTTTAGGATCCTATGAATCCATCAACAACTATTTCCCTATAATAAATTCCTTGCAAAGGAGCTCTTGAGATCTGTTTAACTTATTATATAACTAGGTATGAACGTAGCAAATGTTTATTATTGATGCAAGAGCATATGTGGCTAAAGGAAATCTTGCATCAACCAAATAAGAATTAAATTTTGATGTGATATGGCTTGGAATAATGTTTTATGTCATATTTTGATTTTCTTGTCCAAAAATCAGAATTTGAATAATTGGACTAGTTTTTGTTGCATGGTGTAATTGGAGTGTATGCTAGAAAATGTAATTTAAATGTTAAAATGATAAAAATAAAACTTGGCTGTGGGATTTCTTGGGGGTTATGAAATTTTGTAGATTATTTAATTTAACTTATTTTCCACAGGTAGGAGTGGGGAACTCATGATGTGCATGTTGGGAAAATTTTGAATTTAGACTCCTATTTGTGAAAGGGGGGAATCAATGTGCCGACTAGTGGAGGTTTGTTTTCCTGGAAGAGGTACAAAAATGCATTGGAGAGTCAAACATTTGTAAATTATGAAATTTAATTGATTTTCTAGGTTGGGGGCGTGAAGTTGGAGAGTTTCAATTTGCAGGAGATAGTGGTTGCAAAAGAATTGATTTTAAGCAATGTTTTGATTTTTCAATTTCTAGAATTTGGAATTGCAAAGGTGGGGCATAACTTTTCCTGGAGAGTCATTTTCAAACTTTTTTTTGCAAGTTGGAGGTGATAATCGACAAAAAATAACCTTTCAAGATAATTGGTGCATTATGCCATTGATTTCTAGAAAGAGGTTACAGGTAAAGAAGAAAGAAATTGCAAGAAGGAAGATTGATGAGAACTCACATGTGAATGATCTTGTTGCATGTAACAAATCATAGAATCTAATTTTTAATATTTTTCATTAGTCCAAAGGGTTGCATATGTTATCTTTCCAATTTGATTGTGATTTTCATGAGTTGTAAGAGACATTGAGTAATAAATTTATCATATGTGTTGTTGATGTTGATATTATTTTAACCAAATTTAGTATTGTCCATTATATGTTTTGAAGTGTGCTGAGAGTTGCAAGAACTCTCTTGCATTAGTGGTATCAAAGCAAGTTTTTCTTGAGTCTGTAGACAAAGCACCGAAGAGGGGCAATTTGCAGTAGGACTTCTGAGTTGTGAGTTTTGTTGAAATGCCTTTGAAAGTAGCCCATCATGTTAGAGGTGGAGGTAGAAACCTTCTTGGTATGGAAGAATTTAGAGCCCTTAGAAGGAAAGTAGAGACATTGCAAGAAGAGCTACACAAAAGAGTTGTTTTGTAGGGAAAGAGATGAGAGTGAAGATGAAGCTGAGAATGAGGAGCCATTCAAAGAAGAAGCACATGATGAAATTGATCCTAGAGAAATTAGATTACTGAGAGCCATTTCCAAGATTGGGAAGAGACCAAATATGGAGGTCTCAACATTAAATGGAAGATTGAATATAGAGAAGCTCATAAACTGGATAAATGGCATGGAATAATTCTTTGAATTCGAGAAGATTGAAGACCCTAGCAGAGTAAAGTTTGCAAAAACAAAATTAAAGGGACATGCTAGCATTTGGTGGAAATAAATCTAGCTTGAAAGAGGAAGGAGAGGAAAAGATAAAATTTCTAGATGGGATAGAATGGTGGAAAATATAAAGAGACAATTCATTCTAGTAGATTATGAATTGGAGTTGCTTAAAAAGATGCAAAGTTTAAGACAAGGAATAAGAACTGTGAAGGAGTACATACAAGAATTTCATAAAGTCTTGATAAGAATTGGACATGCTAAAGAAAACAAGGAGAAAGTATCCGGTTACATCAATGGATTAAATCCAAGCATATAGTAAGAGTTGACATTGGTGAGGATGTACACCATTGAGGATGCATATCAATTTGCATTGAAGGTAGAAGAAATATTGAATAGAAAGTTTGAGAGAAAGTAAAGAGGAAGATATTATGAAGGAAATCATAAAAATAAAAAAATTTAAGTCCAAGGCAAAAAAAAAAAATTAGAAATCAGAAAATTCTTTCAATCCCAAAGAGAAAAATTTCAGAGGTAGAGGAGATCGGGTAGAGGATTTAGGAGAGGAGGCTTTCAAGGAGCCTATTTCTAATGTGGAGAAGAGGGACATAGAGCATATGAGTGCCCTCAAAATGAAGAAATAACCAATAGGATGTCCTAAATAAACATGCTAGAGAAATAAACATGAATGAAGAAGATACAAAGTCATCACACTATGAGGAAGTTGAAAGTGGAGAAACCTTAATGACTAGATGGTCCTTATTGAACGAAGATAATGAACTAGTTCAGAGGAAGAGTTTGTTTAGAACAAGGTGAAAATGTGAGGGGAAGGCATGTAGTGTGATAAGTGATAGCGAAAGTATTGATTATTTGGTTTCTAAAGAAATGGTGAGAAAATTGAAGATTGAGAGAAGAAGGCACCCACATCAGTATCAGATTGCTTGGATTTAAAATGATTAGAAAATTTTGGTCAGTGAGCAAAGTTTGGTAAAGTTTAAGATAGGAGATTATTTTGATGAGATTTTGTGTGACATTATTCCTATGAATGCTTGGAATGTTTTGTTAGGGAGACCTTGGAAATTTGATGGGAAAGCCATGTATGATGGGTGTGCTAACACATACTCATTAACGAAGGAAGGAGTAAAACATAAATTCAAGCCATTGAAAGAGGAAATGGGTAAGGTTTGCAACAATGCAAGGATTTGTGTAGTTGATGCCAAGAAGTTTTTAGATGGCATGGAAATTTTAGTTTTGATTTGATTCCAAAAACTAACCAAGAAAAAGTGGAAGATGTTCTTGTGGAGGTTGAAGATTTGTTGCATGAATTTGATGAGATTGTCTCAGATAATGCTCTAGAAGGATTTTCAAATGTGAGAATGATAAGTCACCAAATTGATTTGATACTAGGAGAAAGTTTTCCTAACAAGGAAACCCACATAATTTATCCTATAGAGAGTGAAGAGATAAATAGACAAGTGCAAGAATTGTTTTATAAGGGTTTGATTAGAGAGAGCCTAAGTCCATGTGTAATGCATGTTGTTTTGGCACCAAAGAAAGGTCGAGAATGGAGAATGTGCACAAATTCAAGGGCCATAAACAAGATCACTATCAAATACAAATTTCTAAGTGATATATGGTGTAAACCAAGTGACTGAGGCACTCCTCTTTCCCACCTAGCAACTTGTTTTTATTTTTTATGTTTTCTAATATGGGCATTAGCCCCATATGGACTTTAGGGGTTTTATTCTATATCCACCCAATTTTTTTGTGAGTATGTGCACTATTGTTTCTTATAAATGATAATTTAGACACCTATTCATCAAATAATTAAATAAATACAAATAATAAATAAGGTTAAAATTTAAAGTTGCCCCTATAGTTACTTCTCTATACCCAAATCAACAAGCTCTAGAGGCTCAAAGTTTTCAAAGTAGGTAGGAAGATTCCAAAGGCCTAGCTTGGCCATTTGTAGAGGAATCATTATAGAAAAAATCAATCTAGGAAATCCATAATTTTCAGAAAAATATATAACTACCTCCAACGATGAAGAGGAAACATAATAGGAAGATGAAGGAAAAGGGTTAAAATAAAATCAAGTAGTCCCCCTCCTCCCCTTCAAAGGAGAAAGCATTAGAAGATAGAATAAACCTCCACAACTAGATAATTCCAAGAGAAAGGAAACCATGAAGAGATAACCCAAGAGACTTTTTCTATAGTATCTCTAGAGGTGCATGAATCGCCACTTAATGAAATACCAATTCAAGGAGATAATTCAATTTTTGAAGAAGTAACAATGGCTCAAGAGGACAATAAAATTGAATCCCCTATACACAACACAAAACTAAAGGGTAGGCTCACATGAAAACCTTGGAGGAAGATGAAAATATGGTTTAGAGATAAATTCAACATACAATTCATTTGTCAAAAGAAGGGAAAGTGATTTGTGAATAGAAAAAAGAAATGGAGAAATTAAAGATAATGTTAGCAAAAAAAAGATAAATAAATTTTATATTTTCAGTGTAGAAAAATGTACACCTTTGCATTTTTACACTATTTTTGCATCCTCTTAATTAATTGGACTTAATTAAGCTTCTAATTTCCTAAATTATGCATTCCAAAGCCTTATTATTCCCGTTTTCCATAAGGGAGACTTATATTAAACAATTGTTAACATTAATTTAAACACCTTGGAAATTATGTGTCTTGGAATTAGGTCCTAGGACCCATTCACCCAAGGGAGAATGGGTCCCATTTAAGTTCCAAGACCCAATTTTTAATATGTTTTTGGTAGAATTTTAATGATTCAAATTCAAGTTTCAAATGGCAGCTTGTGGAATTTAATTTTCGAGAAAATACACAGTCTTTAAATTATCAATTCAAATCAAAGCAACATCATCTAGAATTAAGGTGAATTTTACAAGAGAAAATATTATTTTCAAGAGCATTCAAGAGAAGATTTATTAGTCATCTACAACAACAATCAAGATCATATCATCATGTAAAGTTTATGCATATTCATGTCATATTTTGGAGCTAACATTGTGATGTAGGTTTCAAGCATTCAAGCATCAAATCAATCAATCAATCAAGCCAAATCATGTAATATCCAATCCTTAGTGTAATGCGTTAGGCTTTAGTCCTCTAAGGGAAAAAATTAAGGGATTGGTGAGTTGTAGCATAGCTTTGTTCATTCATTAATTCCTTCCATTTGTCATCATTTCATCATCAAGGTTTAATTACCAACATGGGGTTTGACTAAGGCAAACCCCCATTCACCCAAAATTAAACAATTTTTCTTTTCTCTTTGTATGTGCAGATTTACAAGTGAAGGGGGATTGAAAGTTGATCAAAGGAGCAATTTTACAAAGTTGTCAAAGTTGCCATCATTGTTGTCAAGCTACGAAAACTCATCTACATATTTTATTTTTGGATTTTCGACAGTCAAACTTGGACAAATTAGAAGCTTAGATCTGGGATTTGAGAATCGCAGAATCAGATTTTGGACCCCTGCACTAGGACCTATTCACTCTAGGGTGAACCAGTCATGGTACAAAGCTCAAAACCTACTTTTTAGGCCAAGTACACACCATTTTTCCCTTCTCAAATCTACTTGCAAATTACTGTTTCTATTTTTTCTATCATAATATTCTACATTTCAATTGTTATGCCATTCAATTTAGTTAGTTAATGTATTTTAAATTATCTCCCAAAAGTGAAAATCAATCATTTATGTCATAAGAAAACAATAGATCCTCCAAATAGGGTTGACTCACCTCAAGGTTGAAATTCAATCCTATCCTTGGGAGGCCTCTTTTTCTAATGAAATTAGGAAAAGGGAAGGTGTAGGTGTGTTTAAACCCTTAAATCATTCCACATCCTTGCACCCCCCCTTCCCCTATTTTCCTTCATTTCGTTTTGGTGAACCCAACATAGTACATCATAAATTTTGATTTGGAAGTCTTTAAAACCCTAGATCTAGGATTTGGAGTAGTTAGTCTTGCATCTCATTTAGGGTTTCAAATTTTCATCTTGCATCATTCAAAATTGCATTTTGTATCATTTAAAATCACAAAAATCCAAAAGTATTGCATACATATTGAATTCATTTTACATAGTAGTCTGCATATTAGTGTCTTTCAATCATTTACATTAGAAAATTCAATAAAAAATTACATCAAAAAAGTTGTCATTTTGTTTTTTGTTTGCCATCAAATTGCATATTCATCTAATCATAAAATTTTGGAAATCTGTAACTGAAAGAATCTATCTGCAACTTGAAATAGAGACCTTAAACATTAACTCAAAAAATCAGACTTTATTTTTTCAAAACCCCTATGCAAAGATCCATTTGCCCTAGGGTGAATCTATCCTTGTATAAGTCATTTTCCAAATTTTTGGGCATAAGCCTATCTCTGTTTGCTTTATATCTTGTTGTTTGCATATCTTAGTTTCAATTTTTGAAATTGCAATTTTTTTTAGTTGTTTGAATTTACATAAATTGGTCAAAATAAGTGCATTGTTCAAAAGTAAAATTTACATTTAAAAGATATCATTTTTAGGTTTTTACATTCCAAAACCAGTAAAATCCTTATATATCAGACCTGAAACTTTGCATCAAACTTCACTATGGATATGTGTTTTGACAACATATGGATGTCCTTAAGATCTTTGGTTGATGTTTCTAGTTGTATATTTGGAGATGATCCTAGTGAAATTGATAACACTCATGAATCTTCACCTCCTAATGAATGTCCTCGTGAGGCACACATCTTAGTACAAGATAAAGATAACATGAAAAAATTCATACAAGAATCCTTATGTAACCTTGATAACAACACATCATTCTATCCATCCATACAACAACCAACACCTCCTATCATCCCATCACTTGATATGTTCATCCTTTTGCATCTTGAAGTTGAAACAAAAAGCAAGCCTCAACCATCAATCACGAAAGAACTTGTTAACAAGGACAATAGTAATACTCTTCTATCCTATGTTCATCAAATTACCAACACACCTATCAACTTAGAAGAGAGTTATGTCAAAGGATTTAAAATATTAAACAAACAAGGATGTTGTTAAAAGGTGTAGGACAACTGAGAGGGGGGGTGAATCAGTTGTCACCAAATTTAAACTCAAAACTTCAACACTTATCAATTTCACAACCACACTATTCTGTTATTAAATATGAACATGAAATTTCAATAACAAAAAGAAAAATCAACACAATGAACACCAGATTTTATGTGGAAAACCCAATGAGTGAAAAACCACGGTGAGGATTAACTCACAATATAAAGTAGTTCCAAAACTGAATATACAAGGCTCACTACCAAGGGATCGCTGCCCTAAAAAGGACTCACTTTTCGGATACAAAAGCTCATTTCTTACAAGGAGGCTCACTGCCTACAAAGAGATTTACAAAAACAAGGTTGGGCTTTACAGCCAACATGAACTAAAAAGAGTGCACCTAACAAGTGTTGATACAGTTTCGGTGATGCTCAATAGACAGACTTAACACACTTCATCATTTTCACTCTTCTACACCTTCACATTCACAATTGCCTCATCAACAACAACTCTAACTTCAAAAACTATTCAACATATATATATAATTGATCTATCCACAAGCATCAATTAGGTCGGCCTAATTAGATGCATTTCCTTGTTTACCAAAAATACCAACCTGTTGGCTTCAAGCATTCACAAAATATTTTCAAAAATAAATTCAAACACTCAACATGCTACATCATGTCGGCATGGACCTAAGATAGGTCGCACATATATCCGCATAAAAAAATTAATACACCATATCACGACTTATCCAAGAAGTCAGCCAGAAATAAACTTAATTGCAAAAAGTAATCAACAAAATAATGTCGATACGTCGTACGAGCGTCGGAGCACATGAGATTCTAAACATACACACTTTAAACATCCATAAACTATTTCCCAAAGTTGCAAGCAACAACTATCAACTGCGGAGGTTTGCGGACTAGAGTACCGAAGGGAGCGGCTTGAATACCGGTTCAAATACCAGACCAAAATACCAGATCAAGCACTGAATTAGACTTGTAATCACAACATGGTGACATCAATGACAACACAAAACTATAGAGATAGCCATTCTTCTTTATTCTTCCAAAAGATGTGACATAACCAATGAACATGAAATCCATCAATTGCTAGAACAAAAACTATCAGAAGATACCAAGGGACTAGGATATCAAGATCCTCCTCCCCCACCTCCACCTCAATGAGTGGCCCAATCAAGTAAGAAACCTAAGCCCTACAAACTCAATAATTTCCATTCTTACATACCATAACAGAAAATGAACGAAAAATGGATCAACTCCTCCATCTAGGATTGATTACACTATGACCTATCAACAAAAATAAAAAAGGAAAAAGTAAAAACATGAATTACTATACATTTCATATAACTCTTGGGAATCTTAGTGATGAGTTTCATGCTTTACAAAATTTGATACGTGAAAATGATATTATTGATGTAATAGGATAGAATGTGCACACTTTGCTCCTTGTCATGTGATAATTGTAGAATCATAACATACTCACTATTACATGTATTGCACTTTATGACAATCATTTCCATATTTCAAGGAGCACATTCTCATCACCTATCTCAACTCATCCTTGTCCTACCTTTTTGGGGGGGAAAGGGGTTAGATAGCCTTGTCCTAGTATTACACTCGTTATTGCCCCTTTGGCTAGTAATCCACCTTCTATATATGATGAACAAGATTGGGATGTAGACACTTGCTTTCGGTTGGATTGCATGTGTCATACTAGCTTTATGTCTATTAATGTTCTTTGTGTGATTGCATGTGCATAATGTCATCCCCTGTACTGTGTTGTTTGGTATGTCTTTATGTTTGTGAGCCTACTTTGGATGACCCTTGTCACTCTGTTGGTGCAAGGATACAAAGGGAATGAATCTATTGTGACATTCTTCTATTTATTGTAAACATTGTCTTTTTCTTGTGTTTTCCTTTTGGAGATGATGCAAAGTGTTGAGACATTTAGGTCTCCTCCATGTTGACCCAAAAGGATTGTTGTCTTTTATCTCTCTATGTGTAATTATTCCTCTGTGCTTGTTGTTCCATGAGTTATTTGGGGTATCATGATGGTTCCAAGATCTATTATATCACTATAGAAAAGGCAGGTGTTGACCCAAAATCTGTGGATCCCTTATGTGTTATCTTAGGATTTCATATGGAGGGAAACCTTCTTTCCATGATGCAACTTTATTCGGAAACATATGTTTGGCATAGGAATTTCCAAATAATCTCTCATATATTGGCATTTATCATCTTCTACTTTAAAGTAATTGCTTACAACATGGTGTTTAGAAATTTCTTTTAAGTGGGGGGAATTATTCCTCCCCCTTGTTGCTTGCATAATGACATGACTTTATTCAAAGTGTGGTCTTCTTACTTCACATGATGTGTCTTCTTGATGGTGACATTGGGTTTGATGTCCTTCAAGTGTATGACCTTTCTTAGCATATGACATTCCTCTTAGTGGTAATGTCATGGCTTGCACTCCCTAAGGTGTGAATATTTTATCTCTTGGCTAGTTCTCTCTTGGTGAAGATATCAAGTGTGATGTTCCCTGAAGTGATACCTTTCACGAATTAATAAAAACCCCTTTGACTATCTTAAAACTAAATCTTGGACACCAAGCATAACACAACTTGTTTGCTGGTGATGCCTTGTAAAACTTATGACCATTTAGTGTGACATCTTATCAAAGTTATCTAGAAGTATAAATTTCGGTATGGTTGATGTATGGGAGCCTGTAGACTTGGCATGACTTTCCCATCTGCCACCTTTATATGGGTACACACCTAGTGTATATTAGAATACACTAGACCATTGTGTGTTTCTCATATTACCTTGGGGCTCACCTAGTGTATATCAGACTACACTAGCTCTTGTGAGCATATTCTTGGAAAAATAGGCTAGGTTTGATCCATAACTTTTGGAAAAACAGTTGAAGCTTGATCCACCCCTTCTTCATCTTTGCATTAATTTTGACATTGTATGATTGTGTATCTTGTGTCACTATTGCATGCATGTGTCTTTTTGTGCCTTTGTTGGTTTTTCCATGGGATCTTTGATCCTAAGGGCTTGATCATCCTCCTTGATACTTGTCATCTCATCTTTCTAACTATTGTACAATTAAACCTCTTTTCACTTATTTGTCTACTTTAGTGTGAGTTTGTGCATGGGATCATACTCTCACTAAAGTGGGGGCTAAATGTAGTGTATAAAAATGTACACCTTTACATTTTCACACTATGTTTGCATCCCCTTAATTAATTGGACTTAATTAAGCTTCTAATTTCCTAAATTATGCATTCAAAAGTCTTATTATTCTTGTTTTCTGAAAGGGAAACTTATATTAAAAAATTACTAACATTAATTTAAACACCTTGGAAATTGTGTGTCCTAGACTTAGGTCCTAGGACCCATTCGTCCAAGGGCGAATGGGTCCCCTTTAAGTGCTAGGACCCAATTTTTTTTTATATTTTTGGTGGCATTTTAATGATTCAAATTCAAGTTTCAAATGTCGGTTTGTGGAATCTATTTTTCGAGAAAATACAGTCTTTAAATTATCAATTCAAATCAAAGCAATATCATCTAGCATTAAGGTTACTTTCACAATAGAAAATATTATTGTTAAGAGAATTCAAGAGAATATTTATCATTCATCTACAATATCAATCAAGATCATATCATCATGTCAAATTTTATGCATATTCATGTCATGTTTTGGAGCTAACATTGTGATGTAGTTTTCAAGCATTCAAGCAAGCACTCAAGCATCAAACCAATCAATAAATCAAGCCAATTCATGCAAGATCCAATTCTTAGAGTGATGTATTAGACCTTAGTCCTCTAAGGGAAACCATTAAGGGTTTGGTGAGTTGAATCATAGCTTTATACATTCATCAATTCCTTCCATTTATCATCATTTCATCGTCAGGTTTAATTACCAACATGGGGTTTTACTAAGGCAAACCCCCATTCACCCAAAAACAAACAATTTTTCTTCTCTTTGTATGTGTAGATTTACAGGTGAATAAGGATTGAAAGTTGATCAAAGGAGAAATTTTGCAAATTTTTCATCATTGTTGTCAAGCTATAGAAACTCACCTACATATTTTATTTCTAACCTTCCAACAACCAAACCTAGAGAAATTAGAAGCTTAGATTTGGGATTTGAGGACTATAAAATTAGATTTTGGAACCCTGTACTAGGACCCATTCACCCTAGGGCGAACCAGTCCCACTATAGAGCTCATAACCTACTTTTTAGGCCAAGTACACACCATTCTTCCCTTCTCAGATCTTCCTGCAAATTATTATTTTTGTTTCTGCTATCATAATATTCTACATTTCAATTGTTAGGTCATGCAATTTAGTTAGTTAATGCATTTGAAATTATCTCCCAAAAGTGAAAATAAGTCATTTTTGTCATAAGAAAACAACAGATCCTCCTAATAGGGTTGACTCACCTCAAGGTTGAAAGTCAATCCTATCCTTGGGAGATCTCTTTTTCTAATGAAATTAGGAAAAGGGAAGGTGTACCTATGTGTTTAAAACCTTAGATCATTCCACATCCTAACACCCCCCTTCCCCTATTTTACTTCATATTAGTATTTAAAGGAGAAATTAGATTGGTCACAAGAAATATATATAGAGCATCCTAGGAAGGAGGGTATTCAAGAATTTTTTCTAAAAAAACAATAAAATTCTATTGGAAGAAGTGACATAATTATAAGGTAAATGTAATCAATTAGAAGAGGCTAAAACTGAAGCTTATAAAGTAGAGGAATCACTTCTTGCATGCAAAACAACCTCCAAAATGTATAGAATTTTCCTAAATGGGGAATCCTAAGATGGAAGTTGATGAGAATCTCTTGTAAGCTACCTCATGACCCAAATGATAAAAAATTCTTGGAGGCATACAAATTCACTACTCCAAATCAATATAACTTATTGTGTTATTTTTTCACACATAATTTATTAGTTGAATAATAAACTAATTTATTTATTAATATTTTTTATAAAATAATTTAAAATAAGGTCATTCATTTCTATAACATAAAATTATGATAGAATGGAAAAAGAGGATGAAAGAGTACTATCAAACAAAAAATACTAAAGGGTTGTTGATGAGGCATTAACACCACAAGCCATAGGCCTTCCAAAGATAGTTTGAAAGAAAAATCCAATACCCTACCATGTCAAACAAATACACTAACAAACATAAGCTATGATATGAATCTCTTTCAAATGTCATTCTTGATTTTCCAAAAGTAGCCTTTGTGTCTTGTGAAGAGTGATATAACCCTCTATCTATGCAACTAAAGAAAATATAAGTAATATCTCTAGGGAACATCAAGTGGTCCTTCTAGAGGGATAAAGAAGTTGTATAACTAATAGATGAATTTAGGGAGAGATGGATTGGAATGATATTTAGGCCTCCCCTTCTTCTTTATCCAATCACTCCACTACATGTTAGCAATTAATAATTTCAGTGGTATTTTTAAAGATGGAAAAAAGGGTGGAGAATGGTATAGGATACATAATAAATCCTTAGTAAATGGATCCCTCTACCCATATAATGTATGAAAAAAATATAAAAAATTGAATAGGATTGCAATAGGTGAGGAGCAAACAAGCAAAAATGATCATACAAATATAAAGATGAAAGGAAATTTACATAAAATAAGTAGGAGGACCTACTTAACCTTAGGTCTGGGGGAGAATGAAGAGGTATAAATATTGATCTTATAATTCAAACAAAATTTCCCTTCCTTTACCACTCATAACCCTTACCATGATGGAATTAATGTGATCATGTAATAAATTATTTTCTATCCTAGTTAATGATAATGTATGCATGCTTATTGTCTTCTCTATATTAAACATGTATTTTAATGCAAATGACTATGGTTGAAAGATTTTTTCTATGAAAATCTAGAGTAGTAAGTGATGTTTAAGCATACAAATTCCATAAAAAATGAAAAGTTATGGCACACCTTAAAAACCTTTGAAACAACCACAACAAATTTGGAATTATCACAATCCAAAGTTGCTAGGAGAAGAGTTTTGGAGAGATTCATCTTATGTCTTGTAGTGAGCCAAAAATAATTGCAATGTGGACACTAATTCTTTAGAAATCAATGAAGATGGAAAAATCTTGCTTGATGTTGACATCCTCAAAATTATGATAGATAAATTATTTTATTAAATGCAAATAAATTTGTATTGATCATGAAATTATGTTAATAGAATCATAACATTTGTGCATGATGTCTATGATGTTGAATTTTAGGTATTAGATCATAGTACATATCTCTTTTTTATGTTCATTAGATAAGAAATTTTATGCATGTAGATATTATAATTTTTTTGATCCATAAGTTGTGGGAAGAGGGCCCACTCCCTTTATTAAATCATAGAAAATAAGAAGTTACATCGATTCTGCCACGTAAAAAGAAAGGAGTAGAAAAGAAGCAAGAATCTTAGAAAGAACAGAGAAACCTGAGAAGAACTATGAGAGAAGAAAGAAGGATAATAGTAACAAAAAATTTTTGCTACAAGGAGCATAAAATAAGGGCTCACAACCACACGAGATAGCATCTAAGCTCTTTTATTGTTCTTGGAGAGGAGAGCATCCATGGTCCATTGGGAACACTCCTCCACAGCTTCCTTTCCTTCGATACAAATATTTTTGGCCTCAGAATTTCTCCCCACCTTTCTCTTTGTGCAACCACAATCAAGTTTCAATTTGTTGTTAGTTGTTTGAGAGATCCCAAGTTTATGAGGCAGAGCCAAAATCAAGCCGTGATCAAAGAAGTCATGTTTCAGATTATCCAAATTCTCCATAAAATGGAAGGTACCATCAAACTCAGAGCCATCCTCTTCTAACCCATGAGAGGCCTTGGTCACATTATCATGGGAAGGAATCATAGGAGGAGGAGAAGACACCAAAGGCTACACATGATACAACCCTGTAATAGGTTAGGAATCCAAAAACATGTCATGATTTTTCCAAATAAAATTAGCATCCAAAGAACCAACCTTCTTAACCCACTTTTTAAGCCCGATAGACCTAGATCCAACTTGATGCTAGAGAGAGAAAGCCTTAATTTTGTGGCCCAACATATTGCAGCGAAAGCAGTAGAAAGGTATATCTTCAAAATTTAATTTTTTTGTCCAAATGTCATGAGAAGAGTGGATATGAATAGAATGTGAGAGGGGCTTAGAAATATCAACCATTACACATACCCTATAGAATCTACGATTATGAGCCACCACTTCAGTATCAAGCTTAACAAAGGAGCCAACATGACTGATCAATTTGCTAATGAGATCCATGTTTTGCATTACCAGAGGCAAGTTATAGAGCTTGATCCATATAAGAACATTTATAATATTCATTGTAGTTGGATAAAAAAAGGGGTCCAATGAGAGATGAAGAGGCCAAAATACCCAAAAAACCATGGATCATTCTTGATGTAGAGCAGGGGTAGACACTCTCTAAATATGACAGTACCGATACATACTCACTCCATGGTTTCGCTGGAGGCAACAACTCAAACACTTTAGTACACCTTGTCACCATTTAGGACACAACCTAATGATAATTCAAGGATGGAAAACACATCAATAGGCATAAACATTATGGAACAAGGGACAACAATGTTTCAATACTTTCTAACACATTTTGTGACTCACAAACCCTCTTGAACCAAACACTTGTTTCCATCAATGCACCACACAACAATAACTTGTACTCAACAATGCAAATTACCAACATCACAAACAAGGAAGAAAATAGAGTGAACATAAGGCTCTTGATTGTCTCAGACTTGTTTCAACATAACATAAAGGTTCTCAAACTTGTGTAATACAACGTTCCCAACTTATGGTTTCTTGTCACAAGGCACACACAAACCCCATCACTCGATCAACACAAGGAATGAATTATTCATTACATCCTTGGACTACACTAATTTTCAACAACATGAAACAACAACCATTAGATCAGACTTCATGAGATAATGCAAGGAACTTTTCAAACAATCATCATGGAGGGTTTTAGGACTATCCCAATGAGGAAATGAAAATGGACTATCAAAAATAACTTTCACAAAAAAAATAATGAAATCAATCACTTCAGTGGGATTGAATATAACATAGTTACATACTTTTCCTCCAATTTGCATCAAGATCCAATGGTGGAAAAGAAAGGGCATTTTTCCCAAAACTAGGAACCCTAGTTAGGCTTCAAACCTGTCCTCACAAAAATGGTCATAAATTATTCAAATCTTCATGAAAATGATCCAAACAAAAAGCATTGAGAGATAGAAACATATATTATTCAATTCCAATTGGTTTCATCCCAATATCGTACCGTACATGGCTGTACTAGCACATTTTCAAACTGCAAATTTTGGAAAACATTGTTAGAACAGGGAAACCTTCACCAAAATGGCCATATCTCACACAAAACTCAATGAAATTTAATGAAACAAAAATCGTTGTAAACTAGAAATAAATATTTTTCCATCCATATATTATAATATTCCTTGATATGAGGTCGTACTAGGCCATACAATGCATAACTTCAGCCTGAAAACAATGTAAAACTTAGAAAATACACACAAAATTGAGGTTTTCATTCATCAAACTTCAAAAAAAATGTCTCCAACCCCCAATTCGAATTTTGGAGGGTTTCCTTATACATTCCCAACCAATCCCAATGATCTAATGTGGAAGGGATCCATGATAAATTTTGCTAAAGTGAATATGCATAAAGGTGATCAAATCCTTAATGCCTTAAGCTTGATTGAAAAGACATTAAATAATGGAGCAATAGGAACAATAAAGAGAGAGAATTATAACACAGAATAAAGAGATACAAGAGGACACAAGATTGTTAATGGAGCTCATTCAAGTGGACTACGTCTTTGGGTCTATCTCAACTAATTGACCAATCTATTAACAATGCCCTGGCTGCTTCAGTACAAATTCTAAGAAGAAGAGCTTTCAACCTGCAATAGAAAGTTGTAACAAAAATCTGAACTCTATCACCTCCCAAAAGACTCACAAAGGCCTACAAAGGCTTATAGACAGAGCATAATTACAACATAAAAAATATGCAACAAAAAAGTCTACACAACTCCCTCATAATCTTCTCAGAATAACTTTGCATCGTATGGCTTACTCCTCTTCAAGAAAATCCTCCTCATAGTGTCCAATTCCTCTCTCTCCCCACTTGGATTCTTGAGAATTCACACCAAGAATGGGATGATGATGGAATGCCTCCTAGCACTCCCTTTTATACTTGAAGTTTGCCCGTTTGGGCTAAAACCTCCAAAATTTGGAATTTTCCCCCTTTAAGGAAAAAAATCAAAACAATTCCCCCATTTTTAAATAACAATTAACAACCCCCTTAATAAAACATTTAAATTTATTTTTAAGCCCTTTGTTTTTACATATTCGGGCTCTTACCTCCTTTGGCCTGGTTCAATTTGTTGGAGTGGTTGTTTTACTAATAACTATTGGAAAATGTGCCTCAAGCTTATTGACATGAAACTCCAGAAAGAGCAAAATCGGTGAGACCCTCAGAATGTCTTACCGACCAGCAGCTGTGTTCAAAAGATCAAAGTCACTGTGACTTTGGAACTATCTTACCAATGGAAGTCATTGGAAAGACATGGCTATCACTGTGAAAGTTATAACTCTTTCCATCCGGGCAAACCTCTTGCCGATGGGTTGATTCCTAGTGATCATCGGGGAGACTCTTGGCGACGAGTGGCATCGGGGAGAGGCATGAACCTTCAGAGTGATTCATTCCAACTGAGTATGTATCATCGATGGTTTTACACATGATTTCCATCGGGGTGACATGAAGGCTCGATAAGAGTCTAAGTGACTGCGGATGCCTCGCTGACATATTTGCATTCGATATGATCTCCTATCGATGGTTGTGGTCTCGCCGATGGGTATGCAACTTCGGTATGAACTCTTGGAGATGGCGTTTCTCTTGCCGATAGTCTGTGTTTGGTATGAGCTCTTGCCAATGGATTTCTGTTCGCTGTGAACTTCAGCAATAGCGAAACTCTTGCTGATAGTTCTGTAATGGACATCGGTGAGATGTCTTACCGATGGTGTTGGCCCTGCCGATGGACATATCGAAGTGACAATAATTGTCGATGAAATCTCATGGACTCTTGCCAATGGACAGTTGGTTTTCGTGTGATATCAGGGAGAATTGATATGTTATCAGTCTAACTTCTTAGGGTGTTGCCGATACCTTTGGTCTTACCAATAGCTATGTGATCGAGAATTTTGGCATCGGGGAGACACAGTCTAGTGTCTCACCGACATGCGATACAGTTGAACATTTTTGACCGAACGTCTGTCCTACATGGTGTGTTTTGAGCCAATGAGAGAAGCAGAATGTGAACCGTTGGCAGTTGAACTATTGTGACCGTTCCTGTGTGGAAGATGAAGAGATTGTGAGAAAAATGACTATGCTTTCCAATGGTCGATAACGGTGGACAGTTCGAGATAACGAAAGTGTTGCTCGATTGAATACAAATTGATCTGAGTGAATTCATTGTATGTTGTCTGAGAGCATTGTGAGATTAATGTTCTGTACAAGATTGATCAGTGAATGTTTCTGTTGTAAATTGACATCAGAAAGTTAAGTCTGATCTCTGTATGTAATTTTTTTTTACTATAATACAAAGATTCTTTTCTTGGTGTGGTGGGTTTTTCTCCCATAAGGGTTTTCCCACATAAATCTAGTGTCCAATTGTGTATGTGTTCATTTCTCTTTTTTGTTATTCTTTTCATGTGCATCTTATTGGACTATAATTGAAAAATTTAAAGTCACCTCTGCATTCTTCCCTGAGGTTTTGGCATTAGGAGAGTTTGTTCCGCACCTAAGCTTTCCTTACAATAACCACATATGGTTTTGGTTTGTTTAACATTCAGGCTTAAAGTCCTTTAAATAGAATCGGGCCCTCTATCTACACTAAATGCCAAAATGGTGTGGCGGTGTGTAGAAATTTTTCCACCTAACCGGTTGGGGGTTCAATCCCCCACCAGCTTTTTATAAAACCATTTCAAAATTGTTAGACAAGAAAACAAACTTGGCACCATATATGGTAAAAGCATGTACACGGGTGTAACGACCGAAGCATGTGCTTGTAACGTGGGGGTTGGGGGTTCAACCCCCACCATAATTTTATTCAAACTTGTAGATGAAGGAGGTTGTTGACGAGGTGCCATGTGGTACCACCTCATTGGGCCACGTGGCATCATTCTACTAGCTGACAAAGATAACTCACCTGCTGACTGTACTGCACATTGGATGCCACGTATGCTGACTGGAACTACCACGTCATTGTTGAATTAGCTGTCATCTTGACGTATAGATGCCACATGTCATTCTATAATTGGTCCACGCCAGCGTACGGTTTGCTGAGTCAGCATGCTGACATCAACATTTGTATGTCCACCAATAAAGTCAACCCTAAAGTTTGACCAGCCATATCTTCGTCGTCTGAGCTTTGTTTTTAACAAAATGAATGGCGTTGGGATCGGTTTGATGAGCTCTTCAATCTGACATCATTTTTGAAAAATTATGAATAGATCAATTTTTTCACCTTTCTGGACAACCTTTGGTTTTTTTTTTGACCAATCTTTGACCAGCCGTAACTTTTGTGTATGAACTTCATTTTTCACAATTCAAGCGGCGTTGGAATCATGCTTCCAAGCATTACACCATGGTGCTGACTTCTCAAGCATTGGAGATAACTAATTTTTCAAGGTTCATAGATCCTCTTGGATCAAACGTCCCCACTGAAGAGCTTTTGGTCCTCTAAAAGCTATCTTGTAGAACCTTTGACTCCCTCAGCTCGGATCAAATTTTTTGTCACCTTCAAAGCTTCACTGCAATGCTATTATTGGCTCCACCTTCAAAAAATTATTATGATTCTGATCCTAGTTCCACCATGCTTTGGAACTTACATTTACCCTCCACGGGTCTTACACTTTGGCTATGCCTTGATACCATCCCATCTACCCTCTAGGGGTCTTACACTTCGACAATATCAAGAAATCATACATTGCTACATCTTCCTACTAGGGCCTTACACTTCAACAATGCATCACCAACATGAGCTTGCCTATTGCCACATCTGCCTCAAGTGGTCTTAAATTTTGGTAACACTAGGACTTCAAAGGATGCAGTTCAAAATAGAACTTGACATATCAAAAATCAACAAGAAAACCGAGCATGATAAACCTATCTCTCGATGCTTCTCACAGCGGTGGTTCTTGTTTTGCATACCAGCCTAGCTAATTTCTTGGGCATGATTATAATGCCCCTCCTCGTTTGCAAACTGCATGACAAATGGCAACTGTGCCTCAACCTGAAACATTCCTTCTGAACTTTGAACTTTGGAATAGTTGATTACGAGTTTCACCATACAACTCTGTCTATGTTTTCCTAAGCAACAAGGCCATAGAAAAATACCTTCAGGAGCCTCGATCATCAACTGACTAAGTTAGACTAAGTCTTAAAGTTGAGAACATAAAGGAAACTTCTCGGCCGTTCTCTGCAACTCTGAGTCCCAATGTGGAGTGATCATCCAAATCTATCCACCTTTCACTGAATTTCATCAAGTGCTTCTTTTCCTTAAATAGGAACAATGAACATCTTCTCAACTCGAGAACTGTCATCAACTAAGCACTCTTTAGTTTCAAAAATCTTCCATTCTGCAAAAAGAAGTTTTCAAGCATTTTCTTTTTGATTACAAGAGATAGGCTACAATAGCCTTATAAAATCTCAATCTATGAAAAAAAAATACAACTTCATGTAAATAGCATAATGATTTTACTACAAAACCCTATCTACTTGTATCACCTAGCTCATAATCACAATGTGATATTTATTAATGAGCTAATAACAAAAAAAAATTGATACAACTATTTAGATGACAGGTTTTCCCAGCTCTTACAGAGCTGTTAAAAAGCACTTTCCTTTCTCGGCTACTCCTTTTCCAGTTGAGGTTCCTCTACCTCAAGGATCGTAGCCCCATGTGTCGCCTTCACCTTGGCATCAACAACCTTCTATTGGTTAGGGCCCTCAATGGGCCTAGGTGAGCGTCGAAGCTCTGGATGCAACTTCCAGCACTTCTTGATCCAATGCCCACTTATCTTGTAGTGGGTACAGTAGTTCCAGGCTTTGTACTTCCTCTTCACTTTCTTCTTTGGAGAAGAATCAATTTCACTTCCACTACCATAGTCTAGAGTGTGTGCCTGAGGATATGCCTTTTTAAAGGCTTTGGAGGATTCTCCATTCTCTCCATATCTCAATCCTTGATAACGAGGTCTCCTCTTAACCTTTACAAGATTGATCATTCCTTGTTCATTGATCCCAAGGCCTTTACCCTGGTGTGCCTTTCAAAGCCTTTAAAAATTGAGTTCTAATTATTTTCCACCTCCTGATCTGATGTAGGAGACTCTTCCAGATAACCACCTTGGTTACTAGTAATATTGAAAAGTTTCAGGTACTCCACATGTTGACAAAAAGTACACTGACCAGCATTCTCCTGACTTGAGCTATAATTAGCCCACTTCCCATGACCATAAGCAAATCTTGACTTCAGACTCTTTGTAATGGACTTTGTTGTAGATGATGCACCCAATCTATCATTTGGAGTGAGCGAGGAGTATGAAGAAGTATCCTCCAAATGTGGGCAGAAAGCACATATGCCAACATTCTCTGATGCAAGAGGACTCCTCTTGTGCTACTCCTCCATGAGCTTCTACAACTTCACATGCAACTCCTGATTCTCCTTGTTTTCCTTTTCAAGCAAACCTCTGAGCTCAACATTCTCAGACTGAATGAGCTAGTTGGCTTCCTCCAGCTCCCAAAGCCTATCAGCCTTGTCTCGGTGCTCTTGGTAGAGTTCTTCAACCATTCATGGCAAAGATATCATCCACCATGGATGTAGATAGAGACAACGTCACCCAAGACGATTCTCCTTTCTCTAGTGCCATCTCTGCTTCAGAACTCCAAATGTCCACCTATCAACTTGCACATTGACACTGAAAACCAACAAACTGTCAAACCAAAAAATTGATTAAACTAGCAAGCTGACTAACAATCACTTATGCAAAACTAGCCAAACTAGGATTTGATGCCACTTGATCTGATGCAGAAGGGATCTATGACAAACGTTGCTAAAGTGAATGTGCATAAAGGTGAACAAATCCTTAATTCCTTAAGCTTGACTGAAAAGACATTAAATAATGGAGCAACAGGAACAATAAAGAGAGAGAATTATAACACAAAAGAGAGAGAGAAGAGGACACAAGATTGATTATGGAGTTCGTTTGAATGGACTATGTCTCCAGGTCTATCTCAACTGTGTGACCAATATATTAACAATGCCATGGATGCTTCAGTACAAATTCTGAGAAGAAGATATTTCAACCTGCAATAGAAATTTGTAACAAAAATTTAAACTCTATCTCCTCCCAAAAGACTCACAAAGGCCTACAAAGGCTTATAGACAGAGCATAATTACAACATAAAAAATGTGCAACAGAAAAGTCTACACAACTCCCTCATAATCTTCTTAGAATAACTCTGCATCGTATGGCTTACTCCTCTTCAAGAAAATACTCCTCATTGTCTCCAATTCCTCTCTCTCCCCACTTGGATTCTTGAGAATTCACACCATGAATGGGATGATGATGGAATGCCTCCTAGCACTCCTTTTTATACTTGAAGTTTTCCCATTTGGGCTAAAACCTCCAAAATTTGGAATTTTCCCCCTTTAAGGAAAAAAATCAAAACAATTCCCCTATTTTTAAATAACAATTAACAACCCCCTTAATAAAACATTTAAATTTGTTTTTAATCCCTTTGTTTTTACATATTCGAGCTCTTACCTCCTTTGGCCTGGTTCAATTTGTTGGAGTGGTTGTTTTACTAATAACCACATATGGTTTTGGTTTGTTTAATATTCGGGCTTAATAGTTCTTTAAATAGAATCGGGCCCTCTATCTATGCTAAACGCCAAAATGGTGTGGTAGTGCATAGACATTTTGCGACCCAACCGATCGAGGGTTAAACTCCCTTGTCAGCTTTTTATAAAACCATTTCAAAACTGTTAGACAAGAAAAACCTGACGCCATATATGGCAAAAGCATGTACGTGGGTGTAACGGTCGTCAACCCCCACTATAATTTTGTTCAAACCTGCGGACGAAGGAGGTTGCTGACAAGGTTCCATGTGGCACCACCTCATTGGGCCACATGGCATCATTCTACTGGCTAACAGAGACAACTCACTTGCTAATTGTACTGCACACTGGACGCCACGTATGCTGACTAGATCTGCCATGCCATTGTTGACTTAGTTGTCATCTCAATGTACAGATGCCACGTATCATTCTACAATTGGTCCACATCAGCGTATGGTCTGCTGAGTTAGCATGCTAATGTCAACATCCGTACGGTTGACTAATAAAGTCAACCTTGAAGTTTGACTGGCTATATCTTTGCCATTCGAGCTTTGTTTTCGACGAAATGAGTGGTGTTGGGATTGGTTTGACAAGCTCCTTGATCTAACATCATTTCTGACCGATTATGAATTGATCAATTTTTTCACCTTTCTGGATGACCTTTGGTTCCTATTTTGACCAATCTTTGACCAGCCGTAACTTTTGCATACAAACTCCCTTTTTTGCAATTCAAGTGGCATTAGAATCGTGCTTCCGATTATTACACCATGGTGTCAAATTCTTGAGCATTGGAAAAAACTAATTTTTCAAGGTTCATAGATCCTTCTAGATCACCCAATTGCTTTGTAATGGTTTCTTGATTTGCATGTAATTGTTTCTTGATTTTTGACACCTTTCCAAAGTTGCATGACAACTTTTTAGCAACATGACAAATTTTACAATTTTAAACCAAAGAACCTATAACTCTCCAAAATGAACCAATATGATTACAAATGGTCATAAATGACCTTATTTACATCGATCATATTAAAACAAGACAAACCTAAAATTGATTAACATGTGCATGAGGGTGCCCCTGCACCAATTTTGGACCAAGAAATTGTAATCTACAACAAAGCGAAAGGTGAGCAAAAAGAAGCCAAAATCCAAAGATTCAATCCTCGGGGTAGACAAGTTACTCCAAGTAGATTTATCCCATTTGAGGAGTGAATCATTTGGTGGACGCCTTCGCAAACATCTCAAAACCAAAGATCAATTTCCAATATCCTCAACAATCTACTCAATGCAGCCGTTTGAGTGACAAAAGTCTAGCGGATCATCAGAAATAACCACCTCTGCATCCCCAATAGAGATAGAGGAAGAGGAACCTACTACTCAATAGGGGAGGAAGGTAGATCAGATAGAGACACAAGGTGGGATGGGCTAGGTTTTACCTTCTAGATTTTCTCCAGATAAAAGGTTGAGCAGATGTGGTAAGGGTTAGCACAGTTTTTGCAAGAAGCAAGGGTAGACAAGTCCAAAATAGGAGGCATATGCTCAAAATTGGGCATCATATCAGTCTAAGCCATCCCCAAAGGATCGAACCCCGAAGAATACTACGAAGGAACAGGTGGATCAAGGGTTTCCCGAGTTGAAGTAAAGCAGAGGGTATAACATTTACATCCCTCCCCATTCACACCACTGCATTCGTCCTGCCACGAACTAGTCTAGCACTTCCCCTTATCCCCGCCTTAATGCTTCACTCTGGTCAGTGCAACCTCACACCCACATGAGCCTCTAGACAACCATTGTCATTGTCCTTTCATGCTCCAGGACCGCCTTCACACATTTTTGCAATGATTTCCATAAATTTTATATGTAGATATATAATTTTACTCTATTAAAGATTTAAGTATTATTTTCATTTTAAATTCATTGCTACAATTTGTGAATGATTCTATAAGCCATAAAATTATATCCTCCAAAGGGTTGGCCACTCAACCAAGGAATAAGATCAACATAATAAAGATAAGTGGTTTGATTTTTTATTATATTTATGTTTAAGTAATTGTGTCTATAAAGTTTGTACTTGTAGGTTAAGTTTATGTATGTTGTCTATAACGTTTGGTGTATTATTTTGTATATTCATGATATAAGAAAAGTATTGCATTATGTAGAAATAAAAGTTAGTATATAGTGTAATTCACTATCTTTTTGAATTCCTATAATTAATTAATTATTCATCCTCATAATTAATTAAATTAAATTAAATTAATTATGTTTCCCCTTTTTTCTAAGGCTAATTAATTCAACCATATACTAATTATTCTAATCACAATTAATTAATTAATTAATTAATCCTCATTAAATAACCTCTAACATTTACTCCAATGTTATATTCCCTTAAATCTCCAAACTTGTCATCATGTGACAAGTGTCCCCTCTTCTCAATGTCCACATGTGTATGAGTATTTTAGGGTCACCTCACACCTCCACCTCATCCTTTGAATTGTCTAATAATTTTTTTTTTCACACATGTGTAGCCACCCTACCCTTTCCATTTTCTCACACTTGTCACTTTCCTATATTTCTTCATCCCTTCCCCTTTCCAAATCCTCCAATTATCACATTCATCAACCACCCTATGTGTGTGCCCACACATTTGTGAGCACATCTAGCCCTCTTCCCCATGACACATGTCATTATCTTAGTCTCCCTTATCACAAGTTTAAATACTCAATCCTAACACTCACTCTCACTCAATCCCATGCCTCCATTAATCAACACATCTTGGCCCTGCATTTATTCCACCAAAAATATATAAATTGGAGGCCTTTGTCCTCATTTTAATAATTCACTTACAAGGAATTTCATGTTGTCAATTTAATCTTCAAAATCCATCCTTGTGCTTTTATATGTTGGTTTGAAAATAGAATTTGATATTTAATTTGTAAAAAAAACAATCAAGCATTTGTGGAGTAAAGCAGGTGGATAAGGGTGCACCTCACTTTGGCTCAATCTAAGGAGCAAGGTGAACTAAGGTAAAATATTTGGTTTATATGGTTTATCTTTGTGTTTTTTCCTTATTCATTTTCCTTGTATTCATAAACACAATAAAATTAAGAGAAATAAGATATCAATGGTGAAAAAGAGGTTACAAATAACTATGATCCCATCAAATTGATGCCAAAATGAATCATAGTGGTACTATCCAAAGTAAGTGATCTTATACACATACAAAAAATTGATCTAGAAGGGAAGAAAAAAAAAAGTAGGAACATATAGGTATAACTGGAAGAAAAATATAGGATATTTATCACAAGAGATACAATACCTAAAAAGAAAAGACCATTTCCATTATGGTTTATCAAAAATAAAGGTAAAAGAGAATATGCCTACATGGACAAGGGTACATCAATTCAAATTCATAGAAAAGATCAAGGTAGAGATTAATATACTCCCATTAATTTGGATGTGAGATAGATAGAAGAATATAGGGGTATCATAGAACATAAGCTATGAGCAAAGAATAAAGAAAATTACATAAAAAATGGAAACATGTCACAACAACAAAGAAGCCTAATGTAAATTTATATCAACACAAATAAAGATCCAAAGCAAGAAAGGACATCATGATTGACCCTTAGATGAGAATAAGGGTTAAAAGTAATTTCATTAGATTTTCTTGAGGACAAGATAATATTTTAGGCCTAGAGAGAATGCTGGAAAAATACAAGAGGTTTAATAGTATCACACATGTAATTTGGGTTATTTTTGGATCCATATATCCATTATATACAACTTAAATTACCATAAAAAATTATAATATAAAAATAAGATATAAAAGTGTAAAATAGTATAAATGAAAAGGTAAATTTATGACAAGAAGATAATTAGGTGTTATTATGAAAAGATATGATGCAAAAACATTATGAAGAAGCATTAAGAAGATATATAAGGTAGGGAAAAGTGGGAGATAAGAGCATGTATCATATGATGTGTGTGTGTGAGAGAGAGATGATAATGTAGATGTAAAGAATGAGAAATGAATTATAAGACATATAAGTTATTGAAGTATAATAATAAATGATCTTATGTATATTGTTGTATATATGTGGTCTAGGTTTTTTTATCAACAATAATAATTATTATTTCATCAACCTATGTGTAGGGAGCAATAAGAACCCGAAATTTTTATCCAATAGCATTTGATATAATTTATTTTTGTAATTTATTATAGGATTTAATGGTGAACTCCCAACACCCCAAGAACAACTGGTAGACCAAAATATCTTCCAAAAGAGATAAAATGATAGGAATAACTTGCTTGATTATGGATGCAAGATTACAAGATTGAATATGCAAAATACATGAGAGGCCTTGCTTATAAAGGCAAGGTCAAAGATAGGACTAGACAAGATTGTGACATGTGTCTTAATCCTATGTCAATAGACAACTATCTTGAAAAAAATTTCAAAGAGATAAGATATGATAAGATCTTATCTAGACAACTAAGACTTCTAGAAGGTCACTTAGGACCTAAGTAAAATTAACATGTGAATGAGTCCCCCTACTAGGAATTGGCTAGGTACAAGACCTTATTCACACCAACACCCCCCTTAAGTGCAACTTAGCGAGTAGATTATTATGCAAATGATGCAAAATGAAAAATATTATTATGGGTTATGGATACTAGGCCATGTTAGATCCCATTAACAATGAAATATCTCACAAATAGAGAAAAGGAGAAAACCTAGTGGGACAAAACTCGTTTCCAAAAGAGAGAAGATACAAACAAGGATGATGTATAGAGGACTCAATGATATCCCCCAAGGACTACATCCATCATGAATATACAATCAATGAGACCCTATAAGAGAGAAAAAGAGAGACAAGATATCCCCCCATAATGAGGAAGCTCCAATGTTGATAAACAATACATGAAAACAAAAGATGATACAATGCCTACAAACAACACATCTTCTCTTCAGAATAAACAAGTCCATAGGCTGATGAAGAAGCCATTCCATGTCCAACTAAAAGGAGGAAGGATGAAATATCAAAATGTATGTCTCTAAAATTGATTAGGTGCCTCCAATATTGAATAAGCCATAACATAATTATGATCAAAATCAACCAAGAAACATGACCAATCAAGAAAATGAGAAAACTCATGAATTTCAATCTCCAAAGATAAAGAAGATGGGATAATAGTGTTGGACTAATCGCCAACATCTCTCTTCAGATTCAAGACATAGATTAACCACCTCCAATGGATTTGTTTGTCTCTAGCATGTGTATCGGGCCTTAACACATTGATCTTTTGGTGTAACGACAAACATGTTCCAACAAATGGTATCAAAGTGAGGTTGTGGGTTTGAATCCCCTCAAGTGATGTTGAGGGAGGATTGTTGGACTAATCACCAACATCTCCCTTTAGATTTGGGACATAAACTAACCACCTCTCATGGATCCATTTATCTCTGGCATTTGTATTGGGAATTAACAAGTCTACCTTTTGGAACAACGACAAATTTGTTTCAACAAACAATTGTGTTGAAACTATTATCCAAGAGGAGAGAAACTCCCTCAAGTGTGTTATCCAAATCTACAATATGAGATTCCACAAATGTAAGTTAGAAATTTGAGTCAAATATTCATCCCACAAAGTAAGATCTGAAAAACTATGATCATCTTTCTAAATAGAAGTATTGAAAGCTGAAGAAGCAGGAGGTGGATGAGTAGGAAGCTCAACACTAGGCTTTGATGCCATGTAGGAGTTAATAGTGAACTACCAACACCCCAAGAACAATTTCTAGACCAAAATATCTTCCACAAGAGAGAAAATGGAAAGAAAAGCTTACTTGATTATGAATGCGAGATTACAAGATGACTATGAAATGTACACAAGAGACCTTGCTTATAAAGGCAAGGTGGGAGATAGGATTAGACAATATTGTGACATGTGTCTTAATCCTATGTTATGAGACAACTATCTTGACAAAAAAGTCAAAGAGATAAGATATGATAAGATCTTATCTAGATAGCTAAGACTTCTAAACTTAACATGTGAATAAGTCCCCCTATTAGGAATTAGCTAGGTACAAGACCTTATTCACAACAACATTTATAATTTTAAAATGAGCATATTTTACTCTTTCAACATTACAAATAAAAACCATACAATAACAATAATTAGTTACAATAGGGAATAAATTATTGTATATTATAGTTGAGAGATAAGAATATGACTATTGCCTCAAAATATATTTGGCATAAAACACTTTAAAATTGTAAGAATTGATAGATATATGTAGAAATGAGTAGAAAAATAAATAATTTAACTATCATTAATCCATGAATGTCAAATCTAAAAGAAATATATGTTATTTTTGAAAATGTTAGTAAATATGTTTTTATGAAGTTATATTGTACAATACTGATGATTCTAGAATATGGTCTAGTTTTGGGTAGAATTCATGGTTTATTTGTTGAAGTTATCTTGGACTTTGACATTAAGTGTTGATACTTTTATGATATTTCCCTCAAACTATAGACATTGGGCTTAATCTTATTCCTGCAAATCTTTAATGATAATGACATGTTAAATGGATTGTCTATATTAATTTTGCATGTGGTTAATGAATGTTCCTTAAGGTGGCTATATATATGCAGTTATTGTGCATACTGACATTGCCATGCAGATTTAATTTGAGGATGCTAAGTTGAGGAAGGCACTGCCAGCTAGGCATGCACCGTAACGTCCAACAAAGGAATCACTCAAAGGTCAAAGGAGGTTGACGACATAAGATTCCTCATGCACAATGAATGTAACCGCCTTGTAGTGGACTTTAATGCTGGTTGAGGAGATACAGGCTTTACTGTTGTGCTAAATCTACATTTGGACCTGCATGTCTGACCAAATTCCATGCACGTGTAACCGCTACCACTCCACTTTCTCTATTTCCCTTAAATGGTGTCCTCCCAATTCTGAAGTTAATTGCCTTGTTTAGTTGATATTATAAATAAATATCTAATGCTCCTTTTTTGGAGGTTGCATGATTTGATATTGTACTCGCATTCTTGAGTTTTCAGTAATATAGATATATTACTCTTTTGTACTCATGATTTACAATGAATAAAATAAAGTTCTAAGTTTGATCATCTGAGTTCTCATTAGTTTTAGAGGATACTTATTCAAGGGGCCCACTTGGTGAGTAATCTGTCCCTTAGTTTAGTATTACTTGTTGTTTAGTAATCAGTTAAAAATCTGGCACTGACTGTTCCTATAGCCACTAGAATTCCATTTTGTGATTGTTCCTGCAGCCAAAGCAGACAGAGTAGTGCCTTGTTTGTTTGCTTAGATTTTCATTCCTATTATGCATTTTAGCTTGATGTAGTTGTTGATTGATGATTAGGATGTATGGTATTCCATTTTAAGCAATTTACTTTCAGCATTGTGTCTTTCTTAGCTGTAGAATGAAAATGGCTACTTTGGGTTCCTAGTGCACATACTGTGTTGATCCATTTCAAGTTCACATCCCTGAGTTGACAAGTTAAATGCACCTTCATGATGATTGAAATGGATATTCAGGTTAGATGTCCAATCTATGAATCACAACTGTAAAGGCCTAGTTGTTAAATCATTGTAGGAGGTTGACAAATACTATGATAGTTATTATCAAGCTTTATTTTATTTATTTTGATTATTTATAGCATAATTTTTTTGGGGTCTTGTATGGTTATATTTTTTTGTTAATATCTTAGTATGGTCATATTATAGTAGACTATTAACTATGAAAGTAGGTTCTTTGATAGTCAAAGTTGATGATCTTGGCCTTCATTTTTTTTGTTATTAGGAACTTGGGTATGATAATTCCAACATCTTCTTAGTCAATAGCTTTGATAATTCCATCATACATAGCACCTTAAAATTCCTTAAGTAAAGGATAATATTTTATATTTTGAGGCCACATTCATTATAAACCTCCAACACATTCATGACATACACATATGATCCTTTCCACAAACTATGAGTCACCTGCATTGTTGAAAATTGAATAAGTAAAACTAGGTGGTTGATGCATTCAATAGAAACATATTCAAATTCCATACACTATAGACTCTTACAATGACACTAAACCTTGGTCATATGTAGCTCAACCATTCTACATCAAGGATAATATTATAGTGTTGGAGATGTATTGCATGCAAATCTAGACAAGTCTTAATGCCATCAAGGTTCAAGAAACATCCCTACACAACTTGTATCAAGAGTCCTTTTAGTATCTTAGTGTAGTTGTAGTAAAATTTTCCTACACTTCTTTGCAACTTTTGTTTGCTTCAACATTAATTTTGATGTGGGTATAATTTTAATCAACTTTTGTGAAGTATTTGGCTTCAAGGTTTTGAGGCATCTTGTGAATTCTACAATTAGTCAACTCAAAAGCCTCCTCATTTTGATCTTATTTTCCATCATATAATACATATTGTAAAAGTTTGACAAGTCTTTATTTGTACTCTAAAAAGAGATACAATTTATTGCCTCAAAAGTGTTGAAATTACAACATACTCAAGTCCACATAGTGGTAAGAGATTAAAATTAGACCCCAAACTATCCCCACATTAAATTAAGGTACCAACATTTTAATGTGCTTATCTACATAATGGTAACATAGATTAATTCTTAAAAGTGGTACTCAAGCTATCCAAAGTTAATTTATCCTTTAGATCCTTCACAATCTTGTGGTGACCCTAGCAAATATATACCTTGGTGACCAAATGACATAATGTTACCTTTGCCTTCTTAGGGTTAGCAAAATCATGCAATAGGAAATAGCTTCCAATTCCTAGGAACCATGAATAAATTTCTTTCTAATTGAGTTTATGTTGAACACTAGTGGTATTACCATCATCTCCTTATACAAATATCATTGTATTCTATAATAAGCCTTCTCATTCAACTTACTATCATGAGAAACATTGTAGCTTATTTGGTAACTAATTATTTTCCCATTAACCATGCTCCATTATTTGGTGTTCGTCATAATGATGAGCCCTATTTCCACTAAAAGTTAGAATTTTTCTTGCTTTTTCTAGTCAAAATTTTAGATTACTAAGCTTCAGTTTCTTTTATTCTATTGTGCAAGTGTCCAAGGAGAAAGGTTGATCACTATAGCAACATGACAGGTTAAAAAAATTCACATCCACCCACCATATTGGCAAACAAACACTAAACTAAATTTGGAAGCTTATGACAACAAAACTAAAATTGTCATATCAAGAGGGACCAAGGTTAGTAAAATTTATCTTTAATTACATAAAATTGATACAAAATAATGTTTTTATCTAATTTTGCATCACAAGATTTCAAATTAATGTGAAAGTTGTAAAAAAAAATCCATACACATGTAAAAAATAAAAATAATAATTGAAAAGAAAAACAAATCTTAAAATTTTATTTTTAGACTTCCATATAATGAAAATTATAAATGATATAAATACAAGTTCACAAAACTAAAGGAAAAAGATATTAGGTACCCTAAATCCAAAAAATATTGTAAGCAAAACTACATTAATATATGGGCGGGGGCCCTAGCTCGGTTGGCTAAGTAATTCCGTTGCGGCTCTGCTGGCCATGAGTTCTAGTCTCCCCCCATCCCGTGGTACCGGAGGGCATGTCGTGCCAGCATTGCCGGTCACGTTAAAAAGTTTACCAGGCGCACTGCAGTTTATAGGGGGTCGTGCTACCCGATTCCTGCAGTCTAAATATATATATATATATATATATATATTTAAAATATATATATATTGAAAGAAGCATAAAAATTTCAATAATACAATGTTGATAAATTCCCCCTTGTAAGGTTGATAATGACCTTAACTAGTAGTTTTTGTTGAAATCCTAGGAACAAAAATCCCTACAAATATTCTTGTGTAAAAAGACACATTTGGGGAGTTTCATTCTAGCATTGAGCTACACGTTGGGAAATGGGACCACAACATAATGGTTTGGATGCCACCTATGCTTCCACGTTTATCATTGCAAATTTGTCAACAATAAGAAGACATAGTTATTGGACACAAAATGAGGGAAAGTAAAATGTAGTTAGGTTTAAACAATAGCCTATGGTGATAACATTAGGTTTAGGTTTATTTTATTCAAAAAGTAGGTTACTATTATATTACTTTAGGGTTTCATGGTATTCAAAATAGGGTATTAAAAATGATATAGGTAAAAACAGTATTGTTTTTATTTATTTAGGAGATTAGGTTTGTTATTAAAGATAAAGATATTATGCATTTGGGTACGTTCTTATATATAGTTTAGGGAAAATGTTCAATTATTGGTACAAGAAAACTTGATGATGGGGTGTGACAATTGACTACTATGGGTTAGGAGTTCAAAATGTACCATTGTCAACACTTTTTATGATTGCATATAATAGTGGTGTCAAATTTGATTATGTGGAATCGAAACCTTAGGTTTAAGCATTCGACTAGCTAAAGAACTACTATAAAAAAATTGGTCCCATTTGACATTCTCATGTATAATTTTGAGAAGCACGAAGTTAGGGTGTACAACTACTAGATCTTTTCCCCTACTCTTTAACATGTGACCCTTAAAATATGTCAATTATAGATGTGTTGCATCAATTATGGGCAATCTCAACTCATGTGTTGCTTCAATTTTTAATTGTTAGAGGTAAAACCTTAAACTCATATGGGAATACATGCCTTAAAGGTATGGGATTGAACAAAAATGATTATAACATGATATATAGAATCAATCTTAATATGTATCAATAGATATATTTATATGACAACAAATATAAGATTACATAAGCCTTAACTCAAAATAAAATATCACACTGCACTACTACTACCATAGGATTTTCAACCTAAAATACATTTGATGCAAGTGTACATGAACTTATGCCCATAAAAGGTAACATGAGACAATTTTTTCCTACATCAACCCTACAAGTAGATAGTTGTGAGATATCTTGAATCTAAAAAACATTAGCAACATATATATTAACATTTGTAAATGAATCGATAATGAAAGAACACAAAAGAAGAGTGCCATAACCCATTTTTTTAGCACTGTTACTCACATTGATTTATTGATTACTAATAATGAATAATTTAGAAGACAATACCGTCAATTAGAAAATGTTCTTTTGTTAGTTTAATTTAAAAAGATATGATATTGAAATAAATTTATTATCTTGAGATTGATTAAATTAAGATGTAGAACTATGAATTGATCAAACAAATTTCTTGTCTAGTGGATTATGTTATCAGAAGTAATTTCATGAAAAATTTATAGTTAAATTATTTGTTTCATGTAAGTATTGGGTTAAGATAATGAAACCAATTTTATTATCAAATCATAAATGTAATCATTTAAATTGCATATACATTAGTCTACGCTATTGAAATTTATCCCATTATATGATAATAGTTTGAGCATTTGATTTATTAAACGTAATGAAATAAAGATATTAAATAGATAAATATATTTTTAGATTGATATTAATTAATTATATAAGACCTCAAAAGTATAAATTAAGAAAATTCCATTTTATAAGTCTTAATTTATGGTGCACAGTGAAACAATTATTATTCTAGTTTTAGTATTTTATTTGAGAATTTTTAGTGAAGGTTATGACACTTGACATATTATTCTATGATAACTATTAATGAGGAGTTACACATTTCAATATTCTTAACATATTGTATGATACATTTATGACAAATAGATAATGGGGTTACAAAAGAGATTTTATGATAAATTTCTTTTAGTAAGACAATTAAGGAGAAGTGGAACTATTTTTAGAGAGAATCTCTTCTATAATATTTATTTATTTATTTATTTTATTTGTGACAAGATTACCCTCTAAATTCTATATAATTAAGATGCTTCTATGTATTTGTAGTGTAGGAAATTACATACCCTGCAATTCACACTACAAAATGTCTTCCCTTTTGGCTCATGATTTAGAAATAGTTTAAACATAAGATGTTAACACTAGAATACCTTATTTCTAGGAAGATTATGATGATATTCGGATTTTGAGTCTATTTTTCTTAGAAAAGAGAACTATGCTAATGTCCCACAAAAAATCATGATTTAGGTGGTCATTGGAATGTTACATTCTTGAGAATATTCTAAATGTAATACTACTATGTGGTAGTTGGGCTTGATATAAAAGCCATGAATTTATATTTTGCAAAAAAAGAAATAGTTTTGACTCTCTCTCACACATGAGGCTATTCTTTTGGTTTTTGTTCTACAACTCTCTTGAATATCTACACATTTTGAAGCAACAACACTCATCCAATGCTTTACATGTTACTTCTTGATTGTGAGATTGAGCAAGATAACTATATCACAACTTTGAAATCTATCTTGGAGGTTGTCTGTGGCTTCCTAGTGAGAGATGTCTAATTCTTGTTGTCTCCTTTATCATTACTTTGAATATTTTCTTTGTACGTTAGCAACTAAATGTTCTTGGTGTTAACATGTTATGTCTAAATCTATTGTTTGAATCATTCATATTGCATTTTATCAATTTTTATCTATATATCTCTTCTATAAAAAATCAATCATCAAGTCAATCTTGCCCATCCATGGAGGACAAAAGACCAAGATAGAGGTTTGACTAAGGCAAGCCCATAAACAACCACACAGAAATAATATTCTCTTTTTGTGTGTAGGTGTTCATATTAGAAGAAAACAATATTTTCAGTGATACTCTTTATTTCTTAGCAATTTTTGTTGTTGAGGTTTAACACTTAATGTTTTAGTTGTTTTTCATTTTGACGTATTTCATGCATAGTGGGCCCACAATATTTTTATAGTGTGTAGGCATAGATTCCAAGGTATTATATACTTAGTCATCACATTTATATATGACAAAAACATGCCTTGAGAACGTCCACACTATGCACTGGTGTTCCTGGTCGAGACTGAACTAAAAGGCTACAAAATCATCTTTAAGACCTTTACTTTTTATTTTTGTACTAATTAAATATTTTTTTCCAATACAAAAAAAAGATATTCTAGACAATCTATTATAATTAGATGTTTTATTTTAAAATTGTAATCATTTGATTCAAATTTATTGTAATAAGCATAAAAGGATTTATCAAACTATAGAAAAAATTGTTTGATTCATCCTAATGTTAATATAGGAAGTTGATTCTCAAGGAAGGTTATTTCCTTTCCTAGAATCAATTTAATATATTACAGTATTTGAGGATGGATTGTTGGAGGTTGTCTTTTGGAATTTGTATAGGTTGATAGAAGGAAGAACTCATTGAATTTCTACTTAGCCGATTTGCATGGACATTTTCTTTAATACTCTAGCTTTGAAGGAATCAACCTCCATGTCAAGTAATGAACATTTTATTTTTGTAATTTTATTACGAGTAATTCCTTATTTTTTATTTTTGAATTATGTATACCTATTTTTCTTTGATTTTGAACATTATTATTAAAAATAAACATGACATGCATTATTCACCTATTATATGCTCTCACCTTACCCTAGTAGGATATAGGTGATTAGAAATTGGTGAATAAGATTAATATTACTCATTGTATACTCTCATCTCACCCTCACAAAATATTGGTGATAAGAAAGTGGTAAATATTTTAAATAAAAATTACTATTACCATTATAGAAGGTGGCATGATTATGAAATGAATAAACTTAATCATTTATTTATAATACTTATACTAATTGGTTTGTATGCAAATAAATATTCATTTCAATTTGAATATAGTTATAATTTTGTAAACATATTTTTTAGTAAAAGGCCATAGGCTTGAACTTGTATCAAAATTAGATAAATATTTACAAAAAAATAGCGAGCAGATACAAAATGGATGGACGGAAGATATAGAGACCATAATAGGGAGGCCAAAGTTAAAAAACCTCAGATCCAATATAGAAAAAACAAGAACATGAGGGTAAAATAGAAAGAAGTGGGGCCAAAAAGTGGCCACAACTACTTTTTTTCAAATGTAAGACATAATGTGAGCGTGTTATAACACGCTTAATTTTTTTATGATATAAAATAATGATTGAGCAGAGGTTGGGCTTATTTGAACTTGACCTCTCAACACCCTACAACATATCACAAGCCAAGGAAAGTGTGCACATATTTTTTTATTTTATCAAATTGCCACAAAATTTCCACCCACATGCTACCACACCATCCACGAGGTCAAGGAGGTAGGTAATGCATTAGTTTTTTAGTGTAAAATTCAATTAAATAGCAAGAGAAATTATTTTAATTGATTTTTTTAATTTTCAAGAATTCAAAATCCCCCACCAGTTCATGAAAACCTTAATTCACCCATTCACAAAAACCCTAGCGAAGAACAACCACAACAAACCCCTTCAACAATGCCTCGACATCCTCTCAAGATGCAAGAAAATATCCTAAGTAAAATAGAAAACAACAAGAAAGAACTTGAAATTGTTAGGAGAAATGGTGTCTTATCCTTGTGATTACAATAGGTTAATATTTTTGAGTGTGGGGGGTGCAAGGGGAATGTCCCTTGATGAGGGGTTTGGGGTTAGCACCCTCGAAAGCCACATTTTTTGTATATTTTATTATTGTAAATTTTGACCATTCATAATTAGGTCTCAAATTTGAAAGTAGATATTTTTTGGATTGTCTTTACCTAGAAGACAACCTTATTTTATGAGGGAATTGTATTATGACTATGTATTGTGATGTATTATGAGATTTTGATAGTTGTTGTGTTGTCTCCAGATCTCTAGTCGATGATACTCCTGTGAGAAGCTTGCTTTGCAAGTATTTTGTAATCTTTGTGATTTCCAAATAATATATTGGGAAAATTTTGGAGTGTGATGGTTTTCTCCCGAAAGGGTTTGCACCACATAAATCATTGTGTTGTAGTGTGCATGATACTTATGTTTATTTTTGTAACTTTTGTAAAGATATGAATTTTTTTGCATTACCCTCCTCTCAAGATTAGTTTAGGAAGTTGTTTTGCTACCTTAACTTTCTTATAGAAATATTAACTAAAAATTTGAGAGATTTGAGTGGAATAACCTCCCATCGATCTACCCTCACCACTTTACTAGAATCTATCATCTCTCACATAGATTTCATGAGTGTCCAAATCAACACTTGGTTAAACAAGAGGGAAGAAGCAAGACAATTTTATGCCCAAAAATTATCCTATAAACAAGTAAAACAAAAATATTGAAATTTGACTTATGCACATTGTTCACTAACCCATAAAATAATGCACCTCTATACGAAAATTGTAGGAGGTTCCCTAGCCATTGGTGCCAACACCAGTGGATAAGGAATCATTTTTGGGATAGGTGGTGAATGGGTTTTTACCATCCTCCATGCAACAACAATGAGGTCCCACAATACTTTTTGAGGAAATTTTATTACGAGTTTTTTCAAGCAATGAGATCCCAAACTATATTGACATGCGATAGTTCCAAGGTAGAGGTGGAGGCTTGAGACTTTGCATAGTCTAGAGAGGGAGAACATCATTCCCAAGACCATACATGGAGACCTCATGCTAGGCCAAACATTGAGCATGTAACAATTGCTTCCATTGTGAAGAATAATGTTGAGTTTGAAACCATACAATCCATTAGCTTACTCACTAAGATCCTTTTATAACACACTAAGCCTTTAGTATAGGGTGATGAGGGTGAGAGTTCTAGGTCTTGATGTTCACCTCAAATTTATCAAAACTATGAGTCTCTTTGTGATACTGGGTCTGAGGATGATTAGGATGCACTTGGCTAGAAGCAAGACACATCCATTTTAGATGAAATGGAATTCATGGATGACCTTCTAGATGAGACATTTGACATTGATAGGAAGGTAAATTTGAACAAGGTTAGATTCAATTTACTATATTTCAATTTCAAATGTAAGATTAACCAAATTACGAAATTGATTGTAATAAAATTTTAGGGTCAGAGTGTTCACCCTATGTATGGTGGCCTTTAAGCTCCCAATTTTATGACCATGTTAAGGCCACATGTATATAATTAGAAAATAAATAATAAATATTGTACATTTAAATATATTTACTTTATATGAACGGTAATTTTAAAATTGACATTGGATGGTGAATAGGTGGATGTTGGGCCTTCGACATCAAGACTTGTCGGTGGGAGTCATCTTACATCTTTCATCAAGGTAAGGTTGACTATTTTAATCCTTATGTTTGTAAAATAATGCTAGTTATATTTTGGTAATTTAATAATTTTGTTTAATTTTCAATTAGGTGATATGAATTCATACTCCTCTCAGTTTTCATAACATAGTGGAGGAGGGAATTACCACAATAGTTTTATCTTTGATGCCTTTTTTAGAGGTATGAGCTAGATTAGTAACTTTCATATTCTATTTTTTGTTTATCCCATGTCTATTAGTGTAATTTTGAATGATATTCATTTTTAGTTTAATTATTTTTTTGATGCTTGTCATAGGGGGTCATAACTCAAGTTTGTCCATAGGTACCCCTCATACCGATGAAGAGATTCAATATTTTCTTTAGAGGTATTATGAGTTGGCATTAAGTTATTGTTTATTTATGTGTCATTCTATGATTAAATTTTAATATATTAATGTGTATGTTTTTTATTATATTAGGCGAAGCTCCAAAAAATCTATGAAAGGAGGTCAAGCCAGTGGGTTCACAAGAAACCATCATCACTTGCCTCTCCATCCACTCAATAGGAAATGATTCATGAACTCTTCCCTTCCCCTAGAGGGAAGTAATTACATAATGACTTTGTTGTATGCCTATATTGTTGCAAGAATGGAAAGATTGAAGGTCTTTTCATTGATTTCAACTCGTCAATTGGTTATTGTAGACACTGAAAAATTTCCTAGACGATATCATACACTTGAATCAGGTATACTAACATCATTTCCTCTCGAAACCCATTCTTTTTTCGCTTAATTAATTGAATTATCCTAGCTAATTAATTAATTGCATCATTTTCTTCTATTAACCTAACACATTTAAATGGGTTAATTCACCCACTTTCACGCTAGCATTTCATCTCATTAAATTAAATAAATCAAACTATTTAATTTAATTCCCTATGGCATCTTATTTAATTAAATACCATAAGTTATTTAATTAAATATCATCTCACCTTTCCCCCTTTCCTTAAATCATTTAATTTAATGAATATCACTTTATTCCTCCAAATCCCCTAATTGTGTAATTAAACCTTATTTAATTAACAATTAATCTAATTTTCCTCCAAGAGGGGAATATTCCCATCCCCTTTTGCACAATTAAACTTTGTTTTAATTAGAAAAATAACTATTTCCTTACCCATGAATATTCCAAAGAATATTCTCTCTCCTCCAATCATTTGAAAAGAGAATATTCTCATTTGGCTTCTTGAACAAGCTAAACATATGACCTCTTAAGCAAGTCACCTGGTGACCTGTGTGTGTAGGTCAAAAGTTTGTTTGTTTGGAAAAAATGAGAACCCTTGACTAAATTCTCATCTTGCATTCTCACCCATTGATGAGAATCCATGATCCATGCGTCCTATTTCCTCCATCCTTGACCATTGATTAATATTTTCAATCTTGACCCTTCATTTCTCATTTGCTCTCCTATAAATAGAACACTATTTGGAGACAAATGGATCCATCTTTCAATTGCAAACTTATGTTGTTGAATTTACTCACACTCACACTCATACTTTACTCACTTTTAGCATATTTTAGTTCATTTTTAGTTGCATATTAGTTTTAATTTTCATTAATGGCTTCCATGCATCCATCTTAACTTGTTTATAAATTAGGGTTTGAATCTTTTAGCTTAAATATGACTTATATTAGCTTAGAAATTGAATATTTAGATCAAGTTTAGCATAAAATCATGTTAATTTAGCTTGCATCATGTTCAATTTAGCATAAATCATTTTTTCATCCATTCATCACAATGGTTTCATCGATTCTCTTCAATAGAATTGATCGAAACGAGCTCACTGATCATGGGATTGGGAAAGGGTCATTGTTCCACATCAACATGAAACCAATTCCAAAATAGAATAAGTTTCAAATGGGGTAGAATAGACATTTCCATGTTTTATATTTTGAATGCTTCATTTCAATAAATGTTTAGTTTATCTTTGATTTGAATGATCTTGTTTGAAGATTGAGTATTAGTGGCTACGTTATGCTTTGATTCATCATGGATCAAGTGTAATCGACCCACACTGATAATCCTCAATCACATTCTGGCTCTAGGAGGGAAAAATCGATAATTTAACCAGTTTCTATCTTAAATTCCATTCGTTTTCTTTTTTGCAGGAAACAACGACACCCAAATCAATTATAGTGACACACTTTGTAGTGGGTCGCCATATAGTGCTATCCTAATTTGAAACAATGACGTTGATTAAAAAATGGCAATGTTAATTTAATATCGAGGTATCAAATATTTCAAATGACGACACCCCAAATTCACCAGAGTGACGTCCAAAAAAATTCTGATGCTATCATGCTCTTTGTTCTTGTTGCAGAGGAATGCCCATTTTCACCAGAGAGACGCTGTCACAAATAGCGACACCCAGTTTGGGTAAGAAGTTTTACGATCTTTTTTTCAGCATGTGCTTAAATTTTCTCAATTTATCAGAATACTAACACACTTCTAACATTGTTCTAGTTGTTTAATAGGGTTTTGTAGGTTGGAAAACATGGAGCTAAAGTGAAGAAAGCATTCTCTTCTTAAGATTTTATGATTGTAACAAGCGTTTGACGCTTTGGGGAAATTATAACCCAATTTCTTATGCTTTTTACTTTCTACTCTAGGACCTCACTAAATTTCATTTGGGTTTAAAATGAACGCTCAAACAGGACTAAAATTGAACCTTCATCTCATCATTGTCTTTTGGGTTTGAAATTGAACAAGGCAACTTCATATTTTGTTTGGTGCATGAAATGAAGTCATCTTAGCTTAGGGGTTAAAATTTACAACTGTTTGCTATGCTTTATGATTTACACTTCTGTTATTGAATACATATGCAATTCTCTCGCACCATTTGGTGACCTTGAGAAACAAAAACATTCCTAACACTTTGTATAATCACCTACATCTTTCAATTTGGATGAAAATTGAATCACTTGCGAGTGTGAGAAAAAGGTGTGGTGTGTGTTCTCTCTTTGTTCATACAAACAGAGATGATCAAACTATGGATGTACTTCCTTGATATTGTTTATCCTTAGAGAGCCTACCTCCCCGCTTTGAAAGGAGGGAACGACCCAAGCGAAAATGAGCTAAAGCCAAGCTCTTTTGAACCACTCTATAAATGTGTGGTTGTGATGAAAATTACAATCAATGAGAATTAGTACATGATAGCTCTCCCCTAGTATCTTTATGATGCGAAAATCCCTTGTTCTAAGGGTTTGGGAGACCTCTTGAGGGAGTTTATCATAGTATTCCTTGAACCAAAAGCCCTTACTACAGGCCATTGTTTAGAATCCAAAATCCTTAATACTTGTTGGTGCAAGAACAGTCATTCTGAAGCTGCCCCACATTTGTACTATTCATTTTTGAAATAGAAAAATCCTTTTGATCTTTGGATTTTAAGGATTTTGAGATTTGGTGGTCCTGAGAAGTGTGTGTCGTGGAGGGGAGCCAGTGTCGCCAAATCTCTAACTATTTGCAATGTCTTAGTGTTTGGCGAAATCCGAGTGGGGACTCAACAAGTATAACCATTTCGAACCTATGGTTGTAAATGATTGTGAGTTAGTTTAATATATTGCTTGGTTCCAAAATGTTATAAATAAACATTCACTATCTTCCTCAAAATTTTAAACACTTTGGCTTAAATATGGATATCGTTTGAAAAAATCCTTGATATTACTACTTGTCTTAAGGATTTCAATCCTTAAAGATTTATAAATATCTTGATTTATATCTCAAATCCATATTTTCCAAAGAAAACATAGGAAATTATGGCTTCAACCTCATGATTCTCACAAAATGGACATTATGAAAGTTATGATGTTTTGGACATAAACATCTGGTTTGAAAACTTAATCAAGATGAGTGATTGTGGTAAAATAAATTCACTTAAGCAAGATAAACTTGTTGGATGTTGTGGTTGTGTTGCTGATATGTGGTTTTCATTGATGTCAACACTATTAGCATTGATGTTTTGAAGGTTGTATATGTTGAGAATATTGAGAAAATTGTAAAAGAAAGAGTTGCAGGTTGCTAGTGAAACAATGAAGGTCATAAAGGTGTCATTATTAGTAGGTTGATGATCAATTGTTGTGGATTAAAGGGTTTATTGCTTAGAGTATCTATTTTATCCACCAGAAGTTTTAGAGGTCCGCGTGAATTTATTTATTTTTGATCCATAAGGTGATAATTTTATTTATAATAGAGAGATATACAGCCATATGCTAAGCAGGAAATATCCCAGAGATATCCAACAGTCAGCCAAAAAAGAGCTAACGAGGAGAAACAATGGCTCCATACAGTCCCAAAGCAGGAAGTAGAAACGAAACAGGGGAATAGAAACATAAGCCTAACCACAAAAAGTATATAGCACAAGTTCGAAGCTATCAAAATTTACAAGCCATGAGCCAGAAGAAACCAGACGAGCAAAAACCAACACCACACGAGTTCACCAGAAACCATTTAACTTTGCGAAACAAGTGAAACCTTCCATCCAATCCAACCCATCCACCGGCACCATCTTCAATTTGCGCTTTAGAAAATCCACCGCCACTTCTGCAATCTTTCGATGTCTTGATAATGCGGGCCCTTTGAGATCCAGAAGAAAGGGAAATACTTTGACAGCATCATCTGACTCCCATAGAGAAGCTAGGTCTGCAGGATGCGGAATGCCCTTACCAGTAAAGGCCGCCTTCAGGGTCGTTTCAATTCCACCAAGCAAGTCGTCCCGGAACAACCGAACCATCAATTCCATTGCCTCAACCTTTAGAGTATCAAGATCCAAGAGCATGGCAAGAAACCGAGATGAAATGCTCGCATTGTCTCAGGAAAATTAATTCCTTTCTAAGTGCCATTTGCCAAGGACCATCTTCACAGCAGCAACTGACGCCGGGTCATCTACAAGCAAGATGCGCTTTAAACGTTGATCCGTGACTTCGCAAAAAGCAATTTGCCTCTCCTTAGCCACTAAAGAGATTGGAGTATCGACGCGAAAGGATTCCAGACCTTCCGCCGAGATGAGAATGGTAAACTTTGACTTCGACAGTCTATCCATTTGCAAGAATTTGACAATCGGACCTTGCAACAAAAACACAAAACACAAAACCAAAATGCGAAACCCGAACAATTGAAAAGACTTCATTAGCTTAATAAAAAGCCCAAATAATGATTAGTCAGGCCTCGCATACGAAAAAGAATAATGGCGAAGCAAATTGTCCTTGGCATGAGTTAAGATGCAGCCTCCATCCATCCAACTTAGAACCATAATGAATGCGAATAATGGAACTTCACACACGGCATGTCCATGATCGGTACAAAGATAGCCTTTCCCGACGTGTCACACTGACATAACCGTGAGAACAGAGCCTGGCATGCCACCAATTCATCTCCAAAAGTTTTGAAATACTTAGACAACTGCTTAAACAAGCGAGGAACACCAGCATTCGGCTAAACTTAGAAGGATTGAAGTGACAAGAACAAGCCAAAACCGTAGACTTCATGTCCGTCCCGTCCGCCACCTCACGTCCACCCTGGACACCCAATGCCCATGTGAGTGGCGAGGGGGAGGGGGAGCCCACCCATCCACCCACAAGAATTACATTCTATGACATTCTTTGAAACCAGGACCAGCTACTCCCAAATTAGACAGAAGATCGGCTTCGGTATTACCCTCCCTAAGAGTGTGATTTAGCATAACTTGCTCAAAATTGCCTAACTGTTCCAAAGCTACCTCCAAAAAAACCCCAAGTTTCCAATTGTGAATCTACCTTGTCCTTAAAGCATTGATGACTATTGTTGAATCCCCTTCGATAACCAAGTTTTTGATGCCTAATTCTTTGCTGAGATTAAGACCAAGAAGAAGAGCTTGAAATTCTATTGCATTATTTGTGCCATCTGCAAGAGGCTGGGCAAGCTTCCCCAAGACCGAGCCTGTGCAAGTCCTTATTATGCATCTAGCTCCAGACGGTCCCAGATTCCCTTTGGAGGTGCCATCAAAGTTTAATTTGGCCCAACCCAAATTAGGAGGGATCCACTTTGTCTTGCTTCGTTGTTCAGCTGAGGCAGCATTACCTGAACACCCCAGAGGAGGAGATTTGATTCCACACCATTGTTTCATGATCCATGCATCCCATTTAGTAAAATTAAGTTTCTTATGTTTCTCTTGTAACTGAGAATTGAAAAGTTCTACAATGCATGCCTCTATCTTGCATTGTAGCCTTGGGATAGACAACTCTTTATCCTAAAAAAGACGTCTGTTTCTTTCCTTCTAAACTTCCCATAAAAGAATTGAGGGGCTCATTTTCCATAGATCTCCAAAGATGGAGGGATGATCATAACTTGGCCAAGAATTCAGACACTCTAAAAGGGTAACAGGGAGAGCAGAGGACCACCTTAATTTAGAACGCAGCCAACACCACAGTTGTTGAGTATATGTGCAATTCAAGAGTAAGTGATTCACAGTCTCCTCTGCCTCATGACACAAAGGACATCTGGTTGGACCATGATACCCCAGTTTAATAAACCTGTCACCTATAAGAATCCTACCCTGAGCAGCCGCCCAAGTGAAAATCCTTGCTTTCGGTAAGTAGGCCTTGTTCCAGCAAAGATTTCGAGGTAATACTGAATTTGATTCAATTGAAGCTGATAGCACATTGTAGCCAATCTTGGCCGAATAGACCCCATTTGGAGCAACATCCCACCTCAAACTGTCTTCCCCCTTTCTAACCCATATTCTTCGTCTTGCCAACTCCTCAAATAAAATAGTTTCTTGAACACCCAAGTTCAAACATCTCACCGATTTCCATTTTAGGATACCTTCCTCCGCATTCTCCATGAAATCAATATAATCCCTGACTTTCGAGCCCCACATCTGCTTGGTCTTCTCCATTACTCTAGAGAGTTCAGGGATATTTGCTAATGCACATTGGCCTTCCCACGAATCCTCCCAGAATAACGCCTCCTTGCCATCCTTCACCTCCCAGGTAAGGAAATCCGAAATCAGATCTCTACAATTTTTGATAAAATTCCAAATCCGAGACCCAAAAGGAAGGGTTTTTGCAACAAAGAAATAATTTGGATCAGGAATCAGGTATTTTGCTCTGACAATCTTAACCCACTTGAGATCGGGTCTAGAGTGGATAAGCCAAGCAAGTTTAGCCCCCAAAGCCTTATTTTGCCTTGATATGTTTCTCAACCCAGTCCCGTCATGCTCACGCTTCTCACACACCTTCTACCAGTTTATAAGAGGGATTTTCTTTTGATCTGAATTTCCTTTCCAGAAGAAGTCTTTCATTACCTTATTTAAATCTTTGCTCGCTCCACTGGATATTTGTAAGCAAGACAACATATAAATAGGGAGGGCAGAGATTACAGACTTCAACAAAGTTAGTCTGCCTACCCAAGAGAGCCATCTATTCTTCCACGAAGAGATTTTATCTTTACATCTGGTCACCATTGAACTCCAAGCACTGTTACTTTTGATACCTTTGTCCAAAGGAAGGCCAAGAAATTTGCATGGAAGTTGTCCCATTTTGAATCCTAGAATTCATAAAATTTGAACCTCACCAGGGCAGTTTGAATTGAAGAAAAAGACTTCAGATTTGGCCTTGCTAACTTCTTGCCCAGAAGCTTTAGAATAATCTTCAAGCAATTTTTTGTAACTTTGTGCCTCCTTTTCCGATGCTTCTCCAAAAAGCATTGTGTCATCCGCAAATTGCTGATGTGTGATATTAGGAAGACTACTAGTTACTTGTAGACCATGAATCCAACCGGACTTCCTTGTATTTTCAATCGATTTCCCTAGAGCTTCAGCCATGATTATGAACAAAAAAGGGGAAAGCAGATCCCCCTGTCTCAGACCTCTTGAGGATGTGAAGTAGCCTTCCGGGGAACCATTAACCAATATAGAATATCTCGGGCTGGCAACCCAACCGAAGATCCAGTCTAACCATTCCTTCTGAAAGCTGAAGGCTTCCATTACCTTGAAGAGAAATCTCCAGTTCACTCTATCATAGGCTTTTCTGATGTCTAATTTCAATAACATAGCTGATTTGTTCATTTTTTGTATGGAGTGGATAACTTCTTGGGCAATGATTATCCCATCAAGGATTGAGCGATCTGGGACAAAGCCTGTTTGTTCCTCAGATATTATAGAGGGAAGAATTTTCTTCAGTCTGTTGGCAACAACTTTGGCCAATATTTTGTAAATTGTATTGCACAGTGATATTGGGCGGAAATCTTCCCAATGTTCGGGTTTCTCTTTTTTAGGGATCAGAGCTATAAGAGTGTTGTTCACTTCCTTTAAAAATCTTCTATTCAGTCTGGAGTCTTCAATGGCTTCCCATATCTACTTTCCCAAAAAGTGCTAGCATTTCTAAAAAAATCCGGCCGGGAAACCATCCAGTCCGGGGGCTTTTTTTGGCTGCATCCCAAAAATTGCCTCTTTCACTTCCTCTTCTATAAATTTTGCATTCAATGACCTTATCTGGGTATGAGAGACCATTTTCGGTATAAATTGCAAGAAGGCATTCTGAGCTTTCCAGTTAGAACCATCCCAGTCATTAAGCAAATTCTGAAAATAATTCACCGCTGAGACCTTAATGGCATCAATTTCCTCCAACAAACTGCCATCCCCACCTTTCAAGCATGAAATTCTATTGAATTCTCTTCTTGCTTTTGTGGAATTCTGAAAAAATTTCAAATTTTTGTCCCCTGATTTTAGCCACACTTCCCTGGATTTTTGCCTCCAGAAAATTTCTTCTTTGGCAAGTAAGTCGTTAAGCTTACTGTTAAGAACCTTTTCCTTCATGTAACAAGTTTTGTTCATTCCACATTTCATAATTTCATCTGCTAAAGAGGCTAATTCTACCTCGGTTTGCACTTTCTCTTCGAAGATGTTTTTAAAGCAAACTTTGTTCCAATGCTTTAAACGCTACTTGAGATATTTTAACTTTGTGATCACATTGAATAAGCTTGATCCCTCTCTTGGGCATTCCTTCACCATTGTTCAAGTAAGACGAGCACTTGAGGATCCTTAAACCACATCATTTCAAATTTGAAAGGACATCTGACCGAGCCCTTCTCCCCCTCTAAGAGTAACTGAACTGGGAAATGATCAGAGCCAGTTCCAGAATTTATCTTGCTCTCTAAAGAAAAAGGAAATTGGCTCAAATTTCCTTTGAAGAAAAAATGATCTAGCTTTTCCACAATACTACCAAACCCTTTTCTACGATTCATCCAGGTGAAAGTGCCATTACTTATGGGGATTTCCAATAAAGAATTTCTCTCCACAAAATCACAGAAGTCCTTTTGGGACTGCAGAACTTTACCAAAACCCCCTTTCTTATCTTCCATTTTAAGAATGGCATTAAAACCCCCCCTAAAATACAAGGTTCCTGAAGTAGGTTTTGCAAAATACCATCCAATTCTTGCCAAACTATTCTTTTCTGAACACACAACATGGGGCCATACACATTTATTAAATTAAAATGAAGATTCGAGATTAAGCTTCTTACCTTGCAAACCAGCCAATGACGACTCAAGCTTAACACCTCTAGAAAGACTGTATGTGGTTTCCAAATAACCAACAAACCACCGGAGGCCCCTTCCACCTCCGAGCCTGTCCATTTCCAATACTTCAGTTTCCTGCCAAAGTTCTCCAATGCTGACCCACCTAATTTTGTTTCTTGAAGAAGACATTTCTGTTTGAAACACTTCAATGTGGCGCCTTATGAGACTCCACTTGTTAGGGGCGTGTAAGCCCCTAACATTCCAAGTTAGGATTTTCATTGTTGTTCAAGAAGGGCACCACCCTTCCCTACTTTAATCATAGTGTCGATTTTTTGTTGACCATTGGCTTCTCCATCCTGTTTTCTCTTCTCTTGGTTAGGAATTCTACCCCGCTTTTTTTGATCTCCACAATCTGGAGTTAGTTTGAAAATATCCCGTTTGTGTATTCCTAAGCACGATTTCGCCTCCTACAGTTCCTCAGTCAGCTTCCTTTTTTTTCCTGATTGGGGACTTAGGAATTCTGACATTACTTGATCCTCGACTCCCATGTTTCCTCTGCCCCACCTAGGTAGAGTCCATCCCCAAAAGTCCCAGACTTCAATTTAGCCACCTCCGCTAATTCCACTAATTCCTTCCCGACTTCTATAAGAGAGTCCAACTCAACATTCAGACAGCTGTCCCCCATGATTTATAGGGTCTCAGAGATTTTATCTTCTAGCTCCTGAAACTGTAGCTCCCTCCCCTTTTGGACTTCTTGAGGCACCTGGATACCATCACTTTCCTCCAATAAAGACGGGTTAGAAATCCCCATATGAGAAACTCCATCCTTAGTAGCCGGAAGCGGGGAATCATCATCTCCTTTAGATGAGGTCCTGGTAGCCAAAGAGGGCGGCTATTCGAAAACACCCTTTGGCAAGATTAGGGTATTAGAGGAGATTCGGGCTGACATTCGAAGGTTTGCCGTAGGGGTCTCCAACGAAACCGATTTCCCTGCCTCTTTATTTCTTTCCCTGCATCCCAGGGTGCGAACCAAATTATTACGCATTAAGGAGTCTCGTTCTAACTTTTGAACCCAGGACCCATAGTCCGTTATCAGTTCGATCTCACTCCAAATCATCCTTTCTGCATTATTTTCCACACATATGCGCACATACGTTTGATTTTTCTTTGCTATTTTCCTTTCTTCGGCACAGACAAAGGTGCCCAAATGGTTCCCAATTTCTTCGAGAATGGAGGGAGCCCAATATTCCTGAGGAAGATTTGGCAAGATGTACCAATCTTGTTGATATTCCGGCACATGTGTCAATGGATCAAAACCCACTGACCATTTCCTTAAGTAGAATCCGCAACCATCTAAAACCTGGACCCCACAAACTATTTGATCTTTGATATTTCTGGAAGGGCATATTACCATAAAAAAGTCATTTTGAAGCATTTTGAATATCATATCCGAGCCCCAACGTTCTTTCCACCATTTCTCTAAATATTCCCAATTGAGAGCTTTCCCGAACCATTTACCAAATAGGCCTAGCTGTTCTAACCGCAACACTTCCGCTTGTAATTTCGAGGAGCTGATGACCACTTTTGTTCTTCCGCTTTTTGCTTCATTGGGCCGAGACGAGTCAGGAATTCCGTTTCCTCCTTTTGATCTATCTTCCCAAACTTCCTCCCATTCCTTGGCCGTGGGAATTTTATTTTTCCATTCCAATCCTCCCCTCCCAAGCCTAGCTTTGGTAAACTTTCTTGAATCGAGTCTATCTGCGCGTGAGAGAACATTCTGCCCCATCTTTGTTTCCTTCTGTTGCCTAGGCCTTCGAAATTCTTCATTGCTATACTGTCTGGACTTGTTCCTCCCTCTTGCATGACCAGCAGCTTTATGTGAAAATTGCCCGTGCCGCATGCCCTCAGGAAAGTGACCATTTGAAGCCATAGATTGTGGTTGGGCCCATCGATCCTGCCTCCAAACATGCTCAAGATTCCCTGATCTGTTCACATTGGGGCCCTCACCACCTCTGCTCCCATGCCGAAACCTTTCTGATCATTGCTTACCACCATGACCATTGCAGAGCTCCATCTCCCAATTGGAGGTCCGCGTGAAATTTTGATCTTGTCATGAACAGTTGTATTATTTCAGTTTTTCTGTGGTTTCAATTAGCGTTCCTGAGTGAAGATGGTGTGATTCTAGTAATCTCAGTTGCTGCAGATGTTTCTCTGATGGTCCTTAATGCTTGTGGATGTTTCTAGATCATTCTCTATCTTTGTTGCATGTCCGTGTTGATTGTTGTGTTTGTGGTCAGATATTTTTCTCATGTGTGTTTGGGATTTCATGTTCTTGGCCGACATGGTGGTTGTAACGTGTTGTGGATCCTTGGAGATTAAAATTTGAATATTTGGCATGCTCAAGGATGTTGTTTTGGGTCACAACATAATCTTGGCCAATGGTGTTTCATTTGCATTGAAAATTTATTTATAAATTTGGGCCGACATTGAAAATATGTTTTATATTTTGTTTTGGCCAACGAAGTTGTTGATGTAATTCATGTTGCAGATATATAAGAGCCATTTTTTTATCATTTGGAAGTGTGAAAGTGTGAAGTATGCGAGTCATGTGTGCAAATATTGTTCAGATCATTTGAAGGCAGAAGCAAAGTGTGAAGAAGAGTGAAGTAGAGTGAAGAAGTGTTATTGTGCTTAATCGAAACTGTAACCAGGCATTAGCATATGCTATTTTCTCAGTTCACAATCCAGATGGTTTTAATCTGAATCTTTCTTGAGCAGTGAGCCCTCTTATATCTGAGCAGTGAGCTCTAGGTAGTGTGCCTGAAAACATGTGCATTCTCATTATTATTCTTTATACTTTTAACAGGGTATAATCTTGTGGACTAACATCCACCATGGTTTTTCCCCTTATAGGGTTTCCACGTAAAAAAATCTTGGTGTTCTTTGTGTTTCTGATGTGCTGATTGTTTATGGTTTATTGTTCATTCATCAGATCTAAGATTAAAGTTAAATTAAGTTTGAAAAGTTTAATATTCTATGACAACTGATTCACCCCCCGTCTCAGTTGTCTGTCCTTGTTTTTCCAACAATTGGTATCAAAGCAAGTTGCTCTTAAGAAGTTTAAAAGCTTGAGGTGATCCAAGATGGCATCTTACAAGAAGGACAGTCCTAGATTCGATGGAACAAAATACTCACTGTGGAAATCTAGAATGGAATGTCATTTGAGGTGTTTAGGTGAACCCTTTTGGAAGATTACAAAGAATAGATATACTATTCCTCAAAATTGTCCTTCCACTCCTAATGAGATTAAAGAAGTTGAGAATAATATCAGGGATATGGAAGCTTTTTTGAGTGCTCTAATGGATTCGAAAATGACAAATGTGAGGTCTGAAGATAGCTCATGAGATGTGGATGAAGCTGGAGACTTTGTATGAAGGAGATGTACGTGTGAAGGTCGGTAAGCTACAGAGTTTGAAAGGCAAGTATGAAAATTTGAAGATGGGTGAAGATGAAAATATTTCTTCTTTTATGCAAAGAGTAAATGAAATTGTGATGGGTATGAGATGTGTCGGTGGTATTCTGGATGAATAAGAAATTGTAGCTAAAGTGCTCAAATAATTGCCTCCCTCCTACAATTCAAAGGCTCATGCTATTGGAGAATTCAGATCAGTAACAAATGTGACAAGAGATATGCTGATTGGTAAACTTGTTTCTTTTGAGTTGAGTGAATTTGGTGATTCTACCCCCAAGAATGAATCTGCATTTAAGGCTTCTATATCCAGAAGAAACAAGCAAAGGAATGATCTAGGATAGAGCTCTAGAAAGATATTCAAGTATGAGGAAGAGATGAAACAACTTGAAGAAGAAGAAAGAGAAGTTGAAGAACTAGAAACATTGATTATGAAGAAAGAAGGAAAAGGACAAGGCAAGTATATATGAAAGTTTCCTATTAAATGTTTCTCTTGCAATAAAATAGGTCATTTTGCTTCAAGGTGTCCTGAAAGAGTTCCTAGGTCTAAGCCTTACAAACCTAGATTTCAAAAGAAATGCTATTTTGTTGAAGAAGGTGTGACTGATGAAGAATCTAATAAAGAAAATGAAAATGAAGATGAATGGGTTTTCATTGCTATCAAGGAAAATGGTCTGGTGGCTACTGAATTTGCTAAAATTGAGAAATCTCTTGCAGCCCGAATTGAAGAAAAGGATGAGTGGGTTATTGACAGTGGATGCTCACATCATATGACTGGTGACAAAAGAAAATTTGTAAGTCTAGAGAAATATGATGGCGGGGTTGTAAGATTCAGAGATAACAATGCTAGTGTGATCTGTGGCAGAGGATCTATTTGTCTTGGTGGTAAACATAACACTGATGATATCCTTTATGTTGAAGGCTTAAAGCATAACTTCTTGAGTGTTGGAAAAATGGTGGACAAGGGTTATGATCTTCAGTTCAAAGATGGAAGATGCAGGATACTTGGAAGTTCTGGAAATATGATTGCTTCAGGTACAAAGACAAGAGGTAATATTTTTCACCTGAGTGCTGGCAATGTAAATTGTTTAATTGCTCAAGTAGATGAAAGCTAGTTGTGGTATAGAATGCCGTGTCATGTGAATTTTGATAACATTTTCAAGGTAAGATCCATTCAAGAAATAAGAGATCTACCTAAGCTAGTGAAGCCTTCTAATACAATATGTAAGGAATTTCAGATGGGAGAAAATACTAGAGTTTCTTTTCAGAGTAAAAAGAATCATTCTAATGGAGTACTGGAGCTGGTGCATACTGATCTATGTGGTCCCTCCAAAATCAAAAGTCTACAAGGAGAAAGGTATTTTATGCTGCTTATTGATGATTACTCTAGGATGATATGGGTTGCTTTCTTAAGAGAAAAATGTGAAGCATTAGAGAAGTTCAAAAGTTTCAAAGCTATGGCCGAGAATGAGACAGGTCTGAAGATAAAGTGCCTAAGGTCAGATAGAGGTGGTGAGTTCACCTCCAGGGAGTTCAATTATTTTTGTGAAGAGCATGGAATCAAAAGACAATTATCTACTCACCAAACCCCTCAACAAAATGGAGTTGTTGAGAGGAAGAATAGAACAATTCTGGATGTTGCTAGAACAATGATGATAGAAGGAAATATGCCTCACATCTATTGGAGAGAAGCTGTGAACACTATTGTGTACACTTTAAATCAGGTAAATATCAATGGTATCTCTGGTAAGATTCCTTTTGAACTATGGTTTGGTTATAAGCCTATTGTTAAATATTTCAAAAAATTATCAGCAAGTGCTACATTAAGAGAGATGAGGACATAGGAAAGTTTGATGGAAGGAGCGATGAAGGAATCTTTCTAGGTTACTCTACCAAGAGCAAGGCTTATTGATGCTATAACAGAAGATTGAGAAAAATGGTTGAAAGTGCAAATGTCAGAGTTGATGAGGACTCTGCTAGATCATCTAGATATTGTGGATATGATTCAGATGACCATGAAGATAGTTCAGACAAAGGGAAGAATGCTCAAACATAGAATCAAGTTCAACTTGTTCTGGTAAATCAAGAAAGTCAAGGAGAGACAAGTGGAAGTGCATAAGAAAGAACAAAAGAATAAGAAGTGCGAGTGAATCCTAAAAATCTGAGGTATGTGAGATTGAATCATTGAGAGAATAAAATTATAGGAGACAAGAATAAAGGTGTGCAAACTAGAAGAAGGATTGCAGAAGAATATTGTTTGATTTCCAAAACTGAGCCTAAAAATGTCAATGAAGCTTGCAACGATGAACACTGGATGGAAGCCATGAAGGAAGAACTGACATAGATTGAAAAGAATAATACATGGATTCTTTTTCCTAGACCTAAAGATAAAAATGTGATTGGTACTAAATGGGTCTTTTGGAATAAGCTGAATGAACAAGGTGAAGTGGTCTGTGTTGATGGTGTTTTTATGCACTTCTCAACACAGGTAATGCGTAAATGCACTACCTCTCTTGTGTGTTGATGGTGTTTTTATGCACTTCTCAACACAGGTAATGCGTAAATGCACTACCTCTCTTGAAAGACAATCTTCCACAATCAGATTGCAGAACACTATCCCAAGGTCTCTCAGATGTCAAGTCATGGCAGTGCTTAGATACCTTAGTAGTTTGATGTGATTTGCTGGAATCACAAGGCAGACTTACGGATGAGTTACAAAGCATGGAAGTTGGGTCTTGAAATGGAGTTCTTAGGATAGGAAAGTTATTATGTATCAGCTATAGGTTCAAACAACAGTTTTGGACTCCATTCTGTCATTGGATTTGGCTTTACAATGTGCAATGAACCTTAGTATAGGTCACTCATAAAAAAGGAAAAAGGGGTGAGGGAGAGAGAGGCCTCCAGATCTTCAACTAACTGCGAACAGTGACAATGGAGATCCTGCAATGGACAACTTCTCAAAACAATCTTCCACTTAACCAGAGGTATCATAGTATCATGGAACTTGTGCTATCTTATAAGGTCTGCAAATGTTTTGTCTTTCATTCACCATGTGCATGCATGAAAAAAGACAAAAAAATTGGAGCTGCTTTGAATTCAAGTCCAGACTAACTTTACACAGCTATCTACCATCAACAAATAGCAAAAAGTATGGACTGAGAAGTCATCAACATAGCAGGAATTTTCATGACCACAGAACAACATTCCTAAAATCTACCCAAAGCAAGAAAACATCTAACTAGAACAGCAATGAAACCTAAGTTAAACATCTAACTATGGTGATTGAATCAAGCAACATGTGAGAAACTCAGAAAATGCACCAAGTCAATGTCTTTTCTTTATAAATTTTAGAAGCATGCCTTTACAACAACTCAACTCCCCTTGCAAATGAGAGGAGAGCCCTATTTATAGTTTTCCAAAAGTCAAATGAATGGCCAAGATCAATTCTTATTGTGTGGACAAGATTCATTACAAAATAGGGTTCCACCTACCCCCCAATATATCACAATTTAAAATTACATTTTGTCCTTTTCCCTATCTTGTCCTCTAGTGACGACACTGTAGCACTTTTGTCTTTTAGCCAATTGTTGTTTTATTGTGGCTACTCTTTAGGGAGTTCTTCATCTTTGATGGGGCTGCCCTCCTGCCTCTCAGAAGCTATGTATTCGATGAACTTGAGGATGACTGTCTAGAGCTTGTCTATTTCAATGATCTCATATTGCAGCACTTTGTAGCTCATTCTTTTGCATTGTCTTCTAGCCTTTTCCAGTCCTCATCATACTTTGAGCCTTGGTCCCTAAATAGCTCTGACTGATCGAAGGCACGGGCAACAAAACTCATGAATTCCACCATGATTTCATTTGACATTCCGTCCTCCATCTTTTTCTAGAAGTAGGGATTTATCTTCTCTGGATCCATTTGCACTGTGGGCACGTCGTACTCCATCATCAGCTTGAGATAACGAGCACATTATACCCTGATTTCCTTGATCCACTCAATGTCTGGATCCACTTTGCTTATTATTTGTTCCAGCCTTTTCTTCCAGTTGTCAAAGTCTCGCCGCCACACATCCATCAACCAATGATCGTCTTTGTTAAAAGCCAGCTCCTTTTCCCACGTGGCTTCCGACAACTGAAGGATAGCTTCGATCCTAGGGAAGGTGGAGTTGTAGGTTGCAGGGAAGTTGGTGCAGAGCTTCCTAGTACCCTCCAAAGATTGCTGTAGGTCCAAGAACTTGTTGGTTGTTCGTACAGCCCGGTTAATTCCCATGTTTCCGATGTCCAAGACTTGTCAGAACCAGCTTTCTGTGGTCTTTTCCAAGTTCTTCCTTCTCTCCATCTTGTCGATTTGGACAACAGCTGGGGTGGGGTCGTGGATGTAGTGGGCAGGTCATCCACCGAAGGCCATTGTTGTATATATTTCGTCAGTGTTGCCACCTGTGCCTTGAGTTCATCCTTGGAGGTCTTATCCTACTTTATCAAATGCACCACCGTGGATACTGCCTCCTCAAGGTTCCCTACCTTTTTTTCTCTGGTGGCGGTCCCTAGATCCATGGTGGAGATGTTGTAAGTTACCCCCGCTTGACCTACCACAGGTGTGGCTATTTGCACGGTTCGAGATCCAGAGGCATCCATCATTACTTTGGATCTAATCCTCGGTTCCCTCTTCTTCTTCGTCATAATCTAAGCCTGAGCGAGGATAGCCTCTAGTTTTGCTCGTGGGTCCTTCAGCACAGGAGGTCTTCTCTCAAGTTGCTCCTCTAGCCATTCTGTCAAGGCGGACTTGTCCCTTGGTGATCCATGATCACCTTCACTCTTCTTAGCCAAAACCTCCATTCCTTTATCTCCCAAGGTCCTTCCTCCCTTTTGGGCTGCATCCCCCTCTTCTTCGTCAGAGTCTTGGATGAACACGAGGCATTTGATAGGAAGCACAGAGGACAGTTTTTGTGCGGGGCTCTCTTTTCCTGCTGTCTCTTCTTCTTTCTTTTCCTCATTACCCTCAACTTCGAGGCTTTTGACAACTTGGGTTCTTCCCTCAGGTAATTCTTCTCTTGGACTATCCTCTGGTGGCTGCTCTTCTTCCTCACGGGGTGATTTTTCTGCTTCGGCCTTGGTCTCCCTCAACTGTCGATCCAACTATTCCTCGAGGTCATCGTCAAAAGTCTATATGATGGCCCTGCCATCGTCACTTGCCTCATCTCCACTCTCGAAAGAGCCCACTCCTTCCTCCTCATAAGCCACCCTGTCAATGGTTCGGTGCTCATATTCTGGGTGCTCATGATATTCATCGGCTTCCTCCTCAAAGGACTTCGAGTCCTCCTGCTCTCATTCCTACCACTCCTTGGAGATAAGCATGGTGGCCTCCATAGCCGGTGGCCCTGTTGGCAGTTGTGAAGGCCATGTGGTAGTGAAATCTTGCGCAAGGGTTGCTTAAAGAGTTGGGTCCATTAAGATCTGGGAGAGTTCACAAGGGATATTCTGCATATGCTTTGAGAGGGCCTCAGGGATGGCAGAAGTGGGAATAGATGCCGTCACTGTAGCTAGAGGGAGCGATGTGGTTGGTGACATGGAAGCGAAGGAAGGGGGAGTGGTTATGGCAGAAGAAGAGTCAACAACTATTACAGACTTAGTCAGAGGGGATGGAGCGAGATGGGCAGAGATATCCACCGCTGGCGGGGATGTGGCAACCATGGCCAAAGAGGTAGATGGTGCAACAGTAGGGGCAGGGAGAGCCAAGAGGGGCTTCAATTGATCGATACCCTTTGCCTCCTCCTCTTGGGTTGAGGGTTGCTCTGCGACGCTCTCCATTTGTTTGATCCTTTTGGAAGGTGAGCCTCCTGTTTCTTTCCTTGCATAGACTTTGGGGTCCAGAGCCTGTTCTGTTTCTGTCTCCTTTCTCTTCTTGGATTTGGTGACCAGAGGAGACTTGGAGGTCCCGCCGGTAGAAGTGGTGGCATCGGCATCCTCTGTGGCACTTGGCTCACTCTTGAGCCCTTCGTAAGTCAAAATTACTCCTTGTTGCTTTAATTGAGCTACCTGCCCATTGACCCACTCCTTAGTCTGAGCCAAGATTGGCTTGGTTATAGTGTCGAGGTCATCGACCTCCTGCTCGTCCCAGTCAATTGATGGTATTGGAAAATTGGCAACCGCAGGGTACCTGGGATGCATTATGGTGCTCTTGTCTTCCTCGACCTGGTCCAGTATGGGAAAAGGCTGCACCCTCCTTACAAACTGCACAATCATTCACATATAGTGCCTTGCCCTTACCTCTTTGTCATCCTCGCAATCTCGCTAGAAGTCTTCAATGTGATGTAGATGGGCGAACCCTGGTCCCAATGCCTTCCTGATGTGGCCATGCGGGTCTATCCATGGGCGAGCAATGTGTAGGTAGAAATGGTAATCTTTCAGCTCTTTCTCAGAGTTACCAACACACTGGGACTTTTGTAGTCTATACATGCCCTAGCCCAGAGTCATGGGATAAGAAATCCCTGCTATGTGTTTGCTACTGAAGATTGCCTATATGTGTTGGAGTTGCCGGGAAAGCTCCAGAAGGATGATTCGGTCATTGGGGTATTGAGGCAACCTGTTTGGCCTTTCAATGAAGCCCTGGGCATAGATGTACGTGAACTTCAGATATTGAATAAAGAGGAAGGCATACTACTTCAAAAGTGCCCTGGCACTGTGGGAGACCCTCCTCTCGAAGTCTCCAGCAATCAGCCTGATAATATAGCCAATGAAGGTGTCGTTTACTCTACAGTATTCCTTTTTGAAATTCCGATACTGAAGCTGCGGGTGCCTATCATATGCCTTGATTCTTCACCCCTGCCCCTGACCAGGTGCCACAAACAACCTGTTGTACTGTCTCCGGTCCGCCAAGGAGTAGACGAGGTAGGAAGTCATATAGAACTTGGAGCTCTTCTTCACATTGACGAATTGGTCATGGAAGCAGTTGCTTATTATATCTTCCCAATAGAATGAAGTCTTTGTGGTGACATCCTCATTCCCCCAAAGAATCTACTCAATGAAGTACACCATCCACTCTTGAAAGAAGGCTCCCATTGGGAGACCCATCACCCTACTTAGCATGGTGACTAAGTCATGGTAATCCTCGTGGAAATCACTACGGAAGAGTTCGTGAGGAACCTTCGCAGCGCTGCCCCATTTCTCTTTAAGCCAGTGTTGATTTATCAATTTTTTACATCCTGCTAGGTTATCATCCCACGTTGCTTAGCATTCTTCTATGGTGGGGACTTCCATCTCTTGGAAAGTTGGGATGTGGAAGGTCCTTGTGATCCCTTTAGCAGACATGTCGGCGAGGATGTTGCCTTCTCTATCAATGATGGTTCTTATGTCGGGTTGATAGGCCTCTCGACAAGCCATGACCAGCTCGGGGGCCACAAGGGATGGAGGGAATCCTGCAACCTTTTCTATTCCACTTTGTCTTATCAATCTGACATTCTTCGTTGTTGGATTGACCCTAACCCTTTGCGTGAATTCGTCAATGTTGACATGGCTTATGTTGGTGTCAGTGATTTCCTTCCAATCTGTGGTAACTTTTGAGTGTAGAGGCTCACCCTAAAACTGATATTTCATTTGGTCCTTGTCTTCTTTCCCTCAAGGAGTTTTTCCTGTCTTCTTCCCTTTTTCCTTCTCGACGGCTGCCCCTGAAGGTCCTGCACCCGATTCCATATATACTGCAAGCAAAGGCGTAGTCAGCATAATGGACATAAAAGCATTCACGTTAGCTGAGATTCTAAAGATGACATCCATTTCAAATGATCTATCAAGCATATCATGAACTTTATCTCTTGACATCGTTGATCTTTTAATTAAGAGCACTTGGACAGTTCGGGCCCAAAGGGCCGGACTTTCCTAGCAGAAATGTTGTTTGGAAGGGAAAATCAGGCGGGGAGTTCCCAGAGACTCTTCTCGATCGAATTTTAGTATTTTAAGAGGTTCGCAATGAAGGGGACCGAAATTAAGCACGTGGGTCGAAGTTAGATTTCAGATTTGGGCTCATTTGGATTGCTTTAGGAGAATCCAGAGGTTCCAGGCCAGAGAGCCGTCTGGAGATGGCAGTTTGGAGCAGCAAATTGAAGACGGAACTCTGGGGTCTGGGGTCTGGCGGGTCAAAGGACGGTTAACAGTTTTCCATTATCAGGTTCAAAAGGCTTGGGGGCCGTGGTGTACTTTGGCGTTTGGGATGGCAAACGTCAGGCGGAAGTTCGGAGCTTCAGGCCCGACAAGGGAGGACACTGTTTAATTCCAATTTTTAGTTGGCGTGAAAATCCGTTTCGGGGAAAGGTCTTGGCGACAGTCATGTGTTTCACCGACAGCTGGGAACAAGACCGGACTCGGCACAGGGGTCTGCCATTTAATTTCATTTTAGTCCAGCGGCGGTTGGAAGGGTGAAGCCTGGAGCTCGGAAGGGCGGGCAACGTTTTCCCCTCGAAATGACAGACAAGGAAAGGACTCCAGATGGCCCCACTTAATTAGTTAAGTTATACATTTCGTGTCTAGGTCCATACCGGTGTAAGTTCCAGGTTTTTTTGGCGATGATGGAGGTCCCTGTCGGTATAAGTTATGGCTCTCGGGATAGTGTCATACCGACAACCTTTTGTTTCTTCGTCTTTCATTTTGGTGGCTCATCGGTATAGATGGAACACTTTCGGCACAGGGTCATGGTGAAACCCATATGCTATACTGACAGACTATAATGGGTTTTCTCCAATCGGCTTTCGGTATAGGTTTATGACTCTTGGAATATGGTCTCAGCGATGCGTACATGTCTTGTTGACTTCACATTTGGTTCTCTTTCGGCGTGAGTTTATTCCGGTTGCACTAAAAACACACTGTATGACCCTTTATCAATGTAATTTTTACTTTCTCTTGGCAATCTACGGTACTAGAGTGACTTTCGTTGTGACTTAGCAAATTCTATATAAGGTCTTGTCGAGGGCGCGTGGTTATAGCGACATGTTTAAAGCATATGGGCTCTGTCGGTGAGAAAGATTAAATGTTTTGGCAACTGTGAATTAAATAACCGCATGTGAGTATCGATTGGCCAAGCTAAGGGATTCTCCTAGTGAACAAACATAAGTTCGTTATGCCTCGGTGAGACCTTGTGTTTCGGTATAAGTCTTGGTGAGATGCCCGGGGTCTCACCGAATGAAATGATGAAGTCTCCTCTCGGCATGACAACAAGGTTGTTATAGCGACACATGAATAAGCGGGTCCCCTTGGTGAGACGTTGTAAGATCGATGTAGAGTCTCTCGACATTCGAAAGTTATGCCGAACGAAGATGTCGGCGGGACAACCTTGTAGTGGGGAGATGTCCTGCCGAGAGGGCCAAGCTATGCCGAGAGAGGTAGCCTTCGGCACAAGATTTTCTTTCTCCTAGCGAGCAAAGGGCTAGCTCGGGGTGGCTTTTGGAAAAGTGAGAACATTCTACATAAGGTTTCCCTGACCCTTTTATGTCTCGCTGACATCACGATGAGGTTCCTATTGGCAAGAAGGCCAAACTGTCTTGGAAAAAACAAATCAAAACATAAGTGTTAGGTGTAGGATTCTAAGTCATTGAGAGGTTATGTCGAATGCGGATAAGTCTTGCTAACCGGAAAGGGCCAAGTGTGTTCGCTAAGAGAAGGAACCTTGCCAGGAAGTCTTTGCAAAAGATGAAGGGTCCTGTCGAAAGTGAAGGTGTCACCAAGACCTAAGGAGTTCACGGTGAGGTCTTGGCAACGGACGAATGTCTCCCCAACATCACTTGACAAGAGAAGGATGCACTTAGCGAAGGGTCTCGCCGAACGAAGAGAAGGTCTCACCGACAAAGGATGAGGGGTGGAATCCTGGGGATGGAGGCCCGGAGTCCCGGGCCCGAGAGACCCAAAGGATGTTTTGACATTTCTGATCTCTCGTCAAGTCCCTGACAACAAAGGAATGATCTGGGCCCGAGGGCCACGAATGCCTCTGCGAAGAATAGTTGTACGAGGGTAAAGCTCCGAATTGGTCATGGGAATGCTACGTTAGTTCACTCAGTTTTCAAGGACATGGGTTTTGATCATGATGTCGTATTCTATCGTTCACATGTCATTTGATGCTCATTACGCATTTTAAGCCCTAGAAATCATGAAAACAATGCTCGGGAGGGTGAACAGAATACCAACCTCGAACACTCGATGCAGGGAGGCGTGGGGCTCACTTACGATCAACAAGCGAAGGCAATGGACGAAGATCAACTGGAAGCTTCAAAAGATGGTGGACTCCTGGGGAAAGCTCTGATTATTCTTCAGCAACACTACCAAGTGAAAATGACAGACTTGAGCTAGCCTTTTATACCCCTAATCGCCATTAATGACCTTATTGAATGCAGGTATGGTGAGACGAAGGTTGGTGGATTTGAAAATCAGAAATGGTGGCAGGAGACTCGAGGTCCGGCGGTCGGGAGGGCGCAAGAAGGCGGCCACTTAAAAAGATTCGACTCAGTAAACTCACCAGCGGCAAAGAGGAGGTCGGGGCCTAGAAGGCGGGATGACGTGGGAGGTTCACCGCAAGAAATGACGAAACACCCCCGGAACCCCAGGAGCGAAACTCCAGGGTCCCAGGCCCGAGAGGTTTTGTAGCCGTTAGGATTCGCGATTTGTAATAAACGGTTAATGGAGGTTCGGGCCCCGGGGGCCGAGAGGACGTGACCCGAATGCCGTTGGCAGGGGCAATCTGCCAGAGAGACTCCGTGAGGGACCAAAACATGACAAAATTGAAAAGGGGAAGGCACGGTCAACTCATGGTGGGAATTTGAAGCGATATTGACCATCTGGGACACAAAAAGAGGGGGCACGCAAAATGAGGTGGCGACAAAATGACCCGACAAGGCGAAAGAAAAGAGGGTCCCCGTTCGAAATAGGGCATGTGTGCTAGGGGCACAACAGTCTGGAATAAAGAAAGACCGGTATGTAAAGGGTATTCACAAATGGAAGGTATTGATTTTGAAGAAACCTTTGTGCCTGTTGCTAGAATTAAGGCTATAAGATTATTTCTTGCTTGTGTTGCATATAAGAATTATAAGGTCTATCAAATGGATGTGAAGTCAGCCTTTCTGAATGGTGAGTTAGAAGAAGAAGTATATTTTGAATAACCTAATGGATTTCAACTGACTAACAAGGAAGACATGATTTTCCAATTGAAGAAAGCTCTATATGGTCTCAAGCAAGCCCCTAGAGCCTGGTATGCTAGACTGGATAAATACTTACTGAAGCTTGAATTCAATAAAGGTATTGCTGACAACAACTTGTATTTTAAGTTGGATCATGATAAAGAGTTGAGTATTGAAGTCTTTGTTGATGACATTATCTTTGGAGGAGATGATGATTTATGTATGAATTTTGTTGATGAAATGAAAAGTGAATTTGAAATCAGTATGATTGTAGAGATGAAATTCTTTCTGGGATTTTCATATCTCAGTCCAAATATGTGAGAGTTGTTGAAGAAGTTTGACATGGAAGACTCAAAGCCTATTGGTACACCCATGGTAACTGAATGCAAGTTAACACATAATGATGAATCTTCTAAGGAAAATCAAACAAGATATAGGTCAATGATTGGTGGATTGCTCTACTTAACTTAGACCAGACCAGACATCATGAATGTTGTATGTATGGTTGCTAGATTTCAAGTTGATCTGAAAGAATCTCATGTGACTGCTGTAAAGAGAATCTTCAGATATCTAAAAGGAAAGTTTATTTTGGGCTTTGGTATCCTAAAGATGATGATCTTACCTTGAGTGCCTATACTGATGCAGATTGGGCAGGAGATGTAGATGATAGGAAAAATACTAGTAGTGGTGCTTTCTTCCTAGGGAAGAAGTTGGTATCTTGGTTGAGAAAAAAATAGAATTCCATTTCCCTATCTACTACTAAGGCAGAGTATATGGTTGCTGCAAATAATTGTACTCAAGTGATATGGATGAAACAAATGTTGAAATATATCAGAATAGCATATGATGAACCTATTGCAATATACCGTGAAAACTCAAGTGCAATAAACATATCAAAGAATCTGGTGCTACACTCTAAGACCAAGCATATATCAATCAAGTTTCACTTCTTGAGGGAGAAAGTGAGTGAGAAAGAAGTTAGATTGGAGTATGTGCCTACCAAAGAATAGGTTGTAGAAATTTTCGCCAAGCCATTGCCAAAGGATACTTTTGAGTATCTTAGAGGGATGCTAGGGGTGATTACCCTTCCTGATAAGAACTAGAGATGCATTTACTTGCATCAATCTATGTGCTTCATTGCTATATTTTGATTTGGATTGATGTTTTTGTGGCTACTACTCAGGGGAAGTAGTCAGATGTGTAGATATGTGGTTCAAAGCTTGTATGTGGAAAGATAATGTTTATCTTTGCCATTGATGTCAAAGGGGGAGAAGAGAAATGTGAAAAACTATGAATTATCTGGGGAGAAGAGCGCTGTGGGAGAAATTGTGGAAGAAGAGTCAGAATCTAAGGGGGAGTAAGTGTTGATTGAGAGTTGTGTTGATGGAGTTTCTCACAACATGTGTTGCCATCAATGTCAAAGGGGGAGATTGTTGGATGTTGTGGTTGTGTTGTTGATATGTGGTTGTCATTGATGTCAACACTATTAGCATTAATGTTTTGAAGGTTGTATATGTTGAGGATATTGAGAAAATTGTAAAAGAAAGAGTTGCAGGTTGCCAGTGAAACAGTGAAGGTCATGAAGGTATCGTGCTCAGAACGTTGATGATCAATTGTTGTGGATTAAAGGGTTTATTGCTGAGAGTATCTAGTTTATCCACCAAAAGTTTCAAAGGTCCGTGTGAAGTTTTGATCATGTTATGAACAGTTGTATTCTGACAATTTTTCTATGGTTTCAGTTAGTGTTCCTAAGTGAAGATGGTGTGATTCTAGTAATCTCAGTTGTTGCAGATTTTTATCTAATGGTCCTTAATGATTGTGAATTTTTCTAGATCATTCTCTATCTTTGTTGCATGTTCGCATTGATCGGTGCATTCATGGTCGAATATTTTTCTCATATGTGTTCGGGTTTTCATGTTCTTGGCTGACATGGTGGTTGTAACATGTTGTGGATCCTTGGAGATTAAAATTTGAATGTTTGGTGCACTCGAGGATGTTTTTTTGGGTCACAACATAATCTTGGCTGACGGTGTTTGATTCACATTAAAAATTTATTTGTAAATTTGGGCCGACATTGAAAATATGTTTTATATATTTTTTTGGCTGACGAAGTTGTTCATGTAATTCATGTTGCGGATATATGAGAGCAATTGTTTTATCATTTGGAAGTGTGCAAGTGTGAAGTGTCCGAGTATTGTGTGTGAATATTGTTTAGATCATTCGAAGGCAGAAGCAGAGTGTGAAGAAGTGTTTTTGTGCTTAACCAGAACTATAACCAGGCATTAGTAGATGTTATTTTCTTAGTTCACAATCCGAATGGTTTTAATCTAAATCTTTCTTGGGAAGTGAGCCCTCTTGTATCTGAGTAGTGAGCTCTAGGAAGTGTGCCTAAATGCATGTGCATTCTCATTATTATTCTTTATACTTTTAACAGGGTATAATCTTGTGGACTAACATCCACTGTGGTTTTTCCCCTAACAGGGTTTCCACGTAAAAAAATCTTGGTGTTCTATGTGTTTCTGATGTGTTGATTGTTTATGGTTTATTGTTCATTCATCATATCTGAGATTAAAGTTAAATTAAGTTTGAAAAGTTTAATAGTCTGTGACAACTGATTCACCCCCCTCTTAGTTGTCTATCCTTGTTTTTCCAACAAAACTGGCAATTGAACCCCACATGACTATTTGGAGACCGATTGCTCCTGTTGAACAACCTGATCTTGTAGGTGCTATAATTCAACCAAATTTGAACCCATTAATGGAGAACAAACTGACATCATCAATAGTTTGAGAAGCTTCACTTTTGAAACAAAAGAAACACCTACCCAATGGAGAAACACAACAACCATTTTAGAAGAAGAAGAGGAACAAACTAATATTGGGGTTGGAAGTCCCACATTACCACCACCCACGTGGCAATAAATATCTTCCTTTCTTCCATAAACCTGAACTGTTTCTAAATGATCTCACGCAAAGTCAGGATCCCTAAAGTAAGGTCTACAAATCATCATTTTAGACTTAGGAATATTAGTCGAAAAGCTCTTAAGAAACACCTTTGGGCACTTCATGAAACTAGAACTAGATTGGTATACAACTTTTATGAACGTGCTTCAAGACACAATCTAAACTTGTATTCTTTCTATTACTATCAAAGTCCTAGTCTTTTCCAACGTTTCTAATTTCTCACATAATCATGATCTTGAACTCCCCTAAATGATTCATCACACAATCAAAATCTATAGGGGAAGATCTACAAGTCCCCATTACAGACATAGGTATCATAATTCCAAGTTTGGTAGGAAGTGGGCCTTAATACTTTATTGCAATCATAACCTCTTGTTAAGAAACTATTATGCTCGAGCTAGGAGGAACTGAATAGGTTTACATTAGCTTTTTGAGTTATCAAACATCAATTAAAAGATGGCATCAATCGTTACGGTGACATCATCCAAAATAAAAATAAAATTATTTATTTTATAAAATAAAACTTTCTAAAATCCTATGAATTAACTCATGATGGTTAATTTAACTACATATCCTATTATATCTCATTCATCTTTCTAAATGTAAAATATTCTTTTTGTTTTTTAGATTTATATTCTTAAGTTCTATTATAGAAATTATTATGTTTTTTAAAAAATATTTTCATTCTTCAAACAAAAAAATATATAAAAAGCATTTCTAAAATATTTTAACAAAACTTTTCTTAAATATATTTAAAATCATAAAACTTGTTATAAACATATTTAACATATTAAATCTAAATCTATAATATGGAACTTGATTTAATATATAAAATTTATACAAAATAAAATATCTAAAGTTACTTGTACTTTTCCATTGTTTATAAAACTTATAAACGTGTTTATTTAAATAAACTACATAACATAATAAATCTAAATCTATAAAATCATAAATTTAAATATATATAAAACTATAAATATATAAAATAATAAATCTATAATATGAAACTTGATTTAATTATGTCTATGCAGTCACATCGGGGTGGGGATGAGAGAACTCATTTTTTCTACGTAAATTTATAAGAAAAAAATTTAAAATATCAAAAAGGAAATAAAAAATAAAACCAAAAGAGAAATTTGAAAAAACAAAAATAAAAACCAAAAAAGAAATTAAAAACCATTGAAGGAGCAAAAGTTAGAAAATCACATGAACCAAAAAATTGAAAAAATAAAAATAAAAACCAAAAAGAAATTGGAAAAAATTGGAAACAATTGGAAGGAGAAAAAGTTAGAGAAAATCACCAAAAATATCAAACCAAAAAAAAATAATAATGGAAGAAAAAAGAAAGTGAGAAAATCAAATAAACTATGGAAAAGAGATATTCTTGACTACTTAAGATATATATTTTTAAATATAAATATACTAGTATATAAATTTTATATAAAATAAAATATTAAGTATAAAATAAAATATCTAAAGTTACTTTTACTTTACCATTTTTTAAATAAAAACAAATAATCAAGAAAAGAAAGTGAACTTGAGTTTTTTAATAAATTATAATAGAAATATATGTTACCACTTTTTAAAAAAAATGAACTTGAGTAAATGTTAATAAAAATATATGTTACCACTTTTAAAAAAATAATGGACTTGAGTTTTTTAATGAATTATAATAGAAACATATGTCCCAACTTAACTCATGTAGTTAAGTAATTTATATTTTTTATATTTAAATAATTTGTATTATTTAAGATACTTTTTGGTTTTTTAGAGTTCCTTAGGAGACCCATTTTTTATGTAAATTTCCCCTAATGGATATCACAAACAATCCATTTGAACTCACTAGAGAAGAACTCATGGAACATCAAGCCTTTGAAAACGTAGCTCCTATCTCTCCATCATTTGTTGTACAGAATTTGACACAGGGCTCCACAACTCCATCACTAGGGCTACATCAAACCTACATTCCCAATATTGCAACAAGCCTTACCAAAGACTTTGGTCATGCTCTTTCATTTGGAAGCAACACACTTATGGGTACCCTTGACACTAATCCCCCACCTCCAACAACCACTTGGACACCTACCTTTGGTGCTCCTCCCATTCCCGAAGATCCTAAACAACCATATACACCTCTCAACCTTCATTACTTCACCACAACTTCCACATATCGAGGACATCCCTCTTCATCCATACACATGAGTACCACAAGTGTGCCTACCATCACACAAAGCAGTGTGGATCAAATATCTCAAAACATCGTGCAAGGGTATATCACTACCATACCACAGAGTCAACCCTTAAAGCAAACAAGGACATCCTTACCCAATCCTCCAATTGGTTCATCCATACCATTGGTTTCGCAAAACACATCCATCCCATCCATTATCAATCCATCTCAAAGAAATCCCTTGGTAACAAATCCTATCAACATAGGTAATACATTATCTACATCCCTAACACAAGGAAATCCTCAATACATGGGACAAGGAAACCTTTTTAATCAATGGACTCAAGGTACTAGTGTGCCATTTCCATCGCATAATATAATGGCACCATCCTCATCTTTTACCATAGTCCCCTTTACTATGCCAAATCAAACAAGATCTCAAACACACATTCCTCCACTCCAATCTACTATCTTAAAAGGAATGTTGAACCAAGGGAATCCCCAACATCTCATCACCAATTCATTACCCATTCAAAACATCAATATCCATAATCCTCCATTGATGTCCCAAAAACCACTTGATCCCTCATTGCAAGCACACGCCTTAGCCTTACAACAAGCACAACAAGCCTATCAACAAGCCCTAGCAGCACAACAACAACAAGAAGTAGCCTTAGCAAAAAAACAATAGCAACAACAACAAGCAGCAACACAACAAGCAACCTTAGTGCAATAGTAGCAATAACAACAACAAGCACCCCTAGCAGCACAAGTAGCCTTAGCATATCAACAACAACAACAATAGCAAGCAACATTAGCAGCACAACAACAACATCAAGCCCATCAAACAACTTTAACAACACAACAACAACAAGACCAACAACAAGCCCTAGTGGTGTAACAACAATAACAAGCTCAACAACAAGCGTTACTAGCTCAACAGTATGTCCAACAACAACAATGAGGTTCCTATTATAATCCTCAATCAATCATCAATCCAAATGCATTAGGAACATATACATCAATACCCCAATCACCTTCACTGAATCTTACAACACCATACACCCTATACAATTTATCCATCATCCCACCATATGCTCCTCCACCCAACTCGCAAGATGATCTAGCATCATAATTTAAGGCACTCTCACAAGAAATGTAGGACCTTCGCATGGGAAAGGCAAAGAAGCCCCATACACAGAACTTGTGTCCATATCCATTCGACTGAAACATCACAATGGTACCATTCCCTCCTAGTTTTGAAATACCCAAATTTGATAAATATAAAGGGAGAGGAATTCTTATGGACCATATCAAAGAATTTAACATCATGTGCATGGAGGTGGCTTATAATGATTCATATTTGATGTTCCTTTTCCCTCGAATTTTAATAGGTCATGCTATGGATTGGTTTTCTTGTCTGCCTCCCAGTACCAAAACTTTTCAAGAAATTCCTGATAAATTTATCAATCATTTCTCCTTCAATCTTGACATGGATGTCAGTCTAGAGGAATTATACACTCTTAGGAAAAAAAAAAGAGGATAAAATTGTGCTAATTTATTACAACAGTGGCATTAGAGAGCTAGTAAAAGCAAGTGGCCTCTTCCCAATGAACAACTAGTGGGAATCATTGTCACCAATCTAGATCCATATCTATCCTTCCACTTGAAAATGTAGTGCATCACATCATATGATGAGCTTGTCCCTAGAGACCTTAACATTGAGAGAGCTCTAATCTCACAGGAAAAAACTCAAGCTTACAAAGACAACCGCCCATCAACTAGTTCAAATGACAAGCCTCGTGTTTAGGCTAAGAACAAGAACGTTAGAAACGATGGTGTGGTAGATGCTAAACTAGTCCTAAGTACTCCTAGGACAAACAACACTCAAGTTGCTAACATCCAGCCAATTGTGCAACAAACAACACCCCTGCAGAACAATCAAATCAATAATACTAAAATGCAAAGGTGAACCCCTAATAAGAACAACTATCCTAAAGGAAAGTACACACAGTTATCTAAACCCATCGAAACCATCATGAAAAATTTGGTAGAGTTAAATCTAATAACACTTCCCAACTTTTAAAACTATTAAGAACCACAAGAGAAGCCATCCCAATACAACGAGAAGGACCTTTGTGATTTTCACATGATCAAAGGACATAAAACAACAAACTGCACGAGGCTCAAAAAAATTATCCAAGACCCTATAGAAAATGACACCATATTTGTTGAGGTACCATATGGGAACTAAGATCTTAAGATATACAAGAACCCTATGCCAGATCATAACAAACAAAACAACAATGGAAAAGTTAAGGATTACACTAACATACAACATACCTATTCCAATGTAGTTGCTTCCTATGATAGCATCATCACTATTGTCACCATAAAATGGCATAGTATAGAGTGTGGAGTCACCACGCGATGTGGTAAAGTCACCATCCAAGGAATCCAATCCCAATCTAGGGCAAAACCTACTTCGCCAACATCAAGTACCAACAAGTACAATCTCCTGGAACAACTCAAAAAGACCCCCACATAGATATCAATCCTAGAACTATTAAGGCTATCACCTACACATAGGGAAATCTTGGAGAAATATTTATTAGAGTCATCCGTTCCCAAGGATATTGATACCGATCAGTTTCAAGCTATGGTAGGCCATATCGCTAATCATCATCTCACCTTCTTCGAGCAAGACCTATTGTCATAGTCATCTCATAACCGTGCTTTACAACTTGAGGTTATCATTCATAAGAACAAGGTGAAAAGAGTCTTAGTAGATGGAGGTGCAAGATTGAACATTTTCTCTCTTCAACTGATCAAAAATTTGGGCTATTCAGAGGATACTATTGAGAAAGAAAAGAGTACCACCATCAAAGTATATGACGACCAAGAACGGGTATCACAAGGAATCATTGCACTCCCCATTCAAGTAGGGCCTCTCATTGCATAAACTACATGCCAGGTGTTAGACCTTGATCTTCCCTATAACATCTTGCTTGGCCAACCCTAGATCCATGCTTTAAAAGTTGTAGCCTTGACTTATCATCAATGTGTGAAGTTTCCTTTTGATGGAAAGAGATCACTATCCATGGAGATCCTGAGCCTTTTTACTACTGGAAAAGTCTTGAAGCCCAGTTCTATAAAATCCCCCAAATGGCTAAGAATGATGAAGGTCCTACACCTTCCACCTCATTTGCTGACCCATCATCCATTGCATCCACTTTAGAAGCAAAAACACCTATTGTGCAGAACATACCTGATATTAAAGTAGTAATCCAAGATGATGGTTGTGGGAATTACAAACTAATGAAAAACACCTTTGTCTTAGGAGAGCTACCTACTTCTCCTTAATCTCATGGGAAACCTAAAACTGACAGCAAAAAGACTGAAACTATCAAAATGGCAACTACTACCTTCACTAAATGGGGGGATTTGAATCAAGAAGATGTCAATGAGGAAGATATCTCTAAACTCCTTTATCGGGATGAACGACCCATTCTTGCTCTTCCCATGGAAGATGATAACAAAGGCTTGCATATAATGAAGGGAATGGGATATAACAAGAATGAGAAGCTAGGAAAGAATGATAATAGTTTGCTAGATCCCATCGTTCCTGAGAAATGACTAAAGAATCTTGGCCTAGGTTGTACCACTAGCAAGGTCACCCTTATTGGAAAAGGTACTGCTAAACAAGCTGAGGCTTCCTCTTGGTTACCTACATCACGTGATATGACCTTAGATGACTTCCCCCTAGATGTTGCCAACCTATCTGAAAACAAAACCCTCTTCATGATATGTGTTACATCCTTTACTTGAAACAATCAACCAACTAAAATATGCCTAGTCTACCCACAACTCATTGACATGGACCAACAAGGACCACTGATTCTAGATTTATTTGAAAATGATGAAGCGATCTCAAAATTCATGGGACTTTGTGACAACCTACCATGGTCAGATCATAAAGTAGGTTTTGACATAGAGCTGGACACATGGGCATACCATGGGGAGGGAATTGAATCCTTTAGTTGTAAAATAAACAAAATTCAACTAACATGCAGATCTTTACGTGAAAACCACACTGTGGCACTTTATGATCCTAAAAAATTAAAAACAAAGGATGCATTCGACGGTGAAAACCTCTCTGAGGAACCCAAGGATGAGGGATTCAATCTCCCCCTTAGTGCAATGCATCCAAAGAAGTCAACAGTACTAGCAGAAAAGGCCACACCGGTCAATGTGGGTACTGAAGAAGCACCTAAGATTACTTTCTTTGTTGAATCCTTGTTGGATGAAGAGAAAACAAACCTAGCAACATTCCTAAAAGAGCATAGAGAAAAAATTGCATGGTCATACACAGATATGCCAGGGCTCAACCCAAAAGTGGTTGTGCATCACTTAGCAGTCTATCCTGAAGCTAAGCTAGTCAAGCAAAAATTAAGGAAGATGCACCCTCAGATAGCACTCTTGATCAAACTTGAGTTACAAAATATTTTTGACGTTGGATTCACTCGACCGATAAATTATCCTGAGTGGGTTTCAAAAATGGTACCAATCTCAAAATCCACTGGGGGCATCAAAATATGCACTGATTTCAAAGACTTAAACAAGGTATGTTTGAAGGATGATTTCCCTCTTCCTAATAGAGACCTCATTGTAGACTTAACAGTTGGGAATTAAATTTTGTCGCTCATGGATGGTTTTTAAGGCTACAATCAAATCATAATCGCCAAGGAGGATCAACACAAAACTATGTTCACTTGTCCTTGGGGAACCTATTATTGGAATGTAATGCCATTTGGGCTAAAGAATGTAGGAGAAACCTATCAAAGGTAAATGACCCTCATCTTCCATGACATGATCCAAAAAATAGTTGAATATTATGTGGACAATATTTTGGCAAAATCAAAGCAAAGAAGTTAGCACATACAAGTCTTAGGCTAGAAGAATACAAAGGCTAAATCCAAAAAAGTGTCTTTGGGGTCACATTAGGGAAACTTCTTGGCTTCATCATCTCACAAAGAGGGATAGAAATTGATCCAGAAAAGGTAAAATCCATCCTAGACATGGAACCACCGCAAACACTAAAGCAGATGAGAGGGTTACAAGGAAGATTACAGTCCATTAGGAGGTTCATAGCGCAACTATCAAATAAAATCAACTCTTTTTGCATCTTCTCCATAAAGGGATAACCTACAAGTGGGATGAGAAGTGTGATAAAGCTAAATCCAACATATCAAAGACTATCTACTAACACCTTGATGCAGTGCTAAGGGGTCCAAAATTACAAATTTGTCAACAATAGGTTTCACCCATCTCAATTCACCATCCTTCAAGGTAACTCTCCTTCACAAATCAAATTTTGGTTTACGAACATACAGACCCTTAACCAAGTTACTCATCACCTTTAGGCTCCTTAGGGACACTTACTCAACCCAAAAAAACACCTACCTAAGTCTTCCCTTTCATATTTTAGCCTTTCCTTCATTGAGACCAAATTCCTAGTAGCCATGCAATTATAAACTATCAAACATAACTCCTGATCCAGACCCAAACTCTAGACTATAAGAGGATTTTGAGGTAACTTTCAATCCATTTTTAAACATATCAAATATTTAGATAACTTTGTTTTGTAAAAAACACCACTAAATAATGACTATCCCCTGCCTTTTAGGCCTATTTAGACTTCCTGAAACAATTCAAAGCTTGTCAACTTGGAAACACCAAAATGGAAACTCTGTTAGGGTTAGAAAGCAGATATCTAATAGTTAAATGTAGATTTGATCAATAAAATAGAGATATAAATTACACAAAAAATTATAGCAGAAACAAGACAACACAGAAAATTTAACGTGGTTCACCCAATCCAGGCTACATCCACAAAATCACAATCATCCAATGATTTTATTATCCAGTGAAAAAATTATTACAATCTCATGAATAATCACCTTTTTCTACATACTGTAACCCCCATCCCAACCCCTTATAACAAGCTTTTTAGAAGCTTCCAGAATTAGGGTTTTACAAAGTCATTTTTTTCTTTTTTGGTGACAATGCGAAAAAATGGAAAAAAAAAAATCGCGAGGATACATGCCAGGTGTACATTATAGCATGATAAATCACCACATACCACAACAATCTCCCACTTGGAGACTAAATAGGCTCCACACAAAACAATCTCCCACTTGGAGACTGATCCTGGACGACACCACTACACTTACAACTCCCACTAGAAATAATCACCTTGGACCCTGCTACTCTGTTATACATGAATTCAACCTTGAAGGCCAATTGAAGCTGAAGAGGAGCTCAAATTCTCCCTTGTCACCGCCTTCATAAACATATCCACTAGATTGGCATATGTATGTATCTTGTCCAACTTTACCTGTCCATCCTCCAACACTAATCGAATGAAATGATATCTCAACTTTATGTGTTTTGTTTTAGAGTGCAAGGAAGAATTCTTTACAAGATGTATAGCACTTTGGCTATCTATAAACAAGTAATTTTTAGCTTGTTGTTTTCCCAACTTTTCCATGAAAAGTTGCAACCATATCATCTCCTTTGCCACCTTTGTTGCAGCAACATACTCTACCTTCGTGGTGGATAAAGAAACCACCTTTTGCAACCGAGTAATCCAACTCACTGTTGTCCCACCAACTGCAAATACATATCCTATGGTACTCCACCTAGTATCTATATCCCTACCAAATTTGAGTCAACATAGCCCTTTAAATCAGTATTAGAGCCCCCAAAACATAAACATTTATTGGATGTACCTCTCAAGTACCTGAGAATCCATTTTACCACATTCCAATGCTCAACACTGAGATGACTCATATACATGTTAACAACTCCTACAACATGTGCAATATCTGGTCTTGTGCATACCATGACGTACATTAAACTACTTACAGCTGAAGCATATGGTACCTTGGACATTTTTTCTTCCTCCTCTTGTCTCTTTGGACACATATCCTTAGTCAACTTAACAAGACTGGGAAAAGGTGTGCTGATAGCTTTTGCATTTTCCATATGAAATCTCTACAACACCTTCTCAACATAATCAGCCTGAGATAAAAAAAATAAAAAAAATCTATTTTTCCTATCTCTTGTAATCTTCATACCAAGTATTTGCTTTGCTGCCCCCAAATCCTTCATAGCAAATGAATTTAATAACTACTATTTTAACTCCCTTATGTGATCCATGTTAGACCTTGCTACAAGCATATCATCAACATATAAACATAAGATAATGTAGCTAGCATCATCTAACCTCTTAAAATAAAGAAAATGGTCTAAATCACATCGATTGTAGCCTTGCTCAGCCATAAAACTATCAAATTTAATATACCATTACCGAGGTGCTTGCTTCAAGTCATATAGACTTTTCTTCAATCTGCACACAAGTTTCTCCTTACCTTTGACCTCAAACCCTTGTGGTTGTTCCATATATATTTCCTTTTCCAAATCACCATGGAGAAAGGTTGTTTTAACATCAAGTTGTTCTAAATGCAAATCTTCAACAACCACAATACTTAAAACAATACGAATAGAATTCATTTTAACAACAGGAGAAAAGATTTCATCAAAATCAATACCCTTTTTCTATGCAAATCCCTTTACAACTAATCTGGATTTAAATCTTTTCTTACCTCCATCCTCCTCTTTCAGCCTATAAACCCATTTGTTTGGTAAAGCCTTTTTACCTGTAGGCAACTTGCATAATTCCCAAGTCTGATTTTTCAGCAAGGATTCCATTTCTTCTTCCATTCCATGCTCCCATTGAACCTTGGTATCCACTTGCATAACTTCATCATAACATTCTGGTTCACCAACATCAGTTAATAAAATAGAATACAAAGAGGGAGAAAATATTTTTGGAGGTCTACTTATCCTTGAAGATCATCTAACATTCACTGGAGTTTGTGGTATTTGTTATTGCTATTGTTGCAGAGCATGATGAACCACTGGAACATCATTTTTTGGTGTATCATCCAGCACTACATAATCATTTTCTTTCTTCTCATGTTGCTGCAACTGATCTTTATACAATAATTTTTTGATTTTCAAAATCCCAAAGCTTATAACCAAATTCATCAATGCCATATCCAACAAATATACATTTCTTTGATTTTGCATCAAGCTTGGTTCTATTTTCAGAATCTACATGTGCAAATGCTTCACAACCGAAGGTCTTGAGAAAAGAATAACTCACCTTATTACCTGTCCATGCTTCCTTTGGAATACCACAACCCAAAGGATTAGAGGGACCTCTATTGATTAAATAAACAATAGTGTTTACAACCTCTGCCCACATGTTTAAAGGCAACCCAACATGCAATCTTATAGTCTATGCATGCTCCATTATTGTTCTATTCATGCGCTCAGCCACTCCATTTTCCTGTGGAGTCCTTGGAACCATTTTCTTCCTACGAATACCATTAGAGGAACAATAATCTTCAAACTCTTTGTTGCAATACTCACCACCATTATTTGATCTGATACATTTTAACTTTTTACCTATCTCATTCTCAACCAAACTTTTCCATTTCTTAAAAGTTTCAAATACATCAAATTTCTGCCTAAGGAAATAAATCTATACCTTCCTTTTTGCATCATCAATAAAAGTGACATAATACTAAGAGGCACTGAGAGAAGATACTTGAGCTGGTCCCCATACATCTGTATGCACAAGCTCTAATTTCTCATCTTTCTTTGGCTTCCCATCCTTGAGAAAACTCTCTTTTTTTTCCATACACACAACTTTCATAGAAATCCATATTAACACATTTCAGACCTAGTAAAACATTATTTGAATGAAGTACTTTCATACCTTTTGCACTCATATGTCCAAGTCTATTATGCCACAATGTTGATTCAGAATCTATAGCAACTATCTGATTTTCTGCCTGCTGAACTGCAACAACTGTTCCTAAACATTGATTTTTATCTACAATAGCTAAAGTAGAAGGAACAATATGACCTATACAAAGATATAAGGTGCCTACTTTCACACCTTTTGCTACCACTAAGGCACCTTTTGTAACCTTCCAATTTTTATCACTAAATGTAACAACACAACCTTGATCATCTTGTTTCCTTGCTGAAATTAAATTTCTTTTTAACTTTGGAACATGCCTTACCTCATGTAGTAGCCAATGATTCCCATTCTGCAACTTAATCTTGATTCTTCCCTTTCCAACAATCTGACAGGGTTCATTATCTCCCAAATAAACTAGCCCAAAATCCCCTTGGACATAATCAAGAAAATAACTTCTATGGGGTTTAGCATGAAATGAAGCCCCTAAATCTAACACCCAAGAATCATCAGCATTATCAAGGGAAAGAATCAAAGAATCCTCATCAGATTTATTACTTACCACATTTTCCTCTTTATTGCCTTCCTTTTTGTCTCCTTTATTTTTCTAAGACTAGGAATCTTTCTTTAAAAGACCCAGCTTACCACAGTACCAACAATCCCTCTTGTCTCTAAATTGGGACCTTTGGCCCTTTGATTTTCCTCGTGTCTTCCCATGACTTCTAGAATTGTTTCCTCTCTCCTTTGTTCTGCCCCTGCTTTCTGCATTCAAAAACTTCCTAATGTGGATATTCCACTTGAGCTTTTCCTCCGAATTTCCTCACTCAAAATAACACCAACAACATCAAATTTCAATGTATTCAAACCAAAAATAGAATTGCTAAAGACCATTACCAAGCTATTCTAGTTTTCTGGCAAAGAACATAGAATCAAAAGATCCCTAACTTCATCAAATTTTCCATTTACAGAAGTTAATTGACTGGTAACCGTATTAAACTTATTTAAATGATCAACAACTGACCCACCTTCTACTATTTTCATATTAAATAAATGCTTCATAAGAAATACCTTATTCAAAGTGAAAGGATTTTCATATAACTTCGCCAGGGTTTCCATCAACTCTTGAGTTGTCTTTGTTGTTGTAATATTGAATGCCACCAATTGTGCCAGGCATAAACGAATGGCTCTGAGTGCCTTTCTGTCCAAAAGATTTCATTCCTCATCACTCATTGTTTCTTGTCTCTTGGTTGTTCCTTCCAACGGCCTCCATAAATCCTTCTGATAGAGATAATCCTCCATCTGCATCTTCCATAGCTAATAGTTCTTCCCATTGAATTTATCTACCTTCAATTTACCCTCATCTATCATTGCTCCCACTTAATCGTGAGACTCCCACTCAACCATGAGACTTTCTTGCAAATGATAATTGAACACAACCCACTCTGATACCACTTGTTAGGGTTAGAAAGTAGATATCTAACAGTTAAATGCAGATTTGATCAATAAAATAGAGAAATAAATCACACAAAAAATTATAGGAGAAACAAGACAACACAGAAAATTTAATGTGGTTCACCCAATCCGGGCTACATCCACAAAACGACAACCATCCAATGATTTTATTAGACAGTGCAAAACTTATTACAATCTCATGAATAATCACCTTTTTCTACATACTGTAACCCCCATCCCAACCCCTTATAACAAGCTTTTTAGAAGCTTCTAGAATTAGGGTTTTACACACTCATTTCTTTTTCTTTTTCGGTGACGACGTGAAAAAATGGAGAAAAAACAATTGCGAGGATATATGTCAGGTGTACAATATAGCATGATCAGTTGCCACATACCACAACAAACTCAAACTTCCAAAAAGGCTTCAATGCAATTCTAGACACTTTATCAATTAACCTTCAAAGGAGTCTCAACCCATTCCAATAAAGGACCTCAAAACCATATTGAACACAATTTTGACTATGACTGACAATTCTATTAGAACAGGGTAGTGAAGAAATAGATTCAGAACTTCATGGTCTTTGATAAACTCTTACTTGAAAAATTTTATTCAAACCTCTTAACATCATATTAAATATTATTTCCCATGAGAAAAACCTGACTCATCAATCAAACATTCAATCTTTTACTATTATTTGCCCTTGACAATCAGAAACACATGAAATTCATAGCCTAGGGCATCAATTTATCATTAGAAAAACATATCTTCACAACCTACAGCTTTAGAACATGAAAGAATACACAAAGTTGAACCTTCTCATAGATTTATAGCCTTTTCCATTAGCCAAAATGAAAGAAACATAATTTAGAATGGCTACTGTAACCCTAAACCAGGGTTTGACGTATTTTCACAAAACTAACAATATCTTGCTCAAATCTTCATAGAATTGAATGAAACAAAAATTAAAATGTATTAGAGTCATAGATTTATCATTCCCAATGACTTCCCCTTCAGAATCCAGCCGTAGATGGCCTACTGAAGCCTATAATCATATTTTACCAGTGATTTCGAAGAAATAACAAAGTTTCATTAATGATTTTCTATTACAATTCAAACTCTCCTCCTGCCTTGACTTGTGTGAGGCTTATTTATGCCTTTTCAAATATTTACAAACCAACTTTTCCCTTTCCAATCGACCTTAACCCATCAACTTCCTTTTTGTTGCAATTTTTTGCAATTTTCCAATTTTGCAACATTTGACACTTCTATGCAACTTTTACAAAATGAACCCAATAGACTCAATTTACATCATAAGTGGTCTACTATGACCTTATTCTAATGAAAAAACACCTAAACCCTATTGTGGACCTCATTTGACAACATTTTCAATATTTTTCAAATTGGATACAATGACCACACAACCTATCTAAATACCCATCAAATGACTTAAACACATTGTAATGGTCTTGAAAGACCTTATTGAATGACCCCTAAGAACTTACTAAACACTCCTTTTACAAATTGGCCTCATGGAGGTTTGAATGCAACAAGGTGCTCCTACACCAATCTCCACTTGAAAAAGAAACTCAAGTCCCTTGAGGTAGCAAAGTATAAAGAACCTGCAAAAACAAAAGTATCTTCACCATCACCTACAATCACAAAAAATGTGTGAGGGGTATAAATCTAGTTCCATGAAATATGTGTCTTCCTTTAAATGTATCTTCATCTTCACCCTTGGTTTATTCCTCCTTGAAATCACAAACACAATAAGAAAAATGTGTCTTCTTTCCACCTTCTCATCATGTACATGCTCAAACTCATCCACAAACTCTACACCTTGGTTTTCCTTCTATTCTACCAACCATAATGTCTCTACATCTACTACCTCATCATAAGCATAAGCTTCTACTTGGAGAAAACTGAAACATCCATTAACCTCCTTATGAAACAATGAAGTAAGCATTATATTCTCATACCTTGGTAGCCCACTTTGTAACTGCAAATCCAATCCATCTTTTCCCTTCTCTTTATCAGATTTAGACATCAACTCATCATCTTCTTCTTTCTTCACCATTGAATCTTCCTCTACACTTGTTGTCCTTATGTCTTCAAGGCCTTCTACCTCTAAGTTCTCTTCTCTTTCCACTTGCTTGAACTCTTCATTATCTACAATCTCTTCAACTTGTTTTCTTTGTTCTGCCTTCAATAGGAACTTCATCTTCTCTTGTTTTCTTCTCAACATAATCTTCTCAACATGCCATGTGACCCTTTTCTTGATTGGTAAGTGCCAACTAGACTTTTTTTTCTCATGTAATTGTAGGATCTCTTCCTGTCTCTCCTTCAGTAGCTCCCAAGCTTGCTCTAACTCTTTGATATTTTGTTCAACCTCCAACCAGTTTCCTTTCTCTCTTTGCCTATCCATATCTCTTTCCTCTTGTTTCATATTTTGTTTCTTCTCTTGTGAACCCTCTTCCTACTAGTATCTTCTCAACAAATTCATCTTCTTCTCTAAGCAAGTCCCTTTAACCTTGCTTCTCAACTTCTTTGCCTCACATAGGTCTTTCCACTTTTCCTCTACCTAGTCTTTTGGCCACCAACCTGCACACAACCACAAACAAAAAACCAAAAAACCACAAACTCTCCACCCAAACATTTCTGAGCTCTAATACCAACTAATGTAGTGCTAAGGGGTCCAAAATTACAAATTTGTCAATAATAGGTTTCACCCATATCAATTCACCATCCTTCAAGGCAACTCTCCTTCACAAAGCAAATTTTGGTTTATGAACACACAGACCCTTAACCAGGTACTCATCACCTTCAGAATCCTTATGGAAACTTACTCGACCCAAACAAACACCTACCTAAGTATGCCCTTTCATATTTTTGCCTTTCCTTCATTGAGACCAAATTCTTAACAGCCATGCAATTATAAACCGTCAAACATAACTATGATCCAAACCCAAAATATTCATAGAATTGAATGAAACAAAAAGTAAAATGTAGTAGACTCATATATTTATCATTCCCAATGACTGCCCCTTTAGAATCTAGCCATACATGGCCTACAGAAGCCTGCAATCATGTTTTACCAGTGATGTCTGAGAAATAACAGAGTTTCATTGATGATTTTCTATTACAATTCAAACTCTCCTCCTACCTCGACTAGTGTGAGGCTTATTTATGCCTTTTCAAATAGTTACAAACTAAATTTTCCCTTTCCAACTGAACTTAACCCATCAACTTCCTTTTTGTTGCAATTTTTTGCAATTTTCCAATTTTGCAACATTTGACACTTCTATGCAACTTTTACAAAATGAACCCAATAGACTCAATTTACATCATAAGTGGTCTAATATGAGCTTATTCTAATGAAAAAACATCTAAACCCTATTGTGGACCTCATTTGACAACATTTTCAATATTTTGCAAATTGGATACAATGACCACACAACCTATCTAAACACCCATCAAATGACTTAAACACATTGTAATGGTATTGAAAGACCTTATTGAATGACCTCTAAGCACTTACTAAAAACTCCTTTTACAAATTGGCCTCATGGAGGATTGAATGCAAGAAGGTGCTCCTGCACCACACCTCTAGTGCTCATGCCACCAATACTGAGCAAACCACTGATCTTATATATCTCAGCAACACTAGGAGATCTTTTAGCACAACATGATGAAAACAGAAGGGAAAGAGCTATTTACTACATCAGTAGAACTTTGGTAGGCTATGAAATGAACTATTCACCTTTTGAGAAAGCATGCCTATAAGTAGTTTTTGCTTCACAAAATTTCAGGCACTACATTCTGTCACATCAAATCAAACTTATTGCCAAAATCAACCCATTGAAATACCTGTTATCCAAAGCAACTCTCATAGGACGAATGGCCAAATGGGTGATGATATTAACAAAGTTCAACATAGAGTATGTAGAACGCAAGGAAATAAAAGGACAAGTGATCATAGACCAACTAGAAGAGGCACCCATCTATGCTAAGAACCCTCTGATATCTAAGTTCCCTGATGAATCAGTGTTCCTTATCAATCTCACAACTCAGTGGAAGATGTATTTTGATGGATCATTCACCCAACACAGATCAAGAGCAGGTATTCTTTTCATCACCCTCCAAGGTGATTACATTCCAAAGTCATATCCTTTTACATTGCCTTGTACTAACAACATTGTTGAGTATGAATCCCTAATCACAAGTCTAAGGATAGCAGTTCAGTGGAAGATAGAAGAAATGAAATTCTATGGAGACTCATGGCTGGTTATCAACCAAGTCAATGATGACTATCAAACTAAGGATGATAAGCTCGCTCCTTACAAAAAGATGGTGGAAAATCTCAAGGACCTTTTTAGAGACATAACTTTTGATTAGATTCCTCGCATGAACAACAGAGTAGCAGACGTCATGGCAATGATCAGATCACTACTAGACATGTCGAACAATGTCCTCCAATGTTAATTCTTGGTAGAACAACTTCTCGTACCAAATTTTGAAATCCCTAAATCAAAATTCTCTTCTGTCATTGTTGGTCCTAGATCCCCATGGTACCATGACATATTTATCTATCTTAATAGAGGAACCCTCCCATCTGATATCACCTTGAACCTTAAAAATACCTTTGTTAAAAAGGCATCTCGATTCTTGATCCTAGGTGATACTCTTTACCACTGAAGCATCAAAGGAAAATTGCTACGATATCTTAACTAAGAGGAAGTCTTGACCACTTTAACAGAAGTCCACGATGGCATATGTGGGTCCCATTCTAGCGGTATGACCTTAGCTAAGAAAATGTTGAGGATGGAGTACTATTGGCCAACCATGGAAAAGGAAGCTCATCAATATGTGCAAAAGTGTGTCCAATGTCAACAGCATGGAGATCTAATTCATGCTACATCACAAGAGTTGCAACCCACGATCACACCCTGGCCTTTCTCACAGTGGGGACTTGACCTCATAGGAAAAATCACTCTCACCTCATCCAATGGCCACAAGTTTATCATTGCAACCATTGAGTACTTTACCAAGTGGGTTGAAGCCATTCCCATGACCTACATAATGGGGAAATAAATTTCCAAATTTATCTTGTACTACGTAATCTACTGTTATGGTGTTCCATAAATTCTTATCTTAGACAATAGAACACCCTTCAAAAATTAGGATGTGAAAGAGTTGTGCCAAAGGTGCAACATACAACATTGATTCTCTACCCCGTATTATCCCCAAGGCAATGGCCAAGCTGAGGCTACGAACAAAACTATCCTAAAAATCCTGAAGAAAACAGTCAATGAAGTTGGCCGTGACTGGCATCTATAGCTAAATCCTGCTCTTTGGGCCTATCAAACCAGTATCCACACGCTTATAGGTGCAACCCCGTTCTCCTTGGTCTACGGATCAGAATCCATCTTTCCTATTGAGGTTGAGCTCCCATCATTACATGTGTCATTACAAAACCTAATCACAAATGAAGAATACAGAGTATCTCAGCTAAATGAGCTAGAATTCTTGGATGAGTGTCGTCTTGACACCCTCAATCACTTGCAAGTATATCAAAACTAACTAAAACAGAGCTATAACAAGAGGATCAAATTTTGATCTTTCTAGGTAGGGGATCTTGTCCTAAAGTAAAATCAGAAGAACCTTCCAGATCAGGGCAACAAAGGGAAGTTTGAGCCTAACTAGTTAGGTCCCTTTGTCATCATAGCAAGCTATGGATCAAGATCATACCAATTGTCAACACCTGAAGGTGAACCCTTGTAGGAACCAACCAATAGCTTGCATCTTAAAAAAAATTATGCCTAGTCTTGAAGGGTATAAATCTGAAAATACAAAAAATGAGAAAAATGAGAAAAAAGGATTGAAAAAGTAAAGAAAAAAATTATTCTCTAGTGAAAACCACTTCGGTGGCACTTTGGGCAAGTACCTTGGTGAAAACATAGTAAATAGGTGCCTTGCATAAATAAAGCACCTCCATCTATTCTTTAGCTCGTTATCCTATCATTCTTTGCATCACCATCCATTGCATCCTTCATCCACCGCATGTTCACGTCCTTATCATAGCTTGATGTTGTGAAGTATTGTAATCTCTTTAGTATTACTTGGAATATTCCAAATATCAATTTTTCCTGCCTATATCAAAGTAGTCTAATATGTCACGATAGGGGAAATTCATTATGGATCATATAAGGTTCTTGTATATCTTAAGGTTATCAGAAATCTTATCAAAAATCCCAAAAAACATTCATAAAATCTCATCGAAAATACCAAAAATAATCGTAAAACGTTCATTAAAAAATCTGAAAACATTTGCAAAATCCTATACAGCTAAAATCCAAAAACATTTAGAAAATTGTAAAGAAAAAATTCTAAACATCTAAAACACATCAAAATCCTAAAAAGGTCAAAAGATCGAAAATCCAAAAACAGTCCCTTGTCAAACTATGTCATCTCTGAGCTTGAACATAGGCAAGGCCATCATTGATGTGCCCTTGAGACACCCTAGGTTAGTCCTTTAGGAGTTCGTCATAATAAACTGACATTTCAACTATTCATATCTCATTGTTAATAAGTTGAATCAGTCAAACTACATGGTCTCTACGTGTATAACATAGGCAATGCTTATCTTTGATCAGCCCACGAGGCCCCTAGGATAGGTATTTAGGTTAGGTTCTTGGTTGAAACTTAGAAAATCCCTAAACATCTAGATAACTCAAAAAATCCCTAAACATCTAGAAAACTTAGAAAATCCCTAAACATTCAAATATCAGAAAATCACAAAAACATTTGTAAATTGAAAACACAAAAACATTAGAAAACATTCAAAAAGACCTAAAAAGCCTCAAATATCTTCAGAAAGAAACCTAAACAACCTCAAATAACTGAAAATCTAAACATTTGCATAAACTTTCAAAAAGACTAAAAACAACCTCAAAACATTTCAAAATACCAAAAACATTGAAATATTCCAAAAAATCCAAAACCATCCATCCCATTTCGCTTTCACCCATAATAAATCAATCATCATCTTCACCCTTTGACGAAACACATAGAAAACAAGTATCACAAGTCGTCAGGTAGTGAAAATGTAAGTGTCAAAATCTAAAGTCTAAATCATAGGTAAATGCGTCAGTGAAGTTTCTATCAACGTCTTATCATTAGCATCATCATCTTAACATAAAACAACTATCTGATCAACATGTCCTAGGATGTATCCTTCCTGCAATGGACATCAATATCAGACATCACTTTAGTTAAATTAAACTAGGCAAGAGATATAGATAACACAGAGTTTTTGTCTTTGATCTTTTCTTATGATTTATCTTAATGACCCATTCTAAAGACCACTCGATGATGTCTATCTAAAAATATTTATAGAGAAAGGAATGAAGCATCGATCATTATCTTTTGTTTGTTGTGCTTGTGGATACTCTTGTAAAATAATCTTGGCGCATACTTGCTTAGTTGTGTGTAGGAAGGTTGTTGGGAGTACATTGTTGACTATTGTGTATGTTTTGGTCCAATGTATTCTAAGATTCTAACTTACATTCCAATGAGGTTTCCATATGTCAAGGTGTGAACAAGGACTATCCTATCTGTTTGTTGAGTCAAATTCCATTACACTAGATACAATGTCCTCCTGGTTATTAATACCTTGATGCATTGTGTCTATGTGTTATATCAAACAATAAGGAACGACAGAAAATCCCAATCCCAAAAAATGAGCATAAACATCATCATGCATTTATCATCCTCATCCTACATTTCTCATCACCATCTCTAATAAAGTTTCAATGGATCATAGACTTGGATATTTTGAAGCAATCATCAAAGTCAATGGTCAATCATTCTTGTTTCTTCTATCTTCTCTCTGCACTAACCTGGTATCATGAAAATCAACAAAAAAATCACCAATGCATCCATCCTACATCTACAAATCATTAGCATGCATGCATCTCATAATCATAGCATATCATTAAACATCACACATTTTGCATCATCATTATCATTTAAGTTGTGAAGAATAATATAGATTTGTTATTTTAAGCATCTTAAATCATTGCATTGCATATATCATAAGCATACATCACATATCATATCATGAAGCATAAGTATTTGCATTAACCATCCATACAACCATAATCATCACATCCTAAAATTGCATAGAAAATACATAAACAAAAATGCATCCATATCATTTGCATAAACACAACATCTGCATATCATATCATCCATCCTATGGCATATCATTAAAAGATAATGAAAAAGAATATAACATTGCATCCATCTCATTACATCTCATGTATCATCGCATATCACATAAGCATAAGTAAAGTGCATCCATACATAGTAAAATATAAGCATCTCATATCATAGGCATGAAATAAAGTGAACACATCACATCATATCGACTCTTTATCTGTATCATATATATCTATCAAAAAATGAAAGTCATGGTACAATATCTAGATCAATGTATGTATATCGATCATAAATACAATATCCATGAGGCTGTCAAAAAGTATCCCATGAATGTATATTTGTGTGAAAGAATGGGGCAACAAAAGTCAAAAAGTGTCTATACAAAATCAAGCTAGTCCTAATGGTTTCTCCCCTCTCCAGCCTGCCTCTCTGGCTGATCCTCAACCCTAGGTCATGCATTGCTCCGCTACAAATAATCAGGTTGTCTCAATGGCATTGGCACATCTCTATGATAATGCATCCTATAATAGGTTGCCTCAGTCATAGCCTCTCTGTACAATCTCATGAATGTAGTCCTGCCCTGGGTAGCTATTGTAAGGGCCTCTAACTATTGTCATCACCCGATCTCCTGATCCCTCTCAACAGTCACAGCCTATACCTGTTTCCTAGCATGGTCCCTCTCTGTTGTGATGGCAACAACTTGCTACCTAGCCTAGTCCCGCTCAATAGTGATCACCAAAAATTTTTGACAAGCCTGATCCCGCTCACCTGTGAGAACCTGCACCTGTTGTTGCAGCTGTTGAATTTGAATATCTCTGGCATTAGGTGGTGGTGGCTATACAAGCTACTACTGTACGAGTTGTTGAATAGTAGGCTACTAAGGATATTGTTGTACAACTGGTGGGGCACCCTGAATCTATCCATCTTGGCCATCCTAGCCACCTTGCCCCTATCCTCTACCCCTACCTGCTCTCCTTCCTCTGGGTCTCCCTTACAGAGGAGCACCCACTAGATCTATCAATCTCCAAGGAGGTGTAAACCATGCATCATTAGCAAGCCTCATTGGCGTGACCACTTGACCCTACTCATAGGCCCATGGCTAAGCTACCAATTATCTAAAATCCTCCACTAGCTCCAGAGCTGGAATAATGGGTCCTCATGTGGGAACCTCTCAAGCTGGCCTTGCAAAAATGGCCCTATAAGCATCATCCTACCTATCCTTCTACTTTTTGAACTATCACGCCACTCTATCTGGAAAGTATCTCTCAATGATCATATGCTCCCAGACATACATGTACCAGGTCTGTCTGGCAAAAAACAACTATTGTGCATTGTTGTACCACCCTGGCATCTAGCCAGGGTCACCATTTGAACACTGTCATGTTGTCTAATACCTGCCGCCAGTATGGGAACCCAATCTACCCAATGTGTCATAAGGTGATGGCACCTCTATACCTCCAAACTTTGGGATCATCTCACGTAACTCATCCATTTGTACAATAAGTCAAAGCACAACTATAAGCTACCAAGCCCAAATATGAAGCAAGGTCACCCCTATGCCAATAGCCCTGTCGTTGCAATAGACAAAGTCATGCATGTCATGATATAATGAGGCTAGCATCACTAGCCCCCATGTAAATAGATTCCTCCTATGGAGCATCCTGTGCCATACTAAGCCCCACCTTGGGCTAATGCCTCTGCTCCATCAATCTGGAGAAACCAAACCTGAAATAATGGCTACATTGATCAATTGAAATGTGGGCACGCGACCTCTGTATGACTCAAGTTCAATCTAAGAAGTAACAAGAACGATGGTCTCCATCTCCATCACCTTGTGACAGGCATCGTATCCGGCATCGACATCAAAAATCACTCACTCATCGTGTATCGACAAACACAAAATCTGCCATATGTCCTCTAAGGTCACCGTCGCCTCACCAGTGGGAAGGTGAAAAGACGAAGTCTCACTATGCCATCTGTAGACACATAAAATGTACCGATTAATATTATGCATCTGATCCTGACCCACTAACATCGTTTCATCCTGAATCATTCTTCGGTCTAACCATTTAATCAAATCCCCCTATCTGATTAAATTCATCAATATTCATCTCTTAATTAAATAAACCAATTATCTAATTAAGTCACCTCTTCTCGATAATTAAATTAATCATTTTGATCTAATTATCCCTATTTAATTAAATAATTAATTTTATTTGATTAAATCTCTAAAGTCTATCTATTAAATTAAATAAATTAAAACCTTATTTATTTTAATCTAACATCATCTCTTTTAATTAAATAAATCAAAATCTTTAATCTCTTATCACCTTCCTCTCATATTTGATTTAAATAAATCCACAAATCTAAGTCAAATTTGTCACATCACTTAATCCCCTTCATTAAATTAATTAGCTTTGATTAATTTAATCTCATATCATGTCCCATCCTCTAGCTTTTACCACTTGCACATGAAAATAGATTTAATTGATTTATTAAATCCCTATTTTCCTCAACAAGGCATCTTTTTGGAATATTTTTCAAGTTTGAATTCAAAAATCCAAGTTGACATGTACATCCAACAAGTTATTTACTCCATCTTACATGTCCTTTTCCTTGAGCCAAGTGGCATTTAATACATTTTTTCCTTCCCTCTTGCATGTCATTTCAACAAAATTCAAAATTCAAAAATAGATATTTATTGGCACAATCCTCAAAACTTGCACATCCTCTATCCACTCATAGGTTGACAAGTGGCATATTTCCATTGGTTGAATGTTAATCCCACATTTCTCTATTTTGGACATTCATCCATCAATCTCATCTATAAGTAAGAGGCTTCATTCCTCATTTGATCATCCACAATTTATGCAAAGTTACTATGCTCAAATATTTAGCCATTTCCATCCAATATCATTGAATCATAGCTAGATTATGTAGGTTTTTCCATTGGAGCACTCATTAAGTATCAACAAAGTGGATCACTCATCAACATTCATCAACATATATCAATCTTGCATCATAGGAATTGGGAAAGGGCCAATTTTCACATCAAATTGGCACCAATTCCCCCATGGGATCATGAGTTTGCTAGTTTAATTAGGATTCGATCTCTATTCTGTTGTTTTCATTATGTTCTCCATTATTTCTTTTCATAATTCGAACTTGGTAAATGGATTTCATGGGGAATCCTTATTCTTACTTGCATTCTAACATTTAATGTGTTTGTTCTTATTGTTTTGCAGGTATTGGGATTGGGGTTTGCACATTTGGGGCTAGAAGGAGGGCAACATCTCATTTTTAATCACCTTTTTTAAAAAAAATTGCATTTTTGTTTGTGCATAGGAAAATTCCAACGCTGGAAGCTCAGTGTCGCCATATAGCACCGTTGAAAATTCAAACTGCGACGCTGGCGAAAAAGGGTGACACATTTGAGCTCACTGGTCTGGGTACAGAGCACCGCTGACTAGTAAGCAACGCTATACAACACCACTGGAGAAATCAAACTGCGACGCAATCACGGGTTGCGCTGCTGGCATGGAGTAAAAAGTTGAAATTTTATTTTAGCACGTGTTTTTTGTCAAATGATGAGTTTATCTTCTATTTTCTACTTTTTAACCTCTGTGTTTTGTAGGATTTGACTGGTTTTCTTTCTTGTAGGTTGGATCAATTGAAAACAAAAGAAGGAGAAGCATGATGATGGTATTTTACAAAATCAAAGTGTTTTTAAACACTTTAGCATTTTCTTAACAATCGTAGGAAACTATTATTCCTTTTTTCTTAGGACACTAATTTCGTTTGGGCTTTTAAAAAGAACCTTTTCAATTTTTTCAAAGGCTTAAAACGAACATTAGGAATACAACTTACTAGAGTTTGTTTTTTTGATTAATAATTGAACAAAACAACTCTCATTTGTCCTTTGGTGCTTTAAAAAGAACTTACAATTGCTTTGTGGCTGTAAAATGAATAAGTGAAACTTTGTCTTCATGAGGGCTTACTTAAACTAACTTCATTGAAAAAGGACATATGCGCTTCTCTCATGCTTTATAGTGATCTTGAGAATCAAAAGGCCTTTTTTGTGATTTTCGGTTGAGATAAAGCAATCACCTTCACACTTCATTTTGGGTTTAAAATTGAACAAAACATTGTGCGAGTATGAGTAGAGCATTATTGCGTACATTCTCTTTCTTTGTGTTGCAAACAAAGATTGATCAAGTTACGAATATTGTCTTTACTCGCTTTTGTTATCTTAGAGGACCTGCCTTGGGGAAAAAGTACTCACCCAAGGGAATGACTCAACCGGTAACACTCCAAAGCCAAGAGTATTTCCAACTGGGATATAAATGTGGGTATTGGAATAAACACCAATATCACGCGGTTGGCTCTGATAAGATGGATCTGAAAAGGGACTCTTGTCATATGGGTCAATCTCCATGAACGAAAAGTCCTAATTAAAATCCATGTTTTGGAATTTCCAAAATCCTTGATCTATTTGTTGGTGCAAGAACGGTCGTTCTGAAGCCGCCCACACTTTTATGGTCTTTTAGTAGAAATGGAAAGTATGCCATGGGAGTTTCATGGGTGTTGATGCTTGGCTGCCCTGAATGATGTTAATGAGCCGTGGAGGGGAGCTAGTGGGGTCAATCATCTAACCATTCGCTAAAGATAAGCATAGTTGGACTTGTCCAAGTGGGAATCCAACAAATATTGTCTTCCTTATCCATAGGGTTGTACTTATTCTTGGTTGCAAAATGTTTTGCTTGTTCGAAAACATCTTGGAAACAAACACTTAAACATCATCATCAAAATTTCAAACCCTTTAGGAGACAAATACAATTGACACAATCCATATGTTATTGCTTGCCCTTGGGATTCTATCCTTAGAGGTTTCTAAACATTTGGATTACATCTCAATTTGTCTACTAAAGTTAAACAATAGGTAACCCTTTCCTTGAATTCATCAAATTTCCACATAACATTACTTTGTGGAATTCGAAGAAATTAAGACATTGGACATCTAGTTTGGAAACTTAATCAAAGAAGTGTTCGTGGTAAAATAAACCCACTAAGCAAAGATAAACAAAATGGACTCTCACATGTGTTGAAACCACACAATTTTCAAGAAGTCAAAACCCAAAAACGAAAGTCCTTGATCCAAAATCTGGAAATGTATGCTCAAATTGAACCACTTCTTGGTTATAAAGGTCTATAAAAGCATTGTGTGTTCTTCAATACCGAGGTTTTAGGTAAAAAACGTGTCTTTTTTATGTTTATCCTAGGATCAAAAGAAATCAAATCTTTTTTACCCATCCTTCCAACATCAAACCAAAAATCATCTCATCATCACCTTTGAGGAATCTTGAAATTATCCTTCATGCTAGGCTTTTTGGAAAAAATCAAAATCATCAAATCCTTGAGACAAAATCCTTGAAATCTTTATCAAAACATCTTTGGCTAGGTATGTATAGATGCATCCTTTTGCATATTCTTAGTCAAAGTTATCAAACCATCTTGTTTAGCTAGGTATATGTAGATGCATCGTTCTTCATATGCTTGGTTAAACTATCATCTTGTTTGAATAGGTGTGGGTAGATGCATCCTTCTCCCTACACATATTCAAATTATCATCCTTTGAGCAAATATAACCCTTTGATAATCATCCAACATCTTAGGGTCTATTTGTTCAATCAAAGCAAACCAAAATCAATCAAATCAAGGACAATCCCAAGAGAAAATCAAAATAAAAAATCCAAAACATATCCAAAAGTCCTAAAAGTCTAGCATCCCTCTCTAGATTTATCAAAAGATCAAAACATCCACATCATCCATCTCTTGCATCATCATCATATCACCTTTTTGATCCTCAAGATATCCTAAAATTTTCTCTTTTGTGCATAAAGTAAAGATCAATCCAAAGAATTAAGAGATTCATCTCCCATATTCTTGAAAATTGATCCTTGTTTTATGGTTCAAACTAGATCTCAATACAAGAAGAACATGGAAGCCGACAAAGAAACACCTGCTTCAAGTGATCTAAGCCAAACAAACATCGAAATGAATCTTGTCGAATCAAGCAATCCTTTGACTATCTCATCATCACAAAACCCACAAGAGGAAATCCAAGGAGAAGATCTTACCTTTGGGATGTCACATGAAGAAATAACCGAAATGCTCCAAAATTCGTAAAACCATAAGATCATCAACATCATGATGAGGCTTAACCCTTCACTATACATGCTTGAACTATCAAAACAAGGGCCAAATTACCTTCTGATTTCGATGTGAGCTCCATAGTGGAACCATCTTTGGAGGTTATGCCTCTAATTTCATCCACACTCCCCATCTCATCTACACCCCCATCCCAAAGCATCACTCAAAACATTCCACAAATCATGACATCTTTTGCTCCAACCCAACCCAATGTTAATAAGGGAAATGCATTTCTCAATGCTATTCAAACACACCCCCTAGTTAATAAACAAGACTTGGATGCAAATACCATTTTGGAACAAAACATACCCCAAAATCTATTACATAAGTATGTTCCTCTCACTTTCCATAATCCTAATGATCCACCATCATCATCCTTCCGCGCAACTCCTCAAAATCTGCAAGAGGGTGACATGTTCGGACCTGGGGGCATTTTCGACACCACATCATTTTCTCAAGAACTCACACCCATCACATTTTCACCCCTTCCACCATTTCCATCATCATCCACACCACTCCTTGGTTTGGGGCTCCCACCTTTACCAAATATCAATCAAACCAACATCCTAAACACCAACCAAAACATCATGGCAACTTCTCAAAAATTGCCATCGATATCGCAACAACAGATGACAACTACACAAGCAATCACGACATCATCAACCACCCCCTAACATCGCAAAGCATGGTCTCTCAAGGACCAATCACATCAACAACACCATTCATCACTCAAACCACCAACACGACATCACCACTCACCACCTCCACAAACGCCATTCTGAATCCACTACCACCCCCACCACTACCAAACTCCAATTTATCAAGCCAATACAACATGGCATTGCAAGCCACTTATCAAAAGGCATTCCTACAAATGCAAAATAAAAAATCTGCACAAATAACTGCCCAACAAGCTACACAAGCAACACAAATTGCTCAAGCCGCCCAAATTGCACAGCAAGCACAACAGGCTGCAGAAGCCCAAGCCTTATTGCAACAACAACAACAACAAGTTGCTCAAGTTGCACAAGTTGCTCAAGCAGCCCAAGCCACATTACAAGCACAAAAGGCTTCCCAAGCCCAAATTCTATTGCAACAACAAGTAGCACAAGCACAAGCCCAAGCACATGCAATGCAAGCACAAGCTCAAGCTCAGGCGCATGCCTAATATCAAGAACAACAAGCACAAGCACAAGCACAACTTCTTGCACAAAAACAAGCAGTGCAACTACAGGCATATCAACAAGCAATACAACAATATCAAGAGCAGCAAGAAGTAGCCCAATTGGCAGCCCAACAACAACTGTTGTTGGAACAACAAGCACAACAACAGGCAATCTTAGTGCAACAACAACAAGAACAACAACAAGCATTGTTTATATAGCAGCAAGTGCAAGCATACCTAGCTTGATAGAATGTACAAATACCATCGAACAACACACCAACCAACCCACCCATCCAACCCACAATCGAAACCCCCCAAAACACCTTCATCCCACCCCCTAATCCACAAAATGATGTAACAACACAAATCAGGTTGCTCTCACAACAAGTGCTCGATCTTAAATCAGGCCAAACCACAAAAAGTACACCAAGCAACTTGTGTCCCTATCCATTTGACAGGAGCCTTGTGATGAAACCCTTCCCCAAAGGATTTGAAATCCCCAAGTTTGACAAATATCGAGGGACGGGAAACCCTGAAGATCACATTAGGGAATTCTAGGTTCATTGCCTGGAAGTCACATAAGATGATACTTATCTGATGCAATTATCTAATGCAGCTATTTCCTTGGAGTTTGGTTGGCCATGCTATGGAATGGTTCTCTCATCTACCTATAGGCATCAAAACATTCCAAGAAATTATAGAGGAATTCATTAAAAACTACGCATGCAATATTGCAATGGATGTTAGTCCAGAAGAACTCTCAGCTCTGAAGCAAGGTAAGGGTGAATCATTTGCTTCATTCCTACAACGATGGCAATCCAAGGCCAATCGAAGCAAGTGGACCATGCCCGAGGAACAACAAGTTTACACCATTTATTCCAACCTTGATGGCCTATTGGCATTTCATCTCAAGGTACAAGGGATCACCACATATGACCAGTTGATCTCCAAGGCACTCAGCATCGAACGAGCCCTTATGACTCAACCCGCAAGATTAATTTCATACCCCAAACAACAAAACAACCGCCCACCTGCCAATTACAATGATAAACCTCGCACGTGCGAAAGGAACAAAAATGTTACTAATGATGGTGGTGTCGATGCCAAAGTGGTCATTAGTAGCCCACGCCAAAATACACCCACACCAAAAATCCAAATCCAACACCAAAACAATCATCAAGCAATGCAACAACCAAACAAAAATCCAACAATTAACAATCTCAATGATCAAAGGGGACCACCCCAATAGAACAAGAGTTACCCTAAGTGAAAGCACACCGCTCTGGGGGAACCACTAGAAGTCATCATGAAGAAGTTGATAAACGAAAAACTCATCAAAGTGCCCACATATGAGAATTACCAAGAACCGGATGTGAAACCTCCTTGGTATAATGAGAATCAACTTTGTGACTTCCATAAAATTAAAGGGCATACCATGAACAGTTGTATGAGACTAAAAAACATGATTCAAGATCTCATCGATCAAAGAATTATAAATGTGGAACAACCAATAGGAAACCAAGACCTTAAGATATACACGAATCTAATGCCTAATCATGGCAACAAAGGGAATAATAATAACACTGATAAGGGGAAAGGAACCCACACAAACATGAATCATGTGTATGAAACTGTCATCACCTCCCTAGATGAATACTGTAGAGTCATCACCATCAAAGGTGCCCATGTCGATTGTGGAGTCACCACAAGAGGCGGCAAAGTTACCATCGCAGGATCATCCCAGCCAAACAGAGTCCCTGCATCTAGATCCATCCCTAATGGCTACAATGTCCTAGATTAGCTCAAAAGAATTCCAACGCAAATCTCCATCATGGAGTTGCTAAAAATCTCATCTTCCCATAGGAAAATCCTTGAGGAAGTTTGGCTTCATCCACTGTCCCCGCAAATCTTGATGTGGAACAATTCCAAGCTATGGTCAGAAATATCATTACACCAAATCTCCTCACATTCTCTGACTAGGATTTCCCCGCTCAACCATCTCACAACCGTGCACTCCACTTAGAAGTCATCGTACAGAAAAGCAAAGTCAAAAGGGTCTTGGTGGATGGAGGTGCGGGCTTGAATATTTGTTCTCTCAATCTCATCAAACAATTAAAAATATTTGAGGATTCTATCAACAAAGGAAAGGGTATCACAATAAGAGCATATGATGATCAAGAAAGAGTGTCCCAGGGCACAATCAAACTCCTTATTCAAGTAGGGCCTGCTATCATGGAAACCACTTGTCAGGTCTTGGACCTTGACTTTTCATATAGCATCCTTCTGGGACATCCATGGATTCATGCAATGAAGGCAGTAGCGTCAACTTTCCATGAATGTGTGAAATTCACATATGAGGGATGAGAAGTTACCATCCATGGAGATCCTGAACCCTTCTACTATTGAAAAATCCTTGAAGCAAAGTACTATAAAATCCCCCAAGTACCAAAAAATGATGAGGGCCCATCTACACCATACATCAATCCCGCTACTCTCGCATCCACTTTTGTGAAAGAGACACCCGTCACTCCCACCATTCCCACCATCTCTGACATTAAGGTAATCATCCAAGATAATGGTTGTGGAAACTACAAGCTCCCTAATAATGCTTTTGTGGTAGGAGAGTTACCACAATCTCCTAGATCACGGGGACGTCCACAAATAAATGAAGCCTCCACATCTCAAACATCTCCTGAAGACTATCCCAACTTTACAAGTTGGGGGGATCTTGGCCAAGAAGTTATTGAGGTAGATCCATCTCATATGCTATATCAAGATGAAAGACCAGTAGCTGATTTACCAATGGATGATAGAACCAAGGGTCTGCAAATGATGCTCGTAATGGGCTATGACAGAACCCAAAGACTTGGGAGAAATGACAATGGGCTTATAATACCTATCATTCTGGAGACGTGAGAAATAAAAAATCTTGGCCTTGGATGTACCCCTCCGAGTATAACCATATGTGGTCGAAGTCCTCCAGTTAGAACGGTTAATAATCCTCCTTAGCCAACTACAGCAGAACTACGTTTACCAGTATCTACAGGTCACGTCATAGATAACTTTACATTTGACATAGCCGACGTTTGTAGTAGTAGTGATGACGAGGATACCATGACCAACTTACCTAGGATATTTGAGGATACCACTCTTTGCATGATTAGCACCCTATCTTTTGAAACAGACCACCAAAATCATGAAATTCGCCTAGTATATCCCCAACTCATCGACTACGACCAATGAGGACCACTAGTTCTTGATACGTTCAAAAATGATGAGGCACTCTCAGAATTCATGGTACTACGGGATAAAATTCTATGTGGAGATCATAAAGAAGGGCTCATAATTGAGCTAGATACACATGCCTATTATGGGGAAACGATTGAATCCCTCAGTCGCAAAAGTGAAAAATTAAGAATAATATCTAAGTCCTTGAGTGAAAACCACACTGTGGCACTCTCTGACCAGAAAAAAGTAAAAAGAAAGGATGCATCCAATGATGAAAACCTCTTTGAGGTGCCCAAGGATGGGGGATTCAATCTTCCTCTTAGAGCTCTTCATCAAGAAAAATCAGCAGTCCTGGCAGAAAGATGCAATCCGGTTAATCTAGGAATAGAGGAAACCCCGCAAATTACATTCTATGCGGAGTCATTACTATCAGAGGAACAAGAGCTCCTAGTAGCCTTCCTAAGAGAAAGATAGATAGACTTCACATGGAGCTATGCTAACATGCCAAGGCTTGATCCAAAGATCGTGGTTCACCACTTAGCAGTATATCCAGAAGCAAAGCCTGTTAAACAAAAACTTCAAAAAATGCACCCTCATATCACCTTATTAGTCAAAATAGAGCTAAAAAAGCTATTAGATGCGGGATTCATCCGACTGATAGATTATCCAGAATGGGTGTCAAACTTGGTACCTATTTCAAAACCCGATGGGAACATCAGAATCTGCACAGACTTCAGAGACTTGAATAAAGCATGTCTGAAAGATGACTTGCCACTTCCAAACATTGACATGATCGTAGATATGACAACTGGACATGAAATGTTGTCACTAATGGACAGATTCTCAATGTACAATTAGATCATGATGCTAAAGAGGACCAACATAAGACAACTTTCACTTATCCATGGGGGACTTACTCTTGGAATATGATGCCATTCGGCTTAAAGAATACAGGAGCAACATACAAAAGGGCCATGACATTTATATTCCATGACATGATTCATAAGAAGGTCAAATATTATGTTGATGATATTTTAGCCAAGTCCAGAAAGAGAAAAGATCACATAGCAACCCTAAGTGCCATTTTTGACAGGCTAGAAGAGTACAAGGTTAGACTAAACCCAAAGAAGTGCATCTTCGGCGTACAATCGGGAAAGTTGCTAGGATATATAGTGTCAATGAGAGGTATTGAGGTGGATCCAGCAAAGGTAAAAGCAATCATCGAGATGGAGGCACCAAAAACATTAAAGCAATTGAGAGGCCTCCAAGGTAGGCTCCAATCCATCCAAAGATCCATAGCACAGTTAGTGAACAAACATAACCCATATTCTCACCTACTTCACAAGGGAGTAGCATACAAATGGGATACCAAGTGTGAAGAGGCATTCAATAAAATCAAAGAATATCTACTGACACCACCAGTCTTAATGCCACCAATCCCAAGAAAACCATTAATTCTCTACGTATCAACAACAATAGCAGCCCTTGGAGCTCTCCTAGCTCAACATGACGAAAATGGAACAGAAAGGGCTATCTATTACATCAGCAGAACAATGGTTGGGCATGAGCTAAACTATTCATTCATTGAGAAAGCATGCCTTGCAGTAGTGTTTGCATCACAGAAATTCAGACATTACATGTTGGCACACAAAATAAAACTCATCGCCAAAATTGACCCTCTCAAGTACTTACTGTCAAAGGCAATGCTCACGGGAAGAATGGCCAAATGTGTGATGATACTATCAGAATATGACATCAAATATGTGGAGCAAAAAGTAATCAAATGCCAAGTCATCATAGATCAACTTGTAGAAGCACCAATCTATTCAGAGAATCCTCTCATCTCATAGTTTCCAGATGAATCTATTTTCAATCTCAACATAGTTGATCATTGGAAACTGTACTTTGATGGCTCATACACATAGCATGGATTAGGAGCCGGTGTCTTCTTTATCACCCCACAAGGGGATTTCATACCAAGGTCCTACAAACTGGCATTTCCCTGCACCAATAACATTGTAGAATATGAAGCTTTAACCATAGGTCTCAGAATAGCAATGCAGTGGAACATTATAGCTCTCAAAGTATACAGAGACTCTCAATTGATAATAAATCAAGTGAATGATGAATACCAAACCAAGGACAACAAGCTCACTCCATACAAGAAATTGGTGGAGACTCTCAAAGAATCCTTCATCAAAATTACATTTGAGTAGATTCCTAGGACCAACATTAGAGTAGCAGATGCCATGGAAACAATTGGATCCTTACTCGACATCCCTCACAATGTTCCAAAATATGAATTCTTGATAGAGAAACTTCTCATTCCTGCATTCGAGGTACCAGAATAAAATTCATGTGCGAAATCGTTGGTCCTGGTGATCCTTGGTACCATGACATTTATACATACCTTCTAATAGGAGTCACACCCACCGAATTACCCTCAAACCTAAAATGAACCTTTGTCAGAAAGGCATCCTGATTTGTCATCCTAGGAGATACCCTATATCGTAGAAGCATAGAAGGAACCCTACTACACTACTTAAATGCTAAGGAGGCATTAACCGCTCTAACTAAAGTACATAATGGTATCTGTGGTTCACACTCGAGTGGAATGACCATAGCCAAGAAACTGCTAAGGATGGGGTATTATTGGCCCATAATGGAAAGAGAGGCACATGACTATGTCAGAAGGTGTCTACAATGTCAGCAACATGGGGACCTCATCCATGCTCCAGCTTAAGAGCTTCATCCTATTGTCACACCATGGCCCTTTTCATAGTGGGGACTCGATCTCATTGGAAAAATCATGCCCACTTCATCTAACGACCACAAATTCATCATAACCGCAACAAAGTACTTTACTAAGTGGGTAGAAGCCATACCCATGATGTATATAACTGGGAAGTAGATTTCAAAGTTCATCATGAACTATCTCATTTGTTGCTATGGTGTTTCACAAGCCATTATCTCAGATAATGGGACACCATTTAAGAATCAAGAGGTCCGTGACTTATGCAAAAAATTCAAAATCCAACATCGCTTCTCCACCCCATACTATCCCCAAGGCAATGGCCAAGCAGAAGCTACAAACGAAACCATTTTGAAAATCCTCAAGAAAACAGTCAATGACGTAGGTCGTGACTGGCATCTACAACTTAATCCCACCCTTTGGGCCTATCGAACCAATATCCGCACACCCACTGACGCCACCCATTTCTCCTTGGTCTACGGATCAGAAGCAATACTCCCCATTGAGATCGAGCTCCCATCACTCAGGATATCACTACAAAACCTCATCACGGATGAAGAGTATCGAGTATCAAGACTAAATGAGCTAGAGCTACTGGATGAGCGATGTATAGATGCTTTGAATCATTTGCAAGTCTATCAGAATAGACTCAAAAGGAGCTATAATAAGAAAATCAGAAGTAGGACCTTCCAAGTCAGAGAACTGGTATTAAAGGAGAATCAAAAGAATGTCCCAAACCCAAGCAGCAAAGGAAAATTTGAACCCAATTGGTTGGGACCATTTGTCATCACAGCAAGTTATAAGTTGGGGGCATATCAATTATCAACACCCGAAGGGGAACCTCTGCAAGAGCCCATGAATAACTCTCATCTCAAAAAGTTTTATGCCTAAATATTTCAAGGTATAGAACAAAAAAATCAAAAATGTCCTAAAAAAATGGTTACCTTGGCGAAAACCTGACAAACAGCGTCTTCGTAACAACAAAAAAATCAAAAAAGAAAAAAATCCAAAAATAAAAAAAAGGATTGAAAATAGTAAAGAAAAAATCATCCTCTAGTGAAAACCACTTCGTGGCACTTTGGTAGGTACCTTGGTGAAAACTTGGAAAAGGCGCCTTGTGTAAATAAGCACTTTCCATCCACTAGGATCTTTACGGCTTGTTATACATCATCCATCCATTGCATTTCCATCATCCATCGTGATTCAATCTCCATCCCACTATCCACCCACATCTGCACATAGCTTGGTCTTGTTTTTGTATCATGATCCCTCCTAGTACTGCCCCATCCTCAAGGTCATTTTGTCCCGCTTTTATCAAAGTAGTCTATTGCATCACGCTTAGGGGCATATTCATCGGATCGGATTTGTATATTCTTAAAGTTCTAAAAATCAAAAAATCCAAAAACATAAAAAAATTAGAAAATCCAAAAACATCAAAATATCATAAAATCAAAAAACATCAAAACATATCAAAATCCCAAAAATAGGTCAAAAATTTAGTCACAAAGTCAAAAACAAGGTCGTCTTGTCGAACTACAGGTCTCTAACCCTTGAACGTAGGCAAGGTTGATCTTTGATCATCCCTTGAGACACTTAAGTTAGTCCCTTAGGAGTATGTCATAATAAACTGACATCTCATCATGTATATCGTCATCTGTAAATTGGTCAAGTCATCAGTCGAACTACATGGTCTCTGTGTGTATAACGTAGGCAAGGCTAATCTGTTGATCAGCCCCCAAGGCCCCTAGGATAGGTTGTTAGGTTAGTCTCTTGGTCAAATCTCAGAAAACCCCAAAACATTGGAAAATTGAAAAATCAAAACATTTATAAAATCTCCAAAAAAATACCAAAAACAACCTTAAAACATCTCAAAAACATCCAACTATTTGAAAAAAATCCATCCATCTCATCTCACTTGCACCCGCAATAACATCACTCATAATAAACGATTGTCATCCTCAATCTTCGATAGGATAATCAGAAACAAGTCTAGCCGTTCAAAAGTGAAAACTCAAAACATCAAGTCTTAGGTCTAAGTCAGTACGTAAACAAGTTGGTCAACTCTTTGTGTTGATAACTCATCATCCAATTGGTCCCATATCAATCATTTGAAAGAACGCTTAGGATAAATGAAATGGCGTGCCTCCATCCACTAACATGTCCTAGAATGAATCCTTCCTACAATGGGCATTATCTTTTGGCAATATTTTTGGTCCTTATCCTTAAAAAACACATCCCCTTTTGGTTAGCGGTATTGAAGAACATTAGCTTGTTTGTTTACTTTGTCTTTATCTTTTGACTTATCTTATTGCACTCATTCCAAGGACTTCTCGATGACATCCAAACAGAGGATTTAGAGAAATAGGAATGGGGCAATGATCATTATCTTTTGTCTGTTGTGCTTGTTGGATGTTCTTGTAATATAACTTGGTGAATACTTGCTTTGTTAGGTATGTATGGAGGAGGTTTTGGGTAGCTTGTTGACTATTGCATTGATAGGTTTTACCTTTCCATATTTTGGTCTGAGGTGTTTGAAACTTCTAAAGTGCATCCTAGCAAGGTTTATGTATGTCAGGTGTGAACAAATATACTCCTATCTATTTTTCAAGTCAAAGTCCATCACACTAGGTACAATGCCATCTTGGTTTTCTATACCTTGATGCATTGTACCACGTGTGTCATCAAACATAAGGAAATTGGCCCTTTGAAAATCCCAACTCCTCGGCAAGTAATCATCATCATTTTGCATATTCATCATCTTGTGTCATGTTGAAATGACTTCTTCTCTTTCATCCCTTCTTGCTCATCGCACTAACATGGTACTATGACAGTTAGTCATCATCGTCATGAATCCTGCATCCACAAAACATTAGCATATTGCATCAACATATCATATAGGAAACATAGGCATTGCATTTCCATCATCATATAAACATATTATTATAAGCATTCTTCATAGATTAGCACATCCCTTTCTCATTACATTGCATCCATTTTTTGCAGCACATTGCATTCATCACGTAAATCATCACATAACATTCATTTGTATAAACATTTCATAACCATTTCACATTACCACCTACTGCATAATCATACATAATAGGTACATAAGCATTATAGATAATCCATTGCATACATACTCGCATTGCATAAGCATTATAGATAATCCATTGCATACATACATCATAAAGTCATCACACATTGCATTCACTTTTTCATAAAACATCATCATATCATTGCATATAGTACATCACAATAAATGCATCCCATACATTACATACATTTAACATGTTTAGGATAATATTTGTTATTCTAAGCATCTTAAAACCATCTCATTTACATCATCAATACACATCATATAAAACACGACCATTGCATTTACATTGCATTATATCGTCTATTAATCATCCATATCACCTCATAAATAGCATCATAATCATTCATTGTATAAGTCATTCCACATCATTATAAGCATAAATAGGAACATAAAAATCCATTACATGCAAAACATACATCCATCCATAAACATTTTATAAGCATAGTTCACATAACATTTCACGTATACACCATATCATTTTGCATATTACATTCCATATCACATATCAATCATAATCATTACATAATGCATATATCATCAAAAATAAATGCATCCATAAAAGCATCATATAACACCATAACATCATTGCAAAACATATAGAAATAGAATCATCCATACATACATAAATAAATGATACACATCACATCACATCAAAATCATCGGCTCATATATATCATCAATAATGTAACTGTCATAGTACAAAATAATCAGATCACTATACACATATGTCAATCAATACAAAAAGGCCCATCAAGCTATCAAAAAGGAGCCCATCAAGCACAAAAAGTATCATCTCGATCAAGGTCTATCCCCCCTGTATGTTGCCCTCACCCCTATCACCGTGACCCTCTACTGGTCTGTGGCTAGTCCATTGTGAGTACTCTAGGACCCATGCTGCTCTAGGTATGGCCTCGTGATAATGCATACGGTAATACTCGGCCTCTCGGATGGACTCCCTATAAGATCTAATGGACACTGTACCCTGAGAGGAGGAGGCTACCATGCTCTCCAATTGTTGTCACCGACCCATCTTTGTGGCCGCCTGTAACTCTGCAACCTGCTTATGTAGTATGGCCTGATCCCTCTCAGTCCTAGCCTAATCTCTCTCCCCTGTCAAAGTTTGCACCTGAGCCTACAGTTGTGCAATCAAAGTATCTCAAGGATCCACTTGCCCTGCTGGTTGTACTCGTGGAGGCTATACCTGAGGCTGATCCTCGCCTCCAGCCCATGGTGGTGAACCTACTGGCACCCGTTGTTGATCCTGCATCTGTACATCAACCTGATCTGGATGAACTGGAGGCCCGACCAGCTGGTCCTATCGTGCACCATCCGTACATCCTTGTCCTCCCCCTCTGCCTCTCACCCTTCGCTAATTTGGGACTGCTCCTGGAACTATCAAACAAAGGGGAGGCCGGAACCAATCCCTGTATGCCTATGTCATGCCTGGATCCAGAGGCCCCTAATCATAAGCCCATGGCCGAGCCACTAAATGGCTAAAGCTGTCGACGGCCTCCGAGGCAGGAATATACCACCCCCATGAAACCTGTGACATGGTGCAGGAACATACAACCACATAATCTTCATCTGGCTGATCTTGAAGCTCACCAAACTGATGTTGCATGCACCTAGACAGATACCTCTCTATCATAGTGTGCTCTCGCCCCTGCATGAAGTGGTCATAGCGGGCATAGAAATTCTGATGTGCATCATTCGGCCCATCTGGGCCGACTAAGGTACAAACACCATATGAATACCTGCATCTCATCTAATACCCTCCTCCAATAGGGAATCTCATGCTCGCCTGTGTGTGTGAAGGACACACCACCTCTGTAGTGCCATATGAGGGGATCATCAAGCCCCATCGGAACTATAACAATTTGCGGTCGAAGGACAACAATGTGCTCCCACGCCCATACGTGGAGGAGTGTCACACCTACTCCGAGTGCTTTATCATCGAGGTAGACGTACTCGTGGAGATATTTGTACAAATATGCAAGAAGAACTGACCCCCAAGCAAAGTGAGTAGGCCTGTCACGCATAACCATGCGCTCCCATCAGAGTCCCTAACCAGAACTGAAATACTGGCCTCATCTATCTAGAGGAACGAGACCCGAAATAATCATCACAACAACCAAGCAGAAGGGAGGTGCCAGAGCCCTATGATGCTCGAGCTCAATTTTCCCCTCACAAATGACAATATCCTCTGTGGCGAGGACTCTGTGGCAGGCATTCTTCCCCTCATCTATATAAAAAATGACACGCCAACCATGAATCAGCAATCTCAAGATAAGCCAAGCATCCTCCAAGGTGACGATGGCCTCGCCAGTGGGAAGGTGGAAGGAAGAGGTCTTGTTGTGCCATCTCTCGGCAAGCACGAACATCATCCCAAGGTGGGTGCGAATGGGCGCTATGTAGGCGATGTACCACAACCCCATGTCTTGTAGTCGGTCTTGATCTCTATCACTCAGGTCCCGTAAATAACCAAAGAGATCCCACGACCTGTGCTCTCGGGATTAGAGCTCCCTCACCACATCCTGCATCAGGAAGGGTCATCGTGTTAAAAATTTTGAAAAAAAATTTCGGGCGTCCAAGAAATCACTCCAGCGTCGCAATCCGTGAAGGTGTCATAGTTTGATTTTTAATCAAACTACGATGCTAGGGCATAAAAGGCCGAAAGCGCACCGTCGTGGTACAATTTCCTTCCCAACGACGCAATTTGCAAAGATTCTTGTCGATAAGGAACCGTCGCGTCGCACTTTAGAAATCACCCTGCCGGCCACAAGATCAACGTCAAAGTTTGGAGTTTATTTTCAAACTCCAAACTCCACCACCACGGCGCAATCTAACATCGAGCGGCACAGTTTGATTTTTAAGCAGTGCCATATAGCGTCGTTGTAGAAGGACTGACTTTAAAAGCATTAAATGAACGTTAAAAATAAAAAATAAAGCTCAAGAAAGGATCACTTACCGGTGCCCCAATGTCGGGTGGCCGCTGTTACATCCAGACTCAGTTACAAATGTGCATCGAAAGTTGTCATTGTGCCATATCGTCAGGAGGTCAGAGCTCAAATCTCAAGGTTGCTAGATGGCTGTGTGAAAATGAATTGAAAGTGACCCCTCAGAGCCTTTTTAAGCTTGAAAATTAGGGTTTTTTTTCACCCTAATTGGCTATCTTACCAAAGTTTTGGACCCTTGAGCCTGTTTTTGTCCAGTTGAGGCCTGTTTTAACTCATTTTATTGTGTTTAGACACGTTTTTGGCCTCTTGGAACCTTTTCAGACCTATCAGGCACCTTGTCCTCTTTTTTCACGAGATCACCCAAAAATTGAAATTTTCGTCCAATCTCTCAAGGGGGCAATATATTGGCATTTTTTCTCTCGCCAGACAGCAGTGGGGCAAGATTTTAAAAGCAATTTTTTTTGGCTTTGATCGAGATCGTTTATTCTTTGAACCAACGCAACAAGTGCATTGCTTCAAAGAGGGGAAAAATGTAGACACGTACAATGTACCGATTGACATTGTGCATTTGATCCCGACCCACTAACATCGTTTCATCCTGAATCATCCTTCAGTTTAACCATTTAATCAAATCCCCCTATCTGATTAAATTCATCAATATTCATCTCTTAATTAAATAAACCAGTTATCTAATTAAGTCACCTCTTCTCAATAATTAAATTAATCATTTTAATCTAATTATCCCTATTTAATTAAATAATTAATTTTATTTGATTAAATCTCTAAAGTCTATCTATTAAATTAAATAAATTAAAACCTTATTTATTTTAATCTAACATCATCTCTTTTAATTAAATAAATCAAAATCTTTAATCTCTTATCACATTCCTCGCATATTTGATTTAAATAAATCTACAAATCTAAGTCAAATTTGTCACATCACTTAATCCCCTTCATTAAATTAATTAGCTTTGATTAATTTAATCTTATATCATGTCCCATCCTCTAGCTTTTACCACTTGCACATGAAAATAGATTTAATTGATTTATTAAATCCCTATTTTCCTCAACAAGGCATCTTTTTGGAATATTTTTCAAGTTTGAATTCAAAAATCCAAGTTGACATGTACATCCAACAAGGAATTTACTCCATCTTACATGTCTTTTTCCTTGAGCCAAGTGGCATTTAATGCATTTTTTCCTTCCCTCTCGCATGTCATTTCAACAAAATTCAAAATTCAAAAATAGACATTTATTGGCACAATCCTCAAAACTTGCACATCCTCTATCCACTCATAGGTTGACAAGTGGCATCTTGCCATTGGTTGAATGTTAGTCCCACATTTTTCTATTTTGGACATTCATCCATCAATCTCATCTATAAATAAGAGGCTTCATTCCTCATTTGATCATCCACAATTTATGCAAAGTTACTATGCTCAAATATTTAGCCATTTCCATCCAATATCATTGAATCATAGCTAGGTTATGCAGGTTTTTCCATTGGAGAACTCATCAAGCATCAACAAAGTGGATCACTCATCAACGTTCATCAACATATATCAATCTTACATCATAGGAATTGGGAAAGGGCCAATTTTCACATCAAATTGGCACCAATTCCCACATGGGATCATGAGTTTGCTAGTTTAATTAGGATTCAATCTCTATTATGTTGTTTTCATTGTGTTCTCCATTATTTCTTTTCCTAATTCGAACTTGGTAAATGGATTTCATGGGGAATCCTTATTCTTACTTGCATTCTAACATCTAATGTGTTTGTTCTTATTGTTTTGTAGGTATTGGGATTGGGGTTTGAAAAACATTTTGTCGGGCGTCTGAGAAACCACTCCAACATTGCAATCTGTGAAGGTGTCACAGTTTGATTTTTAATCAAACTACGATGTTAGGGAATAAAAGGCCGAAAGCGCGCCGCCGCAGTGCAATTTCCTTCCCAGCGGCACAATTTGCAAAGATTCTTGTCAATAAGGAACCGCTGCATCGCACTTTAGAAATCACCCTATTGGCCACGAGCTCAGCGTCGGAGTTTATTTTCAAACTCCAAACTCCATCGCCACGACGCAATCTAACACCGAGCGGCACAATTTGATTTCTAAGCGGCGCTATATAGCGCCGCTGTAGTAGGACTGATTTTGAAAGCATTAAATGAACATTAAAAACAAAAAATAAAGCTCAAGAAAGGATCATTTATCGGTGCCCCAATGTCGAGTGGCCACTGGTATGTCCGAACTCGGTCGGAAATGTGCATCGGAAGTTATCGTTGCACCATATCGTCAGGAGGTTAGAGCTCAAATCTCAAGGTTGCTAGATGGTTGTGTGTGAAAAAGAATTGAAAGTGACCCCTCAGAGCTTTTTTAAGCTTGAAAATTAAGGTTTTTTTCACCCTAATTGACTATCCTACTAAGGTTTTGGGCCCTTGAGCTCGTTTTTTTCTAGTTGAGCCCTGTTTTACATCATTTTATTGTGTTTAGACATTTTTTTGGCCTCCTGGAGCCTTTTAAGACCTGTTAGGCACCTTGTCCTCTTTTTTTGCGAGATCACCCAAAAATTAAAAATTTTGTCCAATCTCTCGAGGGGTCAATATATTGGCATGTTTTCTCTCGTCAGGCAACAGTGGGGCAATATTTTAAAAGCAATTTTTTTTGGCTTTGATCGAGATCATTTATTTTTTGAACCAACGCAACAAGTGCATTGCTTCAAAGAGGGGAAAAATGTAGACACGTACAATGTACCGATTGACATTGTGCATCTGATCCCGACCCACTAACATCGTTTCATCCTGAATCATCCTTTGGTCTAACCATTTAATCAAATCCCCCTATCTGATTAAATTCATCAATATTCATCTCTTAATTAAATAAACCAACTATCTAATTAAGTCACCTCTTCTCGATAATTAAATTAATCATTTTGATCTAATTATCCCTATTTAATTAAATAATTAATTTTATTTGATTAAATCTCTAAAGTCTATCTATTAAATTAAATAAATTAAAACCTTATTTATTTTAATCTAACATCATCTCTTTTAACTAAATAAATCAAAATATTTATTTAATTAATCTCTTATCACATTCCTCTCATATTTGATTTAAATAATTCCACAAATCTAAGTCAAATCTGTCACATCATTTAATCCCCTTCATTAAATTAATTAGCTTGGATTAATTTAATCTCATATCATGTCCCATCTTCCATCTTTTACCACTTGCACATGAAAATAGATTTAATTGATTTATTAAATCTCTATTTTCCTCAACAAGGCATCTTTTTGGAATATTTTTCAAGTTTGAATTCAAAAATCCAAGTTGACATGTACATCTAACAAGGAATTTACTCTATCTTACATGTTCTTTGCCTTGAGCCAAGTGGCATTCAATGCATTTTTTCCTTCTCTCTTGCATGTCATTTCAACAAATTCAAAATTCAAAAATATGCATTTATTGGCACAATCCTCAAAACTTGCACATCCTCTATCCACTCATAGGTTGACAAGTGGCATCTTGCCATTGGATGAATGTTAGTCCCACATTGCTCAATTTTGGACATTCATCCATCAATCTCATCTATAAATAAGAGGGTTCATTCCTCATTTGATCATTCACAAATTATGCAAAGTTACTATACTCAAATCTCTAGCCATTTTCATCAATACCATTGAGTTCTTAGCTAGGTTATGCAGGTTTTTAGCTTGGAGCGCTCACCATCCTTCATCAAAGTGGATCATTCATCAACAGTATATTAATATTGCATCATAGGAATTGGGAAAGGGCCAATTTTCACATCAAATTGGCACCAATTCCCCCATGGGATCATGAGTTTGCTAGTTTAATTAGGATTCAATCTCTTTTATCGTTATTTCATTGTGTTCATTGTTTTTTTTCTAATTTGAACTTTGTGAATGGATTTCATGGGGAATCCTTGTCTTACTTGCATTCTAACATCTAATGTGTTTTTTCTTATTGTTTTGCAGGTATTGGGATTGGGGTTCCCACACCATCTCTTGCACAGAGTAGTCATCATAGCTAAATGAGTCTGGACAACGAGCGCATACGTGATGTACCATAACCTGATATCTCCTAGGTGCTCCTGGTGCAACTCGGATAAACCACCCAGTCTCTCTAAAACTATGGGCCTATGCTCATGCAACATCAGTGGTGGAATGACCTCCTGCACCCACAAAGTGAACGACGTCAAAAAAATTGAGAAAATTTGACTCAGTTTGGAATTTTCAACTCAAAAATCACAATAGCATCGCTATTTACAATAGCGTCGCTATATTTCAAATTCCAAATTATGATGCCCAAAGGAATTTCAAATTGCAAATCACAAATCGCGTTGCCATAAACATGTGTTGCAATTTAAAATTTGGAAACCCTAACCCTAATTTTCAAATCAGGAAGTGCATTGCTATATACATATGCATTGCAATTCAAAATTAGAAACCCTAATTTTAAATTGTGAACTGTCACCAAACAAGTATGCATCACTATAAATAATTTTAGCGTCACCGATTTTCAAATGGGCATCGCTATATAGCGATGCCGCCAAATTTTAAATTTCAACATGCATTAAATGCATCAAAAGGTCAAATTTCAAATCGAGTTTTGAGTTACATACCGATGGTCCTGAGCCTGGATTTCGTTGGTACTCTCGAACTCAATCGTAAATGTGTTAGAGGAGCTCTTTTCGCACCATTTCGTCAGAGGGTCAGAGCTCAAATCACAAGAATCCTTAAGGTGTGAATGCGCAAATGAATTGAAAGTGACCCTTCTTATCTTATTTATGCTAGAAAATTAGGGTTTTTTCCCTAATTTAACCTTCAAGCTAGGGTTTATCATCATTTTCACCAATTTTTCCAAACTGGAGCATATTTTGCATCATTTTTTGCATTTCTAGCATAATTCTTGCATCCTGGAGCCTTTCTAGACTCTTGGGGCAGCTTTTCACCTTTATTGAGAAATCAACCCAAAATTCAAAATTTTCGCCCAATTTCTAGAGGGGACAGGGAATCAGCTTTATCCTTTTGCTGGGGCATCTAAAAAATAAAAAATAAATATTTTTTGATTTAAGCAGCAATTTTAACTCGAAGAGCGTCAATCTTTGAACTGAAGCAGGAGGCACCTCACTTCAAAGAGGGGCAAAATGTAGACATTGAAAAATGTCCTAGATGCTATCATACACTCGAATCAAGTATACTAACATGATTTCCTCTTGAAACCCATCCTCTTTTTGCTTAATTAATTGAATTAGCCTAGCTAATTAATTAATTGCATCATTTTTTTCTATTAACCTAACACATTTAAACGGGTTAATTTACCCCCTTTCACACTAACATTTCGTCTCATTAAATTAAATAAATCAAACTATTTAATTTAATTCCATGTCATCATATTTAGTTAAATAACCCTAAGTTATTTAATTAAATATCATCTCACCTTTCCCCCTTTCATTAAATCATTTAATTTAATGAATATCACTTTATTCCTCCAAATCCCCTAATTGTGTAATTAAACCTTGTTTAATTAACAATTAATCTAATTTTCCTCGAAGACGGGAATATTCCCATGAAATATTCCCTCCCCTTTTGCACAATTAAACTTTTTTTAAATTAGCAAAATATCTATTTCCTCACCCATGAACATTCCAAAGAATATTCTCTCTCCTCCAATCATTTGAAGAAGGGATATTCTCACTTGGCTTCTTGAACAAGCTAAACCTATGACTTCTTGAGCAAGTCACCTAGTGACATGTGTGTGCAGGTCAAAAGTTTGTTTGTTTGGAACAAATGAGAACCCTTGATTAAATTTGCATCTTTCCTTCTCACCCGTTGATGAGAATCCATGATCCATGCCTCCTATTTCCTCCATCCTTGATTGTTGATTAATCTTTTCAATCTTAGCCCTTCATTTCTCATTTTCTCTCATATAAATAGAACACTATTTGGAGACAAATGGATCCATATTTCAATTGCATACTTGTGCTGTTGAATTTACTCACACTCACACTCATACTTAACTCACTTTTAGCATATTAGTTTTAATCTTCCATTAATGTCTTCCATGCATCCATCTTAGCTTGTTTATAAATTAGAGTTTGAATATTTCAGCTTAAATATCACTTAGATTAGCTTAGCAATTTCATATTTAGATCAATTTCAGCATAAAATCATGTTAATTTAGCTTGCATCATGTTCAATTTTGCATAAATCATGTTTTCATCCATTCATCACAACGGTTTCATCGATTCTCTTCAATAGAATTGATTGAAACAAGCTCACTAATCACAAGATTGGGAAAGGGTCATTGTTCCACATCAACACGACACCAATTCCAAAACAGGATAAGTTTCAAATGGGTTAGAATAGACATTTCCATGTTTTATATTTGAAATGCTTCATTTCAATAAATGTTTAGTTTATCTTTAATTTGAATGTTCTTGGTTGAAGATTGAGTATTAGTGGCTACATTATGCTTCGATTCATCATGGATCAAGTGTAATTGACCCACACTGATAATCCTCAATCACAATTATCAACTGATTTTTTTTGTCATTAGTGTCATGGATACAGGTCATTGGCTATATATGTTGAGGATATTGAGAAAATTTTAATGAATATATGTTGCAAGTGTTAAATGGGTGCTCTAAGTTTTGCTCTGGATTTTCTCCTATATTTGTATGATTCAAATATATTTATCTTGGTTGTTGGAAGCTACTATATCTCAATTTTTAGTTGTTGATTCATTGTACAGTATGAGTTGTGTTCAACAGTTGTGAACTATGGATTTTTGTGTTTCTGGTTGAGGACCGGGAGAAATATTGTTGGTTCATATTTCTCTTTGATGAAGTCTTATGACTTGTGGTTCTAGAGTTGAGTTTTTTTTATTGTATTGAAGATGAATTTGGTATCTGGAAAGTTCGTGCTTAATTGTTCTATGTATTTTACACTAGTTTGGCTGACCTTGTGTGGAATACTACTTTCAAAGTTGATGAAGCGTGTTGGATCTTTTTAGGTCCCTATGATTTTTGTGTTTGGGTCACCCTTATTTTAATTCCACCCTAGGATGCCTTGACATTGACCTAATTTGAATTTGAATCTAGATGGTTGACTTTGGATATGTTTCAAAGTTGAAGATGGTATAAATGCAAAATGAGTTAGGGAAGAAGTGAAGAAGAGATCAAAGGAAATAGAGACAAGAGAAAAAAAATATTAGAGATAAGTGTGAATCAATGTGTGTGTGTGATGTGAGTATGGCAGATCAATGTGAAGCCTAAATGTTGAGTTTCCTAAAGTAGCGAGCTAAAGGTGCACTCTATCATTTGTGCATGTTTGCAAGTGGATTGAGAAAATTGTGGTGGAATACTTTTGTTGCATTGAGATTGTCTTCTCTCTATAACAATTCTTCTTTATCTTCTTTGTATCTTTGTGGCAGTGAGCCCTCCGAGTTGTTAGCCCTATTGGACAATGAGTCCTTGGTCCAGACAATGAGTCCTTGTTTTTGTAGTGAGCCTTGTTTCTCAGGCAGTGAGCCTCTTGTAATTAGTTTTGATATTCTCTATAGCGTGAGTTAATCGTCACCGTGGTTTTTCCCTTATTGGGTTTTCCATGTAAATCTGGTGTTGTGTTTATGTGATGGTTTTTTGTTTCTACACTAGTATTCATTGTTTAATCTATTAAGCAGTGTTAAGTGTTAGTTCCGATAAATAAATTAAAGTTTAATCTGTGACAACTAATTCACCCCCCCTCTCAGTTGTCTTGTTCAACATATATGGTAGTTTGGTACATATATTTTTGTATTACAAATATGTAACATTATATTCCTATATGGCTTTATTTTAAGTCTATATGGATTTATTGTACATATATTATACTTTTACTTACATATAACATTGTATGCCTATATGGATTTTTAGTTAATACAAATTTGATTTAGCAATGTTTTCCATATTTTATATAAATTATTAATTGAATAAATGAATAATTACACAAGTAAAATGGAGGTATTTTTATTTGAGAAATTGAATAAATTTTCAATTCTTTGTCTTTCATCTTGTCTAGTCAATTAGATCCTAGTCTAGGTCTTGGTTGGCCACTTTGGCTTACTCATGTAGAGGCTTGATTTGATGGCATGGTTTAGATGAATTGTTTGTCCTAATATATATTATGGATTGAGTTTGTCTTATTGATTGACTTGTCTCTATTTTATGATGGCTTTGACTAGATGAGAATGGGATTGATTCTTGGTGTACCTCTATGAATATTTTGTGTTCAATCACCTTACCAAGATTATTGAAATCCTTTGTGATGAGCTTAAAATATTTGGTTGTTTATAGTATCATATTTCTCATTGAATTATGAATGATTTGAAGGATTCTGGTTTGAGGGTAATCATGCTTATTTAAGTTTGTACCTTAGCTTGGTAGATTTAATTTTGATGTGGCAAGATGGGTGTATGTATTGATATTAATTTTTCATGATGATGTATGCTTCATGTTTAGGATTGTGTACTTAATTGCATCATAAGAATAAAGTTTTATATTACATTATAATAGTGAATATTTTAAGAACTACATCAATGCCATTGAGTATCTCTAGGGGAAATGTGAGTGTGTATATCATGTAAAGGATACTTATTCAAGGTTAAAATCCAAGTGTTGAGTTTTGGGGGTTTAAGTTATATTTTTCCACCTTTAAACAACCCTAAACCCTTTAATGAGCCCTAAAAATCCTAAAAGGGAAGTTTGGAACCAAACTTGAAGTCATAGTGGAAAAGAATAAATTTTGAACCCATTTTTAAAAAATGGGCTTAACATTGATGACCTATATCTAACTATCAAACTCTTGTTTGCTTTCCCTAGGCACTACCAATTGGTTACGAGGATTTTTGACATTTTTAATAGTTGTTATGCCATATATTAGTTTCCTAACACTTCACCCAAAGACCTATTATACATGTGGTTGTATGGAAAATATTTTTATGACACTTTTTTAACCATTCTATGTCTAACTTATGACTCATTTTATTGATATAGGGCAAGGGTTTCTATTTTTTTAGCTTTTGTTAGCCTTGAGCATGCATATCTTTGGTTTTTCTTTTCCTAGAGATAAAAATATCATGTTTTATTGATTTTATACCATTTTGGAGTGATATTAATTAGATTTTGGGTTTCATACCAAAATTTTCTTCTAATATGAGGGTTTGGTTTTGGAATAATTTTTTGATTTGATGATTAACTAAGTGTTGTTGACCCATAAATATTTTAAATTCTAATGATTTTATTTTTTTGTGGTGGCATGCAATTAGGATACTCAATGAGATGAAGATTTACAATTTGGTTTCCCATGGAAACCCACCAAACTTGAGAGGATGGTTTTTATCAAAAGGGCATAATTATGCACATGATTTTAATTCATAGAATTATAAAATACTTCCACATAAATGTTAGATTAGTAGCTAGGATCTTTTCATTAATTTTAATTATCATGATTATTTAAACTTGATTTTACATTGTGTAGGAAGATTAGTTCAATCATAAATAGGATTATCAAGAAATATTTAAGGTTGGTATTATGTCATGCCCCAAAATATTCCATTTAGAACTGCTGGAGTTATCAGGACATCACTTGATAATTAATTAATCATTAATTAATTATTATGTCCCTTATTATGTTAATTACTTAAGCTAAAATTAGGAGTGATTTTTATTATTAGATTGGACTAAATATAGGTCAAGTTATCTCATTGTATGAGATTAAGACACTTGTCATAATCTAATCTTGAACCCTCATCTAGGATTTTCTTTTTTCCTTTTATAAGGATTATCATCCATTGCAATCATTAATTCAATTTAATTCAATTACATTTGTAGGTTAATCTCAATAGCAGATGCTTGTGTGATACTTGTGTGGATTCAATAATTTCTCTCTTAATTGCATAGAAAATCAGTTACCTTGATCTCTTATTTGTGATAGTCATTTTAGTTGCAAGTGATTTTTGGGAGATGTGGGGTTCACTATGAACTCCAACATAGTATCAGAGCATGAGATCTATGACTTCTTGTTCAAATTTTGAGAGATCCAACCCTGAGATAAAAATTGGCTCATCAAGTGACTTGATATTTTTCCTTATCTTAGACTTATGCCTACACCAAACACACCAAGGAGTTTATCAACTTGGAGTATTATCAGTGATCATGTTGTAGGAATTATTTATTCTAGTGTTGATCATGAAACTATATGTGTTGTATCGAACATTGATTTCCCCCACACACTTTGGAATCGCCTTTGGGAGATCCATGAAGACACTCATATCTCTCCATTCTAAGAGGATCCTACTTCAAATTGTATCATCCCTCTTGAAAATACATATTTCATACCCTTTGATGATGATATTTTAGAGGAGTTTGAGTGTATCACATGTCTTTCTTGTCCTTGTATAGGAGCGAATTTGCATCCCTCTTGCAAATTCCCTTTTACACCCTCCACCTTAGAAAAATCAAATCCAACCAAGTAATCCCATGTCTTCATTCCATACCCCATCCACTTGGCACTTGTTTTTAGTGTTGGTGGGGGAATTTCTATCCGGGATGCACGCGTGGCGCGTAGATGTCTACACAGCGCGTTGTCGTCCTACAAGATTCTTGCCTCTAGAATTTGTAGAGGCATTACGTTCTCCATTGGCGATGAAACATAACACCCCTGCACCTTCCTGTCGACCTTCGAACAACTCTTTCCCTCCCAAACCTTGTTCAAATGGCTATATTTCACTTCCAATCCATCTCTTTAACAATTCTTGATCTTCTACATACTAATTTGATCATCTTCACATTTCTCACATGTTTGAGCTACTAGTTGCACTATCAACTCTTCCAAAAATCACAACATCCTACACATCTACCACAAAAGTTGCAGCTTGGTGTCTTGCAAGACTACTTTTGGCGTTGTTATGGCTACGTCGACTCTACCATAGCTTTGGGCTTGCATTCCTCTCCCATTGGCCTTGAGTGCCTTTGGTCGAGGGTAGTAATGCTTTCATATTACTACTTTATTTTTGGAGTAGCATTGTGTCTCTTGTAGTGCCTGGTTTTTTTTTCATTCTAGCATTTTTTTCTTTATTGTATTTCTACATATCTATCTATTTGGTTGTTCGTGGAGGTGGAAACACCAAAGCGGGGGTTTGATTGTGGAAAACCCCTATACAGTCCCAATATTTTTCCTCTCTTGGTTGTGTGTAGGTACAAGTTCGTGTGGAGCTTGCTGGAAAATTGGACCCTTTGTGAGCTCACTTCCACCACCTTCGTTTTTTTTCATTTCTACATCATCTTTTTAGTTATTTTCATCATCCTATCATTTAGAATTTATGTTATTATTCTATATTTCAACACCTAGGCTGCTAATAGATTTAATGTCATTTTTACTGTCCTTTTTCACTTTGTATCTGTACAGAAATTAGTGCACTTGTGAGACGCTAGCGCGTCGCATTATCATCCATGTTCTAAGATGATGTCCTTTGGTAGAGAGTTGTCTAAGGTATGGTCTAAATTCTAGAAACCTGCTCGCTTAGTGCTAACTTAACTCTTGGATCAGTAGAGTGGTAGAAGCATTGAGAGTGCTCTTCATTCTCTATCCTTGACATTCAATGCTTGTCAAATCTAAGGTAGATCAAGGTAGCCTTCTGCTCTTGGCTCTCTGTGACCTAGAGCCTTGGTGTGGTTGGTCCCCCTTCTCTACATTTTGGTGAACCCGACATGAACACCCCTTTATATAAAAAAGAGGAGGACAAATCAAAGATTTATCCTTCCCCAAAAAAATTTTTGGGGTGCTGCCTCGAACCCCATTCCATGTCATCGATAGCAATATACGTCGGCCTTCGACCGACTTGTCTATATCTCTATTTTAAAATATAATATTTCTTACTTCTATTTGCTTCCAACTTTGTTAATAAATTTCAAGAATTTCTCTTACAAGTGTGTGAAAGTTAATTATTTTCTCCTTTCTTATTATTCTTTGTTGATTCCTAAAATTCCTTCTAAGGATATTTTAGTGCAAGATGATGAAATCATTGATACTTTTCTTAATGTTACTCTAACTTCTCTTCATTCTGATGCACTCTCTTCTAGAGATGATGCATTAGTGAATGATGAATCTCCTCTCCATTCCAATGCACTCTCTTCTGGAGATGATGTATTAGTTAATGATGAAGTTCCTCTCACATTGGATCCTCTAGGGATAGATGTTGAACATATTTTTTCAAATGATTCCTTTATAAGTTGTAATGAATCTTTAAATATAATCTATGTCTATGCCACCACTCAAAGGCCTAAGAGACCAGTCATTTATCTGACTCCAGCCAGTCCTTCTCCTAAAAAGATTTGTTCTATTAATGGTGTTCCATTTGACAATGATTCTCCTGATCTTTGTAAGGCTCTCTCTTATAGAGCGGTAGCCCATACTTATAATACTAGGAAGAATTAAAAAAATGTTAATCAACCAAGCCTTCCTCAAGCACCTAAACCTACAACTAAAGCACCTGGTGATTATGATATTATCGAGTAAGTCTGTGTTGCTTCAGCCAAGATCTCACTGTGGGATTTTCTTTAGTCTGCTCTGGTTTATCAAGGTATGCTTCAGGAAGCCTTGTAAAAGATCCTCTTTCTTGTTGGGAGATTGTTGGATGTTGTGGATGTGTTGTTGATATGTGGTTGTCATTGATGTCAACACTATTAGCATTTGGTGTATCTATTGTTGTATATGTCGAGGATATTGAGAAAATTATAAGAAAAAATGTTCAGGTTCCTAGTGGAACTGTGCAGGTCATGAAGGAATTTTTCTGTACATAAAAGATTAGCTGATGTGGATTAAAGGGTTTATTGTTGAGTATTTCTAGATCATCTACCAGAAGTTTTTAGAGGTCCGCGTGAAGTTTTGAGTATGTTGTGGTCTGACAGTGTTTCTGTGGTCTTTGTCAGCATTCCTAATGAAGATTGTGTGATTCTGGTTATCTTAGTTGTTGCGATGCTTCTCTGTTGTTTCTTGGTGTTCTCAGATGTCTCTAGTTAATTCTCTATCTTTGTGGTACGTCCACATTAATCGGTGAGCTCGTGGTTGAAGATCTTTCTGCACATGTTCAGTTTTTCATGTTTATGGCCAACATGTTGGTGGTAGCATGTTACGGATCTCTAAGGTGAAATTAATTAAAGTATTTTTGTGTTGGAGATATTAATTTGGGTCTCCACTATGTTGTGGCTGACCTTGGTGGATACACATTAAAAATTTAATTGTAAATTTGGGCCGACATTGCAAATATATTTTATTTTCTCGGCTGACTAAGTTGTGATGGAATCTCCTGTAGCGGATATATAAGAGCGATTGTGTGATCGGTGGAAAGTATGCTTCATGTGCTCCTATGTGTGTATGTGTGAATATCATTATAGAGCAGAGTGAGAAGAAGATTGTGCAAAGTGTGAAGAAGTGTTGAGCTTAATTGAAACTGTAATCAGGCTTGTGTAGAAGCTATTTTCTTAGTTCACATCTTGGATGGTTTTAATCCAAACCCTATTGTTGGACAATGAGTCCTCTTTTGTAATTGAGTAGTGAGCTCTAGGCAGTGTGTTTGAATGCATGTGCATTCCCCTTATTGTTTTCATTATACTTTTAGTAGAGTATAATCTTGTGGACTAACATCCATCGTGGTTTTTCCCCTAATAAGGTTTCCACGTAAAAAAATATTGGTGTTATTTGTCTCTCTGATGTGTTAATTGCTTATGGTTAATTGTTCATTCATCAGATCTAAGATTAAGGATAAGTTAAGTTAGAAAAAGTTTAAATTTTTGTGACAACCGATTCACCCCCCTTCTCATTTGTATGTCCTTGTTTTTCCAACAATTGTATCATAGCTAGTTCCTCTAAAGAAGTCTAACAGCTTGAGGTGATCTGGGATGGCAACATTCAAGAAGGATAGTCCTAGATTTGATGGCACCAACTACCCACTATGGAAAGTCAGGATGCATTTTCATTTGTAGTGCATTGGTGATGCTTATTGGAAGATTACAAGAGATCAATATACTATTCCTCAGAATGGTCCCTCTGCTAAAAATCAAAGATGTTGAAAGTAATACCAGAGCTATGGAAGCATTGGTGAGTGCTTTAACAGATTCGGAGATGGCTAATGTGATAGGTCTGCAGATAGCTCATGAGATTTGGATGAAGATGGAAACTTTGTATGGAGGAGATACACAGGTGAAGATGGCTAAGCTATAGAGCTTAAAATGAATTATAAGAATCTGAAGATGGGTGAGGATGAAAATATTACTTCTTTTATGCAAAGAGTAAATGAAATAGTGCTAGGTACTAAATGTGTTAGTGGTTCAGTGAGTGAGGATGAAATTGTGGCTAAGATACTCAAATCCTTGCCTCCTTACAAAATAAAGGTTCATGCTATTGAGGAATTTATGTCTGTAAACAAGATGACAAGAGATACACTGATAGGGAAGCCTGTTGCTTTTGAAATAAGTGAATTTGGTGAATCTACACCAAAAACTGAATCTGCATTCAAAGCTACTGTATCCAAAAGTTACAGGAAAAGATATAGTCTGGGAGAGAGCTCCAGAGAGATATCTAAATATGATGAAGAACTGAAACAGCTTGAAGACCAAGAAAGAGAAGTACAAGAACTAGAAGCACTGATTGCAAAGCAAGAAGGAAGAGGAAAAGGTAAGTATGAAGATGTATTTCCTATTAAATTTTTTTCATGCAGTAAGATAGGTCATTTTGTATCAAGATGTCATAAAAGAGTTCCTAGGTCTAAGCCTAGAAAACCTAAATTCCAAAAGAAATGCTACTTTGTTGAAGAAGGAGTAACTGATGATGAGTTGGATAAAGATAATGGAAATGAAGATGAATGGGCTTTCATTGCTACCATTGAAAATAAACTTGTGCCTACTGAATCTACTGAAGATAAAAAAATCTCTTGCAACCCGAGTTGAGGAGAAAGATGAGTGGGTCATTGATAGTGGATGCTCACATCATATGACTGGTGATAAAAGCAAGTTTGTGAGTCTAGAGAAGTATGACGACGAGGTTGTAAGATTTGGAGATAACAATACTTGTGTGATTTGTGGAAGAGGTTCTATTAGCCTTGGTGGTAAGGAAAACACTAATGATGTTCTTTATGTTGAAGGCCTAAAGTATAACTTGTTAAGTGTTGGATAGATGGTACACAAGGGATATGATCTACAATTCAAGAATGGAAAATGCAAGATTCGTGGGAGTTCTGGAAACATGATTAATACTGGTGTGCAAACTAAAGGTAATATTTTTCACTTGAATACTACTAGTGGAAGTTGCTTAATTGCTCAAATAGATGAAATATGGTTGTGGCATAGGAGGTTGTGTCATGTAAACTTTCACAATATTATCAAGATAAGTTCTACTCAAGCAGTAAGAGATCTTCCTAGGTTAGTGAAGCCTGCTAATGTAATCTGCCAAGAATTTCAAATGGGTAAAAAAACTAGAGTCTCCTTCCGAAGCAAACAATTTCATTCAAATAATGTGCTTGAACTACTACATACTGATATTTGTGGTCCCTCTAGAGTTAGAATTATTCATGGAGAAAGGTATTTTATGTTGGTCATTGATGATTACTCTAGAATGATTTGGGTTTCCTTTTTAAGAGAAAAGTGCTAAGCATTGGACAAGTTCAAAAGTTTCAAGGCCATGGCAGAAAATGAAAAAGGTTTGAAAATAAAATGCCTAAGATCTGACAGAGGTGGAGAATTCATTTCAAAAGAGTTCAATTCTTATTGTGAAGAACATGGAATTAAAAGACAGTTATCTGCTCCTTGAACCCCTCAATAGAATGGAGTTGCAGAAAGAAAGAATAGAACAATTTTGGATGCTACTAGAACAATGATGATGGAAGGGAATGTGTCTCAGATGTACTGGAGTGAAGTGGTAAGCACTGTTGTATATACTTTGAATCGGGTAAATGTGAATGGTAATTCTGGTAAGACCCCTTATGAATTATGGTTTAGTTACAAGCCTACTGTTAAGTATTTCAAGATCTTTGGAAGCAAATTTTATATCAGGAGAGATGATGATATAGGAAAGTTTGATGCTAGAAGTGGTGAAGGGATCTTCCTAGGTTACTCCACAAAGAGCAAGGTATATTGATGCTATAACAAAATACTGAGAAAGATTGTTGAGAGTGAAAATGTCAGAGTTGATGAGGACTCTATAAAATCATCCAAACGATGCAGCTACGATTTAGATGAAGACAACACAAATCAAGGGAAGAACACTCAAACACCGAATCTACTTCAGATTATCCCATATGTTCTGGTGAAGCAACCACAAGTTGTTCCAAAAAATCAAGTCAGTCAGGAAGCATAGACAAGTATTAGTTCAGAAGAAACAAAAGTCCGAGAAAGTCCCAAGACTCCAAGGTATGTAAAGTTGAATCACTCTAAAATTAAAATCATGGGAGATAAGAGCAAAGGAGTGAAAACTAGAAGAAAAATTGTAGAAGAATATTTTCTGATTTCCAAGATTGAACCTAAGAGTGTCACTGAAGCCTGTCAAGATGAACACTAGTTGGAAGCCATGAAAGAAGAACTGACACAGATTGAAAAGAATGACACATGGACACTCGTTCCTAGGCCCAAAGACAAGAATGTGATTGGTACTAAGTGGGTATTCAAAAATAAGCTGAATGAGGAAGGTGAAATGGTCTATAATAAGGCAAGACTGGTATGTAAAGGGTACTCTCAAATGGAAGGTATTGATTTTGAAGAAATATTTTCCCCTGTTGCTAGAATTGAGGCAGTAAGATTATTTCTTGCTTATGCTACTTATAAGAACTATAAAGTCTATCAAATGGATGTAAAGTCTGCATTTCTGAATGGGGAACTAAAAGAAGAAGTGTACATTGAACAATTGGATGGATTTCAGCTAATGGATAAGGAATATATGGTTTGCAGATTGAAGAAAGCTCTGTATGGACTCAAACAAGCCCCCAGAGCTTGGTACACTGGATTGGAAAAATATCTACTAAGGCTTGGATTCACTAAAGGTACTACTAATAGTAACTTATACTTCAAATTAAATCATGATAAGGAGTTAATCATAGAAGTCTTTGTTGATGACATCATTTTTGGTGGAGATGATAATCTATGCATGAGGTTTGATGATGAGATGACGAGTGAATTTTAGATGAGCATGATTGGTGAAATGGAGTTCTTTCTGGGATTGAAAATTACACAATTGGACCAAGGGATTCTCATATCTCAGTCCAAATATGTGAGAGAAATGTTGATGAAGTTTGGAATGGAAGACTCCAAACCTGTTGGTACTTCCATGGTAATTGGATGTAAGTTGACTCAGAATGATGACTCTCCTAAGAAAAATAAAACCAGATATAGATCAATGATCGGTGGATTACTCTACTTGACTCAGACTAGACCGTATATTATGAATGTTGTGTTTATGGTCGCTAGATTTCAAGTTGATCCAAAAGAATCACATATGACTACTGTCAAAAGAATCTTTAGATATCTGAAAGGAACAATTGACTTTGGACTTTGGTATCCAAAGAATGATGATCTCACTTTGTGTGCATACACTGATGCGGATTGGGCTGGTGATGTAGATGACAAGAAAAGTACTAGTGGTGGTGCTTTCTTCCTAGGGAAGAAGTTGGTGTCCTATTTAAGCAAAAAATAGAATTCCATTTCTCTATCCACTGTTGAAGTAGAATATATTGTTGCTGCAAATAATTGTACTCAAGTGATATGGATTAAATAAATGATGAAAGATATTAGGGTAATATCTAAAGAGCCTATTTCCATATACTATGACAATTCAAGTGCAATAAATATATCAAGGAATCTAGTACTGCACTCTAAGACAAAACATATATTAATCAAGTTTCACTTTCTGAGGGAAAAATTAAATGAAAAAGAAGTTAGATTGGAGTGTGTGCCTACCAAAGAACATATTGCAGATATATTTACTAAGCCATTTCCGAAAGATGCTTTTGAGTATCTCAGAGGAATGTTAGGGGTAATTACCCCTCCTAATAAGAACTAAATGATGCATTTACTTGCATCAATTTGTGAGCCTCATTGCTATATTATGATCCAGATTGATGTTTCTGAGGCTACTACTCAGGGGGAGTAGTCAGATGTGCAGATATGTGGTTCAGAGTATATGGAAAGGTCATGGTTACCTTTTCCATTGATGTCAAAGGGGGAGAAGAGTAATTTTAAAAACATCTTAGGAGGAGAAGAGCAACATGACAAATCTTTTTAGAAATCAAGTACAGAAGAAGTCAACATGCTGGGTTGATGGTATTTTTCACATCATGTGTTGCCATCAATGCCAAAGGGGGAGATTGTTGGATGTTTTGGATGTGTTGCTGATATGTGGTTGTCATTAGTGTCAACACTATTAGCATTTGGTGTATCTATTATTGTATATGTCAAGGATATTAAGAAAATTATAAGAAAAAGTGTTCCAGGTTCCTAGTGGAACTGTGCAGGTCATGAAGGAATTTTTTTCTATACATAAAAGATTAGCTGATGTGGATTAAAGGGTTTATTGTTGAGTATGTCTAGATCATCTACTAAAAGTTTCAGAGGTCCGCGTGAAGTTTTGAGTATGTTGTGGTCTAATAGTGTTTCTATGGTCTTTGTCAGCATTCCTAAATGAAGATTGTGTGATTCTGGTTATCTCTATTGTTTTGGATGCTTCTCTATTGTTTCTTGGTGTTCTCAAATGTCTCTAGTTCATTCTCTATCTTTTTGGTATGTCCACATTAATCGATGAGCTTGTGGTTGAAGATCTTTCTGCGCATGTTTATTTTTTCATGTTTCTAGCCGACATGTTGGTGGTAGCGTGTTGTGGATCTCCGAGGTGAAATTAATTAAAGTATTTTTTTGTTGGAGATATTAATTTGGGTCTCCACTATGTTGTGGCTGACCTTGGTGGATATGCATTAAAAATTTAATTGTAAATTTGGGCCGACATTGCAAATATATTTTATTTTCTTGGCTGACTAATTTGTGATGGAATCTCCTGTAGCGGATATATAAGAGCGATTGTGTGATCGGTGGAAAGTATGCTTCATGTGCTCCTATGTGGGTATGTGTGAATATCATTGCAGAGCAGAGTGAGAAGAAGATTGTGAGAAGTGTGAAGAAGTTTTGAGCTTAATTGGAACTGTAATTAGGCTTGTGTAGAAGTTATTTTCTTAGTTCACATCTTGGATGGTTTTAATCCAAACCCTATTGTTGGATAGTGAGTCCTCTTTTGTAATTGAGCAGTGAGCTCTAGGCAGTGTGCCTGAATGCATGTGCATTCCCCTTATTATTTTCATTATACTTTTAGCAGAGTATAATCTTGTGGACTAACATCCACCATGGTTTTTCCCCTAACAGGGTTTCCACATAAAAAAATATTGGTGTTATTTGTCTCTCTGATGTGTTAATTGCTTATGGTTAATTGTTCATTCATTAGATCTGAGATTAAGGATAAGTTAAGTTAGAAAAAGTTTAAATTTCTGTGACAACTGATTCACCCCCCCTCTCAAGTTGTATGTCCTTGTTTTTCCAACATTGCCTTCTTTTTCTAGGCCAACAGATGTTAATGCATTGATAGCTCATATTCATGCAAATTCACTGAATATTATGTTTTATCCATAGGAACTCCTGCCTCCAGAAGTACAGAAGCGAGCGGACCCTCTAATGATTATAGTCAACATTAACAACATTGGCATTAGACGTACTCTTGTTGACACCAATTCGATGCTCAATGTATGTAGCATTGATCTATTGCCTAAGATTAATATTGATTCTTCCTCTCTAGCTACTTCTTCTCTTGTTATTTGTGGGTTTGATAATGTTGGTCAATAACCTTTAGGCATGACAGTATTTCCTTTAAGGATGGGAATCATTAATGTACCCACCCTTATATATTTTATGTCAAAAAAGTTACCTTATAATCTTCTCCTCGGTAGACCATGGATTCACACTATGTGTTTAGTCCCATCTACCTTATATATATCTATTAAGTTCATTTGTAACAATTGATTAGTCATAGTCAAGGTTGACCCTGATGTTATGCACTTATGGAGATAGAAGTTGTTGGCTTGGCTTCGGTTGTGCCTACTCTTATCCCTTCAGTGTCTTCCAATGCATTGATGTTTACTCCAACAGTATCTATTACAAAGGATACCCTTGAGGAAGATGTCCCTAAAGAAGATCCTTCTGAAGTAAGAAATCCTAAGTCTTCCTCTTCTCAAGAGAATGCATGTCTTGGTAATGATTGGGGTTCTTTAGAATTTATAGAATCCTTCATTGGAGAATATAAAGTCAACTCTATCCACTTAGTCTTTCTGATAACATCATTTGAACCTGCTATTAGAGATGGTTACTCTTCTATATCATGGGGTAATATGAACAACAATTGTAATGCCCTTAATGTCAATCCTCCTTCTGAGGAAGAAGATCACACCTCTATTAAAGTGGATAATGTTGGAAATCATGTAAAGAAGGATGATGGTGATCTCGTAGAGGAGTATAATCCCCATTGTTGGAATAATATTCTCTACGTGGATCCTCCTTCTTCTCAAGATTTACAGACATGCTACAGCCCTGGATACAATCTTGCCTCTAAATATGGTTATGGGCATAAAGGTTGTGGGCGTAACGAACAAGGCATTCAAGTCCCTATAGAATGTGCACCTTGTCAGCATAATTTGGGGCTTGGTTGCTCGAATGAACAATCTAAATGGAAACCATGGTTGAATGTTGGCATGGTTCTCGCTCAACCTTGTTCTCTTTGATTGATTCATCCACCATTATTTGATATCTTCGTGTCTTCTTCTTGTGAGCTGTCAAACTCTTCTTTACAAGAGAAAGGGTTGCTTCCTGATCCTCATCCTCTATCTGAGCAAGAGCGTATCCTATTGAGGGTTCTTAGAGTCCACTCAATTACTCTTCCTTCTCCTACACATAAGAAATTTCATAATCATGACAAAGAAAAACATTCTTTCTATGCATACCATCGAGTTCCTAGACATTCCACTAGGGAATGTAAGGCCTTGAAGGATAAAATACAACTTCTTGATTTAGGTGCCACCACTCATTTATTTGTTGATGTGTCTGCATCTTCTTCAAATGACAAGTGATATTGAGGTTTTCCTCTATCCTGTATGTTCTAAGTATCTTGCATGGTTCTCCTCCCCTATCTATTGGGGGTAGTCATAACTTGTTCTAGAGATGTGTGTCCCCCTTAAAGAACCCCCTCTCTTATCTATGTCTTCAAATTAAGTGTCCCTTGGGTGGGCCCCCTTTTCTCTTGAAGGGTTCCTGAGGGACCCCCTTTTGAAAGCTTTTATCTCAAATGAATTATGCGGTGTCTAGCTTGGGGGTAGCCCGACTAGACCTATTTCATATCTTGGTGTCTAGCTTGGGGGTAGCCCGACTATACCTATCTTTTTTGTGACTATCCTACAATGTAGCTTGCAATGGCCACATAATTATCTGATTAGTATTGCTCTGAAGGACCAAGAACAAGACCGAGAACTTGTAGAGCTCCTTTGCATCAAGCTTTCCTAACATGTTTAGTTTGTGGATTAACATGTTGCTTTGCAAGTGTACCTGTGAAGCTACTTTTCAATCAACCTTGCAGGACCGAGCACTTGTGAGGACCAATCAGACTTACAGAGCCTCTTACATCCAGCTTCCTTCAGGACCGAGCACCTGGGGTGCCTCCTTTGCAAGTTTGAGGACTTGTAAAGCACTTTTCATCCCATAGGATCTTTTTGTTCAACTCTATAAGAGAGAGTACCTACAAAGCCTTTTGTTCACCTTCCATAGGTCTATGGATCTATGACACAATTGTTCAACTCTCCCCAGGAAAGAGTACCTATGGAGCCATATCTTTTAGAATTTTTATCCCCCTCTTAAATTCTCTTATCTCTTCTCTTCTCAACTGTGTATACTGTTGATGGTGTTTTCTGCACAACAACTCAGACAGAATACAATATCCTATCTCTCTTGAAAGGTAATTTCAACAATAAATTACTAAAAATCACCCCAAGGTCTCTCGGGTGTCAGGTCATGACAATGCATAAACAACTCAGATAATATGTGAAAATGCTGGTAATCACAAGGGGCCTTACAAATGAACAATGCTGGAAGTGAATTTTCATCAGATGCAACAATATGGTGATGCTTTCAATCATAAAACTAACCCAGATTCAAAATAAACAACAAAAGAGATAAGGGTTTAGAGAGATTCTATTTATTCTAACTCCTAAGATCAATCACAGTAATGATGAAAGCTACAAATGGACAGATCCCCAATAAAACCGATCTCTACTTGATCAAGGACAAACCTGCAACTACACAGAAATGGTGCGATCTTCTGGGGAAATATAAAGATTTTCAAACTTTGAACACTCATTCACATACCCAACTGTTGGCACAATATAAACAAGCATTCACAGTTGAACTTAGCACAGAAGTGAGGCCCAGACTAACTTTACACAACAATCTACAATCAGCAAATTGCTAAAAGTATGGACCAGAAATTGATCAACATCATTAACATTTCACCATCATTGTAAAAGAGCCAAAATCTAACATTTAACATGTAACATCTAACGTCTAACATCTAACATCTAACATCTAACATCTGAGAATCAAGAACAAGAAACCATAAAAATTGTTGAAAATAAATACAAAGTTTTCCAAATCAACAATCCAATTGCATTACTTCTCCAGCATTACATAACAATTTCAAGTCTCTCATCTCCTACAGCTAATTCTGAAAACTACTAGCCAATTCTGGCCTTTTAATTTAGCAAAATTCTGGCCTAGTCAAACTCCTAAAATCTTCCCCCTCACAAATGAGGCACAAATGTCATTTATAGAGAACCCCCCAAACATGTCGACCTAATTAGATTTTACAATAATAACTGGCCTCAAAACAGGTCGGCCTAAGGAGAAATTCAAAAGAGGACAAGATTTGCATTAAATGCATGAATATTATCCATGTCGGTCCATGATCTGCAGCAAGATCGGATTCACGTGCCCTCCAGAAAGTCCTCTAGCTGTAGACAGTTTTGGCACAGATTCTTAGGCAAGTCCCACTTTTGAAAATTTAAATTGAACATTTCCAGATTTCCCTCTTTTGGCACGAATCCATATGAAAGTCCCCATTTTAGTATTTGTTTAGTCCTAAAAAATAGATATTATCATTAATAGCCCAGTATTTTATTTTCAACATCTTTTCAAGAAATTTTCATTTTCAGGAACATTTTTAAAAAAATCCATTTTTGGAAAAAATAAATAAATAAATAAATAATTATTTTTGGAAAATTTTCCATTTTGGGAAATTTCGTGATTTGGGCCCTTCCGAGGAAATCAGACCAAGGGGAAAATCTAGAAAAATCTGGGCCAGGCGGACTCCAGACCAAAATCCAGGAAAATCCATGCAGACAGGAATCCGGGAAAATCCGGGCGGACAGGAATCTGGGAAATTCTAGGTAGACAGGAATCTGGAAAATTCCGAGCAGACAGGATTTTGGGAAATTCCAGCCAGACAGGATTATGGGAAATTCCAGCCAGACTGGAAAATCCCGGATTTTGTTCAGAACTTAGTTTTTTTGAAGCACAACTCGGGGGAAGGACTTGGACAAGCAAGATGAACATCTAAGGACCTCCAAAGGCAATGAAATAAATAAAATTAAGGGGCCAAAAGACACCAAAAGCCAAGGCAAAAAGAGGGTCCCTACTTTCAGTGGGGCGTGTGTGCAAAACTGCACAACATATACTAGATTGAAGACTTGCATCTTCTTCATCCTAAGTACATACCTCTTTCTCTCTTCAACATTGATTACTTCTATGACTATTCTATGCATTCTTCTCTCCATCTAAGAATCTTCTATGCGTTATTTCTTAATTTGGGGATGACACATACTATTGAGACAACCTTTTACACCGAGGTCTCTTTTACTTTGTTGACTCAAATCCTTTAGTTTGTTGTGTGTATGTGTGTATGCTTTTTATATGTTCTAACCTGGTGATGTAATGGCTTTTTATGTTCTAATATTGTTGTCTTGTGTAGTTTTTTCTTTTCTAATGTATTTTTTTTGTAGGTCTTCAACCTAGGGGCATGCTTCATTGGTTCAAAGAGTTGTCTACTTCCTCTACAGTATCCTTTTGGTACCATGGTGTTATTTATGTTTAGTATATTTCCTTTAGCTTGCATATTAGTATAGAGTCATAAGACCGCTAAAGTGGGGGGGAAATGTAATGGCATAAAATTGCACCCCTTGAAATTTCACAATACATTCTTGCATCCACTTTAGTGTCCACTCCCTTAGCATTTATGTAGGCTCATTTTAGCCCTTGCATCAGCCTTTTCCCCATCTCAGGATGCTTAGAACCCCTTTTCAATAGCTACCTCTGTGCATCAGTTTTGTGTTAAACCTTGTGCTTCTCCCATTCTTGTCATTTTGTAGTGTGATGTGTCTGGACACTAGCACATCGTGCAAACACCTGCATGCCGCACTAGCATCCTGTGACATTTTGACATTCAAATGATTGTTTTTGAGCATGTTTACCACTTGTCATCTATTTTTGTCAGTGGTAACGACCTGGGATGCCATGTAACGACTCGAGGAGCTTCTTTTCCCTCCTATTCTCTCTTTAAATTCTATCTTTTCAATCTATTTTGGTCTTCTGGACCTTTCTAGCTTTGGCTCTAGCCTTCTCCTCTTCCCTTTTTCTTGCTATCTTGCTTGTAAAGCTCTTTACAACTTGCTACAGTAGCACTCTCAAGCTCTCTTGGAAACGCTCTTAGCTCTTGCAGCTATCTTTCTCTACCTTTCGCTTCCTTAAGCCTTGAATCTAATATCTCTCTTACCTTGTGCTTGTGAGCATCTTGAGATTTCTCACATCCCCTATCTATTACATCTCTATCTCATGATATGGGTTCTCCTCCTTGAGCGGGGATTGATTTTACCACTTCATATTTGCTTGATTTTTTCACTTTCTATCTGGTTGTCTGTGGAGGTGGGAAGACTAAAATGGGGGGTTTGACTGAGGAAAACCCCTATACAACCCCAACATTTTCTTTCAATCTTATGTATGTAGGTATTGAATATATTTCCTTGTTGGAGGCCTCATTACTTGGGTTGTTGTGAGTAGTTTCTATATCTTATTCTCTTAATTTATTTTAGTTATGTTATACTTTTTTATTCTCCTACATTTTGGAAGTTCTTAGTAATCGAATTGTTAGTATTTACTTTTTTGTTTTCGATGATAAACTTGATTTCTGGTCTGTACGAGATGACAGCGTGCCTCTAGGACTCCAACACATCGCGTTGTCATCCCTATTCCAGGCTATCATCCTTTGGCCTAGAGCCTATCATTCTATCCAAAAAAACCTTTGTGGTCTACTCTTTCTGATTCTAAAACTCTCGTTCTATTCATTGAGGTAGTTTAGGGCAGTTCACCCCTTGGGATTCTATTGAGAATAAAGAGACTCATGAGTAGTGAATCCCCCTTCTCTACATTTTGGTGAACCTAACGTGAACCATTTTGGTTCTGTTGGGAAATGTTGAAAGACCCTTTCCTCATATCCTAGGAGTGTTGTGGGTGTGAGTGTTGCAAGGCACCTAGCCTTGCAACCCAACCTGTGATCCCTAGTGGCGCAACTAGAAGGTTTCGTAAGCATCGCGAAATGAAACCTTGAGTGGGTCACCGTTTAGTTGTAAATCCCTTGGGGGCATCTGTGAAAGTCCTATTTAGTCTACAAAGAAATGGCCTCCTTTTTACATATACCCATCCCATCTGTGCGACCTACAAGTGGATCTCCTGCCATAACATTCACCTCGCAAGAGTTGCTGATGAATTATAATAGAGAACCATCTCCCTCATACATCCATGTGTGTATCAATGGAAACATTGTAATGGGTGTCCTCGTTGACCCTATGTGTCGGGTGAATCCCATTACTGAGGAGATCATGCTAATTAATTTTTTACATAATGATAGATATGATGAATCTAGGAGCACTATTTGTACACATGATGGGCTTTTTGTCCCTCCCATCAAGTGCATCACCTTGTTAGTCCTAGTTGGACCTAGACCATAAACACACTTTTTGACATTATCCTAGGGTCTAAGCTCTTCAGAGTGAAACTAGGTATCTCTTGGTTGGTCGCTATGAATGCAGTTCCCTCGGTACTTCACAAGTGTCTAAATTTTTCCCATGAGGGTACGATGCATGTAGTCCACGACACCGACTATAAATCGTCAATTGTGCATTGGGGCTACTCGTTGGATCACTTTTGGCTTGTGCCCATTGGTCCGCTTCCTCCTAATATGAACCTCTTGTACCAAACTTATGTAAATTATAAGAGTGGGGGCATAATTCCTAAAGTGAGATACCCTCCTTCTCCCTATGCCATTTCACATAGGACCTACTTGAAGGTGAAACATGAGGTCGCCTTGGATCAAAAAAGGGAAGAGGAGAAGCACGCCCAAGGCCCTTCTTGTTCTTCTCCTGTTGTCCCACTTGTCGCTCCGTCTCGCCCTGCTGTGGTGCCATTGTCTTCTGCTCCTAGGTTCTAGAAAGCCTGACAGTGTCTGCTTGGAGAAATCCCAAGCATCCAACATTCAAACTTCCCATCTTACCCACGGTGCCTCAAACCATTCGATATGGTAAGGGGAAGGGTCCCCATGGGGTGTCCTCTATGTCTCAGCCTCCATGGCCTCCTACTGCTCCTGCCTCCTAGGCAGTGAATGGGAAAAGGCCCACTGCTAAGGAATTAGAGTCAGCTCCCCCCACTGTCGTTCCATCATCCTATCAACCTCTCCCTCATGTTCCCATCCAGGAATCCCTCCCTCCACTGGAAACGACCATGATGTATACTTTGATGGTCAAACAAGAGTCTTTTGTCCCTTCTCATTCCTCGGCCTCTAGCTCCCAGAGTCACAAAAATTGCCTTGCACATGAGCGCAAGCGTCAGAGAAAGTCTTTGGCCACTGAGCAAGTTGCCTTGCAGAAGATGGAAGAGGAGCTGACAATTCATTTTTGGCACCTTTTGTTGTGTCCTACTCTCCTGTCCTCTCGGCTTCAGTTCCTTCAACTTCGGTTCTACTTTTGGCTCCTGTCGCGAGTGTAAGAAGTCCTCACCTAAAGAGGGTGCAGGTGTTTATTGCTCCTGCGATTGAGTTTCTCCTTTTGATGTCCATTCTGAACATTACTGTCATTTTTAAAACCTATGGACATGTTGAATACCATGGTGGTGTCCACTGTGGTTTTCTCCTCTTCCTCTGCACCTTCTGCTTCGTTCATGGGGATCTAACATCCTCCAATGAAGTGGAAGATGGAGGATGAACCTGCTAGCAATGGGGGTCAAAAGAAGGGTTCACCTTCTTCAGAGAGTGGTTTTGCATCAGCTTGTGTCATCCTAGTGATGGAGGAAGCCCCGACATCCTCGGAGTTCGTCAATGCTCCCAAGTCATTCGGTGAGCCTAGTAGTGAATCTTGGGTGTCGCCTCCCTTTCTTGTTGAGTTCACATGGCACTCTTGTGAAGTGTATTTTTAATTCTATGGATGAGGTCCCGACCCTATCAGGGATCTTAGCAAAATCATTGATGTTCACCCCATAGGAATTGAGTGGAGAAGACCTCAAGGGGCCTTCTTCCTTAGCTCTTGGTTCGGGAGGGTTAGAGGGTTCCCCCCTTGATATTCTGCCCTTGAAGGCTCATCTGCCCTCCCCTTATGATGATCTAGATTGGGAGAATGATGACCTCTTAGTTGATGAGGACTAGGGGAATGCCTCTTCTTTATCTATAGATTAGATTGTGTGTGTGTTTGTGTTCCCCTATGCTTGCGTTATGTGTTCCTGGATGACCCTTGTCACCCTTCTAGGTGGTTGGATATTGGAGTCTTTTTGTGTCATAAATTTTTTTCTATTTGTTACATCATTCTTCCTTTGTTGTGTATTGATTTTTGATAATTGGGAATGATGCAAAGCATTGGGGGCATTTAGGCTTCCATTCCATGTTGACCCAATTTTTTATTTTTTTTTATCTTCACGTGCCTTTCTTCATATGGTCTGACATAGTAGAGGGTTGATGAAAATTCATTTATATACTATTATATCTATTTATCTATATTTATGAGTAGCTCTGACCTTGAAATATCAGATTGCCCTTGTCCCTTGTTATTGATGTTATTATCTCTTCTTTCTTTGTACTTATCTTTCTTGCTTGTTTCATTATGTTGTGGTGCTCATGTGTTGTCCCTTGTGTGTGTGAAAACATTACCATGATTACATCTCATTATGTTCCATGAGCCACAACATCACTTTTTCATTCTTTATTTTCTCTCCTTAGGATGTCGCACACCTTTGTGTTCGACACACACCATCCTAAGGGGGGGCTATCATATCACTTTCATTTTTCAAAAAATGCATTCGGTGGCCAACAAATATTTTCTTGAAAATTTGTTCAAAACATTTTTCAAAAATTCCTCAACAAGGACCCCTAGCGGAAGGAGCACCATCTCCTATGGGAAAAGTTCTGATCTTCCCCTTGCGAGGGAGCCCTCTTCCTTCTGAATTCCTTGATGAAGTGAACATCTTTCAAAAGGATTCCTTGATGTTGAATTGATTTACAAAATATACTCTTGCACTTTCAAATTGAGTGTCCCTTGAGTGGACCCCTTTTCTTTTGAAGGGTTCCGGAGGGACCCCTTTGAAAGCTTCTTCTTCAATTTTTGGCTATCTATGTGATTGTCTACTTGTCTGCCCGCGTGGCTACTTTTTGATTTTTAACATGTCTTGTCTACAAATTAACATGTTGCTTTGCAGGTGCACCTGTGAAGCTACTTTCCAATCTGACTCTGTGAAGTCCCTTACATTGGGATTCCTTTAGGAGAGAATACCTAGGGGTGCCTTCTTTGGAGGTCTGAGGACTTGTGAAGTGCTTGCATCCTGCAAGATTTGTCCATCGTTGGTATTCAGGCCTTCGGTGTACTTTGTTTGAACCTCCTCAGGAGAGAGTACCTTTGGATCCATTTTTTTGCCCTATGCTTTCAAGCTTGCCATATTGCAATATAATTCCTCGACGGTTCAATTATATGTTTCTAAACTCTTTTGATCTACTTTACCGAACACTCATTGGCACTCATGTTCACTAAAATGGGGGGAAAATGTATAGGAGTGAATTTGCACCCCTCTTGAAAATTCCCTTTACACCCTCCACCTTAGAAAAATAAAATTCGACCAAGTAATCTGACGTCCTCATTTTGTACCCCATCCACTTGGTACTTGCTTTTAGTGGCGGTCGGGGAATTTTTTTTGGGGACGCACACGCAATGTGTAGACATCTATGTGACATGCTACCATCCTAACAAAATTCTTAGCTTTGGAATCTGCAAAGGTGTTACGTTCTCCATTGGCGATGAAATGTAATGCCCTTGCACCTTCTTGCCGACCTTTGAACATCTCTTTCCCTCCCAAACCTTCTTCAAATGGCTATATTTAACTTTTAATCCATCTCTTTAGCAATTCTTGATCTTCTACACACTAATCCGATCATCTTCACATTTCTCACACGTTTGAGCTACTTTTTCACTATCAACTCTTCCAACAATCACAACATCCTACACATCTACCATTGAAGTTGTAGCTTGGTGTCTTGTGAGATTGCTTTTGGTGTTGTTGCGGCTATGTCGACTCTATCATTGTTGTGGACTTGCATTCCTCTCTCATTGGCCTTGAGCTCCTTTAGTCGAGAGTGGTAACGCATTTGTATTACTACTTTGTTGTTGGATTTGAGTAGCATAGTGTCTCTTGTAGTGCTTGGTTTCATTTCCATTCCAGCATTATTTTCTTTATCATATTTCTACATATCTATCTATTTGGCTATCCGTGGAGGTGGAAACACCAAAGCAGGGGTTTGACTGTGGAAAACCCCTATACAACCCCAACATATTTCCTCTCTTGGTTGTGTGTAGGTACATGTTCATGTGGAGCTTGCTAGCGAACTGAACCCTTCGTGAGCTCACTTCCACCACCTTCATTTTTTCATTTCTAAATCATCTTTTTAGTTATTTTCATCATCCTGCCATTTAGAATTTATGTTATTATTCTACATTTTGACACCTAGGCTAATAGTAGGTTTTTTGTCATTTTCACTATCCTTTTACACTTTTTTTCCATATAGATGTCAGTGCACCTATGAGACGCCAGCGCGCCACATTGTCATCCCTATTCTATGTTGTTTTCCTCTTGTAGAGATTGTTTGAGGTATGATATAAATTCCAAAAATTTGCTTGCTCAGTGCTAACTTAACTCTTGGGTCAGTAGAGTGGTAGAAGCATTGACATTTCTCTTCATTCTCTAGCCTTGACATTCAACACTTGTCCAATCTGAGGTAGATCAGGGCAACCTTCCGCTCTTGGCTCTCTGTGACCTAGAGCCTTGGTGTGGTTGGTCCCCCTCCTCTACAGTTCCAACGATTCAGAGACTTGTCTTCATATTCCCACTCTTTAGATAGAGACTACATATTTTTCTTTTGTTGTTCCTTATCAACTTGGCATCGCCACATCTTTGGCCCCTATTAGTTTAGTGCAATAGGACATTCATCATCCTCTAGACACAACTACTTGGGATTCATATCTTACGTCGCCTTTGAAAAAAATTCTACATAATCTTCTTAGCATCTTGGATTGACATCATCTATTTTTGACATGTGGAGACTTGAGCACTTTTAAGAGGTGCACATCATTTGGATTTGGATTCCTAATTTACCCATATTTTTGGATTGGCTTCTCTAATCACCAGTGGATTTGTTTCTTCTAAAGGGGAGAAATGTTGTTTGCGGGAAGTGCATCATATTCCATCTTTAGGCATTCATCATTGGCACAATAGATACTTCTTTGTGGGGGGATTTGAATATCCTTTTTTTCTCTCTCCTATTGAGGGGAAATCTATCGTACATGTGTGATAGAATCAGTCTTTGGGGGGTCACATTGAGTCCTCCCTCTATCTATCTTTCACTAGTGCAGTCATTTATTTTTCTCTCTTTTGGAGAGGAGTTTTTCCTATGTGGTTTTCTCCTTTTCTCTAGTTATGAGGGATTTCATTTATTTGTACATGGATACCTCATCAAGACTTGTATTTGAGACCCATCCAAGCATCCATCATTGCATTCTTCATCAGGGTTTTATAGCTTCTCCCTAAGTTGATCTTAGAGGAGGGTGTTGGAGTAATTAGGATATCACCTGATAATTAATTAATCATTTATTAATTATTAGGTCCCTTATTAATTTAATTACTTAAGCTAAACTTAAGATTGATTTTTCATTATTTGACTGGACTAATATAGGTCAAGTTGTCTAATTGTATGAGATTAGGACACTTGTCATAATCTAATCAAACCCTCATCAAGGGTTTTCTTTCCTTTTATAAGGATTATCATTCATTGTAATGATTAATTCCATTCAATTCAATTACATTTACAGGTGAATCTCAATATCATATGCTTGTGTGCTACTTTTTTGGATTCAATCATTTCTCTCTTGGTTGTATAGAAAATTAGTTGCTTTTGTCTCTTGTTTGTGATAGGTGTTTTAGCTACAGGTGATTTACAAGAGTTGTGGGGTTCACTATCAACTCTGACAATAACATAACACAAAACACTAATACCAACCACAATTACTTGACTAACATACAATTATTTTTTAAACACTTGTTTCATTAGAACATATCAACAATAATCATACAATGGTTACATCACCTCTTAAAAAAAATAATTAGATAAATCTATAGTTTTGATACATCAAGCTAATTCTAGATAGAAATATAAATATAAGTTATATAATTACATCATCATAATAGAATAACCAAAATTCACTCACGCTTGTTACAACCCAAACATAGTCATGAATCATATCAAGCAAAACCTACTCTAACAAGATGGATTGACAATGAGACAATCTAACACCATATTCTATTTATTTTTTATGTCAAATATACAAAACATGTCAATCTTATCTAATATAACATAATTTATTATTAATTCATTACCCTAAATATGTCACTATGGAAAACCACTAACTTGGAAAAATAAGGTTATTGATTGAATAACTATCTCTTACCATATTCATCCTCACTTTACCTTGCAATGTTTTTGGAAAACCACTTGGTTCTATTGAATTGCAACTATGAGACAACTATAAAACTAGATATATGATTAGACTCTCCATCAAATGAAATAATTATGTGATGATTTTGAAACATATTAAAGGACAAGACCTAAGAGTCAAACCTATGCCTCAGGGGCTCATTCTAGATGGCCTTGCCTACGTAACAAGATTTGAGGCATCATAGTTCACCTACTTGGACTTGAACCAACATGTACTTGGTTAACCCATAAAATGTATATTAATTGGTTTCAATTCTCACATTTATTAGAACAAAATTTGAACAAAAGCCAATATCACTAGGCCCACTATTAAAAGAGAACAATATTGCGAGATCAAAATTTATCACTAGATGCACATATAGGATCTCCAAAGAATTTCAAACAACTAGATTACACACATAACCCTCATATGTTACCAATATTCATTTTTTGATCCTTTTATTTCTCAAATTGTTTATATGTGTGTGTATGTATATATGTATATATATATATATATATATATATATATGTATATGTATATGTATATATATGTATGTATATATATGTATATATCTATATATATATCTATATATAACTATATATATGTATATATATCTATATATATCTATATATATGTATATATATCTATATATCTATATATATCTATATATATGTATATATATCTATATATCTATATATATCTATATATATGTATATATATCTATATATATCTATATATATCTATATATATATGTATGTATATCTATATATATGTATATATATATGTATGTATATATATATATGTATATATATATGTGTGTGTGTATATATATATATATATTTATTTATTTGTATATATTTTAATGATTGACCAATCACTAACACAATGTGTGCACCTTCTACTTATATTTAGCTGACAAGGCTTGTATAACATGGAAGAATAACACTTTTCACATTATCTAGTAAAATACAAAATTAGTTAACTTTAAAATTGCTTCATACGGAAATTATTGGAGAAATCTCGATTAACTTAATAGAAGGCTAAAAAAATAAAGAAACTATCCAGTTTGAAACTAACCTAGAAAAGGAGAAAATTTGTTGATATATCTCATTTAAATGGGAGGATACCATACAAAATTTACCTAAGAAAAAAATTCAAGAGGAAATATCCTTGGATATGACAATTCACTAATGAAGAAGAAATTATAGTGCATCAATACAATTAATCACACTAGGAACATTTGTAATTATAGCTTTATAAATAGTGAAGAAGTTATGTACACATTAACCATCAAAACTACCTAGAAAAATTGATACAATCTAGAAAGGAAAGAGCCCCATATTTCTAAGACCCGTCCATTTCCTTTATCTTGACATTGACAAGTGTTTCAAGATCACACATCTAAATAAATTTATGTTGAATATGTAATTTTCTATCAATTTTATAGCCATGAGAATTTTCATTATTGATATAATAGAAAAATTAACGATTAAATTATTATTATTTTTTTAATAAAAAGGGGTAAAAACTTTATTGAAATCAAGAAATCAACAGTACAAAGAGATTAGGGATCCAATAGGATCTCGAGAGAAGGAGGCACAGAAAAATCCAGCCAAGATAGAATCCACAACACAAACAGAAACAACACCCTCATCCATCCATATCATAAAAAATGAACCTCTCTAAATCTTCACAATAATCAGGAGATAACTACCCCCAAGCCTCAATTTTCCAATCATCAACATGCTTTGAATCCCATTTGGCCAAACGGTCAGCAACCCTATTCCATTCACGTGAGATATGGGTAAAAGACACCACCTCCAGCCTCGAACACATCTACAAAATTTGTCGGACAACCGAAGCAAGCTGCCAATTGACACCACCCAAATTTTGCTCATTCAATAGATTAACAATAATCTATGAGTCAGATTCACAAATAATCTTATGTCAACCCAGAGCACAAGTGTGCTCAATAGCCCAAAGAATCGCCAACCCCTCCATAAAGTTGTTAGAATTTTTCCCTTTATGAATGGAGAAAAAGAAGATAACTGAACCAGAATAGTCTCTACCAACTCCACCAATCCCAGTAGGCCTGGGATTTCCCCTAGAAGAACCATTAATGTTGATCTTCAAAACATCCATCAGGGGAGGCATCCATCTTCCCACCTACCTCTTCTAACACAAGCAAAGTCAGAAGTCAAGCCCTGAAGACCCAATTTTCTCACAATCTCATCATCACTCCTTTCCAAAGGATACGCCACTTTACATTTAGCTTCCACTATTTCCTGGATCATACGAACAATTCTTTTCCAAACCTATTGAACCATCAGCCTACCCCTCGAAATATCCTATGATTCCTTTCTAGCCATATTTGCCAAAGGATGAAGGTAGGACCAATGCACCACACAATTTGGAGGAAAGAGGCCTGTGTAGGAGGTTTCCTGAGATTGCTCTAGAATTCAACAAGGGAAGAAGCATGAAAACAAGGATGTTTCCAAACATCCCACCAAAGATGCCAAAGAAACATAGAAAAAGAACAATGGAAAAACAAGTCGGAAGAATCCTCCTCATTGCATCCACACAAAACACAAACAAAAGGGCCCTATAATCCCCGCTTCTGAAGATTTTCCCAAGTCAAACATCTATTCCAAGCCAAATTCCAAACACAACAATTACATTTTGGCCATGAGAACTTGTTCTACACATTTTTCCACCATGGAACCTCCACCCCTCCATACTTTTGAACCAACAACTCCTGATACCCACTAGCCACAGTGAAGGCTCCCTTAGGATCCGGACACCAAGCAAGAATATCCTTATTTGGAAGAGAGTTGCACTATCAACCAACTAGAATAATATGAATCTTAGCACATTCCTCCTCCAATCCAACCATAGGACAATCACAAGGATCCTTCCACCTAGCCACCTCCATCTGACCATAGTGGTAAGAAGTATTAAAATCAATCACCCTTGACCAACTAGCCTCCAAGAAGCGTTGGCACAAATTCTGCAAATTAGGATACTGACAAAAAATGGGGGAAAAAACATCCCAAGAATCAGACCAAAAGAGAGCCTTAGCCCCCTATTGCATATCCAAAACAAACCCTCTTTGATTAACACAACCCCTTTTTTACACGTTTCCCAAATCACAAAACCTTTCCCCACTAGAGGATAACAAGGAATCTCCTCCAATATTCCACGAAGGTACTTGTGAGATAAAATATTGGCCCAACCACGCTCCTATTCCACACACCATCTCCAATAAAGCTTCACTGCCAACACCAATCCAATTAGAGTCGACTTCCACAGTTCGAGACTCCCAACTTGCTTCGGACTACAAACAATATTCCACTTCACAAGACTCCACTTGGATGAAGACAAGCTGCCCACCCATAAGAATTATCTATCCAAAGAGTCCAAATCCTTAACAAACCCAATAGGAGCCACCTATATCATACACCTATAGTTGGGAAGAGCTTGCACCATCGATTTAAGAAGTTGAACCCACCCAACAAAAGATAGCCATCGATGAGTCCAATGGTTGACCTCCGCACGAAACTTGTCAAGAATGTTTTTTCAAGATCCCCTTGGAAGGTTACCAGAGGATATAGGAATGCCAAGATAGATTAAAGGCAAAGAGCCAATCTGGAACCTCAAGATGTGAGCAATCCTCTTCTGATTGAGCCTCGGGGTATTAAAGAAGAAAATGGAATATTTTTCCTCATTGATCCTTTGATCAAAAGCATCAAGATAAATGTCCAAAGCCTTGTGAAAATTAGTGGCCTCTTTGACTATAGACATACCCATCAAAGTAGTATCATCAACAAATTATAGGTGAGACTGGGGAGGTAAACCGTTGCCCCGCACCCAACCCTATATAAGACCTAGCTCCACATTGCTCTTCAAAACTCTCCCCAAACCTTCAACAAGAAGAATGAATAAATAGGGAGAAAGAGGGTCCCCTTGATGAAGTCCTCTAGAGACCCCAAATAAGGAAAATGGTTCACCATTTATCAACACTGAAAAATAAGCGGTAGTAACACAACTCATAACCCACAAAACCCACTCTTCTACAAAACCAAAGGCCATGAGAACTTTGTGCAAGAAAGACCACTTAACCCTATCATAGGCCTTTGCCATATCTAGCTTGATGAACATAGCCTTTTACTTTGAGGTTTCCATGGAGTGAATAGCCTCAGTGGAAATGACCACACCATCCAGGATTTTCCTATCCACCACAAACCCACCTTGTTCCTCTGAAATAAGCTTGCTAAGCCACCACTTCAACTTCTCAACAATCAACTTGGAAATAATTTTATAGACCACATTACAAAGAGAGATAGGACGGAACAAACTCATCTAGTTTGCACCCTCACACTTAGGTATGAGAGAAAGGGAGGTAGAGTTCAAAACCCTCGGCATCTGTTTGTTCCTTTGAAATTCACAAACCGCTGCTAATAAGTCTATACTTATAATGTCCCAAAATTCCTAAAAGAATTCAACCAGAAAACCATTAGGACTAGGAGATTTCCCTTTCTTCATTTGAAAGACAGTGGCCTCCAATTCATCCAAGGTAATGCAACCCAAGAGGTGCTCATTCATCTCACTAGTGACCAAAGAGGGGATACATGCCAACACATGATTTTCTTCAGTCAACACATCCTGGTACTCCTCTTTAAATAAGGAAGGAAATAACTATGAAGCTTCTTCCAAGATATCACTCAAAGAGGTTAAATATTCACCCCTATCATTCACAAGAAAAATAATTGAACTACCATGTCTCCTGGCTTTAACCGAGATGAAGAAGAAGGCAGTGTTCTTATCCCCCTCCTATAACCACTCAATTTGAGCCTTTTACTTCCAATAAATCTCCTCACGCAACTCCCATTCCTCCAAAGCTTTCAACACACTTGCCTCCTCCCTGAGAGCACCCTCAGAGAGGCCCAACTCCCTAATCTCCTGGGTGATAGCATCCAAATCATCCTGAGCAACAACCTTAGCTTGGAAAATATTACCAAAACACTGCATGTTCCATCTTTTGAGTTGGTACTTCACATACTACAATTGTTTGAAAAATGAATACATAGAGGTACCAAAAGTAGGTCTCCCCCTATCCCACCAATCAGCAACATGTTCCTGTAGAGATGGGTCCCACAATGACATAAGTTGAAACTTGAAAGAGGGAAACTAAGAAACCCAAGCCGAAGTAATAGATAATTTGATAGGCCACTAATTTGAGCCCCTCTAGTCTAGAATCTCAGAGAAAATAGACCACGATCCACCAATCTAAAAACAAGAGACCAAGAACCATTCTAGCCTCTTAGCAATCCAATCATCCCCCAATCTCCTATTGTTCCAAGTGAACTGACCATTACTAGGTTTGATGTCAACTAGATTCAAACCAGAAATTTTATCACATAAAAGAAAAGCAGAGGGCTCCAACCTCAAACTTCCACCCTTTTTTTCCTCCAAATCAGTAATGGTATTGAAATCACCTGCAATAATCCAAGGAAAAAGAGGAAGATAGCTCTGAATAAACTTGATATGAGCCCATAAGTACTACTTACCAGGAAAACCTGAAGGAGCATATATGTTGGAAAGAAGAATTGTTTCTCCCATTTCCAAGCTCGAAGCCACAACTGAAATCATAGACTTACAAGACATCCACTAGAGAGGATGAATCTTCAAAGGATTCCATAAATAAGCCACTCCCCCTGCATTACCTTGGGCACCAATACACTGGCATTGACCCCGGCCCCAAAGTTTAGGTGCTAAGCCACACATACTCTCAACAGAGAACTTAGTTTCATGTAAAAAAATCACATCAGGAAAATGATTTCTCACCAAATCACGAACAGATTTTTGTTGAGGGCCATTGTTCAAGCCCCTTACATTCCATGAGAGGATGATCATTTCAAAGTGTTAGAAAAGTGAGAGTTCAGAGTCTTAACAGAACCTTACTCCACCAATGTCTCCCCCATCATCTTAATTTTCTCCAAGTCCTTCTTATGCCTAGCCTTGGAAGACTTCTTAGCAACCCCTTTTTTGAACTCTTTCTGATGAAGCAATAACAAAGGAGAAGCCTTGTTTCCTTTTTCCAAATTAGGCCCCGCTTTCCCCACTAGAAGAGAGATCTCCTCCCCATCTTTCTTTCCAGCCGAGATAACCTTAGGCCCTACTAAAACTATCATACTAAGATCAACATCCATATGCAAGGCCCCACCATCCTATGCATTCTAAATATGATCAAGAATAATTCCCTCCTGAACCAATTCCAAGCCACCTTGGTCCATAGCCATCATGCCCAGGTTCACCTCCTACTAACTAAGGTCGTCCAAAACCTCAAATCTATTAAAAGTATCCCCTTCTTGTCACTCCTTAAGAGTCCTCTTCTGTCCCCGATTCTTATTATGGGACTTAACAAGAATGAAACCCTTTGTACTAGTAGCATCCCTAGAGATAGGATCATTGCCTTTATCAACCCTAGGAGGATTGCGAGGGGGCTGCGAATTTTGAGACTCATAAAATTTGGACCTAGGGATTCTTCACTGTAGATGACCATATTCATGACACAGGTAATAACAAAAGGGTAGAGTTTCATAATCAAGTTGTTGCACCCAAGAATACGCACCCGCATGAATTTCCAAAGAATCAGGAATAGGATTACTCAAATCAATCTCAACACAAATGTGAGAAAAAGTCATTACCTTTTTGTCTTGTGTTTGCTGAGAAGGACCCACTAGTTTCCCCAATAGCAAAGCAACCATTTGCAAAATATTGTTGTGTCAACACTCAACAAGAAATCAAGGAAGATGCACCCACACCGGTACATGATTTAGGAGCTCCTCTGAAGGATTAAAACCAACATGCCATGGCTTAATAAATAAGCCAATTTGGTTGTGGAAATAAGGCCCTCCCTCAAAAATTATATTTTGATCAGCCATATAGTTAAACACCACCATAAAATAGCTATTAGCCAACAACCTCCATCTCACCCTCCGAAGTCCAAGTTCATTGGGCCCATGATTCCAAAAATTGGAGAGAAACCCACATTCCCATGAATTTGCAAATCAATGCATGCTTTGAGAAATACTCAATATCTCCCACTATTAATTCAAGTTGAATCACCAACACAGGCCTTTCTTTGCTTCTTTCTAGGTAACCATTGATTTTCTGGATTCGAGGTCCACCAAATGGAGAAAACTCTCCAGCCCCCGAATCATTGCAAAATAAATAATTGTCAACCACATGCATGGAAGGAGATGGTGATTTCACTCCAACAACCAAACAAAAATACAAAGAGGGTTTAAACCCAGATGCCCCCTGACTCCATTGCCAAGAGAAAAAAACACACCCCGCACTACAACACCAGGCATGCATGAGAACCTCCCCTCGATTTCACCAAGCACTACCAAACACTAGAGAAAAGAAAGAACTAAAGCAGTTAAGAAGAAAATCCACCCTTCAAAGAAAGCGCCTCCCCACAATAGCGACACCCCACACGCCAGCCACAAAGAGAGTGCATAGAAAAAATACCCCCCAAGCACAATCAAACCCCCACCCAACTGAAAACGTATTCAAAGAATAAGAAAGACAGGCTAAAGCTGACATACAATGAGGGACGACCCTCATGCAGCTCTTTCAGACTGTCACAGGAACACCAGGAGCAATGCCATCCTCAAGAATTCATTTGGTGAACCCCCCAAATTATTATTATTATTTTAATCATATATTTTAGTCTGATTTATCATCATTATATGAAATAGAACCATCTAATTTGATAACCTTTCACTATTTATCTACCATCATTTGTGTTTGTAATCGTCAAAGCTAGTATACATTGGTACATGTCTATGATAAAATCCTATACCAAAGGTTACCTATCTTTTTGACTTAATGTTGGGATGAGAGGTGATCGCACCAACTAGTACTGGTTAGAAGTGTACAAAAATCATTATAAACTCAATCATAAGTGATTTGCATGAGGAAAGAAGTATACACAAGGTATAGTAGAGATAATACTTACATGCAAATTAAGAAACCCAAAAATATCATATTTCTATAGATTTGAAATGTATCATAAGGTATGTCAAAAACTAGAAAAATAATTGCATATCCTCCAATTGATAGTAATGACGGAGAAATCTACCATATGAAAATCATGGATAAACTACAAATTAGTATAATGATTTATTTTCAAATTTATTAATTGCATATTGATATATTTGTTCATGGGTATGTGCTAAATGTAGAAATGAAGATTTAATGCAACCAAATCAAGCATAACCCAAATATGATAGAAGGAAATTTTGACTAAACTTCATATTTTCTAGATTGAAGAGATATTTTTGTATACACATTTTAAACCTTACCTGGACAAGCTAAAAAAAATCCTCTACTAAACCTTTTCTAGCACACTCCTCTCTTCCACGTCCCTCCTCTTCACACTTCTAACTCAACTCTACTTTGGAATTCAATCTATATATACATGATTTTATGCTTTGGTAATCTAAACAATAGTGTCAAAAGGGCCATTGAGATAGGGGATGTGGTTTATCATTGTTTAATGGGTGCTAACTGATTCATTCATAATGAATCTAATGGTATGTGGCATTATCCATTCACTCTACTCAATGACACATCTCATTCACTCCCAACTGGCTATCATTCCTCATTCTATGTCCATTCTTGGTATTGAGAAAAACCCTTGCTCCACAAATCAGTTCTACACTAATACTCTACATATATTTTCATTACTTATTCATCATAGCCATTGACCCACCCTTTTCCTCCTTCTAAGTCTATAAACAATGTTTAAGAAAAGGGAACAATAATATGGAACAAATTCACCTTGAATATTTTTTAAAAACTTCCAAGATAAACCTCATTCTCTCAAGATTGGAGTTCTACATAGTTTTGTGAAGACGGTGGTGAAATATCCTCAAGAGAGTAACATGGAGAGTGAAGATAATCTTGTTGTAAAGATGAAAGATCTTCTTCAATAGTCATGAGAGTTGAACATGAGAGAGAGAGTGAAAAAACAACCTATTTTTCAAAATAGTAATTCAAGTCAATTTTGTTCAATATGTTGCATACAGGAGTGTTACACTCAAAAAATCCACTGAAAGGTAATGCTCCAATGACCACTAGAATCATGTAGGATGCTAGTGTTTTGCACGAATGTCCACACAAAGTGCTCCTATCTAAAAAATCAGACTCAAAGAACCAAGAACATCATGAAATTAGAAAAAATGGATTATTTAGGTGCTAACATTTTGAAATTTAAAAAAAAAAATATCAAGGGCTAAAAGCACACTGTGTAGTGTGAAATTTCAACGGTATGCAATTTACAACAGTATATTTTACCTCCACTTTAGCAGGCATATGAACTACACAAAATATTCATGCTAAAGTAGAAAATGAAAATCACAAATGTTAACAAGGATATTGTAAACTATGAAAAATCTTCAATCTAAGTAAATATGCCCCCAAGAAGAAGACCTGAAAAGATAACTAAAATATCTTGTACAAAACATAGACATTATGCAAAGACTAAAAAATTAAACGTGTTAGCTAAAAAATACACTTAAACACAAGAAAAGCACAAAATAAATACTCATGTGATGTAGAGCATCCAACAACAACATCAACAATTTCATTTCAATAGGGATTTCAATCCCAAATAGAATCAGGAGAAGATCAAATTAGACTAACAACAGAAATTGCTTCATTTCTTCATCAAATCCATATTGTTTCATTTGAAAATCTCATGGCAACAACAAGCCAAAACACTCCATGAGAAATCCATCTCTGTATCAAACTCAAATCCTCTTAACCATGAACAATCTATTTGATTTCAAGGCAAAAACCTGATCAAATCATTGAACCATTCAAATACTTCAACATAGACTCCTCATTACCACTCACAACCAAGGAAACAAATCAACTAAACCATGCCTTCTTGTTACAACAGTTATCAATCCTTCAAGACACTATACGTATCATGTTTCTACCTGAGATAAACCAATAACTCATTCACATAATGTTATCTTATCAGGTTCATAGTTTCTTATAGTCAAGTCACCATTGGCACACAAGGACCACATTTCTTATCATATCAAAAGCCACAAGTATACCTTCTAACCCATATCCAAACATTTAGACCTTTTTAACAACATTGAATTAACAGTTTCAAGAACTCAAACCTTCATATCACTGTTTTTGTCAGATTCATCATTTTAACAATCTAATCACCTTTTACCTTGTAGGCCATCAAAACCCTAATCGGGTAATTCCTTTACAATTTCTTTGCATTTCCTCAAACCCAACATACATTCTAAACCCTTTCTAGTCTAATCAATCATAACACAAACTCAATCATTGTTTTTTAGAAACAATCATTAGAAATCTTTGTATGTACGCTGCCAAAGAGCTACTAGAATAGGCCTTTCTTACAAAGAAAGTGATTTTAGATTATCACCAAAACAACCAAGGACTTCAAACAGCCTTCCAACTAGTTTCAAAACTCAAGATTTATCATATTTTAGGGAGGAAAAGGCACAATTACTCGTTCTTCAAAACCCTTGTTTGTGGGCTTTTACAACACAAGAGAGTGAGGGTTTGTTAGAAAACCATACTTTCAATCTTTACCTGCTCTGCCATAGTTTGAAACATGCATAAATATATTTGTATAGGAATTCCAAGCCTTCCTCAACCCTTGAATACCTCGTTTCCTTCATAACATCTCTTGGAGCCATCAAATTCACAATGGAAACCTCTGTTTTTCTAAGAAACCTGCAACCAAAGTTTGAGTTTCTTGTTTCCCTTGCACACAAAAATATTCTAAACACTCTAAGGACGTCCTACATAGTCCATCCCACCAATATCTAGCCTAAATTTGGTGGGATGGTGGTTTACTTCCTAAAAGACTCTCAAACCACTGTTGAAAAGACATAGACCGAGGCACAGGTAATTGCTTTTCTTCTTTTATTTCTTACAAACTAACCTCCAATCTCTTTGAAAATGAAAGTAACTCCTTCCTACATATGAACACACAAAGAATCTAACTTTAATGCTACTGAACTATCAATGCAAAGATGAGAAGAATGGAGAAATATGTTGCTAACACAGAAAACAGGGAATTTTTATTTCAAAATTTGATTACAAGAACACAAACTTCTCCTTTTTCTTGCATTTACATGCCTTTTAAAGATATTTCCTCTTCCATAACTAACTTTCTAACTCCTCCATCGGTTGAAACTACCCTTTAACTATTAATCTTCCTGATTTATGCCCTTTTTGTCAACTTAATAACTTTGGACAATATTACAATGATGCAAGTTTTGTATTATTTTTCTATTTTGACCTCCTAGTGACTCATTACATGGATTAAATACATGAAATAGGACCTTATATGACCTTGAACATGCTTTACATCATTTTTCCATGACCTTTTGTGATTGATTCAATATAAATTTGGACACTCATCTCTTTTTGCAAAATTGAAAAGTATTTGATGACCTAGGTGCTCTTGCACTATCATGTGAACAAGCACGCAAAAAAATATTCAAGAGAGAAAACAACAAGAGCTTGATATGATTTAATAGGTGTGGCTTGTAACATGCCCATTGTTCTACCTAATAACTTTTTCTATGTTTTACCCACAAGTGAACAGTTTATGCTACTAATGTTATGAGCAATAAAAAAAAAACATTTAAATATCAAGATGCACATATGAAACATATTTAAAACTTTCCCATTGCATAACAAAGAATATTTTCAATAATACAAGCAATGTTTTCACATTACATAATTTCAAGATGCTATTTCACCTTTACAATTTCCTTAGAGATGGAAACATGATTACATACATAGCTTCAACGAGCTTATTGAAATAGAGATATGAGTGGTTCAGATGTCCCAACATTGGTGCATATATTCTAGATGCCCCCATTCCTTGGTGCATACATTCTATTTGTCCCCAATATCGACACATACATCCTTAAATATTGTCTGCCAACTGCATGAGGAGAAGCATCACTCGAGCACTTTCCTATCAACCACGGACTTATTGTAGTTCCCCGTACATCTACCAAATTGGTAAGATGGCCCTACCCTTTGACAAAGAGATTGTTTTGGTAACCTCATAATCCTAGCCTTTTTTTAGCATGGTGTTGTGTCCTACATATCTAGAGCTACCATACACATGTATGACAATCCCTACCTAGTATGTAAACTTAGATCACAGTGAACTAACAGTGTAACAGTGGCAACTTACACTACTTTGGTCAAAGAATTCAACACCTGATACTTCAAGTGAGATTTATCTATTTCACCCACCTTCCTAGCTTGATTTGGTTTTGACCATTCATACTCTATACATAGGTTACCCCCTTTCCCTTGGATTATTCTAACCCCAAGAAATAACCCAATTAACCATATAGTATACATAACATCACAAAATTTAAATGACTTCATTTCAAAAGGTTTAATCTCAACAATAAATGACCTCAGTCAAAAGAATAATATCATCAATAAGCGACTCCATTCAAGAGTATAATCTCATCAATAAACTACTCCATTCAAGAGTATAATCTCAAAATTAAATAAAATCCAATCAAAGGCATAATCAATAATCAAATGGTCAAGCAAATCATATAGGTTAATCCCAACCTATTTGCTTAATCAATAATCAAGTAAAAAACCCAACCAAATAGGTTATTCCCAACCTAGGGTTTCAATCGAATGTGATGTAATGATCAAGTGATCATAAACAAATCATAAAAACTCTCTTTCCATATACCTAACACATTCTCATGTTTACAATATTCACTATATTTGAATATAATCTGGAGGAAATTATCAACTTGTGAGGAGTTGGTGCAACTACACCCATAGTCCTTTCATAATACTATTTTGGGTTACCAAAGTTACGTGAGTCTCCTTTTAGAATTCCATGAATAGGAATAGACTTTAAATCAAAATAAGAAAATAACATAATCATAAAATACATTTTCTCAACCCTACTATTGAATATTGATATAACCATCAAGTTTATACCCTAACCCTAGGAATAAAACTCTCTTCCTACTTTCAAGGAGATTTAAGTAATCGATCAAGTATAAATTATCAACACAGTTTGGATAACTTCTCAACCTATCAATGGTGCCATGTCCATCATGCCATCATCACTGTAGTATTTCTAACCTCAATATTCACAAAGGTCTACGTAACACCATAAGTTAACAAATTCAATTACTTCAAGACATCGATATATTCCATGTTCCACATTTCATGCTACATACGAATAGTATTGACAATCTACATATAGTATTGACAAACTACGTAAAGAATTAATAGAAGCACAATCATATGAATTCCCATATAAGGTATATAAAATTATTAACCCAATAGATAGGTTCCACCAAAGCAAGAAACAACTAAGAACATGCAAGCTTATCCAGAGAATTATAATCACATATTTAAATCAATCCTTTCTAATGAAGACAACCATAAACAAATAACCTTCCAAACATAAATAATGTAAGATGGGTTTTCTTAGTTTCTAGCCTAGAATAGTGAGAGCTAACACCTCTAGACCATTAACCACACCTAAAAAAGAGAAAAAAATGAAAGCATAAGGAAAATAAAACATGAAATCACAATACTCCTCATGCTTGAATCTTGAATCACTTCCCTTGCTCTGCTATTTCTCCTTTTTTCAATCTTTGCCCTCAAATTTGTTGCTTCACGTGTGCAAATACCTACAAAATAGTAAGTAGAAAGTTGGAGACAAATAATTGTTAAATTGAAAATGGAGGAGGAAGGTTGCTTTAATAGGCAACTTTTTGAATGGATGACAGAGATTAATCCTCTAGAAGGATTCGAAGATCAATGGTGGAGGATGCATGAGAGGGAGGTTACGAAATGGATGGTTGAGATTGAGTCTCAAAAAGATGCCAAGATCAATGGTCTAGAATTGATGCATGAAGAATATGCTATTACAGGTATGATGTCGACGGCTATGACAGCAATGAAGGCTATGAAAAGGGTTAATGACAGGGCATCCTTGACTAGAGGAGGTGCATAAATTATTTATTCAAAAATGGAGGAAAATGGAGGAAAGGGACAAGTGGCAAATAAATAATTTATTCAAATTATTTATTTGGAAAAAATTAAAAAGGAGCATTTAATTAAATTAATCAATTTAATTAAATGGGAAGATGGAAATTAGAGAGGAATTAAATAATTTCAACAATTATTTAATCATAGAAGAATAAAAATTCGAAGAAATAATTAAATAAATGATGATTTATTTAATTATAGAAGAAAGGGATATATTAGTGACGCAATTAAATAATTTTAATTCATCAGGATAGAAATGATAAGGTGAATTAATTAAATAATTAAAAAATATGTAATTAATAGAGGAATATGATCGAACATAATTGAATAATTAAAATTATTCAATCATCGAAGGACGACAACCAAGAAAAATGGTGCTCGCAAACTTAGGACATTTTTCGGTGTCTACATTTTGCCCATTTTTTAAATAATGTAGTTCATCGCATTGTGTCAAAGAAATTTAGTCAAGAGATGCCCTAGTGACAGCAGGGTATGGGTATGCCCCCTCGGGAAAATTTGAAAAAAATTCAAAAAAAATAAAAAATTTGGAAAATTGTCTCAATAAGACAAAAGGATGACCAGGACTTTTATGGTGAATGCATAATTGATGATCAACGTCAAAAACAAGGTCAAATTTGAGGTCAAGGGTATCAAATGGTGCGTCCAGAAGGCAAGGTAGGTCAAAACCCCTAAATTTGGACCTATAAATGGCAATTTGAATTTGAAAAAGGGTCATTTTCACTTTCCCAATTTAGAAATATGAAGAGCTCAGAGTGATTATACAGTGAAAATGTCTCAAGTTCCAGAGGCTTCCCACCGCACGTATAGGATTTGTACCTTTCGCTGACTTGAGGGAGCGCCTGCCCCTATATGTAATACGAACTTAGCTTTTATTTTTTTGTTTCACGTGCATTTAGGCTAGGAAATAATTTAACAAACGAATGTGTCGCACGATGCATGATGCATTTGATAAGCGGTTCATTGCAATTGTCTCGACGCGACGCAAATGCATAGGGACAGGGTAGGAAACGTTTGTGGTGCGACACGTGAAATTGTAAGGAAAAATAGATGCGGAAAACAATTCTCCTAACATCAATACCTCAGGAAAGAACGTAGACACACTTTAAAATTTACAATTACAGTCCAATTAAGATGCACTAAGAAACAAACAACAGAAACAGAGTATTTGACAATCACACATGAACACCAGATATACGTGGGAAAACCCTTACGGGAGAAAAACCCACCACACCAAGAGAAATCACTTTGTATTACAGTAATGAAATTACATACAAATTCCAGACTTATCTTTCTAGTGTCATTATACAACAACATTCACCATTGACCAAATTGCATAGGAACCTTTTCTGATTATAGTCTTTACAGAATCGAATCCACACTGATATAGTTTGAACTCTTCACACTCTACTATTGATCAAACCAACCTACTACAATCTGAAATCATAGAGTATATCTCTGTTGTTCCATGTCCGTCAAGATTCCTCACAGAACCGTCGCAACAAATAGACTCCCAACGATTCCACTTTCAACTCCTCTGATTCATCCACAAGACTCCACATAGGACGGTCTTACTTGGTCAATAGAATTTGTATTGTATTGGCATCTCGGTGAGACACTAACAGTGTCTCACTGATGCCACATATACTTCATACCGATGTCGCCAAGATTCATCGTAGTCGCCAGGATGTTCTATCGAGCTTCAAGAGATACATTGATTCATCACGCAGTCACCCTGACCTATCACTTTCGCCAGGAGATCATAGCGAGTCATCAAAGGTTACAGCGAAGACACAAGTCATATCGAGCTCCAAAAGATAGTCGGAAAGACATACCGATACCGCCAAGAGGTTTCTCCGAGACATAAAGGTTTCCCCGAAGTGTTCACCCGTCGCCAAGACAATTCCCTTTGCTGAGAGAACATATCAAACTGCATATGTTACCCCGAAGACTTCAACATAAAACAATGTCGGCGAGACATGTAGCTCTCGCTAAGACTTCTCACCGAGCTCTATGACTTACTCCAAAAGCTTCATCCATCGCCAAGAGTTACCCTGATAGCCATTAGTTATTGGCAAGACATTAGCTTTCGCCCAGACTTCATAACGAAGCCTTAGTGTTACATCGATAATTCCCGAGTGTGTCCCTGTCGACATGACTTTCATCTATCGCTAAGACCTTTCTCCAAGACTCTTTGTTACGGCAAAGAAAACATATGAATTCATGTCGGTAAGACATTCACTGTTCGCTGAGACTTCTTCTTGAGTGTTGAAGTCACTCTGAAACCCCAATCGCCTTGAGTCTCTCTGATTCACAATTGAATGGCCTGTCGGCCAGAGGTCTCTTGAGTGCTATGAGGTCATAGCGAGTACTCCTTGTCAAAGCGATATTCTTCATAGTAACTGTTCGGCAAGACAATAACAAGGTCACAATGACCTGTGCAAAACATAATGAATCAAACTGCTAGTCGGCCAGACAATTAGAATGTCACACCGACTTGAATCTAATGGAGGTTTCAACCTGTATAGTTTGAGGTACATATTTCTAACCCACTTGACGAAGATCATATAGGCACCTCCAAAGCACAAATAATATTTACTAAAAATCATGGGCACTAAGGCCCATTGAACTGGCACACCACCTGAACTTGTCTGTGCTCACTGGCTTCGTCAATTCATCTGCAACATTCTCCAGAGTATCAACCTTTTCCAAATTGTCCTTTCCATCCTCAACCATATCTCGTACAAAATGGTACTGTACGTCTATATGTTTCGTTCTGGCATGGAAAGTTGGGTTCTTTGCCAGACAAATGGCACTCTGACTATCACATAAAATTGTTATTTCCCCTGCATCAAAATCAATGTTAGAACACAAACGTTTCAACCATACAACTTCTTTACAAGCATGAGTAGCTACCATGTATTCAGCCTCCATAGTGGACAAAGTGACTACAGTCTACCGCTTACTCATCCAACTCACTGCACCACCATTCAACATAAAAATGTATCCACTAGTGGACCTCCTGCTGTCAATGTCCCCTGGCCAATTAGAATCTACATAACCATGAATGCTAAGAGTCCTCTATGATTCAACCGAATTCCCATGGTAACACAAAGTGAAATCTAAAGTACCCTTCAAATATCTAAACACTCTCTTCACAGCATCCCAATGCGTTCTTCTTGGATTAGCCATAAATTGACTAAGTACTCCCACTACTTAGGAAATGTCTGGCCTTGTACAGACCATTGCATACATAAGACTACCTACTGCACTTGCATTGGGTACACTGGTCATGTCCTCCATCTCAGTAGGAGATTTTGGACAGTCCTCAACAAATCGCTTCATTCCATGCATGACTAGAACCACTAGTTGTTTGCAATCATTCATACAAAATCTCTCAAGAATAGTTCTGACATACTTACTCTGGCTGAGCCAAAGCTTTCTATTCTTCCTGTCCCTGGTTATCTCCATCCCCAGAATATACCTTGCTGCACCAAGATCCTTCATTTTGAACTTAGCAGACAACTGAGACTTAAGATCAGAAATCATTAGTTTGCTATTTCCTATGAACAGCATATCATCAACATAAAGAGCAATAACAAGTACTTGGTCACTTTCAACTTTATAATATACACAGTGATCAGATTTTGATCTCATAAATCCAAAAGATAATACAAATGTATCAAATTTTTGGTACCACATTCTAGGTGACTACTTTAACCCATAGAGAGACTTATTTAATTTGCATACCATTTTTTCTTTACCTTTCTCAACAAAGTGCTCAAGCTGGGACATATAGATTTCTTCTTCAACATCACCATGAAGAAATGTTGTCTTCACATCCATCTGTTCAACCTCTAAGTCATACACTGCTGCAAGTGACAATAGAAATCTAATGGACGTCAGCTTTGCTACAGGAGAAAATATTTCCCCATAATCAATTCCCTCGACTTGGGAATAACCCTTTGCAACCAGTCTTGCCTTGTACTTTTCTACACTGCCATCCAAACCAATCTTTTTCTTAAATACCCTTTTGCAGCCAACAGCCTTTCTACCTTTAGGCAAGGGCACCAGACTCCAGGTTTCATTCTTATCTAAAGATGCCATCTCTTCTTCCATGGCTTCCAAACAAGAATCTGAATCAGACATTTTAAATGCCTCTTTCACAGTCCTAGGCTCATCAGTACTAGAAATCAAAGCATAGGCACAAGTAGAATCAATCAATGAGAACCCATACCTATCTAGTTGTTTCCTTTCTCAGGTTGACCTCCTCACTGGCTGAGGCTGAGGTTCTTCTTCTTTAGAACTTTCAGAACTGCTTGAGCTCTCCTCAGTTTCAAGTACATTTTGAATCTTCAACTCCTCTTTCTCTGGTGTAGGAGGAATTGATGCTACATCCTTACTGTTTTCAGAATTTGTCTCTGACTGCAGATCCAAGGTGGAAGGTTTCAGCTCACGAAAGATTACACTCCTGATGTATACAACCTTCTCTATAATAGGATTCCAAAGCTTGTATCCTTTAATGTTAGCACTATAGCCAATGAAAATACATTTGACAACCTTGTTCTCTAGCTTAGATCTTTTTACATCTAGCACATAAGCATATGCTTCATAGCCAAAGACTCTAATATGTCTAAGAGAGGGCTTCTTACCAAACCACGCTTCCATAGGTGTCTTATCAACAAGAGCAGAGTTTGGAGACCGATTAACTAAGTAACATGCAGTAGCAGTAGCTTCAGCCCAGAACTTCTCCTCCAAACCAGCACTACTAAGTATACTTCGTGCTCTCTCCATCACTGTCCTATTGAACCTTTCTGCAACTCCATTCTGCTGTGGAGTATAAGGTGTAGTCTTGTGTCTTTTGATTCTATGGTCTTTACAGTATCTCTCAAATTCATCAGAACAGAATTCACAGCTATTATCAGTCCTTAAGTATTTTATTTTTCTACCAATCTAATTTTCAACAAGATTTTTAAACTCCTTAAATCGACTAAACACTTCTGATTTACCTTTTAAAAAATAAACAAATGCTCTCCTTGAATAATCATCAATGAATGACACATAGTATCTTAATTTAGACAATGAAGGAACATTCACTGGACCAAACACATCTGAATGGATATAATCTAACAAACCAGAAGATTTATGAGGACTGTCATAAAATGAAACACGGTGCTACTTTCCATATATACAGTGTTCATAGAATTCAAATTCAAAATTACAATCTTCAAGCCCCTCAACAAGATTTTTGTTCTTCAAGGTTTTGAAACCTTTCTCTCCTATGTGGCCTAACCTATGATGCCAAAGCATAGTCTTCTCTGCAGGAAGTTTTCCTTCCGTAGAGTTTACATAATTAGGAATATTTCCCTCTTTACCTCCATGAGCAGCTTTCAGTGACTTTCCAGAGACACTTTTACATTGAACAACCTGTGCATCCAGCTTGTACAGGGTACCAATTCGAGCACCTCAGCCAGCACCATTGAACCTCTAGTCATCTTGTAGCCACTTCCAAAGAACATAACTTGTACACCAATATCATTTAGCATACTTACAGACAATAGATTTCAAGCCAGACCTGGTATGTGCATAACGTTATTAATTCCCTTTACTCTACCATCAGGGAATTGTATCCTGACTCTTCCACGGCCAACAATCTCCAAAGTTGAATCACTTGCTAGGTACACCTTTCCACCATCGTATTCTTCATACTTTGTGAACCATTCTCTGTGAGATGTCACGTGGAACGATGCTCTAGAATCAATCATCCAGACATCATCGGATGCCTGAGTTGCCAAGGCTACAATGAAGGTGTCACCATCACTATGAGAAGAACCATTATCAGAAGAGCCCTTCTTCTTTTTCTCCTCTTTACAATCCCTTCGGACATGACCAGGTTGCCCACAGTTCTAGCACTTCACCTTGGACTTCTTGCCAAGAGACTTTGATCTCCCCTCTCATTTCGATTTGGACTTTTTGTCCTTCTTCTTTCCTTTCTCCTTTAGTCTTCCTCTGACAGCAAGAGCTTCCTTTTCCATTTCAGAAGATTTCCTTCTCATCTCTTCTGACAGTAAAGATGCAACAACATCTTCCATCTTGAAACTGGATGTTGTACTCCCAATCGCCATCACCAGATGATCCCATGAGTCTGGCAAAGAACATAATAGAAGCATACAGCGATCCTCTTCTTCAGTCTTCACACCAACAGATGTCAATTGAGTAAGCAGCATATTAAATGCGTTCAAATGATCAACTACAGACCCTCCTTCCTGCATTCTCAAGGAGTATAGTTTCTTCCTTAGGAATAGTTTATTCACCAAGGACTTCCCCTGATAAATAGACGCAAGTCTCTTCCACAAGGAAGATGCAGTCTTCTCCTCATGCACATTCAGAAGCATTGAGTTTTCCAAGCAGAGCCTTATCAGCCCCTTAGACTTCCTATCTGCAAGGTCCCAATCTTCTTGCTTCATGCCTATAGGTTTCACTCCAGCCACAGCAATCCAAAGATAACGGTCAACAAGAAGATCCTCCATCTTGAGTTTCCACAACTCAAAGTTACTGCTGTTGAACTTCTCTATTTCAAACTTTCCAGATGTACTAGCCATCTTAATCTGTAATTAGAAATAACAAACTCTACAAGACTCCCACTGAATAGAATTGACACAAAAAACCCAACGTACCCACAAGGATAACTAGATGTGGAAAACAATTCTCCTAACGTCAATACCTCAGGAAAGAACGTAGATACACTTTAAAATTTACAGTTACAATCCAATTAAGATGCACTAAGAAACATACAACAGAAATAGAGTATTTGACAATCACACATGAACACCAGATATATGTGGGAAAACCCTTACGGGAGAAAAACCCACCACACCAAGAGAAATCACTTTGTATTACAGTAATGAAATTACATACAAATTCTAGACTTATCTTTCTAGTGTCATTATACAGCAGCATTCACCATTGACCAAATTGCACAGGAACCTTTCTGATTACAGTCTTTACAGAATCAAATCCACACTTATACAGTTTGAACTCTTCACACTCTACTGTTGATCGAACCAACCTACTACAATCTGAAATCACAGAGTATATCTCTATTGTTCCATGTCCGTCGAGCTTCCTCACAGAACTATCGCAACGAACAGACTCCCAACGGTTCCACTTTTGACTCCTCTGATTCGTCCACGAGACTCCACATAGGACGGTCTTACTCGATCAACAAAATTTGTATTGTATTGGCATCTCGGTGAGACATTAACAGTGTCTCGCTGATGCCACATATACTTCATACCGATGTCACCAAGAGTCATTGTAGTCACCAGGTGTTCTATCGAGCTTCAAGAGATACACCGAGTCATCACGCAGTCGCCCTGACCTATCACTTTTGCCAACAGATCATAGCGAGTCATCAAAGGTTATAGTGAAGACACAAGTCATATCGAGCTCCAAAAGATAGTCAGAAAGACATACCAATATCGCCAAGAGGTTTCTCTGAGACAAAGTTTTCCCCGAAGTGTTTACCTGTCACCAAGACATTGCCCTTCGCTGAGAGAACATACCGAACTCCATATGTTATCCTGAAGACTCCAACATAAAACAATGTCAGTGAGACATGTAGCTCTCACTAAGACTTCTCACCAAGCTCTATGACTTACTCTGAAAGCTTCATCCATCGCCAAGAGTTACCCCGATAGCCATCGGCTATCGGCAAGACATTAGCTTTCGCCCAGACTTCATAACGAAGCCTTAGTGTTACATCGATAACTCCCGAGTGTGTCCCTGTCGGCATGACTTTCATCTATTGCTAAGACCTTTCTTCGAGACTCTTTGTTACGGCAAAGACAACATATGAATTCCTGTCGGTAAGACATTCACTGTTCACTGAGACTTCTTCCTGAGTGTTGAAGTCACTCTGAAACCCCAGTCACCTTGAGTCTCTTTGATTCATGATTGAATGGCCTATTGGCCAGAGGTCTCTCGAGCGCTATGAGGTCATAGTGAGTACTCCTTGTCACAGTGATAGTCTTCACAGTAACCGTTCGGCAAGACAACAAGGTCACAGTGACCTGTGCAAAACATAATGAATCAAACTGCTAGTCGGCCAGACAATTAGAATGTCACACCGACTTGACTCTAATGGAGGTTTCAGCCTGTATAGTTTGAGGCACATATTTCCAACATAAATGATGTGACACAAGTGCATTTTTAAGTCGCATATGTGATCGGGAATGACGCAAACGACTTTGTAGGACACATACATTGCACAAAATGACACATTTGTAGTTGTGAGCCAGTTATACTTTATGTGACGCATTAGACATAAATTGCAACACAATTACCTAGTGAAGGATTTTCCCTAGAGTAGGAAAGATTGACTTGGTTAATTTAGGTTCAATAGGTCAAATGAGGGTTTTGGATTGACGTTATTGGTTGCTTCATGTTTTCAAGTGCATCTTTCGCCTATTTATACCCGAGATTCCAAACCAAATGTATTCTGACTGCGAGACCAGCTAGGCGATGACAAGAAGGGTGTGCTATTAGAGCTAGGATTGTTTTATGTGACATATATGCCCACTATTAGGGAAAATAGGGGTATGCTAACATCACTAGCAAAGTGGTGGCACTCAAAGACGAGTAGCTTCCATTTTCCTATGGGGGAGGCGATAGTCACCCTAGAGCATGTATACAAGATCCTGAGATTACCCATTCGTGTTGAGTGTGTGCAGTACGATTTGGCTCAGGTACTTCAGGTGTTGTATGAGTATTATGAGACTAAGAATGATGCTGAGCTCAAGATCCAAGGATATGAGATCTAGTGGGAGATCTTGGCAGAGACATATGATTAGTTTGACTGTGTTTTGTGTGCACTGATAGCGAGAGTGATGATTCATGATCATAGAGGCCATGGCTTCCCAGTTGGTTGGGGAGAGATGTTAGGGTCAATGATTCAACACAAGACAGTGTACGCATGGGGGCCATGTCTTTTGGTGATGTTCTATTTCTAGCTACATGATATTGTTTATAGAGAGGGGCAAAGCTTGAGTTGTGGTGTGACCTTGCTTATAGTTTGGGCATGGGAGCACATAGCTGTGTTTCAGCCACCAATGGTTCAATAGGCAGTGGGCACAACATTGTACTCTTATCTATATCAGGGGGCCTTGATCCAGACACACATGGGGGATGTAGGCTATTGGAGGCATGGCATAGATACATTGGTTAGTTTTGTCTGGAGACCATACAGGACATGCCCATTGTGGATAGATGAGGAGGACCACTTACCTTGGTGCAGACAGTCGAGATATTTGATCTGGTAGACAATACAGAGTTAGCACATTGTTGAGATGTATCTACCAAAGAGGGTTTGATGGAAGTTTGGGGAGAGGAAGGGAGTTCTAGTGGGAAAAGTAGAGTATGGGCGATCATCACATGAGGTGCATCCCTGGGGCCCACAGATTGTAGTCACTATGGCTGAGTAGGAGATAGATTCCTTATAGGCCTTGGATTGGGAGTGGCAGGAAGGAGATGTTGATGCGGGCACCACACTAGAGTATGATGACGGGTGGAAGATTCACAGTCCCATTCCACTTATAGATCCATAGAAGCCAACGCCAGTAGAGCGCAGAGTTAGGGGTGTGAGAGGTCGACGGGGAGGCAGAGGCAGGAGGAGCAGAGGAGATAGAGGGTGAGGAGATAGAGGAGGATGAGGGGATGATGGGGGTGACGAAGGAGGAGGACGAGGAGGAGGTGATAGATAGTCGAGGAGGAGGAACATAGGGTGACAGGAGGATAGGTAGCTGCCACCCATTCAAGAGGAGGCAAAGATGGAGGAGGATCATCTGGAGGTTAGGGAAGCAACAGAGGCACTATTATAGGCCAGGGAGCAACATGCAGAGGTTCCTATAGTGGAGGTTGCACAACCGGAGGCTATGGAGGTTGAGGGAGGTGGTGATGGAGGACAGGTAGGAGGAGAGGAGGAGGCATATATGGAGGAGGCAGAGCGGATTCTCTGTGAGAGGATCATCATGGGCAAGGAGGAGATGCCACAAGAGGTGGGGGCTAGAGATGGGGAGGGATCAGCGAAGCAAAGGATAGTCATTTTACAGGTTTGGGTGCAGGCCTTGGAGGCACAATTGAGGACAGTGACTGTTGAGAGGGATGACCTTAAGGCTGAGAGGGATGCCTTTCAAGTAGAGAGGGATGACCTTAAGGCTGAGAGGGATGCCTTTTAGGTAGAGAGGGACCTAGCATTGATTGGGTAGCAGTGAGCAGAGCAACAGATTATTGATTTTACAGCCACCTACAGTGGATCAATGGTTGATATTGCACGGGAGCTAGCGAGGTAGGGTGTGGCCACCCAGTATTACAGAGGCTTGTATGAGAGGGTTGTGCCACTGGAGAGGAGGGAGCCTAGATTTTCATAGGTGGAGACCAATAGATCACAGGGAAAAACATGCAGCCGACAAACACACAGTAGGTCAGAGGGTGAGACTTCAAATGCCAGGCGAGCCACCCCATATGACAGACCTCCCACCACAGGTCACAAGACTATAAGGGTCAGAGATGAGGGCAGTTCCAGATAGATTGTCTTTAGCATTTATCATGTTATTATATAGACATTGATACACTTGATTATCAAGCCTGCAAGCTCCATTTTATTTATGCACCATGACATTGTACCTATGACATGTGATTTTGAGTGATATATATGATATGATTTTGGCGGCGGTTGATGATATGCATTATGATGTATTTATGCATTTATGATGACATACTATGTGATGGATGCTTATGTGTTTATTTATGTGTTCATGTACTGATTTACGATATGATGGATGATTATGCATGTATGATTATGATGTTTGTTGATGCATTCTATATGATGATGCGATGATTTTTATGTGGTTTATGATTATGTACCTATGACTATGTTATAAATGTTTATGCTTTTATGATATGCAATATTGATGGACTAATGTTTACTAAATGCAGTGTGATATGATGATGATCTATATGATTATGCTATGAGTATAGTGAAATATAATGATGTAATGCATTTATGGTTATGGATGTTTTGATTATGTTATGTGTAATGGAAAAAATTTGAGATGGAATGTATTAATGGAATGTAAATTTTTTATGATAATACAAAGTGTTTGATGGAAAATATATAATGTGGATGAAAAATGTGACGCTTAATGTGATGTATGATAATAGGATATGGTGTATATGATATGTAATGTGATGTTATATGAGATGTAATGTGAATGGGTTGTAATGTAACATGTTATGGAATGTAATACTATGTGATATGGGATGTTATGCTAAAATGTATGATGCAAATGATACTATCATGATGCTATATGGATGTAGTTTGTGTTTTTTATATTTTCTTATGCAAATATATGTGACCTAATATCAAAATGATATTTATGATGATGGTGTTTTCTATGATGCAATCTAACATGATTATGGATGCAAGATGTTTTTGTGTTTCACGGGACTCTATCAAGATGCAGATGGAAAAAATGTTAGTGCGGAGAAGATGGAGGAGATGAATGTTAGCGTGGAAAAGAGAAAGGAGATGGAGATGGAAGGTTAGACCAGGAATGATAAGGGATCCAACTTTCATGCTTACATTTTTATATTTATCATCATTGGGCATGAAAAATGTCACAAATGGTCCACAAACACCAAGGTATGACATAGACCAAGGTGTGCAAGGTGATCATTTAGGAGAGACAATCAGTCAAAAAGACAAGGAATTCCCCAACTCATACTAAGGACCCAATTGTCCCAGTATTTTTGCCAAGACAAACCACAGACAACAATCAATGAAAAGAGGCCATGATCCATCATCATCCCTCTAAATCCGTTGATAGGACATCCTCGAGGAGACTAGTAACATGACCCAAAACCAATTGAAAAGATAAGACAAATCAAGACCAATAAAGTTTTTGCCAAGATAGTGCTTTCCAATCATAATGATGAGATTGTTTGATTGATTGAATAGGTTGACCAAGATGACTGAATTGATTGATAAGTTGACAAGGATTGATAAAGTGATTTGATTGATCATGCAAGTGTCAGGAAGGACACATCCTGATGAAGGAAAGATTGATTGAGCAAGCTAATAAAATTGATTGATTTGACAAAGTTGATTGATAAAGATTACAAATTGATTTAATCGATAGGTTGACAAAGATTGATTGACAAGTTGACAAAAGTTGACAAATTGATTTGATTGATCATACCTAGTTTCAGGAAGGAAACATCCTGATTAAGGCAAGATTGATTGACCAGGTTGACAAGATTGATCATTTGTTTGACAAATATTGATTGATATGACCAAGCGATGTGGTGATACCTAATGGCAAGAAGGACACATCTTGTTTAAGGCAAAGAACACATATGATAGAATTGATCAAATGATAAGTGTTGACAAGGCACCTATCTACAAGAAAGACATATCCTATTTAAGGTGAATGACCAAATTGACAAAGTCTAATATCAGGAAGGACACATCCTGATAGAAGATGAAAGGTAAGACCAAATGAGACAAATGACCTAATGCCCCATTCCAATTGAATGACCAGATTGATCGATTGAAGGATTTTGTTGGTTATGTGCATTTGTTGGTTCGTGATTTGGTTTGAATAATGATTGCTTTCATACAAAGGACATGACCAGACCTAACAAACCCTAATGGACTTGACATAGGGGGCCTCAGGGGCTCATCGACAGATGGCATTACCTATGTAGCAATGTACAGAGACCTCGTAGTTCGACACGACTTGACTTTCTCTTATTCGACAAAAGACTGAGTCATGATTTTATTTGGAAAACCTAAAAGGACTAACCTAATGTCTTGAGGGATCATTTAAGATGAGCCTTGCCTATGTAGAAAACATGAAGAGGCAATGTAGTTTGATCCTACTAAAACAAACTCACTCAGACTTAGACCCAAACTTTGTTTTTGGGATTTTTGGAGTTTTATGATTTTTCGGATTTTTGGAGGTTTTTTTTATTTTTTTTGGATTTTGATTTTTTTGATGCTGATATTATTTTCGATGGAGAGGTAGGTCAAAAAATTTCCCCCAATCAGGTACATGACTAGTAATTATGTGCAAAGGGGTAGTGGTGAATGCAATAGATGATCAGGATACCCAAATGTCGGTGGTTTCCAGGCCACAAAAGGATGACAAAGTTTATTATGGGTGAATGATATGCACAAATGGATGAGCAGAAGGATGAAAGACTAGATGGAGTGATAGTAGACGAAGGAACAAGGACTGACTACATATGGTGCCTATTTGCTAGGTTTTCACAATAGTACGTATCCAAAGTGCCACCGAAGTGGTTTTCACTTTTGGAAGAATTATTTCTATTTAATATTTTTTCATTTTAAAAAAAAAAAATTGTTGTCACCAAGACGCCTGTTTGCTAGGTTTTCATTAGGATGACCTTTTTTTATTTTTTTTATTTTTTTATATTTTTTACTTTTTAAGGGGATACTTTGAGAATCAAGTGTAATACTTGCAGAGGTGCATGTTGTTGATGGGTTCAGACAATGGCTCTACTTCAAGAGTAGAAAGCTAATAAGCACCTGATACATATGATGTTATAATGATATAAGGGCCCAACCAATTAGGTTCAAACTTTCTAGGTTTTTCTTGCTCTATCTGATTCTTCGGATTTTCTTTTAGGACTAAGTCACCAATGTCAAAGCTTCTAGGTCAAACCTTTTTATTATAGTTGTGGTGAAGGTGATTCTATTATGCTTGTAGATGTGTCAAAGCATTTTTTTTCTCTTCATCCAGTAACTCTAGCTCATGTAAACGGGATACATGATATTCTTCTTGATCAATCAAGCCTTGTATAGACACTCACAAAGAGGGTAACTCGACCTCTATAGGAAGTATTGCTTCAGATCCATAGACAAGGGAATATGGAGTGGCTCTAGTTGGAGTGTGGACACTACTACGGTAGGCCCATAAAGCAGGATTGAGTTGTAAGTGCCAGTCGTGGCCAACGTCATTAATAGTCTTCTTTAGGATTTTTAGGATGGTTTTATTAGACGCATCAGCTTGGCCATTTCCTTGGGGGTAATATGGAGTGGAAAAATGATGTTGGATATGGAATTTGTCATAAATCTCATGGACATCCTAGTTTTTGAAAGGGCGACCATTATTAGTGATGATGGACTGGAATACCATAGTGGCAAATGATATAGTTCAAGATGAACTTGGCTATCTGCTTTCCAGTGATGTAAGTCAATGGGATGGCTTCAATCCATTTTTTGAAATACTCAGTAGCGACAAGGATGAACTTATGTCCATTAGAAGAGGTGGGATGGATCTTTCCTACGAGGTCGAGTCCCCATTGAGAAAATGGCCAAGGCAAAGTAAGTGGTCGAAGTTCCTAAGCTAGTGCATGTATAAGATCTCCATGAATCTGATATTGTTGACATTTCTTCACAAAGTGATAAGCATCACATTATATCGTAGGCTGATAATATCCCGTTCTCATGAGATTTTTAGCTAAGGTTGGACCAGCAGAGTGAGCTCCACATATACCCTGATGTACCTCTTATAAGGTTGTGTGTGCTTCATTTGAGTTGAGACATTGAAGGAGGGTACTATCTAGGCTATGGCGATAAAGGGTGTCTTCGATGATGGCATATTTGGACACTTGTCAGATAAAGGTTTTGTGTTGGTTAGAGGACAAGTCGAAAGGGATACTTTAGTCATGCAAATAGACATAGATATCTTTATACCATGGAGATTCAAGACCAAAAATTTCACTCACAAGTTCAGTTTCGAGGACATCGAATGCGGGGATCAACAATTGTTCCAACAAGAACTCATATTGTGAGGCATTGTTGGTAATGTCCAAGAGAGATCCAATTGTAGCCATTGCATCAACTGCTTTGTTCTGGATTTTCCAATTTATTTCCATTCAGAGTCCTGTCAATAATGCTTCATACTTAGCCATGTTGTTTGTGCACAGAAATGCTATTTGAAATGACTTAGGAATGGAGTCTCCTTGAGGTGTGATAAATAAGATATCGGCTCCTAATCCATGACTTGTATAAGATCCATCAAAGTATAACTTCCATGTTGTTGGTGTGTCTATGACAAGGATCGATTCATCTAGGAAATCAACTAGCAAAGGATGGTCTAATTTTAATGGTGCATCTGTGAGTTGGTCAGCTATTACTTGTCCCTTTATTGCTTTGTGTTCAACATACTCGATGTCATATTCACTCAGGATCATAACCCATTTAGCTAGCTTGCCTATCAATGCTGCTTTGCTTAGTAGATATTTCAAAGGATCAATTTTGGAAATCAACTTGGTTTTGTGATTTAGCATATAATTTCTCAATTTATGTGTTGTGAATACCACTGCTAGACATGCTCGCTCAATAGGACTACAGTTTATCTCATACATGACTAAAGTGCGACTGATATAGTATATTTCCCTTTCCTTGTCATCTTTATCATTTTGTGCTAAAAGTGCCCCCAGTGCTAATGTAGTAGTTTTCACATATAATATTATATGTCTTCCATCGATTGGTGGCATAAGGATTGGTGGAGTTAATAGATACTTCTTGATTTGGTCAAATGCTTCTTGAAACTTGTCAGTACAATTGAAGGGAATTCCTTTCCTTAACAAATGTTGGAATGGATGGGTCTTGTCTGCTAGTTGAGCAATGAACCTATAGATTGATTGTAGTCTTCCTTGTAATGTCCTTAACTGACTAATATTGGTTGGTGGTGGCATGTCTAAGATCGCTTTTACTTTGGTGGGATCAACTTCTATTCCCCTGTGAGAGACTATATATCCTAGGAGTTTGCCTAATTGGACCCCAAAAACACATTTCTTTGGATTTAGTCTGAGTTGATATTTTTAAGTCGAGTGAAAATTTTATCCAATACTACTAAGTGTCCACTTCGTTCTAGAGATTTGGAAAGGAGGTCATCCACATAATCTTCCATAAGGACATGCATATAGTTATGAAAAATTGTGGTCATGGCTCTCTGATATATTGTGGCTCTGGCATTTTTCAATCCAAATGGCATTACATTCCAACAGAAAGTTCCCCAAGTGCATGTGAAAGTTGTCTTTGGTTGATCTTTAATGGAAATTCTAATCTGATTGTATCTGAGAATCCATCAATTAGTGATAGCATTTCATGTCCAATAGTTAGATCTACTATGATTTCAATATTTGGTAGAGGAAAATCATCTTTGGGACAAGCTTTATTGAGGTCTCAAAAATCCGTACAAACTCTGATCCGACCATTCAGTTTTGTGATAGGAACTAGATTTGATATCCATTCTGTGTAATCAATTGGGTGAATGAATCTGACATCCAAGAGCTTCTTGAGTTCTACCTTGATGAGGAGTCCAATCTGGGGGTGAATTTTTATTAACTTTTGTTTGTATGGTTTGGAATTTAGTAGCAATGGTAAGTGATGTAGAACCAATTCGGGATCCAATCCAGGCATATCGGCATATGACCATGTGAAGTTGACTTGTCCTTCTGAGAAGAATGTTATGAACTCAGCCTTTTCTTCAGTGGTCAAGGATGCTGCTAATTGTATTATTCTAGAGTTATCTGATGTTGACTTCCTTTGTTTCTTCTATGAGCAACGACAATCTCTCTCAGTCTATTGGGAGACAATCATGTCATCCATCCTCAGGGGCCTCTGAGAAGTTTTCACCTTTGGATACATCCTTTATTTTTACTTTTTCGTAGTCAACAGGCATCTTTCGGTTTTCACTTGAAGACCTATTATTTTTATTTTTGCTTTTTTCATTTTCACTTTTGTGACTAGAGGATAGGATGACCTCACCAAAGTATGTGACATAATTGAGTTCTATGGAAAATCCAACTTTATGATCTCCATTTGGTATCCCCTCACGAATTACCATGAACTCAACGATAGCTTCATCATTCTCGAAAGTGTATAAAGTTGGTAGGCCTTGTTGGTCCCAATCTATAAGTTGAGGGTAGACAAGAGGCAAGCCATCATCGACATTGTAGAGGGTCATGGTGTAGGCAGATAGGGTAAAGATGGAACTAGAGTCATCGGGTTCCCAGGAGGCTAAATCAATGAATTTCCAAAAATAGTGTTGGAGCCATTCTTCTTTAGTCAAGGACATTCTCAAATGGGTACTCAATGGATTTCGTGAAGAATCAAGGGTAAGCATTTGGCCAAATTCCCCAAATAGTTTGTCAAGGTCCATGAAAGTGGTGGAGGATAGGGAATCCCATTCATACTCATTGGAATCAACATCATAATCCCAAGGGTCTTCATGTGTCTCACTCTCATCTAAAGCACTAGCAACCTCACTCGAGGGTGACCCAATACCTTGGATAGTCACTTTTACCAGAAAAAACCCTAGCCCTTGATGACTTATGAGCTTAGGAGGTTGTAGAGGTTCCAACATTCCTTGATTTTTCAAACAAAGGCCACTGTTTCCATCATATCCATGTCGTTTCATTATCTAGAACCCTTTTGGATACTATTCAATTAGCAATTTCTTAGTTTCAATGTCCTCCTCTTCTTTGTAGAACCATGTAAGAATGTGGTCATCTAGAGACTCTTTAGCAAGTTCCCCCCATTTAGTGAAGGTGTTAGGGGGATTGTGGATAACAAATTTGGGCTGAATAGGATGTGGTTTTTTGTATGACTTTGGTGACTTGGGTAACTTGCCAATAAAAAAGAGGCTCTTCATATCGTATTCTCCACAGCCTTTGTCTTGGATCTAGATTTTAGGCGTGGAAGGTTTAATGAATGAGTTGGATGATTTGACAAGGGTGGATGGATCAATGTAGTGGGATGGAGTGGTAGATGAGGTGGAAGATGAGGCCTCTCGATTGATGGACACTTGACATTTAGCAGTTCCTTTGAGGTTGGAACTGTGATCAAGAGTTGTTGGCCTATCTAAATGACACAAAACATAATGCAAAAGACCACAAACAACACTTAACACCTCAAGATAGGGCTACATTAACTCAAACAAAATAGAGATAAAGAAAGCATGTTTTACCTTGTAAGAGTTGCTCCTTGGTTGGCCCTTTCATGATTGATGTCTTGTATGCTCCTTTGATGGCAAGATGGATTAAAGATGGACTCAAAATGATCTATGTGAGATGAGGAATGCAATGATCTATGTGGGTAGTTGGATTGATGAGTGCAAATGCAAATGATAAAATCTTCAAAGCATGCAACAATGGAGATTTTTGTGAGTGCAAGAGTGTAAGTGTGAGCTAGAGCTTGAATGCAAAATGTGTGAATGCCTAATGAATAAAAAATGAAAGAAAATCTTTCATTTTAAGGGAGATTTCCATAGAGAATTGAACGGTTGAGATTGTTCCAACATGGGAAAGATGAAGGGTTGTGGTGAGTTGAGGACTCAAAAGCCCTCACATCTTTCCATGTGGAGGATGAGATGTAACAAGGACAAGTGAGTTAGAAAAGGGACATGTGAGGTGGAAGTACTTGCAAGTACCTTGGGATGAGGAGAAAATTTCCTCAAAAAGGAACTTCTTGTCCCTATGTGGAAAGGATGTTGACATGTGAGGAATTTTATAATTCCTCACACATCATCATAGGGAAGAGAGAAGTTGTTGGAGGATTAAATGTGAATTTTAAATTCACATGATTGGAAGGGATAAGGTGGTTGGGAGAATAAATATGAATTTTAAATTCACATAAGAAGCACCTTGTGGATAAGACAAGGTTCTTATAAAGGAAGCTAAAAAGTACCTTGTGGATAAGACAAGGTCCTTATAATGGAAGGTTCTTGACCCCATGTGACTGATGTGACAAGTGAGGAGTTCTAGAACTTCTAACAACTTGCATGGGGAAGAGGAGAGTCTTGGAGGGATAAATGTAAATTTTAAATTCACATGGGGAAGAGGGTCTAGGCTAAATGTGGAAATTGTGAAGGTTGACCAAAAAGGTATGCTAAATGTAGCAAGGGGATTAGATTAAGGTTGTGCAAACAGGTGATTAAGAAACTTAATGGGGGATTAGAGGCAAGTGGGAAAATATGGAGGACGTGACATTAATCCTGATTAAGGTGTGCACATCATAATCATGGATTAATTAAATTAATCTAGATTAGAAGAGGGTCATGGAGGATGTGACAAGGAGAGAGAAAAAGAAGAATTTAAAATTGTTTTAATTGAAAAAGGCCAAATGACTAAATTAAATAAATTGATATGTTTATTTAATTTAGAGAGGAAAAGATGAAAGGTAAAGTATTTAATTGTTAAATACTTTAGGAACCTTAGGAAAAGGTGAGATATTAATTAAATAAATCATTTATTTAATATTGATGAAATGGACGAATAATGGAGACAGGTTTGACCATGTGGGAGTGGTCAAATTTGGATGTCTACATTTTACCCCTTTTCAAAATATTGTTAGAATAATAGTGTTTCGAAGAAAAGAAAATGCAGATGACTATAGAGGAAGCAACTAGAGAATGATGCCCCAAAGTAACACAAGACCTTGGGGATCTTGGTGGGTACCATGTGGGACAATCAAGAAGACAACAACAAAGCAAGAAAGATCAAGATATGCCCCTGCGTTAACCTATCAAAACACACCATAATACGATGGGTTACGGCGGCCTTAACAAGTTGTGAGAGGGGGCTCAAATGATAAATAAAAGCCAAAAGCATCAAAAGATCACAATCAATTTCAAGACGTCCTTTTCCATAGGATCAAGAGGATGGACGGGGTTGATGAGGTATGTTAGGAAGGATGCATCCTGTTGTGACCAAAGATGGATTCTAAACTAAAAAATTGATAAATGACGCAGGAAATTCTGAAACTAATTGAATCTCATGATACGAGTGGATCTCATTTGTGAAGAATCAGCTAGATAAGGACATACTTGATGACACGACACAAGACTGACACACCCTAATGACCTAGGGGCTTGAGGGTCGATCAAATATTAGCCTTGCCTATGTGAAAGTGCAGAGCCCTTGTAGTTTAAGAAAAGATTATGGATAAAAGTGGAAAGAGGACTACTTAAGACAAGCGATGGAAAAGACGACCAGGAAATAAAAACAAAACAAATCCCTGGGGGTGGATCAAGAGATCGACCTTGTGTACGTGCAAGCACAGGGGAAACATAGTTCGAAGGACAAAAGAAGAACCAGGGATAAGAGCGCAAAGGGGACAATGGATGACCAAAATGGGATGGAAAAAGTGCCTTGGGGATAGATCAAGTGATCAGCCTTTCCTACGTGAAAGCTTAGGGGAAACGTAGTTCAACAAAGACCAAAAAGACTGATGAGACGTGATGGGAACTAAATGGAGACTAACATGATGGAGGATTCTAGATGGATACGAAGGACTGACTAGACGATGAGATTGACGACACAAGCTCAAATTAGGATAAAAGCTCAGGATGACAGATAGCGGATGAGGTCGTCCAATTCTTAACCAAAATATACCAAGCGACCAGATGATGAATGCGAATGAAAGGATAGGATCAATGGGATGATAGGATATGAGATCAGGATGGACGGAAGCATCAAGTAACTAGGATGCAAGGTAGATAATGATTAAGCCCTTCACAAATGGCGCTTGTGACCAGGTTTTCACCAAACATACTTATCCAAGGTGCCACCAAGGGTGGTTTTCACCATAGGATGAATTATTTCTCTTTACTATTTTTGGATTTTCTTTGATTTTTCCATTTTTTGGTATTTTTGACAATTTTCTACTTTTTTTTGTATTTTTTCAACTTTGCAAGAGAGGATACCCCAGCTGATTTAAGTGTAGAACCTTTTCAAGTGCATGATGTTAATGTTGGAATATGTGCCTCAATCCTTATTGACATGGAACTCCTGAAGGGAAAAGTTGTTGTGACATTGTTCATGTCTAGGCGACTAACTGTTCTAAATTTGCTTGATAGGTTCATGTCGCCAAGACAGAGTTGATGTCTTACCGAAAATGACTATCGTTGTGACTCTCTATGTTCAACATGACCTTTTGTCAATCAGAAGAACTATGGGTGATAGTTGATCTTATTGGGCTAACTCTAGGGCTTCAGCGAGATGTCCCAGCGAATGGTGTAAGTCTCACTGATAGCTTATGGCTATCGGGCTAACACACACGGATCATCGGTGAGAGGTCTCATCAAAGAAGGTATGTCTCACCGACGGGAGTATTTTCTTGGTCCATTTGCAGTGACAAAAGACTTCGCTGAGAAGTCTTGGTGACTTGAATAAGTCACGCCGACAGTCATCGGTGTAGCTCTCGGCACCTAGTGAAACGTCTTGGCGAAGTCAAATGTCTTGCCGACTCGGCAAGACATGGGCGCTCAGTATGTGGTCTCGGTGAAAGACATAAGTCTTTCCCATTAGTGAATGTAGCACTTGGGGTGACTTAAGACCTCGGTATAAGGTCTTGGCGAAGACAATAAGTCTCACTGACTCTTCGATGCTTCGGTGTGACATGTTCGGTCGGTGTAAGGTCTTAGCAAAAGACTTAAGTCTTGCCGACTCGGTAAGACTTGGATGAGCTCGGTATGAAGTCTCGGTGAAAGCCAAATGTCTTGCCGACTATCAGATGCTTCGGTGAAACCTGAGGAGACTCAATGAAACCTTTTGGCGAATGGGAAGTCTTGCCAATGGCAAAGTGGAAATCGATATGCTTTGTGAGCATCGGTAAAACGTCTTGACGACTCGTGGAAGCTATGGCGATATCGATATGAAGACTTTGTGGCATCAGGGAGACACTGTTAGTGTCTCATCGATATGCCAACAAATTTTGATCACCTTTAACCATGTGACCATCCTATGTGGCATCCCGTTGGACCAATCAGAGGAAGCGGTTTTCAAATGGATGATGGTTGGATTTTTGCATCAGTTGCAACACTGGAAAAACTGCATGCAAGGAAAATTTTGAAAAGGCATGGAAACTTTCTTTGATGGAGCATTGGCGGATAAGGATGAATAGAAGACAAAAATCAGAATGTGTTAAGATTTAAAGGATCGATTCTGATTTGAAATCACAATGAGTGAATCAAATTGTTGAGATCTTTTCTGTAACTAGATGAATAGTGAATGTAGCTACTAGGAACTAATACCAGAGAGTTGTATCTCTGATTGTATGTAATTATTGTTACTATAATACAAAGAGATTCAGTTTGGTGTGGTGGGTTTTTTCCCGAAAGGGTTTCCCACGTAAATCTGTTGTTCATTGTCTTTGAGTATCTTCTCTATTTCTGTAAATCTTTCATGTGTGTCTTAATTGGATTGTAATTACAAAAATTAAAAATATTGCCTACTTACTTCCCTATGGTTTTGACGTTAGGAAAGTTGTTTCCATACCGTTGCTTTCCTTACAAGTGGTATCAAAGCCTGGCCAGTTGTGTTGTCCTTGTGAGTGGGTTGGGTTTTTTGTGTCAATCCTTTTCCAGTGGGAGTTTTGTAGAGTTATGTTAATTTAATTACAAATTAAGATGGCTAGCACATCTGGGAAGATGGAGATAGAGAAATTCAATGGTAGCAATTTTGAGCTGTGGAAACTCAAGATGGAAGATCTGTTAGTGGATCGTGATCTGTGGCTTGCTATGTCTGGAACTATGCCTCAAGGCATGAAGCAAGAAGATTGGGATCTGTCAGATAGAAAATCAAAAGGGCTGATAAGGCTCTGTTTAGCAGATTTTGTTCTTCTGAATGTACATGAAGAAAATACATCTTCCTTGTGGAAAAGATTAGCATCTATTTATCAAGGAAAGTCCTTGGTGAACAAGTTGTTCTTGAGGAAGAAGTTGTACTCTTTGAGAATGAAGGAAGGAAGGTCTATTGTTGATCACTTAAATGCTTTTAACATGTTGATTTCTCAGTTGACATCTGTTGGTGTGAAGATTGAAGATGCAGAGCATTGCATGTTGTTGCTATGTTCTCTCCTTGATTATTGGGATCATCTGGTGATGGCCATTGGGAGTACAACATCCACATTCAAGATGGAAGATGTTGTTGCTTCTCTATTATCAGAAGAAATGAGAAGAAAATTTTCTGAGATGGAAAAGGAGGCTCTGGCTGTTAGAGGTAGACCAAAAGAGAAAGGCAAGAAGAAGGACAAGAAGTCCAGATCAAAATCAGAAGGGAGATCAAAGTCTCCTAGCAAGAAGTCAAAGGTGAAGTGTTGGAACTATGGGCAACCTAGTCATGTCTGAAAGGATTGCAAGGAGGAGAAAAAGAAGAAGAATAACTCTTCTGGAAATGATTCTTCTCATAGTGATGCAGACGCCTTCATTGCAACTTTGGCTACACGGGCATCAGATGATGTCTAGCTGATTGATTCTGGAGCATCTTTCCACATGACATCTCATAGAGAATGGTTCACAAAGTATGAAGAATACAATGGTGGAAAGGTGTATTTGGCAAGTGATTCATCTTTGGAAATTGTTGGTCGTGGAAGAGTCAAAATTCAATTCCCTGATGGAAGAGTGAAGGGAATCAATGATGTGATGCATATACCAGGTCTAGCTCGAAATCTACTTTCTGTACGTAAGCTGAATGATATCGGAGTGCAAATCACGTTCTCTGGAAATGGCTACAAGATGAATAGAGGCTCTATGGTGTTGGCTAAGGGTGCTCGAATTGGTACTCTGTACAAGCTGGATGCACTGGTTTTCCAATGCAACAGTGTCTCTGCAAAGTCACTTAAGGCTTCTCACGGAGAAAATAAGGAAAACATTCCTGATAGTGTAAACTCCATGGAGATTAAACTTCCAACAGAGAAGACTATGCTCTGGCATCATAGGCTAGGCCACATTGGTGAGAAAGGTTTAAAAACCTTGAAAAATAAAAAACTAGTAGAAGGGCTTGAAGATTGTAACCTTGAGTTTGATTTTTGCGAACATTGCATATATGGAAAGCAGCACCGTGTTTCATTTTATTCTAGTCCTCACAAAACTTCTAGTTTGTTTGATTATATACATTCTGATGTGTTTGGTCTAGTGAATATTCCTTCTTTGTCTAAATCAAGATACTATGTGTCGTTTATTAATGATTATTCAAGAAGAGCATTTGTATATTTTATGAAAAGTGAATCAAAAGTTTTCAGTCGGTTTAAGGAATTTAAAAACCTTGTAGAAAATCAAACTGGTAGAAAAATAAAATTCTTAAGGACTAACAATGGCAGTAAGTTCTGTTCAGATGAATTCGAAAGGTACTATAAAGATCATGGGATCAAAAGACACAAGACTACACCTTACACTCCACAACAAAATGGAGTTGCTAAAAGGTTCAACAGGACAATAATGGAAAGAGCACGAAGTATGTTGAGCAGTGCTGGCTTGGAGGAGAAGTTTTGGGCTGAAGCAGTCTCTACAGCATGTTACTTGGTAAATCGCTCTCCTAACTCTGCTCTTGTTGAGAAGACACCTTTGGAAGCATGGTCTGGAAAGAAGCCCTCTCTTAGACATATTCGTGTCTTTGGTTGTGAGGCATATGCATATGTGCCATTTGAAAAAAGATCCAAGTTGGAAAACAAAGCTGTAAAGTGTATTTTTATTGGCTATAGTGCTGGCATAAAAGGATACAAGCTTTGGAATCCTGAGACTGAGAAGGTTTTGCATAGCAGAAGCGTTATCTTTCGTGGGCTGAAACCTTCTACTTTGGATCTGCAATCAGATAAGAAATCAGAAAATGAAAAGGTTGTAGCAGCAATTCCTCCAACACCAGATAAAGAGGAATTGAAAAATCAAAATGTACCTGATACTGAGGAGAGCTCCAATAGCTCTAAAAGTTCTCATGAAGATGAAGAACCACCTCAGCCTCAACCTGTGAGGAGGTCAACTCATGAAAGAAAGCAACCTAATAGGTATGGGTTTTCTTTAATAGAATCTACTTGTGCCTATGCTTTAATTTCTAGCACTGATGAACTTAGGACTATGAAAGAGGCATTTAAAATGTCTGATTGGAACTCTTGGTTGGAAGCCATGAATGAAGAAATGGCATCATTAGACAAGAATGATACCTGGAGTTTGGTACCATTGCCTAAAGGCAAAAAAGTTGTGGGCTGCAAATGGGTGTTTAAAAAGAAAATAGGTCTAGACAGTAGTGTGGAAAAATATAAAGCAAGGCTGGTTGCGAAAGGTTATTCCCAGGTAGAGGGAATTGATTATGGAGAAATCTTTTCTCATGTAGCTAAGTTGACATCTATTAGATTTCTTTTGTCACTTGTAGCTGCGTATGACTTAGAAATTGAGCAGATGGATGTGAAGACATCATTTCTTCATGGTGATCTTGAAGAAGAAATTTATGTCCCAACCGGAGCACTTTGTGGAAAAAGGTAAAGAAAGACTGGTTTGCAAGTTAAAGAAATCTTTGTATGGTTTAAAACAGTCTCCTAGAATGTGGTACCAGAAATTTGACACTTTTGTTTTGTCATTGGGATTTGTAAGATCAAAATGTGATCATTGTGTATATTACAAAGATGAAAGTGAACAAGTCCTTATTATTGCTCTCTATGTTGATGATATGTTGTGCATAGGCAATAGTAAGCTAATGATTTCTGATCTTAAGTCTAAGTTGTCTACAAAGTTCAAAATGAAAGATCTTGGTGCAGCAGGGTATATTCTAGGAATGGAAATAACCAGGGACAGGAAGAATAGAAAGCTTTGACTCAGTCAGAGTAAGTATGTCAAGACTGTTCTGGAGAGATTTTGTATGACTGATTGCAAGCAGCTAGTTGTTCGAGTTACATAGGGAACGAAGCTATCTGTTGAGGATTGTCCAAAATCTCCTACTAAGATGGACGACATGACCAGTGTACCTTATGCTAGTGTAGTTGGCAGCCTTATGTATGCAATGGTCTGTACAAGGCTAGATATTTCCCAAGCAGTGGGAGTTCTTAGTTGGTTTATGGATAATCCTAGGACACATTGGGATGCTGTGAAGAGAGTGTTTAGATATCTAAAGGGTACTTCAGACTATGCTTGGTGTTACCATGGCAACTTGGTTGAATCATAGAGAACTCTCAGTATTCGAGGTTATGTGGATTTTGATTGGGCAGGGGACATTGACAAAAGAAGATCCACCAGTGGATATGCTTTCATGATGAATGGTGGTGCAGTGAGTTGGATGAGCAAGTGGCAGGTTGTAGTCGCTTTGTCCACTACAAAGGAAAAATACATGGCAGCTACACATGCCTATAAAGAATCAATTTGGTTAAAACGTTTGTGTTCTAACATTGGTTTTGATGCAGGAAAATTTACTATTTACTGTGACAACCAGAGTGCTATATGTTTGGCAAAGAATCCTACTTTCCATGCCAAGACGAAACATATAGATGTACAGTATCACTTTGTACGAGATATGGTGGAGGATGGGAAGGTCTCTTTGGAGAAAGTGGATACTCTGGAGAATGTTGCAGATGCATTGACAAAGCCTGTGAGCACAGAAAAATACAGGTGGTGTGCCAGTTCGATGGGCCTCTTGGCCCATGTTTTTCAGTAGTTTGTTTATGCTCTGGAGGTGTCAGTAAGATCTTCGTCAAGTGGGAGCTTGTTGGAATATGTGCCTCAATCCTTACTGACATGGAACTCCTAAAGGGAAAAGTCGCTGTGACATTGTTCATGTCTCGGTGACTAACTATTCTAAATCTGCTTGATAGGTTCATGTCACCAAGACAGAGTTGATGTCTTGCTGAAAATGACTATCGCTGTGACTCTCTGTGTTCGGCGTGACCTTTTGTAGATCGGAAGAACTATGGGCGACAGTTGATCTTATCGGGCTAACTCTAGGGCTTCGATGAGATGTCCCAGTGAATGGTGTAAGTCTCACTGATAGCTTATGGCTATCGGGCTAACACACACGGATCATCGGGGAGAGGTATCATCGAAGAAGGTATGTCTTTCCGACGGGAGTATTCTCTTGGTCCATTCGCAGTGACAAAAGACTTCGCTGAGAAGTCTTGGCGACTTGAATAAGTCATGCTGACAGTCATCTGTGTAGCTCTCAGTGCCCGGTGAAACATCTTGGCGAAGTCAAATGTCTTGCCGACTCGGCAAGACATGGCGCTCGGTATGTGGTCTCGGCGAAAGACATAAGTCTTGTTGATTGGTGAATGCAGCGCTCGGGGTGACTTAAGACCTCAGTATAAGGTCTTGGCGAAGATGATAAGTCTCGTTGACTCTTCGATGCTTTGGTGTGACATGTTCAGCCGGTGTAAGGTCTTAGCAAAAGACTTAAGTCTTGCTGACTCGATAAGACTTGGATGAGCTCGGTATGAAGTCTCGGCAAAAGCCGAATGTCTTGCCGACTGTCAGATGCTTCGATGAAACCTAAGGAGACTCGACGAAACCTTTTGGTGAATGGGAAGTCTTGCCGATGGCAAAGTGGAAATCGATATGCTTTGTGAGCATCAGTAAAACGTCTTGACGACTTATGGAAGCTATGGCGATATCGATATGAAGACTTTGTGGCATCAGGGAGACACTGTTAGTGTCTCATCGATATGCCAACAAATTTTGATCGCCTTTAACCATGTGACCATCCTATGTGGCATCCCGCTGGACCAATCAGAGGAAGTGATATTCAAACGAATGACGGTTGGATTTTTGCATCAGTTGCAACATTGGAAAAACTGCATGAAAGGAAAATTTTGAAAAGGTATGGAAACTTTCTTCGATGGAGCATTGGCAGATAAGGATGAATAGAAGACAAAAATCAGAATGTGTTAAGATTTAAAGGATTGATTATGATTTGAAATCACAATGAGTGAATCGAATTGTTGAGAGCTTTTCTGTAATTGGATGAACAGTGAATGTAGCTACTGGGAACTAATACCAGAGAGCTATATCTCTGATTGTATATAATTGTTGTTACTATAATACAAAGAGATTCAGTTTGGTGTGGTGGGTTTTTCCCCAAAAGGGTTTCCCACGTAAATTTGTTGTTCATTGTCTTTGAGTATCTTCTTTGTTTCTGCAAATCTTTCATGTGTGTCTTAATTGGATTGTAATTAGAAAAATTAAAAGTACTACCTGCTTACTTCCCTATGGTTTTGACGTTAGGAAATTTGTTTCCATACCGTTGCTTTCCTTACAGTTAATGGGCTCCTCTAAGGGCTCTCCTTTAGGTGTAGCCAGTCTGTAGGCCCCTGATCCATATTTTGCGGTGATGACATAAGTACCTAGCCAATTTTCTTTAAATTTTCCTTTCTTTTGTCAGTCTTGTTGAGTGCGTTGATTCTCCTTGAGGACTAAATCACCAATGTTGAACTGGCAAAGATGACCCTTCTTGTTGTAGCTTCTTTTCAGATGATTCTAATAGGCTTGAAGGTGGTCATATACTTTGATCTGTCTTTCATCAAGGAGTTCTAGCTGGCTAAGTTTGGCAACTCGAGCATCTTCATCACTGATAAGATTCTTCAGGGATATTTTCAGTGATGGGATTTCTACCTAAATCGGCAAGATAGCTTCGGCACTATAGATGAGAGAATACAGGGTGGCGCTGGTAGGGGTACGAATGGAAGTGCAATATTCCCAAAGGGTGGGATGGATGTGAAGGTGCCAATCTCAACCAATATTGTTGACCACCTTTTTAAGGATTCTGAGTAGGGTTTTGTTGGTGGCTTCGACCTAACCATTACCCTGGGGCTAATAAGGCGTAGACCAACAATGTTGGATATGAAAGGTGTCACAAAGGTGTTTCATGGCTTGGTTTTTGAAAGGATTTCCATTTTCAGAAATGATGGTGGATGGTATTCCATATCTGCAGAGAATATGGAAGAGGATAAACTTGGAAATTTGAGTACCTGTGATTTGTGAGAGTGGCATTGCTTCCACCCACTTGGTGAAGTACTCAGTTGCGGTAATGATGAAGATATGGTCATTAGAGGATGGGGGATAGATCTTTCCAATTAGGTCAAAACCCCACTAAGAGAAGGGACATGGTGCTACAAGAGGTTGCAGGTCCTGTGCTGGAGCATGTATCAAATCGGCGAGTTGTTGATAGGGTAAGCACTTCTTGATGAACTCACAAGAATCATGTTCTAATGTAGGCCAGTAATATCCTGCTTGAAGAATTCTCTTAGCTAGGGCCATGCCATTTGAGTGGGCCCCACATACACCACTATGTACCTCTGTTAACACAGTATGGGATTCAGTCTCGTTCAAACACCAGAGGAGGGTTCCATCATACCCATGTGGATAACATGTATCACCTACGCTGGTGTAATGGGATGTTCATTAGATGAAAGACTTACGTTGGTTTCATGTGAGATCGGGAGGTATGAGATTTTCACAAAGGTAGGTATAGATATCATGGTACCAAGGGGACATGAGGCCTACAATGTCACACACCATCTCACTTTCTGGGATATCGTATGTCGGGATTAAGAGTTGTTCAATGAGGAACTCACACTTTGTTTTGTCTTTGGGCATGTCAATTAAGGAACCAATAGTATCCATATCATTTGTTGCTTTGTTTTGGATTCTTGGAATTTGATCAAACTGGATGGAAGTGAAATACTTCTTGAAGTCATCTACCATGCGTTTATAGGGTAGTAGCTTATCATCTTTTGTGAGAAACTCATCATTGACCTGTTTGATGATTAATTGAGAATCACCAAAGACTCTTAAGTGGGTGATATGCCATTGGATTACAATTTTGAGGCTAGTAAGAAGAGCTTCATATTTAGCTATGTTATTTATGCATGGAAAGGCCAATCTGAATGGCTTCGGTATATAATCCCCTTGGGGGGTGACGAGTAGGATTCTTGCCCCCAATCCATTGTGTGTGTACGACCCATCAAAATACAATGTCCATGTGGTCACTTATGTTACTGTAAAGAATCCTTCATTGGGAAATTCTTTTGTTAGGGGGTATGCATCTACCAAGGGAGCATCTGCCAATTGATCAACTATTACTTGTCCTTTAATAGCTTTTCGTTCCACATATTCTATATCAAATTCACTCAAAAGCATGACCCACTTAGCCATGCGACCAGTTAGAATTGTTCTGGATAACAGGTATTTTAGTGGGTCAACCTTGGAGATGAGCTTGACTGGATGACTGAGCATGTAATGTCAGATTTTTTGTAAACTCAAAACCATGGCTAGGCAAGATTTTTCCATTGGGGAATAGTTGAGCTCATAACCCACTAGGGTTCAGTTGATGTAATAGATTGTTCTTTCCTTTGATGACTCATCGTGTTGTGCCAGTAATGCCCCCACTGCCACTGAAGTAGCTGAAATGTACAACAAGAGTGGTTTACCAAGAATTGGTGGCATAAGGATTGGTGGGTGAGCCAAATATTCTTTGATTTTGTCGAAGCCGATTTGACACTGTTGGTTCCACTTAAAAGCGGTATCTTTCTTCAGGAGATGAGTGAATGACTGACACTTGTCAACTAATTGAGAAATGAACAGTCAGATGGATTGTAATTTACCCTAAAGTTTCCTTAATTGTTTGAGGTTGCGTGGTGGTGGCATATCCATAATTTATTTGACTTTCGTTGGATCTACTTCTATACCTCTTCAAGAGACAATGAAACTCAGTAGTTTTCCTGATGTAACCCCAAAAACATATTTCTTAGGATTTAGCCTTAGTTTATACTACTCTAGATGCTCAAAGATCTTCTTGAGTACCACAAGATGTTCTTCCCTTGTTCTTGATTTCCCTAATAGACCATCAACATAATCTTCCATTATTATATGAATGAGATCATGGAAGATAACGGTCATAGCTCGCTGGTAGGTTGCCCCCACGTTTTTAAGGCCGAAGGGCATAACATTATAATAGAAGGTGCCCCATGGTGTGGTGAAAGTTGTTTTATGTTGGTCTTCAGGTGCAATTCTGATCTGATTGTATCCAGAGAAGTCATCCATGAGGGAAAGCATCTCATGTCCCACAGTGAGGTCAACCAACATGTCTATGGTTGGCAGGAAAATCATATTTGGGACAAGCCTTGTTGAGATCACGAAAGTCTATACACAATCTGATAGCACCGTTTGGTTTGGCTACGTGCACTACATTGGAGATCCATTCTGAATAATCAATGGGCCTTATAAATCTAGTGTCCAATAGCTTTTCCAATTCTTTCTTAACCAGTAGGGCCACTTGGGGGTGAATCTTCTGAAGCTTTTACTTGACAGGTTTAGCATCATGTCGGACATCCAGATGATGTACTACTAAAGCGGGATCAAGGCCTGGCATGTCTGAATATGTCCATGAAAATTTGGCGATGCCTTCTTTGAGAATTTTGGTGATGGTAGAATGTTCTTCCTCTGACAATGCTTTGGCTACATAAGTGATTTTGGGATCCTCTTTAGTTCCCAAATTTATTTCTTGTGTTTCTTCTATTAGGATGGATGATCATTCAAAGAGATAAGTTCCTACAAGGGGAGGATGAACATTCCCATCTTCTAGTGCCTCATCGAGGTTTTTGCTATTAGATACACCCTTTATTTTTACTTTTTCTAGGTCAAGGAGCGCCTCGGGGAGGTTTTCGCTAGGTGACCCTTTTTTATTTTACTTCTTTTTACTTTTGCAATTAGGGTTTTCATCTTCCCCCAATCCCATAAGATGTACGTATTGATCCATTGTAGGAAAGGTGTCGATGGGGGCGCTACCATGTAGGTCCCAGTCTATAAGTTTAGGATGTTTAAGGGATAGGCTAATGGTGCAGATGTGTAAGCAGTTGAACATGGAAGAGAGGTCAGTGTGATCTATATCATCGTATGCGTGTATGATATATTCCTCCTCTAGTATATCTTCAAGGAGACTATTTCTCTCACTAACATTATTAGAGGCACTAGATGATGTTATAGGTCCCTTTTGTTTTATGTCATGACCCAAGCCTAAGTTTCTTGGTCTTATTGTAGCCTCAATATGGTGTTTCCTTCCTTTCCCTTCAGTGCCAAGGCCTCCCCCTGATAATTGTACTTTTCCCCAAACTTAGATGGCCAAGGATAGTTCTCCTAGAAATATTCTTTCAAAGGAGGGGAGAAACTAGGTTCCTCATAGTAGACCCACTGGCTTATGTCATCTTCTAGCGCATCTTGTCTTAACCCAGGAGAGCGAAAGGTGTTGGATCCCACATTCAGAACATTAAAGGTGATGGTCTTGTCTTCTGGTTTTGGTGTAGACTGCGAAGGTTGGCCATATGTGTGCAGTGAGGGTGGCATAGTTGTCACATTCAAGGTTGTGCGCATCTCATATTCAACACATCCCTTGTCAATGATCTAGACTTTAGTGAGGGTGGATTCAAATGTGGATGATGGAGTGGATGAAGTGGTGGCTAATGTGGTGGTAGATGATTGGGATGATGACGTCTGTGGTGGTCCCATTTCCACTCCAGGACAATAGTGGGAATGAGGAAAAGAAGCTTCTAATGTGTGGCAATATTCAAATGGTTGGGGATCTGCGTGTATGGTAACTTCTACCCCATTGAATGAGAATTTTAGACATTGATGGTATGTGGATGGAACGGCCTGCATGGCGTGAATCCATGGATGGCTGAGGAGGAGGTTATAGGAAAATTCCAAATCAAGGACATGACATGTAGTATATTGCACAACTGGACCAACCTAAATTGGAAGACATATTGTACCTTCAGAATCACGCTCTGCATTATCATACGCCTTGATTGTGATGACTTGATTATTTAAATTAGCATGGGTGTATCCAACTTTTTCTATGAATTTCAATGTACAAAGGTTTAGGGCAGAACCATTATCTACCAAGACCCTTTTTACTTTGTGATGGTTTACCAAGCCCTCTAGATGAAGGGGACGATTATGATTGGAGTCGATGCAGGGCATGTCATTTTGGCTAAAACCCAGTTGATAGGTGGTGGAGAGGTTCCCTACCAATGCTTGAAATTGTGCAAGGTCTATGTCATCAGGAACTTGGGTGTCTCGTAAGGCCTTATTTAGGATTTCTTGGTGTGTGGGACAAGACTTAAGCAAGTCCAGAATGGATATCTGTGTCAAAGTCTTTCCCAGATGATCAAGAATTTTGCATTGAGAATTCACAAGTTGTGGTTGGGTGGATGCGGAGGCTCTAGGGATTGTGATACGAGTTCAATGGGTGGTAACAACACATTGAGGATCCTTTCCTTTTACGCGTATCATAGATACACGTGGTTCTGCTTGTTCAATGTGCATGATGAGCCCTTCATAATTAAGTGGCACATTTTGTAACTGATGTTGTTGGTGTTGTTATTCTGATTATTGTTATTGCTAGGCCCTGGGTTTGAGTTTGAGGTACTAGGACCTTGGTTATGCTTAGGGAAAAAAATTTGATATATTTACAATTGAGAATTGGATGAAGATGTCGTATTGGCATCCACATGTATGTCACTCCGATCTATGAGATCTTTGATGTACGTTTTTAGACTCTAGCACTTATTCAATGTATGCCCTTTAATCTTGTGGAACTTACAATAGTCATTTTCTTTAAACCAAGTTGGTTTAGGCTTGGATTCGTTAGGTGGCTTGGTCACAGGATATGTAATCAGGTAATTGGCTTGAAGAAGCCTATTAAACACAACACTTAGGGGTTCCCCTAGTTGAGTGAATTGACGTTTTCCATTCCCTTGGTTATTCTGATTGGATTGTTGGTTGGGATGAGGTGCCCCCTGTGGCACTGGTATGGCATTAGGCATCAACTATTGTGGAGGAGGATATTGTTGCTTCTGGGAAGCATTGGCCACTTGGACATGTTTAGTGTCAATGACACCATCATTGACAACATTTTTATTTTTGTTTCAATTATGGGGCTTATCTCTAGATGATTTCTCTCTATCATAGTTAAAGATTTTGACTAGGCCTTTGGTGATGAGGGCTCTCTCAAGAATAGGACCCTTCTCCACGATTTTAGCAAAGGTTGTAATGCAATGGAGCTTGAAGTTGTGGGCCATATCCAAATGGGAATTTTTGATCAACAAGGTGACCATGTCCTTTTCCTGTAACAGGGATTTCATGTGATTGGCTAGGGATCACCATCTTTGAAGATAGCTTGCAAAGGTTTCTCCTTCATGCTATTTTTCCTTTAGGAAGTCTAGTGTATCGATATCCTTCTCCAAATTGAAGGAGAAGTGGGAGACAAACTCTTTTGAAAGCTATGCAAAGGACTTGATAGATCCTTTCTTAAGACCCATAAACCAATCAAGAGTTATTCCTTGTAAAATTCTAGGGAACAATCACATGAGGTAATTGTCATTATGCATGACTTCCTGACAATGGGCGTAAAACTCTTGAAGGTGAGGCTTGGGGTCATTGGTTCCTTTATATTTATCAAATTTTGGCATTTCAAAATGCTTTGGGAAAGGAACTAATGAAACAGAGGGATCAAATGGGTAAGGACAAATGTCCTCAAACTTGAACAATTATTTTTTGATCCCTGCTTGTAAGTCCCTTAATGCAGCTTTGACTTCTTCCAAATCTTGATTGACAGGAACTGCGGGAGTCAAATTAGATGAACTAGGCTAATTGTATGGAGGATACTATTGATATGATGAAGATGGTGTTATAGTTGGATCATAAGCGGGTTGAGGTGTGTATGGAGGTGTTTGTTGCTATTGATTGGCGTAAGCGGATTGAGGATTGACGTAAGGCTGATAGGAGGATGACGTATTTTGATGGTAAGAGGTGGAAGTTGCTTGTTGGTATGGTGGCTATTGTTGATAGTATAAAGCAGATGGAGTGCCCTGCTGATATTGTGTAGCAACTTGATAGTATGATGACGTGGAAGCCCCTTGCTAGTAAGGCAGTAGTTGCTAATAGTAAGAGGTGGATTGAGGACCCTGGTAATAAGGTGGTTGTTGTTGCATATAGGATGTGGATGAAGCACCTTGTTGGTATGGTAATTGTACACAAAATTGGGTTGTTGCATGATGTATGTATGAAGGTTGTTGCTAAACATAATATGGATTGGATTGGTAATTGTACACAACATTGGGTTGTTGGGTGATGTATGGAGGTTGTTGTGGATTAGACTGTTGTTGATATGGGTTTGTGTGTGATTGCAGAGGATTAGTGTAAGGAGGCGGCTAAGTCCGTAGGGTGTTCTGAGCGGTCACATGAATGTTTTGATTAGGACTGGATGTAGCAGCATAAGCGGTGTATGTACTAGATGAGTGGTAAAGATATTGTGTGAGAGGATTCTGTTGCGTTTGTGTAGGAACATGTGTATGATGGGGTGGTTGTTGTTTTTGTGGAAATTGCTTGTAAAGTGGGAAAGATGGGATATGTTGCTATTGTGGGACTACTACAGAAGCATTATGGTGTGGTTGTGGCAGCTATGATGCAATTTGCATAACTTGATGTGGGGGTTGTGTGGGAATGGTAGTGTGTTGTTGAGGAATTGAAACATTTTTCTATGGAATGGTGACGTTTTGTTGCGAGATAGTGATGTTTTGTTGTGGGGGTTGTTGATGGGGTGGTTGAGATGAAATGGTAGCAACAACAGCATGTTGTGGCAGAGTTTGCGAAGGGATAGCAGTGTGTTGTGGTGGTGCTTGCATCACGGTGGACTGATGCGGATTAACAGGAGGCTGTTGAAACACTGGGATATTACCTTGAGGTGGTGGTAATAGATTATAGGCAGGTGCAGGTCTTGGAGGTGGCATCAATGCAAGAAGTGGAGTGCCCCTAGTATTGACGGGTGGTTGAACAGGATGCTGAGGTGGGAGTGGTGGAGTAGGAAGAATATTTTGTGGCATACCATAGGCATAGGGATCATTAGGATCAGGTGGTGTTGTAGAGGCAGTAGATGGGAGGCAAGGATAAGTGGTGACTTGGTGTATCACAGAATTTATGAACTCAAGATGATACCAATTCTCTATAGGTGGACCTTAAGGAACATATAAATTTCCTGGAACATTTTGTGAGGTATGTGGATCTTGAGGTGCAGGAAGAGTCTGGGCGTCGGTATATTGTGATATGTTGAAATCGGGTGGTGGCTTGACCCCTTTCATGATCAGAGTAGCAAGAATCTTATCCCCACACTCGTTGAGGAGGTGATCTATCATTTGAACATTAGCAGGATTACTTAGGTATTCATCAATAGTAACTTTGGGCTAATTGACCATGTTTTCATCTCCAGGCAGTGAGGTGTTTTGGCCGTCGATGTTGGACTATGATGATGCACTGTTATGGGGATCTTGAAGGATATTTGCACCGTTGTTGGGATCTTGTGTGGTATTTGCAATGTTGTTAAGATCTTGTGGGATGTTTGGCTCAGAACCTTGGCCTTGTTGTTCTTCCATTTGTTTCTTGGCTTGTGATCGAGTTTGAATGGGCATGAAAATGTGAAACTACTATGTGATTAAGATGCGGTTAAACTTTATGATGCAATGTCTAAATGACGATTGAAGGATTGATTTGGTTGATTAGTGGACCAGCTAATTGGATGATTTGATAAGGATGAGATTGGATTGGATTGATAGATTAGATGATTGGATAAGGATTAGATCAGATTAGATTGGATAAGGTTGGTTGATGAAATGATTGATAAGTTTGGATGATTGGATATGATTGGATGATGAAAGGGATTCTAAACTAGGTTTAGAGATCACCCTCAGTGACTTAAGGTGTTGATTGATCAGATTAAGGATAGGTAGATGATTGTGGCACCGAATCCAACTTGAGATGGAAGTGGATTGATACGGTCGAATGATGATGACTCACTCAGGATGGATGGCGATCCTAAGTAGACGTTGTAGGATGATGATCGATTTCAGACACTTGGGTCAATTTGGATAATGACTTCAAACGAAGTTCAGAAGATTTTGATTGTGAAAATGATGATGGATATGCAACCTAGAGATGCCTTATGATGTACCTATATGATTTGGATGATGCAGATGCAAATTATGGAAGATGCAGAATGATGGGATAAAGATCATACTCATCTAACCAAGGTGCAAGATTGCCCAACTAGGGGGCAAGGTCACCCAACTGGAGGTCAGGTTCGCCCACCTAGAGGTCAAGTTTTCCTAACTGGAGATCAATTTCACCCAACTTGTGGTTAGGTTCGCCCAACTGGAGGTCAGGTTTGCCTATCTGGAGGTCAGGTTTGCCCAACTAGAGGTCAGGTTCGCCTATCTAGAGGTCAGGTTCACCCAACTTGAGGTCAGGTTCACCCAAGTTAACTTTCAGACTTGTCTAAATCAGAAAAGAGGATCAAATGGACTATCAGAACGGGCAAACGAATGCTTGAATTAGGGAAACAGATACTCGGAACAAGTAAACGGATGGACAGAACGTGGAAACGGATGCTTGGAACGGGGAACAGGTACTTGGAACAGGGAAATAGGTACTCAAAATGAGTAAACGGATGGTTGGAATAGGGAAACGGATGTCGGAACGGGTAAACGAGTACTCAGAACGAGTAAACAGATGGTCAAAATGGGGGAATGGAGGCTCGGAATGGGTTAACGGGTAAACGGGTAGTCGAAATAGGTAAACGGGTACTCAGAACGAGGAAAAAGGTACTCGAAATGAGTAAACGGGTGCTTGGAATGATGAAACAGATGCTCGGGATGACTAAAATGGTTGTTCGGGGGGCAACTTCACCCAAATTGGGGATAGTTTGCCTAAGTATAGGGTAGGTTCACCTGTTTGGTGAAAATATAGACAAATATGACATAAACAAGCTGAGAAATGACTAAGATAGAGGACAGGTTCGCCCCTATTCAAGGTAGGTTCGCTTGTTTGGTAAAAAGATAGACAATTCTAATAAAAATAGGTTGAGAAATGACTGAGATAGAGGGCAGGTTCGCCCCTGTTTAGGGAAAGTTCGCCTCTCTCTGCAGAAATTGAACTTGACTTAAGTGAAAAAAGCTATGGAAAAGGAGTAAAAACACATCAAACAACAAGCAGAAGGTAAGGCTGACCTAAATCAACAAAAATTCACTAGTTTAGCACAGTAAAGACAATTCAAACAACACAAATCCTAAGATTAGTGAAGAGGGGTATGACCAACACGGTCCTCTAACTAGGCTAAACAAGTCAACTAGGGAGTCCTCGATATACACTCGGTACGTGAGACACAAATCGTGAACACCAACCTATCACAAGCGTGATTTGGGAACCCCAGTGAGATATTGAAGGTTCATACCAACTCTTCACGTCTATCTAGGTATTAGAATGAGTAAACGGGTACTCAGAAAGAGTAAACGGGTGCTTGGAATGATGAAACGGATGCTCGGGATGACTAAAATGGTTGTTCGGGGGGCAACTTCGCCCAAGTTGGGGATGGTTTGCCTAAGTATAGGGCAGGTTCACCTATTTGGTGAAAATATAGACAAATCTGACATAAACAAGCTGAGAAATGACTGAGATAGAGGGCAGGTTCGCCCCTATTCAAGGTAGGTTCGCCTGTTTGGTAAAAAGATAGACAATTCTGATAAAAATAGGTTGAGAAATGACTAAGATAGAGGGTAGGTTCGCCCTTGTTTAGGGCAGGTTCGCCTCTCTCTGCAGAAAATTGAACTTGACTTAAGTGAAAAAAGCTATGGCAAAGGAGTAAAAACACATCAAACAACAAGCGGAAGGTAAGGCTGACTTGACTCAACAAAAATTCACTAGTTTAGCACAGTAAAGACAATTCAAACAACACAAATCCTAAGATTAGTGAAAAGGGGTATGACCAACACGGTCCTCTAACTAGGCTAAACAAGTCAACTAGGGAGTCCTCGATATACGCTCGATACGTGAGACACAAATCATGAACACCAGCCTGTCACAAGCGTGAATCGAGAACCCCAGCGAGATATTGAAGGTTCATACCAACTCTTCACGTCTATCTAGGTATCACCCTAGCTTCGACGCTCCGCCAGACATGACATGACTGAATTGGGGTACAACTTTGGCTCTCCCCCCTTTTTATACCCCACTGATACGCATGGTTAGGATCGTCCCTTGGGGTGATGAAATCCCCAAGCAAGTCTTGCTAAAAAGAGAACACTAACCATTTTTAGCTACTCCCTAGGCTCACATGAAGTGCAAGGGGAAAGCATGAATGAGATAGTGCCCCTTGGGTGACACAAAGGACTTGCAAACACCATAAACAATATGTTGACTCCCCCTAGTTAAACTGTGTGCCTAAGTAGTATGAAAAATGAAAGACAAACAACTAATTAATAACTGGACCCGTCCATCCTGCAACAAATATGTTAGAATTTTTTCTTTTCAATCTTCACCAAGTGTGAAACAAGCTGCACAAATGTTAGTAAAAACTATCACAGTCACCAATAGGACGGGTTAGGGGGTTAGTATTAATCAAAACGACAAAAAACAAACCCTGGAAATGAATTTTAGATCACTATTTTACTTTACAGAAGCCTCTGTTCAGGACAGGTTCACCCCTATTAGGGCAGGTTCACCCCTTTGCAGGTTAGGTTCGTCCCTCTGCAGAAAACAGTGAAGAAATTTGGCCTTTGTTGCTTAGAAGGGTGACTCTGCAGGGCAGGGTCACCTCTATTGAGGTCGGGGTCACCTGTCTTTGGGAAAGTTTTCCTATCCTTGGGTAGGTTCACCGCTGTTCAGGGCAGGATCACCCTTGTTAGGGGCAGGTTCACCTCTCTGTGACCTGAACCTACAAAATATCAAAAAATAGCCAACGTAAAAGTAAAAGGACCCGTCTGTGGGTCCCACCGGGCGAGCCAGAAATGTGATCAAGAGTTGTTAGCCTATCTAAATGACACTAAACAAAATAAAAAAAAGACCAAAAATAACACTTAACACCTTAAGATAGGGCTACGTTAACTCAAACAAAATAGAGATAAAGAAAGCAAATTTTACCTTGTAAGAGTTGCTCCTTGGTTCGACCTTTGATGATTGATGTATTGCATGCTCCTTTGATTGCAAGATGGATTAAAGATGGACTCAAAATGATCTATGTGAGATGAGGAATGCAATGAGCTATGTGGGTAGTTGGATTGATGAGTGCAAATGCAAATGATAAAATCTTCAAAGCATGCAACAATGGAGATTTTTGTGAGTGCAAGAGTGCAAGTGTGAGCTAGAGCTTGAATGCAAAATGTGTGAATGCCTAATAAATAAAAAATGAAAGAAAATCTTTCATTTTAAGGGAGATTTCTGTAGAGAATTGAACGGTTAAGATTTTTCCAACATGGGCAAGATGAAGGGTTGTGGTGAGTTGAGGACTCACAAGCCCTCACATCTTGCCATGTGGAGGATGAGATGTCACAAGGACAAGTGAGTTAGAAAAGGGACATGTGAGGTGGAGGTACTTGCAAGTACCTTGGGATGAGAAGAAGATTTCCTCAAAAAGGAACTTCTTGTCCCCATGTGGGAAGGATGTTGACATGTGAGGAATTCTATAATTCCTCACACATCATCATGGGGAAGAGAGAAGTTGTTGGAGGAATAAATGTGAATTTTAAATTCACGTGATTGGAAGGGATAAGGTGGTTGGGAGAATAAATGTGAATTTTAAATTCACATAAGAAGCACCTTGTGGATAAGATAAGGATCTTATGAAGAAAGCTAAAAAGTACCTTATGGATAAGACAAGGTCCTTATAATGGAAGGTTCTTGACCCCATGTGACTGATGTGACAAGTGAGGAGTTCTAGAACTTCTAACAACTTGCATGGGGAAGAGGAGAGTCTTGGAGGGATAAATGTGAATTTTAAATTCACATGGGGAAGAGGGTCTAGGCTAAATGTGGAAATTGTGAAGGTTGACCAAAAAGGTATGCTAAATGTAGCAAGGGGATTAGATTAAGGTTGTGCAAATAGGCGATTAAGAAACTTAATGAGGGATTAGAGGCAAGTGGGAGAATATGTAGGATGTGACATTAATCCTGATTAAGGTGTGCACATCCTAATCATGGATTAATTAAATTAATCCAGATTAGAAGAGGGTTATGGAGGATGTGACAAGGAGAAAGAAAAAGAAGAATTTAAAATTGTTTTAATTCAAAAAGGCCAAATGGATAAATTAAATAAATTGATATGTTTATTTAATTTAGAGAGGAAAAGATGAAAGGAAAAGTATTTAATTGTTAAATTAAATACTTTAGGAACATTAGACAAAGGTGAGATATTAATTAAATAAATCATTTAATTAATATTGATGAAATGGACAAATAACGGAGACAGGTTTGACCATGTGGGAGTGGTCAAATTTGGATGTCTACAGGAACAATATTGGAAAGGATTAGGGTTGCCTGGAATGGTGATCTCAATGTCGTTATGTGGAAATTTTAGACATTGATGGTAGGTGGATGGAATAACCCTCATGGCATGAATCCATGGGTGGCCAAGGAATAGATTGTAATGTAAATCCAGATCCAAGACGTGAAATATTGTGTCTTGTATGGCTGGGCCAACTCTCATTGGAAGTGAAATTATGCCTTCAGAAGATTGTTCAACATCGTCATAAGCTTTGATTACAATTTTCTTGGTTTGGTCAATGCAATTCTCAAAGTATCCCAATTTCTTCACTAATTTTAGTGAGCAAATATTCAGGCATGCTCCACCATCTACTAGGACTCGTCTAATATTATGTGTATTAATGTATAATTCTAGATGTAGAGGACTGTTATGGTTAGATTTTGGTGCTGAAAAGTCTTGTTCGGAGAATGCGATGTGGTGTGGCATAGCTAGGTATCCAACCATGGCCTAGAATTCATTGACATCTAAGTTTGTGGGTATGGAGGCTTCTTACAAGGCTTTGTCAAGGATTGCTTTGTGTTGTGGTGAAATGCAAAGGAGTTCCAAGATAGAAATTTGTGCAGGAGTTTTCCCTAGCTGCTTTTGGAGGTTATATTGACCCTTTGGTTGAGGATTTTTGGATGGACCTGGAATAGTTATCTTGGTTCTACGGGTGGCAACAACACAATCTGATTTTGGCTTATTTATGGTGATAGTGGCAATGCGATCATCAAATGGCGTCACATTAAGAATGATGGTGTTGTAATCATGCTTGACAGCTGCATAATTGGCATTGTTGTTATTCCTTGAACTGGAGGCTTTTCCTTTATCATGGTCTTGCAAAGGGGTCTTGAATATTGTATGATCAACATTGGTTTTTCCTTTTGAATTATCAATTGAAATGGTTTGATCCTCAATAATGTCTTGAATGATATTTTTGAGTGTCCAACATCTAGATTTTTTGTGTCCTTTTGTACAATGGTATTCACAGTATTCGTCATCTTTCCACCAATTAGGTTTGATCAAAGAAGGTTCATAATTCTTGGTGTCTGGCAGTGTGATGACATTAGATTGCAAAATTTGTTTAAGGAATGATTCAATAGGTTCACCCAGGGGGTGTATGTTCTCTTGACATGGGGAGGACCTCTCCTTTGTTGGTTGTTTTGGATAGCATTTAGCATTTGGTTTTGACTTTGTGATTGGGTATTCGGTGTGTTAGATGTGTTTGATGGAGAAGGACCTTTAAGTTGAATGATCGGTCCTTTGGTTATCAATTTGGCATCAACAACTCCGTCGTTTGTGATATTTTTATTTTGGGACCAGTATTTGCCTTTGTCATTGTTGGGTTTCGAATTGTCTTTGTTTATCTTGACTACTCCTCTAGTGATAAGGCCTTTTCTCAATAAGGACACCTTTCTCAAGAATCTCTTCAAATGTTGTGCAACATTGGATTTGAATTCGACTCATCAACTCCCCATTAAGGTTTTCTACAAACATGGTGACAAGTTGTTTCTCAAGAATATGACAAGGGAATTTTCTAACCAAGCCTCACCATCTCTGGTAAAACAAGGTAAGTGATTCCCCTTCTTCTTGTTTGGTTGTGCTCAATTTTGCAAGGGTGACATCATTTTTAATGTTGAAGGAAAAATGGTTAATGAATTTGTCGGCTAGTTCACCCCGTGTTCTGATTCCTCGTGGAAGATGTGAGAACCAATCTAAGGCTGCCCCTGTGAGATTTCATGGGAATAACCTCATCAAATAGGTGGGGTCATATGCAACTTCCATACAAGATGTGTTGAATTCACAGATGTGTTCTACTGGATCCCATGTCCCCTTATATTTAGGCAAAGGTGGTGTTGTGAAATGTGGGGGAAAGGGTGGCATGTATAGATTTTGATCAAATGGAAAGGGGCACAACTCTTCCACAGAGTATGTTTTCTTGTTGGTTCCCAATTTCATGTTAGTCATTCATTGTTCAAGGGTTTGCATATGTTGGATCAAATAGTCTGCAAGGGATGATGTCATATTGTTTTGATGAGATGTCATAGTGTTGGCATTGAGGTCGTGTGTTGGATTTGGATTTATGTTGATTTTTTGTGATATGAGACCTTGATTGTCATATGGGTGTGGGTTGTTTTTATTTGGAATGAATTTGGTGTTTGGATTTGTTCCAAAGATGAGGTTTGTATTTGGTATGGCACTTTGGAATTGTGGTATGGACCGTTGATTCATGTTTTGGTTTTGGAAATTGAATCCTTGGTTTGCAAGTGAGGGTATGGGACCTTGACTTGTATTTTGATATGATGGTGTAGGCCCTTGATTGATGTTTTGATGTGAGGGAATGTTCCCTTGGTTGAAATTTTGGCATGAAGGAATGTTCCCTTGATTGACGTTTTGAAGTGATGGTAATGACCCTTGAGTGGAGTTTTGGAATGATGGAAGGGGTCCTTGATTTGTATTTTGAAGTGATGGAATGGACCCTTGGTTGGTAGTAGACCCTTGATTGTGGTTTTGATTTGGGGTCCTTCGTGAGATAATGCGCACCTTTCTAGGGTTATTTGGTGGAGGTTGATTTAATGAAGGTGCACTTTGGAATTGGAATGAGGGCCCTTGGTTTGTGTTTTGGGATGTGGGTATAGAAATTTGGTTTGCATTTTGGATCAAGGGTGTGTGACCTTCGTTTAGATTTTGGATCAAAGGTGTAGGACCTTGTGATGTGGACCCTTGATTTGTGTTTTGAAAAAGAGGATTCATGAAATTTTTACCCATGGTGTTTGAGGAACTACCAAATGTGAATGTTTGACCCTGTGTAGTGGCATGAGTTAGGATGTTGTGTGTTGTAGTGGTAGTAGTCATGTGTGTAGTTGTCCCAAAGGGTATGTTTACCATTTTTTTGTGATGAAGGCATGTCAAATGGATTTTTAGTTTCTTGTTCTATGATGGTTGATACATCAAAACCTTGAGGTAACTTGGCGCCCTTTTTGGCTAAGGCCTAGAAAATTTTGTTTGGATTGGCACTAACAAGTTGGTCAACTATGCTTAAAATTCTTGGGTCTTGATAAGCTCTTTTGATATCTTGAGGGGTCAATTGTTTGTTGACTACTTCAAAGTTTAGGTCTTCCCAAGGGTCACTTTGTTCTCTTTGTGATGTGTTGTTGTGAGGTGTAGATTGATTTGAATCTATGACATTGTCAGGAAAGGGGTCACTTAGGAAATCCATGTCCTTTCGTTTGGCTTGTGACCTTGTTTCAACCATGTGAGACTTTTGCAAGTTGGAAGGTAATGCAAGATGATGATGAACTAAACTATGTTTTTGGATTTTTAGATTTTAGGATATGTAAATACAAGGATGCTAGTACAAGGATGATAATGCAAGGATGCCTAAAATATGAGTGATAATGGATGCTAAAGGACACTGACAGATTGATTGATGGTCAAAGTGAGTGATAAGGTGAATAAAAGATGCTAATGCAAGATTAAGATGATAATGTAACTAAGGTCAAATGAGATTAATCTATTTTTTTGTATTTTTTTGTATTTTTTGGGTATAAAATGCAAGGATAATGAAGGATTGATATGATACTAAGGTAAAGTGAGCTATTTTTTTGTATTTTTGGAATAAGGTGTAAAGTGCAATCTAAGGAATGTGAGTCTAAATGAGGGTAATCTAATGCAAAGGAATCCTAAAATTTTAAACAAAGGGTGGCACTCAAGCTAATGTGAACCCAAGGCAACAAATTCCAAATGTCATTGACCATAAGAGGACAACCAAGACCAAGAGACAAAACAAAGACTCGACTTGAAATAGTGAAAATGACAAGACAATGACAAGTACAATGGTCAATGACAAATAGAATAAGTAACCAAGAATTTCCAAAAGCTCAAAGGTCTCCCTATATTCAAAATCTAAATTTTTAGATGCAACCTTAGGATCAAAGTCTAATTTGTGCAATGCAAGGGATGAAGGAATGCAACCTATAATGCAATGTTTTCCTAATGAGGGTGCTAAAATGAGCTGGGAAAACTTGCAAGTCTCTAGTTTATCAGACAGAGGTCACTATAAACTAGTTTTGATTAGGTTCTGGACACAGATTTCAAGAAATTCTATTTAGCATACAATTATGGTTCAATTTTTATCAAATGCATTTCAAAATTGTGGCTCGTGTTGTCAGATGCAGCTCTGTTTCTAGAAAATGTGTTTCAAACTGACAATTGTGGTCTTTCAGCTGACAGTTGCAGTTCACAGTGACAATAGCGGGTCTATGTCTAACAGTTGCAATTCACAGAATGGTGTTTTTGACAGTTTTCATGTTTTTCAATGGTTTTGATCCAATTTTTTAACTATTTCTAATGAGATATGACTAACAAACACAGTAGACAGTATCAAGCAATTTTTTTAGTACTAGTTTGGTGTGAAAATGTTTGATTTTTAAAGAAGACAAACACAATCCTAAGGTTGGCATGGACAATATTCGTTGAATTCCCACTTGGATTTTTCCAGCCACGCTTATTCAAAGCAGGTAGCCTAGGAACTTGGCAACACTAACTCCCCTCCACAACACTCACTTATATGAGCATACCAAGTTTTGAACTTTCAGGTCATCACTTCTTGGAGTTTGCTATCTCTACAGTGAATTGTGAGAATGTGGGACGGCTTCAGAGGTCTAACCTCCTGCACTAGCAAATAGAGGGATTTTGGCCACTACAAACAAGAGGTGCCTAGTAAGGGCATCCAGTTTAGGAGGTACTTTGATAAACTCCCTTAGGAGACCTCCCAACCCTTAGAACAAGGGATTTTGTATCATAAAGATATTGGGGGAGGGCTATCGTTTCCACTTCCCATTGATTGCAAACTTTCCTTGCAATCACAAATTTATATAGCGGTTCGGAAGGACTTGGCTTTAGCCTGTTACCGCTTGGGTCATTCCATTAGGGTGAGTACTTTTTCCCACTAAGGTAGGCCCTCTAATGGGTGAACACAAAATCAGATGGGTCTGGCTTTTCGATCACCGATTTTGCACAAGGTGAGAGCATAATACCTACCACCCTCAAACACTAAGACATGGTGTTCTTTACCCTCTAATTAAATCTATGTGAGAATGACAATCATTCATTTTAAGCACCAAACGAAATTTTTTCTAATCTAAATCAAGAAAAGTGGTTTCAAAATATAATTCTTGGACATTTGAACCTGCAAAATCACTTGTTATTAGTCTTAAAAGAAAGGTCTTAGACCAATGAAAAAGCTACACAAACTCCAAGTTAGCACCAAAAAGGGGTTAGCACCAAACCAAAGCCAAAATCTAACAACTAAACTAAAAATGAAAGCAAAGAGATTAAACTAACTAGAACTCAAATAGAGCTAAGAAAACTAAAGGATTCAATTTTTTTTGTTGCTCCAAGAAGCAATTTTGGGAGTCGCAACCTAAAGCCACATGCTACAAACAGAAGATCATAAACCCAAAAACTCTATTCTACTCACAGAAATTAAAAGAAAGATGAAAAAGATACCAAAATGAAACTTTTTACCTAGCAGAAAAATGCGTCACACCTTTCAATAGTTGTGTCACTGCGCTGCATCACACTATGGCATATGCATCATGTTTTTAAATTCAAATTCTCCCGCCTACGGGTGTCTTCTGCAAATGTGTCATTTCTAGACAAGTGTCTCGTTGCATTTGAAAAATGTGCCGCTTCTCGGCAAATGCATCGCTACGCTCAACAGTTGTGTCGTTCTATACCCAAAATCTACAAAAATAAGTAAAATTCGTATGAAAAATGTGCAAAAAATGATGTTCACATCAGGTTCACTAATGTAAGATGGGTTTTCTTAGTTTCTAGCCTAGAATAGTGAAATAAAACCTCTAGACCATTAACCTCACCTAAACAAGAGAAAATAATGAAAGCATAAGGAAAATAAAACATGAAATCACAATACTCCCCATGCTTGAATCTTGAATCACTTCCCTTGCTCTCCTGTTTCTCCTTTTTGCAATCATTTCCCTCATATTTGTTGCTTCACATGTGCAAATACTTGCAAAATAGTAAGTAGAAAGTTGGAGACAAATAGCTGTTAAATTGAAAATGGAGGAGGAAGGTTGCTTTTATAGGCAACCTTTTGAATGGATGGATGAGATTAATCATCTAGAAGGATTCCAAGATCAACGGTGGAGGATGCATGAGAGGGAGGTTACAAAATGGATGGTTGAGATTAAGTCTCAAAAAAATGCCAAGATCAATGGTCCAGAATTGATGCACGGAGAATATGCTATTCTTGGAGGAATCATGGCAGGTATGACGTCGATGGCTATGACGCCTAATGGCTATGACAGCAATGAAGGCTATGATAAGGGTTAATGATGGGGCATCTTTGACTAGAGGAGGTGCATAAATAATTATTTTAAATTATTTATTCAAAAATGGAGGAAAATGGAGGAAAGGGACAAGTGGAAAATAAATTATTTATTCAAATTATTTATTTGGAGAAAATGAAAAAGGAGCATTTAATTAAATTAATCAATTTAATTAAATGGGAAGATAGAAATTAGAGAGGAATTAAATAATTTCAATAATTATTTAATCGTAGAAGAATAAAAATTTGAAGAAATAATTAAATAAATGATGATTTATTTAATTATAGAAGAAAGGGATATATTAGCGATGCAATTAAATAATTTTAATTGATCAGGATAGAAATGATAAGGTGAATTATTTAAATAATTAAAAATTATTTAATTAATAGAGGAATATGATCGAACATAATTGAATAATTAAAATTATTCAATTATCGAAGGACGATGACCAAGAAAAATGGTGCTCGCAGACTTAGGATGTTTTTTGGTGTCTACAAATAACAAGGGAGTGGAAATCAGCATGCCTATACAAAAACTCCAATTGAAAAATTTGGTTCCCTAGCTCAACCTCCACAAAGCAGCTTGCAACTCCTATATTCATCCTATCAGAATCTCTAGCTTCTCACTACAAACTCTCAATACTTGCAAATGCTCAACCTATCCTCTCTCTCTCTCAAAGCTCTCACAAAATACTTTAATATATAAAATGCACTAGTATAGCAGTGTAGAAATCATAATGATAAGTGTGTCCCAATGGTAAATATTACACCTCTATCTATACTAAAAATTGAGCATCCAAACGCTACAAACTAGCTCACAATTCTACCACCTTCCTATGCACATGCAACGACTCAACTTAACTAACTCACAACTTGCAACACATGATATTATTTTCATTTCAAATGGCTGATTTGACTCAATTTAAGAGACAAGTCTCTTTTACTGAGTCAAGGGACAACAATGCTTAACAACAAGTTTCCTTCTTGGTTTGCAAATTGAATTCCTTCTTACATTTCTGCCAATTTTATATTGACTAAGTCTCATGGTTATCATATTGATTTTCAAAACTTTGGTGTAGGCTAAATACTTCTTATGTGTTTCACATACCTTAGATTTGGTGCCACATATCCATACATTAGTTCCCTTAAAGATAGCATAGTCCAAGACTTATTCCTCGCATTAAAATCTGCATTCATTCTCTTTTGCAACATATAAACAACATTCCTATTTCCATGTGTGGTTCATAGTCTCCATTGACTCATTCATATTTTTGCTTTATGCACATATAAGGCAATGCTAACTTTACACTTATTACCATTTAATTTTCATTCAAATACTTATTATAATGTTGCATATTGCATACCCTATATGGCTATATGTAATCAGCAATACAAAATAATTCATTTCATAGTATCTAGTGCTAGCTCTATGCAACATTGATTTCTTATTCTATGCATTGGTTTATGCACCTTAACTTATTTTACATTATTTCAAATATATTAATATTAATATATATTAATATTTATATGCATATGCATATTAAAATCATAGGTTGATATTCAAATACATTAACCACTATATATATTTATCTATATATTTCAAATATATATAAATAATTATTTATGTATTCGTATATATTGTGTATACATACATATATATATATATATATATATATATCCATTAATGTATATATACATATAAATACATGCTACATCACCTTTCAATATGTCGACCTATATATGTATCAATATTTTTATATATAGGTAAATATATACATATACATATGACGTTTGATTACTCACACATTATTATGTGTGTGTCATCAATAATACATATATACATGTATAATTAATATGCATATATACGTACCCACACACATAAAGGTAGTCAATCATAATCATTCAAATATCACAACTAATCAAAAAGCATTTAGCATCATAACTCAAATGGACAACTATCTCAAGGGAGTCATAAACAATAACCCCATCTTCCTATCAACCCATTGAAAATCAAAGACCAACACACAAACATACGAACAAGAGTTTACTTACCAAATCCCAAACCATTGAATCAACTAAACCAATCTAAAATGTGAGTGTGTGTATGCTCAGTTAGGCTTATTAAGAGTTACCATACCAAGTTCTTTTCCTGATTGATACTCCCCCTCTCGTACCTAAGGGCTTGACTCCTTCCTGCATCTAACTTAGTGCATCATAAAGGCAGTTAGCCATTCACATGAAATTCATTTGCATCATAAATCATTAAAGTATTCACATTGTAATACATATTCATTCATCACATTATCCATCAGTATAAAACATAATCCTTCCTTCAAAAGCAATAACATCTTAATGCATATTTCAATATTTCATTCACCTATTAAACATATTAAGGTCATGGTTTACATTTATCATCATATTTACTCATGAAGGTAAAAGTAACCTAGTAATTGAGAAATGGGGCGTAACATGGCTAACAAGTTGCATTATTCTAGAGTCCATGCAATGCTTTTGATTGACCATGGTTACTGTATACACCTAAAAATGGTTTGGATAATCTAATTAATTAAATACGATTTATTTGATTAATTGACTTATTTAATTCATCTACTTATAAATAAATAGAAATATTTATTTATATATTTCACTTCTAATTCTTCTATCTTTAGCATATTATTTCATCTTAATTAAATAAACAAATTTAATACTTTGTTTTATTTAATTATCTAATTCTTCTATAATTCTATCTTAATCACATCATTATATTTTAATTAAATAAACAAGGTCACATACTTTGTTTTATTTAATTATCACATTTCTATGTTTTATTTAATAAACAAATTTCTATAATTTTTTTTATTAAATTTAATATCCTCTTTGGCTAATTTGAATAAATCCAAATATTCAAATTAAAGCATATTTCTATAGCTATTTCCTCTTTTCACTCATCATATCCACCAACAAAATTAGATATTTCATATCTAATTAATTCAACTCAGCCTTTACAGACAAATTTGGAGACAAATTGGAAACAAATTACAGGAAAACTTCTTCATCTTCTTCCTTTGATTCTTCCTATCCTCTGGCTAAATATTTTTGTGGGGAGGAACAATCTCCATAATCTTCTCATGCTTCTTCATCTTTCACCATTGAATCTTTCAAATCAAATCTAGACCTTTGCTTTGCTTCCACATCACAAATATGTTGTCGGGAATCTATAAATACTTCTTTCCACAGGAAATGGATCCCAACTTTGTGCAATCTTACTTTGTAGAAATAGCATTAGAGAAATCAAGCATTTGAGCAATAGAAATAGAAAATCATTTTAGAATAGCAATCATAATCATGGATTTTCATTTAGCTACATCTTAGTTTACAGTAGTTTCTTTTATCAGTTTCATGTCAATTTCATTTACAGAATCCTCAACATATCATTTAGCAATTATCATATAGGATTAGATTCATGCATTTTACATCATCTCATTCTCTAGATTGGCATTTTAACAGTCACAGTGCTTACACAATCTAAGAGCCAAAGTGATCTAATAAATCTTTGGAGATAGAGAGCAATATGACACTTTTAAGAGATTTCTTGCTTTAATTAGATTAAATGTTGTTTGAATCTCTTGATATAATGTCTTATTGATTTTGTTTGTTATTCATTTACGCATATTTTACTCACACATAAATTGGCGCCCACCGTGGGGTAGAAAAACCCCATTTTTAACATCTTTTCTAGAAAGGTTTGTCTGCAAGTTTTTAACGTGTTTTATTTTGGCGCAATCGAGAGTTTTTATAGCACATACAACCTCTAGATCAGTGCATCCAACCACTATTCTAGCGCATCCAAAAAATATTCCGATGCATCCACAGAATATTCTGGTGCATACGAAGACTGTTCTGACACATCCAGTACCAGTTTCACTACAGTCAGGGGGTTTTTCTGCAACGCATCTAACCTTTGTTTTAGCGCATACATTAAATTCTATAGCGCATTGATCTATTATTTTAGCGCATTTAAATACTATTTTGGCGCATATAAATCCTATTTTAGCGCATCCAATGATTGTTATGGCGCATTTGATTGTTTTTACAAAAAAAAATATTTATGAGAATTAATCCCTGTTTTCTATCCTGCATGTACAAAATACACTGGTTAAAGACAATTGTTGGAAACACTTACGCCAGTCAAAGATAAAAATTTACAAATTACTAATGGTGTTTGCAGGGATTTACAGCACATACAACCTCTAGATCAGTGCATCCAACCACTATTCTAGCGCATCCAAAAAATATTTCGGTGCATCCACAGAATATTCTGGTGCATACGAAGACTGTTCTGACACATCCAGTACCAGTTTCACTACAGTCAGGGGGTTTTTCTGCAACACATCTAACCTTTGTTTTAGCGCATACATTAAATTCTATAGCACATTGATCTATTATTTTAGCGCATTTAAATACTATTTTGGCGCATATAAATCCTATTTTAGTGCATCCAATGATTGTTATGGCGCATTTGATTGTTTTTACAAAAAATTATATTTATGAGAATTAATCCCTGTTTTCTATCCAAAATATTCTTGCGATCGAGAGTTTTTACAGCACAGACAACCTCTAGATCAGTGCATCCAACCACTGTTCTAGCGCATCCAAAAAATATTCCGGTGCATCCACAGAATATTCTGGTGCATACGAAGACTGTTCTGACACATCCAGTACCAGTTTCACTACAGTCAGGGGGTTTTTCTGCAACGCATCTAACCTTTGTTTTAGCGCATACATTAAATTCTATAGCGCATACATTAAATTCTATAGCGCATTGATCTATTATTTTAGCGCATTTAAATACTATTTTGGCGCATATAAATCCTATTTTAGTGCATCCAATGATTGTTATGGCGCATTTGATTGTTTTTACAAAAAATTATATTTATAAGAATTAATCCCTGTTTTCTATCCTGCATGTACAAAATACACTGGTTAAAGACAATTGTCAGAAACACTTACGCCAGTCAAAGATAAAAATTTACAAATTACTAATGGTGTTTGCAGGGATTTAATTTTTATTATTGCTTTTCCTTTGGTTAAGATAGTGCATCTAGCTTAATTAAAGAAATAGTTTGAACCCCATGTCCACTATGTTTCAAAAGCAATAGGATTATGCTCTCCCCTTAATTGCGTGATCAGAATGTTAGACTTGTTATCATGCTTTATTAACACCTTTAGAAGGCCTGTTGTAGTGGGAAAAAGTACTCACCCTACGGGAACGACCTAAGTGGGAACAACCAAAGCCGGGTTTTCCAACCCATTCTAATCAAAAGTGAATTTGGGGGAACCCATAATTCAATGACAGTGTGCAAGATAACCATCCCCAAAATCTTTGTTCTAAAGATTGGGAGGTCTCTTGAGGGAGTTTATCATTTTTCGCACTGAACGAATACCCTTTCTAAGAACTTTAGTGTAGAATCCAAATCTGTCAATTTACGAACATTTTTTATATCACGGTGCAAGGGGAGGGAAGAATCTTCCCCCAAGACACTCACCATATAACTATCAAAGACCCTGGCCAAAAGTGGAGCAAATGACTTTAGTTAAGACTCGAGAAAGGAAAAAACATGGGCGCCCTCTAGGGGATGACAGGGCTATGTGAGCTAACATAGTTGCAAGTTGTGGGTTGTGATATTCTAAGTGACCTACTTGACAATTAGAAAAGTGCTTGAACTATCTTTATTTGTGTTAAACCCGTGGAAATTGAAAGAATCAGACTTGATTCTAGAATACACACTCTTTGTTTAATACATAGTATTGAAACCAATATTTACAAACTTGTTGTTGTGTGTGTAAAGTCATTTCCAGAGATATCATCCAAATAGATCATCAAATTCCAAGATTTACAAGCAAAATACCCCTCCAAACTCTTCATTGGTTAGAAAATCAAACCCTAGAATCAATCATTTTATTGAGAAAAAGTAGAACAAATGGAAAAAATTGTGACTACTTCTAGATTAGCACAATCAACCTCTATTTCAACGCATCTACCCAGTCTATTAGTGCATCTACCATATTTAAACAACACATTCAAACTCGGTTTCAGTGCATCTATCCTATTTTATAACACATCTACCCAAAATTTTAGTGCATTTACCCATAATTTTAGCGCAACCAACCTTTGTTTCAACGCATGTACCTAATTTGTCAGCGTGTTCAGTCAGTTTATCAGCACATTCACACCCTAGTATAGCGCATCTGAGGTCTGTTATAACACATCTAAAGTATCTTATAGCGCATTTGAAGTTTGTTATAGCACATCTGAAGTCTATTATAGGGAATCTGAAGTATATTATAGGGCATTTGAAGTCTATTATAGCACATCTAAGGTCTGTTATAGCACATCCATAGAATAAAAAACCAGAGAGTTATTTTCCCCATCAGTCAGACAGTTAACATCAGTATTCAGATTTTTATCAGAACATAAACATTTTATCAGTCAAATCAGTGTCTCAAAACTTGCCAAAAACTAAAATTTTCAATTGAAGTTCTTCAAATTAAACCAAGATCTTACAATTTTAAAGTGCCTTATCATCAAACACAACTCTTGATTATTAAGTTAAGTTTCATTATTAGGATCAGTCATCCTACAATCACGAAATGAAGCAAAATAATCAGATTTTAACTTAGTCCCATCAACAATAGAATTTATCATTCTATTTGACTTAGTTAATATCCTTGACACTATACCAAACTAAGATCAAAATTTTATTGAAAACAATAACATTTGTATGTCCATTTTAACAAGGTCACGAAGACTAAAATTCCAATAAAAGGAAATTAAAACTCAAACCACCATAGCTGAAATAGATGAGGATCAATTGAATGCTTTCACTCAGTAGATGCAAAACCTGCAACAACGACTCCAAGACATACAAAGAAAAATCACAGAAAGAAACCAAACAATGAACATGAGACCTTCTTCACCAAAAACTATATCATCCAAGTTCAATGGCTTTGAATTTTTGAAAAAGTTCAATAAGCCCAAATCTAAGTCCTCAAACACAAATGATATTGAGCAATCCTATCATGTCATGCATTTATCTCCATCCACCATAAGACAAAATAAACCTCAAGATTCTTTCACTTAAGTCAACAATTCCATCCAATCATCCTCTTCTATCATATCTTCAACATCTAATGATTCATGTCAATCTCTCAATCCAAAGCATGCTAGCATAGACTTCCCTACACATCAAGATCAAAATATTCTTTCCACTCCATCCAATGATATCAAAATTCCACAAATTCTTCTAATTTTTTATCAAGATACCATTTCTCAAGAATCTTATGATGATCCCCTCCTTTCACTTTTCATCCAAAATAATTCCCTTCCATCTCAAGAGACAAGTATCCTTGCAAGTTCTTCTTCCACATCATCTAATCAATCCATACCATCTCATGATTCTATTGCATCACAAGAGCATGATATCTCTTCCATCCTATCTAATGATGTCTTACCAACTGATGATCAAGACATGCTTTCTACAAAATCTCATGATTCCCTTCCTCATCAAGATCAAGATATGCTTCCATTCAAGGATACCCTTTCATCCCATGAAGATGTTTATCCTTCTTATGATCAAGATATTCCTTTCATACCACTTCATAATCCTTTTCCAAGTCAAGATCAAAACACCCCATCATCCCCATGTCAAGAGCCTATCACACCTATTCAAGCTATCCATGAACCCCACACCTATAAATTGGGATCCTCCACCTTTATCCATTCCGGTTTACTTCCAACACCTATCCTTTCATCCATATCATATCCTCCCCAAAATGGACTCGCATCTTGTTTCACAAACAATACATATCCCATTGGTAAACGAATGTGTCAAAGTAGGAATTACAAAGGAAAAGGATTAGGCCTTCATGAACAAAGTATCCTAGAACCCCTTTCTATTCAAAGAAACCCATATCACCACAGCCTTGATTATATTCCTAAATGTCCTAGTTTATCAAACCTTCCATCTATCCTAGGTCCTCATTCTAGTTCATCAAACATTCCATCTATCCTAGGTCCTCATCCTAGTCCATCAAACCTTCCCTCTATCCTAGGTCCATATCCTATTTCTCAAGAACAACAAAGGCACACATCCTTGATGCCCTTTCAAAATTCTACCCACATCAACTCATCCATAATACCTCCATATCATTCATCTCAATCCACCCCTCCCATTGTTCTTGGAAGCAATTTGGGTGCCAAATATCAAAATATTCTATATCAAAATCCACATGTATCAAAGGATCAACATGTCTCCTCGAAGAGACATGCAAAAATAAAAGAAAATTTGATCCAAAATCAAAAGAAATTTTCAAAAGGTCACAAAGGCCCATCAAAGCAAAAAGGCAATTTTCAAAGACCACAAAGGCCCATAAATCAAAAAGAAAAATGTCAAAGGCCACAAAGGCCCACAAAGAAAAAATCAAAGTCAAAAGTCATGTGGATTCCTAAAAGTCTCATAGAAGCAATAAAATCTAAATTGGCATCCAAATTTGCTAATCCAAAAGCTTCCTCCAATTTTCCATCTAATAACCTATCACCTTCCAAATCTATTTTTCCTCCATCACTCCACCACCCTTCAAGGTGTGTGCCAATGTTGATCTTTCCATACTTTCCATCTATCCATCAACAGGCCTTCCAACCTCCCAACCTCCTATCCATTATCCAACATTCATCCCCCATCATTCTCCTTTAATCCAAACATTTGCATAAGTCCTTAGATTCTTCCATCATATCATTAATCTTCCAACATTTGGGAGTCTAATTCCCATTTTCCATGGTTTATTAGAGGGATATTTGGTTGTGAAACTTGATGCTGAAGTCCTTCCTCTATCTCCCTATCATCCATATCCTATCTTCCATATTCCTCTTGCACTCTACACTTAGGGACAAGTTTCGTCCATCTTATCATTCATGGTCATTATCCTTTCTATGCTCATTCCTTACATTTCCACCTTTAATCTTGACAAGGTTAAGGATCTTCTTGAACATCATATATCTTATCCTATACGCTTTATCCGTATCTTCCATACCATATATTTCATCTTATCCATATTCCATCATTCTTACTAAATACATCCTTTCTTCCTTTCATTGGTCTTGATGATGAATAGGGGCAAAATACTTGGGCCTTGTGTCTATATCTTTTCTAGTTTATCTTGATCATCCCATTCATTATTTTTATCCTTGCTTTCTTCCATTCCATATCTCCTAGCTTATCAAAATCCATGTCACCATGTCCCTTTGCAACCTTGAATCTTATCATGCAAATCATATTTGAGCCTAGTTGTAAAACATTATCCAATCCTCCTATGTTTTGTCAATAAATCATCAACAATCATCAATCTTATCGTACTTAGAGGAAATTAGTGATCCTAAGTACTTATCATCATCATGCCTTATGGAATCAATCATTCCTGGCATCTTAATCAATCAACCATTATCATCTTTTAACAAGAGATATGTTGCTTGTGTGACATGTTTTGCAGTGAATCTTTCATTTTGATCTATTATTTATCCATGGTTGCATTACCCCTATTGTGGGGAATCTTGTTCCTTCAATCAATCATATCATCTCATTTCATCTTAAATATCCTGGAAAAATAAATAAATAAATAAGCTACAAAATCCAAAAAAAAATAAAAATCAGAAAATCCACAAAAAAAAAGAAAAATACAAAAAAAAATAAAAAATCTGAAAATCTGAAAAAGTGCAATAAAATCTCATGTACATATCTTGGCAATGCGGTCATGACTCACCCTAGCTTGGGGGAAAAATATTGAACTCACTAGGGGCAATAAACTTTGAGCTTAATCAAATGGACAAACAACAATATGACAATGAAGAAAACACAATGATCATAGGGAAACTCAACATTGAACATACATCAAACATAAAAACATTTCAAAAACTCAACCATCCATATCAAACAGCTGAAATCAAATCAATCAAAACAAATTTAGATGGATGATATTCTTTTGAATCATGATTTTATCACTTTAGCTTGAATGTTCAAATTTTGTAAATTTTTTTTTGTTATCATTTATTTAGAGTAACCCGATGATGTATTGAACTAGAGAAGCTAGGAAGGAGAATGGTATTTTCTTTGTCTGCTATCTAGGAGTTAATTATTATTACTGTGTGAATTGTCATGAGACATGCTCTACCAAGTATCATTGATGACATTCAAAATTCACATAGGAAAGTGATTGATTCTTGTCTGTTTATGCACGAAATGCTCAGGTCATCTTGGTTTAATTATACCTAGATCCTTGTGTTCACTTGCAATATAAAAAATCATGAAAGTAGTACTCAGGTCATCATGGTCTAACTCATACCATCGATGCTTGTACTCACTTTCAATATTTTAAAGGCTCAATGATGATAAAAGCACGATAAATGGACTATTAAGATGACAACGTTTGCATATGTAGATTTGCATGGTTAAATTAGATTGCATTCATATTAGTTTTGCATTTGCATTATAGATTTTCCAAGGTTGGTGAATCAATAACATGATAGAGCAATCATAAAATCTTTGGCTGAATAAGTGTACGTCATCAAGTTTCAGTACATTAATCAATCCTATACTGGGGCATATCAATCAAAGCTGATAAACCACATCGACTGATGATATCTATATCGGCTTGCACCAAATGCAAAATCATGTCCCATGTCTTTGGGAAGAACTCTAAAATCCTCCTATGATCATAACATATCACAAATCAGCAATATTATTAATCAATCAAAAATTAATCAGCCTATCAATCTAATCAACTCTAGTGAGACTTTGATCAAATCTCATGAGCGACTATCATTGAACCTCGCCTATCATGAGGTCAAACATCAACCTATTATTGATCCTCACCTATCATGATGTCAATCAATCTATCTATCCTTGATCCTCGCCTATCATGAGGTCAAACATCAATCAATTATTGATCCTCGCCTATCATGAGTTCAATCAATCAATCTATCAATGAACCTCACCTATCATGAGGTCAATCAATCAATCTATCAATTAACCTCACCTATCATGAGGTCAATCATCAATCTATCATTGATCCTCACCTATCATGAGGTCAATCAATCAATCAATCAATCATTGAATCTCACCTATCATGAGATCAATAATCTTCTAATCTATCAAGATCATCAATCAATATCAAATCAAAGGCTGACACGATCAAAAATCATCAAACACAAGGAGGCAAAATAGAGCAACATTTAATCAACTGGCGGAATCAGTATTCTTTATCGAGAGATAAATCGATTTTGCATCATTGAAATTGAAAATCTTTATCAAATCATCAAAAAATCATAAAAATTTCAAAAATTTCAAAAAAATCAAAAAATTCATCAATTTATCTCTAGAGGGAGCATATATCCATCATCACCTGAAAATCAAAGTCTGGAGCATATCAAAAAAAATTTGTCAGTACTAGTAGCAGCAACAAAATTTTCTTTGAAGCAATGCGTAAACACATCACTTCAAAGAAGGGTAAAATGTATACACCTAAAAATGGTCTGGATAATCTAATTAATTAAATATGATTTATTTGATTAATTGATTTATTTAATTCATCTACTTATAAATAAATAGAAATATTTATTTATATAGTTCACTTTTAATTCTTCTATCTTTATCATATTATTTCATCTTAATTAAATAAACAAATTTAATACTTTGTTTTATTTAATTATCTAATACTTCTATAATTCTATCTTAATCACAACATTTTATTTTAATTAAATAAACAAGGTCACATACTTTGTTTTATTTAATTACCACATTTCTATGTTTTATTTAATAAACAGATTTCTATAATTTGTTTTATTAAATTAAATATCCTCTTTGGCTAATTTGAATAAATCCAAATATTCAAATTAAATCATATTTCTACAGCTATTTCCTCTTTTCACTCATCATATCCACCAACAAAATTAGATATTTCGTATCTAATTAATTCAACTCAGCCTTCACAAACAAATTTGGAGACAAATTGGAAACAAATTACAGGCAAACTTCTTCATCTTCTTCCTTTGATTCTTCCTATCCTCTGGCTGAATATTTTTGTGGGGAGGAACAATCTCCATAATCTTCTCATGCTTCTTCATCTTTCACCATTGAATCTTTCATATCAAATCCAGACCTTTGCTTTGCTGCCACATCACAAATATGTTGTCGGGAATCTATAAATACAACTTCTTTCCACAGGAAATGGATCCCAACTTTGTGCAATCTTACTCTGTAGAAATAGCATTAGAGCAATCAAGCATTTGAGCAATAGAAATAGCAAATCATTTTAGAATAGCAATCATAATCATGGCTTTTCATTTAGCTACATCTTAGTTTACAGTAGTTTCTTTTATCAGTTTCATGTCAATTTCATTTACAAAATCCTTAGCATATCATTTAGCAATTATCATATAGGATTAGATTCATGCATTTTACATCATCTCATTCTCTATATTGGCATTTTAACAGTCACAGTGCTTACACAATCTGAGAGCCACAGTGATTTAATAAATCTTTGGAGATAGAGAGCAATAGAACGCTTTTAAGAGATTTATTGCTTTAATTAGATTAAATGTTATTTGAATCTCTTGATATAATGTCTTATTGATTGTGTTTGTTATTCATTTATGCATATTTTACTCACACAGTTACTATAAGTTGTATTGTAGGATAACCATGAAGAGGGTAGGACATGTGAGGGCCCACAATCTAGCAAGTTGTATTATAGTATGTGGCTAATATGCTACCAAGCTACATAGAAAGTGTGAAGATTAATGATGTTTTGAAGATTGAGAAAGTAGCGTATGTGCATTGTGAGAGCCCCCCCTTAAAATAATTGCATGATACCAAAAATACAAGTAATTTTAAGGAGAGAAAAAGATACAAGATGCTTGAGAAGGAAGAATCCATGAGGATGTTGTATCATGAAACACACAATATTGTTCTCATGGAATGATATCACATAGAGAAGGGATGTCACATGAGAGTACAACATCATTTTCACAAAAACACATTAAGGGATCCACAAACTTGGGGTCAGTATGAATGTATATATGATAATCATGTATATCATATGAGGAAGGAAATTGTTAATTCAACATTCCCTAGGTCTAGCAAAACTATGAGTACAAAGGAGGAAAGATACATGAAAACAAATAAAAATTTTGGGTCAACATGGAAGAGGCCTAAATACCTCAATAACACTGCATTGTCCTCAAAAGTAAAACTATAGTAGGTATTGCTGGAGTAATCATCGACACATTATAGTAGGTACTGCTGGAGTAAACATCGACACATTGGAAGAAACTGAAGGAATAAGAGTATCCTTTGTAGTAGGTACTATTGGAGTAAACATTGACACATTGGAAGACACTGAAGGAATAAGAGTAAGCACAACTAAGACCTGACCAGCAACTGCCATCTCACATAAGTGCATAGCATCAGGATCAGCTTTAAGTGTGGCTACTTTATTATTACAAATGAACTTAATAGACTTATGCAAGGTAGATGGGACTGCACCCATAGCATGAATCCATGGTCTACCAAGAAGAAGGTTATATGGTAATTTTTCTAACATAACATATACAAGGGTGGGTACGGTAACGAGTCCCAACCTCAAAGGCAAGACTATCGTGCCTAGGGCTTGTCAACCAACATTATCAAATCCACGAATGTCAATAGAAGAAGCATTAAGAGAAGATGGATCAATATTAATCTTAGGCAATAGATCAATGCTACATATAGTGAGCATTGAACCAACATCATTGAGAGTACGTCTAATGCTAATTTTATTAATGTTAACTATGATCATTAAAGGGTCTGCTTGCTTCTATACTTCTAGAGACAAGAGCTCTTGCGGATAGAATGTAATATTTGGCGAATCCGCATGAATATAAGCTATCAACACATCAACATCTTCCAACCTAGGGGAAGAAGGCAAGAGGATATTTTGCAAGGCTTCCTAAAGCATACCTTGATAAACTGGAGCAGACTGAAGCAAGTCCCATAGCGAGATCTTAGCTAGAGTAATGCGAGGTTGCTCGACAAGATCGTAATCACTAGGTGCTTTAGTTGTAGGTTTAAGTGTTTGAGGAAGACTTGTTTGTTTATTTGTTCTATTCTCATAAGTATGGGCTACCGCTCTATAAGAGGGAGCCTTAGAAATATTAGGAGAGTTACTATCAAATGGAACACCATTAATAGAACAAACCCTTTTAGGAGAAGGACTAGCCAGATTCATGTAAATGATCGATCTCTTAGGCCTTTGAGAGGCAACAGAGACATAGACTACATTTACATAATCGTCACAGCTAGTGGAACAATTATTCGAACACATATTCTCAACATCGATCCAAACATGATCAAATGTGGAAGGATACTTATCATTCATTAATGCAGCATCTCTAGAGGAGATTGCATTGGAATAGATAAGAAGTTCATCATTCAAAAATGCAACGTCTCTAGAAGAGAGTGCATTAGAAGGTATAAGAGATTCCTCCTTCACAAATGCATCATCTCTAGAAGAGAGTGTATTGGAACAAAGATAAGACTTATCATTCACAAATGCAAAATCCCTAGAAGAGAGTGCATTGGAATGAGGGGTAGATTCATCATTCACAAATGCATCATCTCCAAAAGAGAGTGCATTGGAATGAATAGAAGGTTCATTATTCATAGATGCATCATCTTCAAAAGAGAGTGCATTGGAATGAGTGGGAGGTTCATTATTCATGAATGCATCATCTCTAGAAGAGAGTGCATCAGGACAAAGATGAGATTCACCATTCACCAATGTATCATCTCTAGGAGAGAGTGCATTGGAATGGAGAGAAGGTAGAGTAACATTAAGAAAGGTATCAATGACTTCTTGCGACAAAATATCCTCTAAAGCCAGAGGACTTTCGTGAGAAGGATCAAAGATACCAAAGATACCAAGTGACATAGGCAAAGCCAAGTCACCATCACATGCATGAAATGGAACATCATTAATATTTTGAACAAAATTAGATAATGAACTAATAAAAGAAGATATTAAATTCATTACGATTTTTTTGATATTTTCTATATTCTAGTAATTCGTATTTTTGGAGGTCTCCGGAGCAGAATTTGAGGTCGGAACTTGCATTAGTCTCTAAAATTTGACCACCAAAGGCACTTGTATTTTATGGGTTGAACTAGTTCTCTAGGAGACCTTTCCAATGGTGCAAACAATTCTAAATTTTGAGCACCAAGTCAAAAGTTATGAACCCGCCAAGTAGTGGTAAATAAATTCCTAGTTGTTTAGAATATTTTCTCTTCACGTCAGGTTCACCAAAATGTAGAAGAGGGGGATTCGGTACTCACGAGTTCTCTTCATTCAGAGAGCCTCACGGGGTTAACTTCCCTAAACTACCTCAAGGAACAATGGTGAGAGTTTTAGAATCTGAAAGAGCAGGTCACAAAGATTCTCTAGACAAATTGACAAGCTCTCGGCCAAAGGACATCAACACAGAATATGAATGACAGCGCGGCACTCTAGTGTCTCGTACGAACCAGAGAGCGAGAATGTCATAGAAAATAGCTAAGCAACTGCTAGCAATCTAATTACTGAGAATTTATAGAATGTGATAAAGTAATAGAAAGTGATAGAAATGAAATGAAGTGGAGTAGAAATAACAAAGACAAGGAGAATAAAGGAAAGAAGATGCTCACAACAACCCAAGAAATGAAGCCTCTAGCTAGTAGATATATTCAGTACCTTCAAGTGTAATATCTGGAAAAATTGTTGGGGCTGTATAGGGGTTTTCCTCAATCAAACCCCCGTTTTGGTGTTCCCACCTCCACAAACTTCCAAGAAGATAGAGAAAGAGACAGAGATAAACCATAATGGAAAAAGCATGTGATGAAAGCAAAACCCACTCAAGAGTAGAACCTGCACCACCAAGTAAGAGTGATAAAAGCAAACCCCGCTCAAGGAGGAGAACCTATATCACAAAAGAGGTGATAAAAGCAATCCTTGCTCAAGGAGGAGAACCCGTATCATGAAGTAAGTATGCAATAGATGAGGGATATGGAATCCCAGGATTCTCACAAGTGCAAAGAAAAGGAGATAGAGCTACAAGGAGCATTGTAAACAGAGCTTGAGAGAGCTTGAAGTTGCTACAAAAAGCTATATGAAGCTGTGCAAAATGCTAGAGACTGGAATGAAGCTAGAGTGAAGCTCGAAGTACTTGGAAGGACTTAGAAGATACAAATGGAGTGAAAATACTACTTTTAAGGAGAGAAGAGAAGCAAAAAGAAGCTTCCCGAGCTGTTTCAAGGAATCTCAAACTGTTACCACCGACCAAAGGAGGTGACAATTGGAAAACATGAACGAAAACGGCTGTCTGAACATTGAAACATCACAGGACACTAGCGTGGTGTGCAGACATCCACGTGGCACACTAGTGTCTGGACACGTCACACTACAAAATGACATGAACCAGAAAAGCATAAGGTTCAATGCAAAGCTGACATGCAAGGGTAGCTACTGAAAAGGGTTGTTGGAGTATCCTGAGAGGGAGAGAGGCTAATGCAGGGGCTAAAATGAGCCTACTCAAGATGCTAAGGGAGTGGACACTAAAGTGGATGGAAGAATGCATCGAAAATTGCAAGGGGTGCAATTTTAAGCTTATACAGGCATGTACAATGAAACAGGGAAGAAAAAAATATCAGGGAGGTTTAAAATGAGTAGGGGGTCCATCAAAGGAGTCAAGAAAGCTACACCCTTTTGGGGGGAGCGTCATCAATATCGCAAGGAGGGAAAAAAGGTGCTACAAGAGGAGCACTAGGAGGTGGATAAGAGGGAGAAGGATGCATGCCAAGATCTAGAGGTATTTGTATGAGAGGGGATGCTTGGTAGTGAGCATCTCCATATCCACATGCTCATGAACCAATGTATGTTGAAGATTCTTGTGTTCATCCACAAGTTGGTTATGTTGATGATGGGGTTTGAATGCAACTATATAAGGAGGGGGTACTCCAATTGTAGGATTGTTTTTACTTATGAAACAAGAGGAAGCATAGTCTTGGTATGCAGAGGTTGAGAGATTTGGGTGGATGTAATGTAACCTTCATCATGGGTGCCTTTACTATTTATGTTATGGGGACAGTTAGAGGAACATGAGGTACCACTAGAAGATAAGGTATAGGCACTACATGAGAGTATTCCCATTTAATAGGTCATGTTCCTTCTTTATCAAAGGTGTAGGTCAAGGAACGATAGGATCCACTAGAGGGTAGAAAACTAAGGAGAGAATCTTGTCAACATGGGTTCCTTTCCTCAATCTATCATATTGACACGTGGAGGAACACGCGGCATTATTGGAAGTTGGGAGACCTTAGGAGAAATGAGTGGTTGAACCAACAAAGAATTTGTATCCTTAGCCACCACAGGGGTAGGCACGGGGATAGATGAATTTTGTTGTGGTTGGGTAACTGAGATGAGAACAACTGCAAGAGAAGAAGATGGAGGAGTTGAAGAGGACTCTAAATGACTCACTTTGAATTTTGAATATTATTTACAAAGAAATTTTCCATGAGATTTCAAAGGTCCTAGAGCGATAGGCCAGAAATGATAAAGATTGATTCCATGAGAGATGAGTGGTTTGTATCCAGTGTGTTGGATATTATGCATTATTCCTTCATGATAGAATTTTAAGAATTTATGGATTATATATGCAATTTATTTCATGTAAGTTAGCCAAGGAATTCCTAAATTCACAAAAATAGGTTTTATTCAAGAATGACAACAAAAATCATTTCCACGCACTTAGCTCTTGTAGTGTAAATATTAATTCTTATGAAGGAATAAAGCTTCCTTGAGAATCAACGATCTACAGTAACATTAGGATGAATCAAAGCTTCTTTTTCCTATCTAATCTATCTTTTTATAAAATGATTATATATGGAAATAAATTCCAATAGTGGCATAGTATGATGGTTAAGTTATTATGGTGTTGTTCTTGCCATCAAGGTTCAAACCCCATTGGGGTGTAATTATTGAATGTTTAAATTAGGGATGAGGTCCCCCATTTGTGACCTCACCAGTTCATAGCTCTGGGTCAAAAATTATTACCCCTTAAAATAATAAATGGGAATAAATGAATAATTTCAATTTCAATACTATATATATATATATATATATATATATATATCCAATTGTAATGAACTAGTGAAAGTATCTATCTCTATAATAGTAATTACAAACTAGCATAAATATAAATAGAATATAAAAATCTCAGAGATGATTCTATGAATTTTTGAAGGCCTTAGCCATGAACACCAGTGCGTAGCATAGATTTCCTCATGTTGTGCTATCATTCGATACAAATGTAAAATTGAAAGTCTAGAATGTCTTAGAATCAATGCCTACACAAACAAAACAAATATTAAGAGATCACTATGTACATAAATAAAGGAAATATACTATGAATCTCAAACTATAGTAGCCAAATAAAATCACCAAAAGATAAAATATGTCATTGAGATTATATTGCTTTCTTCCAACCTGAAGAAATTGCACACAAATAGAGAAGGGATAAAATGTTTTGTTGGGATATTTAGGAGCTTTCCTCAGTGAAACTTCTATTTTGGTATTTCTACCTTCATGGACAGCCATAATTTTGATAATATTGAAAGAAATAACGAAATTGATTGCTTCAAAGCAAGATGTAATGCCAAAGATACAAAAAGACCTTAAATGTATTGTGCTAACACTAGATATATCTAAATGTTAGCATAAATAAATTATATATAATAGAAAGGAGACAAAAAAATAGACTATGATCACCTAGAAGTTGTCAAAAACCCCCAAGAGAGATACCAAATCTTCCATAATGTTGCCTTATTCAATCCCACCTTGAAAATATCACATGCAATATGTCAAAGAGATTTTTTTCTGTTTGAAAACCTAATAGATTCTTCAATAAATTGCAAAGTTCAATGTGAGAGCATGAGTGTAAGCCTATGAGATAAAATAAAACTCCTTTCCTTATTCATAATTCTTTTCAAAATAGCAAGTTGGGTCATTTCTGAATGAGACTGTCATGCAGAGGCGTTACCTATGAAATATTCATGGGAAGGTAACACTCCAATGACCATTGGAATCATGAATTTTTTTAGGACACTAGTGCATTGTGCAGACATCCATGCATAGCACTCCCATCTGGGAAAAATGGACTCATAAAGCTAGAATTTTTATAAAAATTCTAGATAAATGACATTTTAATGTTAATGTTTATATTTAGAATATTTTTTATCATGAGCTAAAAGATGGGGACATTGTGTAGTGTGAAATTGCAAGGGTATGCAATTTACGTCACTATATTTTCCCCAACTTTAGCAAGCATATAAATTATGCTATCTATGCATGCTAAAGTAGAAATAAATTATAATAAACATTACCAAAGGATATTATAGAGGAATTAGAATCTCCAACCCACATGGACATGCCCAAGGAGAAAACCTACAAAACAACTAAGGTATCCTACATAAAACACAAATTTTATGTAGAAGCTATTACAAATAATGTGTTAGCTAAGACAAAATATACTACATAAAGAGAGTACAAAACATACATTCATGTGAATAAATAAACACATAAGAAAAAACTTAACCAAAAATAGAGAGAAATAATAGGAAGAGTATGAGATAAATTATAATAGGTATGGCTAGAAAATTGTGTTATGCTAGAATCCAATCAATTTTTTTGATTGGCCATGGTTACTACAGGTCGTATTATAGGATAACCATGAAAAAGGTAGGACATACGAAGGCCCATAATCTAGCAAGTTGTGTTATACTAGGTGGTTCATATGCTATAAAACTACTGTAAAGCACATATATTTGATTAGTAATTTGGGATAAAAGTGGGATGTGTGCATTGTGAGACTCCCCCCTTAGAATAATTGCATGACACTAGGAGTGCAAGTTATTTTAAGGAGAGAAAGGAAAAATATAAATGCCTAAGAAAACAACATCAAGGAGGATGTTGTATCATGAAACACATAACATTATGCTCATGGAATTTCATCACACAATATAGGGATGCCACATAAAAACTACATCACTTGCATAAAAAACTGAGGGATCTATAGACCTGGGGTCAATATGAATGTACGATAATCATGTATACCATAAATATTATGGTTTTGTAGAGTCATGTGAAAACAAATAAAAATTGTGTGTCAACATGGAAGAGGCCTAAATGCCTCAACGTTTTGCATCATTCCTGTAGCATCGTAAATTATCACCCTTGACAATTTCACACTATGTTTTCCCCCCCCCAAATTATTGAGCCTAATTGAGTTCCTAAATTCCTAAATTATGTATTCTATATCCCATTTGTACCACTTTCTGATAAATTGGAAGAATTGAACAAATGCTTCCAACTATTATTTTGCCCTTGACACTTAATGTCCTTAATAATAGGGCCATGACCCATTCACCCTAGGGCATATGGTGTTGGATGTTGTGGATATGGTTGCTGATATGTGTTTTCCATTGATGTCAACACTATTAGCATTTGGTGCATTGAAGACTGTATATGTCGAGGATATTGAGAAAATTGTAAAAGAAAGTATTCTTGGTTCCCAATGGAACTGTGCAGGTCAAGAAGGCATTGTGTTCTGTATGTTGAATATTAGTTGATGTGGATTTAAGGGTTTAATGTTGAATTTTTCTAGATCATCTACCGGAAGTTTAAGAGGTCCGCGTGAATTTTTGAGTATGTTGTGGTTTGACAATATGTTGCTGGTCTCTGTCAGTGTTCCTGAATGAAGTTTGTGTAATTCTTATCTTCTTAGTTGTTGCAGATGCTTCTCTTTTGTTTCTTGGTGTTATGTGGTGTCTCTAGATCATTCTCTATCTTTGTGATACGTCCACATTATTCAAAGAGTTCGTGGTTGAAGATCTTTGTGCGCATGTTCGATTTTTCTTGTTCCTAGCCAACATGTTGTTGGTAGCGTGTTGTGGATCTTTGAGGTGTAATTAATTAAAGTATTCTTATGTTGGATATATTAATTTTGGTCTCCACTATGTTGTGGCTGACCTTGGTGGATACACATTAAAAGTTTATTTGTAAATTTGGGACGACATTACAAATATATTTTATTTCTTTGGCCGATGAAGTGGTGATGAAATTTCATGTAGCGGATATATAAGGGTGATTAGTTCATTGTTGAAGAAGAGGCTTCATGTGCTCCTATGTATGTATGTGTGAATAGCATTCGATTGCTGAGCAGAGTGTGAAGAAGAATGTGCGAAGTGTGAAGAAGTATTGAGCTTAATTGGAACTATAATCAGGCTTGTGAAGAAGCTATTTTCTCAGTTCACAAATCTTGGATGGTTTTAATCCAAACCCTATTCTTGGACAATGAGTCCTCTTTTCTAATTGAGCAGTGAGCTCTAGGAAATGTGCCTGAATGCATGTGCATTCCCCTTATTATTTCTTTTATACTTCTAACAGAGTATAATCTTGTGGACTAACATCCACTGTGGTTTTTCCCCAACAGGGTTTCCACACAAAATATTTGTGTTCTTTGTCTCTCTGATGTGTTGATTGTTTATGGTTAATTGCTTATTCATCAGATATGAGATTAAGTTAATATTAATAAGAAAATTTTTAGTTTATGTTACAACTGATTCACCCCCCTCTCAGTTGTGTGTCCTTGTTTTTCCAACATGTGGGTCCCCCTATTCTGTCAAGGACCAATTTTTGATATGTCAGAGTGGGCATCTTAACAATCAAAATTCAAATTGCAAATGTCAACTATCATGATTTAATTCTTGAGAAATTAGAGAAATGCATATAAATACCTAGTTTTTGCATCATTTGAAATCTAACAAAAAAATCATTAGAGCATTTATTGTCAAGAGCACTATCAAGTAAGTCAAGAGTAGAATTTTAGAGTTTTATTGCAGCAATTCAAGATCATAATATCGTGGAAAATCCTATGTGAGTTATGTGTTCATGTTATCATTGTTTTGTGAAGGATAACCCTTGTTGTAGGTCTCCAAAGAATTCAAGAAAATCAAGCAAGCAATATCCAAGACCTTGAGGTGATGTGCATTACTTCAATCCTTAAAGGAATCCATTCAAGGGTGGTGAGTTGCAACATTTTATGGTTTCATTATTTCTTTCCTATCCATTATCATTTTATCATTGACATTGCCATTGTGGAAGTGGAAACACTTACATGGGGTTTGACTAAGGCAAGCCCCTAAATGACACATCTCTTCTCTTTGTGAATGTGCAGATCTTAGGTTTGAATAGGATTGAAGAAAGATTGTAGAAAAATTGTTCATTGTTTCATTTTAAGCTATACATATTGTCAACTCATGGAAACTCACCTAAAAAATTATTCAACAATGTTTCGATAATTCTGCAACTGAAAATTAGAAGCTCAGATATGTCATCAAAGGACCTCAAAAGTAGAGCAAAAGTATCCTACAAAGACCCATATGTTGTAGGGTGACTCTATCCTCCTAAAATGATCAAAACCAACTTTAATGTACAGGTAAACAATCCTCTGCACTCCCCATATCTGCTCGCAGGTTACTATTCCAGTCTATATGTTGTCTTGATCTTGTATTTTTCATATTAGGTCATATAGTTTAATTAGGATAATCATTGCAAATCAATTCCAAATCATTATAATCCTTAATAGGATGGAGATTCAGGTTTGATTGGCTCACCTTCATGGTTGAAATTCAATCTAATCACCTTGTTAATCTTCATCTTAATGAAACAATAGAAAATACACATTCCCACCCCCCAAAACCATTTGAATCTTAGGTTTATAAATTAGTCCTAGGGTTCCTTATTTTCTTTGTTTTATTTTGGTGAACCTGGCCTTTTAACATTACAGACCTTCTAAAATTGCATCTTAGATCTAAGTTTGGTACTGCATTATTTTACATCATAAAACTCATAAAAATTCAACAAAAAAATTTACATCATAGGTTACATTAGGGTCTATTTAAGTCACTTAGAGTAGATCCAAATTGATAATTTTATTCATAATTTTCATTTGCATTATCACACATTTGTATTTGCATCACATTGTCATAAATTAAGGAAATTCTAGAAACATACTCAGTTGCAGACCTATTTGCACATAGAAGAATAACCTTTAGATGGTATAATAAACATTCAAATTTTGAATTTTTAGAACCCCTATCAAGGACTCAAACACCCTTGGGTGCCTCTTTCCTTGTATGCTTGCATTAACAAGAATTTTCACACTTCTGTGTCTTTGTGTCTTCAGTCAGTTTGAGCTTGCATAACTCTATTTTAACATTCTTATTGGCATTCATTTAGGCATCTTTCATTTACCTCAAAAAGTGATAAAAAGTGAAAAAATTGCATTGTTTTGTTTCAAAATTGCATCAAAATCATCATCCTTAGATTTTAGGAATCTTAAAATAAGTCAATTTGTGCATTTTAGATCAGAAATTTATATTCAAAATTGTTATTTATTGTTCACACACTTGCATTGGCATAAATTAGGAAAATTCTAGAAAAGTATTCATTGTTCAAACAGTTTGCAACCAGACCCAAAATCCTTAAGCAAAATTACACACAATCAAATTTTGGATTTTTAAAAAACTTGCCTAGGACACAAATGCCTTGGGTGCCTTTGTCCTCCTACTATTGACTGGGTCAATTTTTACACAGATCTTTCTTGCTATACCTTATGTCTTCTTTTTGCTGTCTAAATCTTGTTTCTGGCTATTTTACTGTGTTTGTTTGTCAGTTTAGTGTTCATAGTGGGTACACTTAAGTGTTTTAAAACTTGCATGAGCTTCATGATATGGTGTCTTATTTCCAATACTTCTGTGAGATGTAGTTCTAGACTTATGGCATCCTTTAGTGAAAACTAATGACACTATCGGATTGAGGAAAGGAAAAATAAAGGATGTATCTAAGGGTGAAAACCTCTTTGAGGTGCTTGAAGATGGAGGATTCAATCTCCTCGGCATTGTTCAAAACCAAGAGAGATCAATCATATTGGTAGAAGAATTTGAGTAGATAAGCGTGGGTGTTGGGAAAATGTGTCTAGTGTTGATGTTATAGCGGCAGGAGATATCTTTCTCTCAAAATTTAAATAATAAATAATTAATAAGGCAAGTTAGCCAAAATTATAAATTATATTTTTTATTTTTTATTCCTTAAAAGAGGCAGACCTAAATGAAGAGACACCTTGTTTTGTATATATACAAGGTGAAGTTGATTCATCAAATCATCAATTCATTCTTCATTTAATTCACACTCTCAAGGAGAAGTTCACGTCCTAGCAGCAGATCATAATTTTGTAGCAACAGTTTGACTTCAAGGAGATTAATATTTGATTGTATCAAGAAGAGATTCTCATCATTCTTTGTGTTAAGTTCACCCTTGAGAAGGGTTTGACTATAAAGCATATTTCTGCTCTTAATTTTTCTATATATAAGAGATATATTTTGCTAGGTTTTTCTCCCTCGAGAAGGAGGGTTTTCCCAGGGTAAACTGTTGTGCTCATTTGTCTTATGTGTTTCATTATTTATTGCTTACATTTCTGATCTAAAACTAACATGGTATCAAAGCGGGTCTAAGAAAAGATCTGATCATATTTGCTTAAGCAGTCAAGTCAACTTTTCATCTAGGGCAGATCTTGAAGTATTGTAGATTTGAGGTTACAAATTATTATAGACCTAAGGGCAGATCTTTGAAGGTGAATTTGTGAGGAAAAACAAAATGGTGAATGGTGTCAAGGTAGAAGATAGGCTTGATGGAGCTTCAAACTTCAACTCTTGGAAACCTAGGGTACTCATTGCATTAGAGGAGAATGATCTTCTTGATTTCATGGAAAGTGATATGCCCGAGCCTTTTGATGATAATAAGAAAATTCAGTGGAAGAAAAATGGCACGAAGGCTAGAAAGATCATGATAGACTCTATGATGAATCACCTAGTACCGATCATATCCAAGTTGAAGACAGCTAAAAAAATGTTTGATACTCTAAAAGGATTGTATGAGATCAACAACACCAGCAGAGACCTTGCTTTGAGACAACAACTTCACCATGTAAAAATGGCTAAAGATGATTATGTCATCTCATTCTTTATGAAGATTGCTGATTTGAGAGATCACTTGAGCGCTATTGGGGATATAATTGTAGACAAAGATCTTGCTATTCTAGCACTAAATGGTCTTCCTCAATCTTGGGAACCCTTTATTCAGAGCATCAGTGGGAGATCCAAGTTGCCCAAGTTTGATCATCTTTGAGTTGATTGTATTCAAGAAGAGTCTAGGTTGGTAGCAAGAGGAATTGGGTGAAACTATCATGATGTAGAAAATCAAGTTCTTGCTACACATACTTCTAGAGAAAGAGGCAAAGGAAGAAAGAGGAATAGAGATAGAGAATCAAATTCTGCCCCAGAATCAAAGAAGAAGAAGGATCTCTCTCACATTCAATGTTTCAGATGTGACAAGTATGGTCATTTTGCTTGATATTGCAAATTAAGGTCAACACAACATGTTTCTTCTATGGAAATTGACATAGGGACAACTCAGAAGGAGCCAAGCTCTAAAGTCAATTCAAAAGGTTTCTTATTCTAAAGTCGATCAAAGGAGGAATTAACATTCAAAGGGAGTCTAACAAACCAATAGAGGAAACCTTGGACGAGGAGGTCAGTTGGTTGATGTCGTACTTGGAGCTTTAGAGGGAGTCACATCATCATGAAGACTTGTTGTAATGTATATTTCTCTGAGATGGAGAAATATGAGGTGAAATCCCTTGTAGTGTATATTTCTCTGAGACAAAGAAATATGAGGTGAAAGCCCTTGTAGCGTATATTTCTCTGAGACAGAGAATGCGGTGAAAGCCCTTGTAGTGTATATTTTTATGAGATGAAGAAATATGAGGTGAAATCCCTTGTAGCATATATTTCTCTAAGACGGAGAAATATGAGGTGAAAGCCCTTGTAGTGTATATTTCTCTAAGACAGAGAAATATGAGGTGAAATACCTTGTAGTGTATATTTCTCTAAGATGGAGAAATATGAGGTGCGAACCCTTGTTCATCTCTGAGACTAAGATGAGACATCATGTTGAGAGACTCCACGATGACATCACGTTGAGAGACTTTGTGGTGAACTATTTTCCACAAATGGGTTTAGCCATTGTGGGTGTCATGTTGAGAGACTCCATGACATGGATATCTAGAAAGATACCTCCCTAGCTAAGAGGGAGTGTTGATGTTATAGGGGCGAGAGATATCTTTCTCTCAAAATCTAAATAATAAATAATTAATAAGGCAAGTCTACCTTAATTATAAATTTTATTTTTTATTTTTTATTCCTTAAAAGAGGTTGACCTAAATGAAGATACACCTTGTTTTGTATATATACAAGGTGAAGTTGATTCATCAAATCATCAATTCATTCTTCATTCAATTCGTACTCTCAAGGAGAAGTTTGCATCCTAGCAGCAGATCATAATTTTGTAGCAGCAGTTTGACTTCAAGGAGATTAATATTTGATTGTATCAAGAAGAGATTCTCATCATTCTTTGTGTCAAGTTCACCCTTGAGAAGGGTCTGACTGTAAAGCATATTTTTGCTCTTAATTTTTTTATATATAAGAGATATATTTTGTTGGGTTTTTCTCCCTCGAGAAGGAGGGTTTTCCCAGGGTAAACTATTGTGCTCATTTTTCTTATATGTTGCATTATTTATTGCTTACATTTTTTTATCTAAAACTAACATCTCAACCTTACAATTACATAAGGTATTGTTGATATTTCGGCGACGGGGGGCGCGGGGGATTTCCCCATTGCGAGGGGTCCAGGGGGATCATCCCTTTGCCTAGGGGCTCAAGGGAAGTGGTCCTTGATGAGGGCTCAGGGGTAGCACCCTCGAAAGGAAAATTTATATTTATATTTTATTATTGTAAATCTGGACCATTCATCATTAGGTCTTAAATCTAATGGTTGATATTTTATTAGCTTGACTTGCCTTAGAAGGCGGTCTATTTTATGAGGGCATTATATTACAACTATGTGTTGTGATGTTTTTTGAGAGTCTAATAGCAGTCGTGTTGCCTCTGGATCCCTGGTTGGTGATACTCCTATGAGAAGCTTGCTCCGTAAGTATATTTTAGTCTTTGTGATTTTTGAATAATATATTGGGCTACTTTTGGAGTGTGGGTTTTTTCTCCCAAAAGGGTTTTTCCCATGTAAATCACTATGCTATGATATTTGTGATATTTATGTTTATTTCTATTTAAGTTTCTATAATTGAATTTGTAAAGTTTTGCATTATTATACTCTCTAGATTAGTGTAGGAAGTTGTCTCGCTACCTTAGCTTCCTTATAGTGGGAACATTAGATATACCTAGAATTGAACCTTCTATGCAACTTCTTTAGACCTTGAAGAGAAGAAGAACTTCACAACTTTCTTAGGTAAACGTATGATCAACTTTGCTTGGTCCTATTTTGATATGCCTGGAGTAGACCTAGCCTTAGTGGTTCACCACTTAATAGTCTTTTCTGGATAAAAACCTATGAAATAGAAGCTTTGTAAGATGCATCCACAGATAGCACTTTTAGTTAAGGGTGGGCTACATAAACTCTTGGATGTCAGTTTCATCAAACTGATTGATTATCCTAAGTGGGTGTCTAATCTCATACCTATTTCTAAGCTCACTAGGGGCATAAGGATTTGCACTAATTTTAGAGATCTCAACAAGGCATGTTCGAAAGATGACTTCCCTTTGTCGAATATCGACATGATAGTGGATTTGATAGCGGGTCACAAAATTATTTCCCTCATGGATGACTTTTCGAGATATAACCAAATCAAGATAGCACCTGAAGACCAACATAAGACAATATTCACTCATCCTTGTGGAACATATTGTTGGAATGTAATGTCGTTTGGGCTTAAGAATGTGGGAACTTCTTATTAGAGGGTGATGACCATTATATTCCATGATATATTTCGCATAACTATGGAAGACAATGTAGATGATCTCCTAGCAAAATACATAACAAGACAAGGTCACTTGGATATCCTAGCACACATATTTGATAGGTTAAAAGACTATAACCTACACCTTAATCTGAAGAAGTGTGTTTTCAATGTCAAATCAGGAAATCTCTTAGGATACATTGTATCCTAAAGAGGTATAGAAGTGGATCCAACTAATGTTAAGGAAATCATGGAAATGCCTCCCTCAAGGACTTTGAAACAATTGCATAGCCTTCAAGGTAAACTATAGTCTATCCAAAGATTTATAGCTCAGTTAGTAGAAAAATGTTATCCTTTCACGTATTTGCTCCATAAGGATGTTGCCTTTAAGTGGGAAGAGAAGTGTCAACAAGCATTTCAGCAAATCAAAGACTATTTGGCATCACCACCTGTATCAATGCCTCCTCTACCTAACAAACCATTGATCCTTTATATATCTGCAACATTAGTAGCCCTAGGCACCTTGTTAGCACAACATGATGAGAATGGTAAGGAAAGAGCAGAATACTATATCAATCATAGACTAGTGGGCTATGAACTGAATTAGACACATATGGAATGGGCTTGTTTAGTCATTTTATTTGCATCATAGAAGCTTAGGAATTACATGCTTAACCGACATATCAAATTTGTCTCTAAGGTAGATCCTTTGAAACATCTCTTGGCTAAGGCAACTCAAACTGGCCAGATGGAAAACTGGGTTATTATCCTTACCAAGTTTGACATAGAATATGTTGATAGAAAATTAATTAAAGGACAAGTGATAGTTGATTAGCTGGTTGAATCACCCCTTGATGACCATCATCCCTTGATATTATAATTCCTTGATGAAGAAATTTTAGTGACAACTCAAGTAAGCTGATGGAAATCGTATTTTGATAGTTCTCACACCCAACATGGATCGGGAGTTGGAATTCTCTTTGTTACACCACAAGCAGATAGCATACCCAAAGCATATATGACTACTTTCCCTTCTACCAATAACATAGTAGAATATGAAGCACTGATAACTGGGTTAAGAATGGAAGTTGAATGGTAGATCAAGGAACTACAAGTCTATGGAGACTCGTAGCTAGTGATCAGACAAGTGAATGATGAATATCAAACTAAGGAAGACAAATTTCTTCCTTATAAGAGGATGGTAGAAATTTTCACGGAATAATTCTTAGTCATTATCTTTGAACAAATCTCGAGGGTAAATAACAGAGTTTTTGATGCTATGGCTACCATTGGTTCTCTTCTTGACATGCTATAGAATAGTGCTAAGTATGAATTTCTTGTGGAAAAACTACTTATACCTACATTCGATGTCCCAGAGTCTGAACTTGTGTGCAAAGTTGTTGGTCCTAACTCACCCTAGTATCATGATATTGATGCCTATCTCCAACACAAAATCATACCCCTTAACCCTAATAGTAATAAAAAGAAATCCTTCATCCATCGAACCTCATGCTTCACCATACTTGGTGATACTTTAAACCAATGTAGTATTGATGGAACATTACTTCGATGTCTTAACCTGGAAGAGGCATTCACTGCCTTACAAGAGGTACATGAAGGTATCTGTAGGTCTCATCCTAGCAGACCAAATATAGTTAAGAAGCCATTGAGAATGGGATACTACTAGCCCTCGATGGGACACAAAGGTAATCAGTTTGCAAAGAAGTGTCTTTAATGCCAACAACACAGTGATCTTATTCATGCACTTGCATAAGAACTATGTCTAGTTGCTACACCATGGCCCTTTTCATAGTGGGGACTCGACCTTATAGGAAAGATATCCCCTACTTCATCTAATGGACATAAGTTTATCATAATTTCCACAGAGTATTTTACAAAGTGGATAGAAGTCATACCTCTAACCTATATCATGGGTAAACAAATAGCTAAATTCATTTTGAACTATTTAGTTTGTCATTACGACATTCCCCAAACCATTATCACTAACAATGGGACTCTATTTAAGAATAAAGATGTTCGCGACCTCTGCTATAAATCTTGTATCCAACATCACTTTTCTACCTTGTATTACCCCCGAGGAAATGATCAGGTGGAAGCATCAAATAAAATTATCCCAAAAATCCTTAAGAAGATTGTCAATGACGTTGGTCGTGACTAGAACCTATAGCTAAATCTCGTTTGTGGGCTTATCGAACGAGTATCCATACACCCATTGGCACTACCCCTTTCTCCCTTGTATATGAAACAAAAGCTATCTTGATTGTAGAGGTCGAGATCCCTTCCCTAGGGGTATCCTTGCAAAACTTGGTCGACAATGAAGAGTAGCCGAGTATCTAGACTCCTGAAGCTCGAGTTGTTAGATTAAATCATTTTGAGCACTCTAAACCATCTCCAAGCTTATTAGAACCATTTCAAACATAGTTACAATAAAATAATCAAGAATAAAAGCTTCCAGGTGGGTGACTTGGTCCTAAAAGAAAATCAGAAGATTCAACTTAATCAAGAAGGAAAATGAAAACTTGAAATGATTGGTTAGGACCCTTTGTAATCACTACAAATTATGGCTTTGGTGCTTATTAGTTGACAACCCCTAAAGGTGAACCTTTGGCGAAACCTCTTAACAATAGCCATATTAAAAATTTCTACACCTAGACCATCAAAATATCCTAGCAAAAAAATTTAAAAAATAGAAAAATATCAAAAATTGTAAAGAGAAATAAATCATCCTTTAAGTGAAAACAACTTTTGTGGAACTTCTAGAATAGGTACCATGGTAAAAACCTAGTAAACAGGCACCACATTTGAATAAGCTTTGCATCATCATCTATCAATCTCACATCCATTCCCTCCATCCTTATCATAATCACGCTTTCATCATCCAGATCATTTTGTTTATCCATAATGAATCCCATTTCCTGTCATCTCCTATCCATAATAAATTGGCCATCCATAATAAAGGTTATCATCAACTTCATCCTTTGACAAAGCAATCAAACCAAACATAGTAGCTATCAATATCTAAAATATTCAAGCAAAAACTGTGAAAACTTGATCAATATCCGATCAAAACGCCTAAATATCATCTTCCTTATCTATCAACATCATCAACATCAACATCCTAGTATGTGCCTTACAGATATATCATTCCTGCAATGGGAATCATTAGTAGATAATATCCCTAAACTATAAATATCCTTGGCAAGTGATATGGAACCTTTGTTCGTCTGTTTTGATCTTTCCTTTTGATTTATCTTTTGATCAGTGATTTCATATGACATGTTTGTTGGATATTCTTGTAATATGACCATGGTGAATACTTTCCTTGTGTGTGTAGGGATAGTCTCGAGTAATACAATGGCTAGTGCATATCAGGTTCTTCATACCTTTTGTGTATTAGTCTCCTTACTTTGATGGCTTTATTCTTTCACATTACTTAACAATATTTTCATATGTTTGGTATGAATAGGAATACTCCTATCTGTTTGCAGAGCCAAATTCCATGCAATAGATACAAAACCACTTTGGTTCTTCGTACCCTAGTGCATCGTGTCTATTTTCTACATTAATAAGGATTGGTAATTAGTAGTTTCTGCTAAAAAAGCAAAAGCATGCTCATCACATTTTTCATGCATCATCAAATATCAAATCAATTATTCATTCATCACCACCTTCATGGCAAATGAATTTTAAAAAATATGATCAATACCATTCTATTCTTGTAATATCTCTCTAACAATTATTTGTAATAACCCATCCTAAATTATTACTTAATTAATATTATTGTATTTGACACATGAATATATTCCAAATTAAAAAGACATAACTAGTGGCTAAAGTCAATCATAGCTACACATGTCCATTTAAAATGAGTCAATGATTCATATATTCACTTCAAAATTCAAATTACAATATCAGGTTTGACTTGGCTCCTAAGGCCACAAAGTAATTACATTGTACACTTACATCAAATACATGAATGTATTACATCAAGTTACATCTAAGACTAAAATAGTCTTGTGAACAACTAAGGTTCTTCTTTGACGCTCGCCTCCATTGGTGGACAAGAGCATGGTTGAAGCACTTTACCACCCAACCACGAAGCCTACACTTCCTCAGAATTCTTTCGACTTGAAGAATGCTCGACCCTGCACATAAAGTTTAGCAATAGAATAATCTACAAGGTGAAATCTGGTGTGTTCCCATACATCAACATGCAATTTCTATCTACAAGTTAGAAAATAAAATGCAAGATCTATGCTAGGAATGGTAGAGAGTGATATCATAGAGTTCATACATACAAAATGAACTACATTGCTTGTCCAAGCATAATAAATGTGTTGCAACAACAACAAATAATAGGTTATGGTAAAGCAAACCTATACTCTCTGAACTCCATTTCAGCACCCGTCCCAAAAGGTAACTTTCTACATCTACAACATCTCATAACGACTATCTACCCTCTAGCAACATCTACCCTGAGGTGCTCTATTCTACTTAGGTATCACTATTATGTTCAAGTATTAGAATAATCTTTCACATATACCTTCTAAAAGAAGAATTAGATTACTAATTTATTCTCTAAACATAAATCAAATCTATGATTCAAATAGAGTAATCCAAAAATTAGTCATATCATTCTCATGACTCACTATTACTTTTCATCATAAGAATGATCTTTTAAAAATGAATTAAGAACAAAAGGTATGTCACACGTATGTGTGTGTGCATAGATGAATTCTATGTGCATACACATATATGTGGGCCTACTTAAGTTTTTGATTTGTGCATAAATTCTAAAATAAACCATTAAATCAGATTATAATCATTATATAATATTCCACTTGATGTTTCTTTTTGTCAAAATAAAGAATCCAGAACAAATCTTTCATAACAGTTTCAGTCATACTGTTGTTGCTTTTTCATTCTCACAAACTATGATACTTTAACATTGTTGTTTACATATGAATGCTCATTGTTTAAACATAACAAGTACTACTTCCTACTAAATAGTTTTAAGACAAGTTGTTTCTTAAAGAATGCTCATTGTTTATAACTATTCAATGTTGTTCCAGCTAAACAGTTTAATGAGCAAGGTTGTTTTCAGCTACAAAGATAACAACAAAACAATGTCGCTTGCAACAAATTATTTACTGTTTACATCCATACAATGTTATTCCAGACAAATCAGTTACTTTTTATGACAGACATTGTTATTTTCCAATAGAACATACACTATTTGTAGTTACTCAATGTTGTTATCAATCTGTTTACATGCTAAATAATAATCATTACAATTTAAGGGTCACCATTTTTAATAGAATGAGATTTTTCCATAATGAACAGAAAACGAACATTTCTGTTTGCCAATAACAATATTGTCTACAGCTTCTCATTAATCAATTTTCAAGAAATTGAAAAAAAAAGATTTATCTAACAAATCAGCTAGCCCAACTTCATACATGGAAGCGAATTGCCCAATATTCAAATCTTTGAACACTTCTATTATAGAAATTTATGGTGCAACTTTTTATAAAAGAAAAGAATCTAAGATCGACATGCTCATCGAAGTAAAACTCAAACAAGTATTTCATTCAATAGATAGACATAGAAGTTTTGGGTTCTAAGCAGGACTCATGCCTTTTCAAGTTTCAAACAAACATTCATAGGTCGCTCTTAATCGACCATTCATATTGGTCTGGTGCATTTCTTTCTTAGCAACAAAATCATGCACAAATTCGACCTTAAAGACATGTTGGTTTCACCACTCATACTTAACATGCATGAATCTTAGTTACAAGGGAACAACCCTTAGATCTTATAGATCGAACCTTACTTGGGTTTATTTAATTTAAACAAGGATTTCACCACCTTTCCCACTAGAATATGGTGGCATTATAGTTCATACAATACAATCTTGAGCATTTGTTTTAGCTACTTATTATCGGCCCATCCGATAAAGAGAATACAATACATATGAAAATAAGACGCAGGGTTTGATACCCTTTCCATGGGATCGATAGTCAATCCTCAATAAATTTAACCATCATAAAAATAGAGCTTAATCAAAATAGAAATTATGAATAGCCATCGAATGGCTAGCACAAAAGTGCGAAGTTAAGGAACAATCACATCTTAGTAACTCTAAGCCTCGGCCTAGCTCTAAGAGCTAGCCATTGAGGCTTCTAAATGAAACTCATGCATTATTGGCCACAAGCCGGGCAACCCAAAACAATGATCAATTCCCACATTACTCAGCTCAAGGCCATGGTTATTCAATAGGAATACACATTTTACACTTTAAATGATGCAATCGACAAAATGGAAGAATACCGTTCAAACAATGAGGAAAAATGATAAAAGAAAAATTGAGTTTTCTTTATAAAGTAATCAGTTTACCTAATAAATTGAGATTTTGTGAGACTGTCTCTAATTTTTCCCTCACCCATGGGCTCTTCTCTTCTTTTTCCTTTGAACCAACAACTTTCTTCGCCGTGCCATTTCACCCACAGTGTTGTGAATTGAAAAATGGAAACAACATTATCATTTTGCATGTTATTGGGTGATGGCATTATTGCCTTGCCTCCGGCCACTACTTGTTTGAATATTACCATTAATCTTGTTGTAGACCATGTCCTTCATGGGATGACTTCATGATCTTATTTTATTTCAACAGTCTAATTTTAGAATATTGTCAATTATCAATTTAAATTTTGATGAGAATATGAATATGTATACATATATTTGTATATGTATGTATATATATATATATACATATGTATACATATACATATATCTATATGTATTTATATGATTTCATTTATATATATATATATATATATATATATATATATTCACATTTATTTACATACATGTATATTTATATGTATATGTATATATACATTCATGTATAAATTGTTGGTTTGGGAGAGCTTATAAGTTCCATATGCTATCATTTAAATTAAGGAACTTTAATTTCATCTCGAGCATCCATATATATAAACTAAAAGGAATTTCTTTTTGACTTAATTTTCACATAATGAAATCTCTTATCCTTTTTAATCATTCTTTAAAATACATACTTTCATTTTCTTCAAAACACAAAGTTTGAGTAGATAATTTAATCTACAAGCCATTCTTTTTCAATCACTAAAACAATTCAAGTCATGAAATTACGTTCTTCTATATATGCAAAATAGTTCAAATGCAAGTCATCATGCCATTTGTGGTGTGTGCACCCAGATTCCAATTGGCTTACTATTCGATCCGGCTAAACTATCCTACTTCAACCGTGTTCTCATCCTTCAACCCGTCACCCTGCAACTACACACACTTGCACTTGCAAATTTATTAGTAATGTTCAATTCTTGATAACATATAAGATAATTTCAAAAGTTCGCATAGTCAACATCAGTCAACTTCTTTCAATCTATTTACAAAAATTTCCAAAATTTCCATTTAATATATATTGAATTTCTTCAATAATTCAATTTACCATATTATAATTAATATGCAATAAATTTGGGTTATGGCATCCTTCCCCTCTTGGAAGAGACATTGTCCCGATGTCTTGTAAGTCGAAAAAAAAGAACATCATATCAAATTTGAACATACATGTCTATTTCAACATCACATTAGAATATATATGTCTATTTCAACATCACATCAGAATATATGTCTATTTCAACATCACATCAGAATATATATATGTCTATTTCAACATTGCATTAGAATATATATGTCTATTTCAACATCACATCCAGATGTATATGTCTATTTCAACATCACATGGAGATATATATGTCTATTTCAACATCAAATCAAATTTTAAAGCATGAAATATCATAGTATCTAAATCCCAAAAAATTCAAGAAAAAATATTGAAGTTTCTTTCTCAAGGAAGCAAATGTGGAAAGGAGTGTTCTATTTCTTCCGCATCCCCCAAGTAGCACTGTCCTTTGAGTACTAGTCCCATTGGACCTTAAATTGAGCAATATCTCTTCTCTGCAACTTAACGTTGCATCTATCTAGGATTCTAATGGGCTCCACTAGCACCACTCCTAGATCTTGTACCTGTAAGGATTTCCAATCAAGCACATGAGTCACATCAGGATGATATGGCTTAAGCAAGGAAACATGAAACACATTATGAAGTCAAGCCAGAACAAGTGGTATAGCTAGTCTATAAGCAACTGGGTTAATCACTTCCAAGACTTCAAGTGGTCCCACATATCTTGGGTCCAACTTGGAAGACTTTCCAAAAGAAATAGAACTTTTATGATGTTTAACTCTCAAGAAAAATTTATCCCCTATTGTGAACTATCTAAGAGTTTGATTCTTGTTGGCATAAATCTTTTGTCAATTTGTTGCCTCCTTCAATCTGCTCTTAATGACCCTCATTTGTTCTTCCATTTCCTTAAGCATTTTAGGTCCTACTATTATCTTGTCCTCCAGTTTATCCCAACTGATGGGGGTACAACACTTCCTCCCATACAAGGCTTCAAACAGTGTCATGCCTAAGGATGTATGATATGAGTTGTTGTAAGCAAACTCTACCAAAGGAAAATACTCTTCCCACCTATACTATTGGTCTATAAAATACCTTCAGAGGAGGTCTTTGACTAACTGATTCACCCTCTTTGTTTTCCTGTAAGTCTGAGGATGATAAGCCGAGTTGAAATTCAGTTTGGTCCCCAATGCAACATTCATGGTCATCCAAAACCTTGAGGTCATCTGTGTGTCCCTATCAAAAATGATAGTTTCTAGCACTCCATGCAAGTGGAAGATCTCCTAGAAAATTTTCTTAGCTAGGGTCAACAATCCATCCTTAAGGTTTCCTGGAATGAAGTTTGCAATTTTAGTCAACTTATTAATCACAACTAGGATAACATCATGCTTGTTCTTGCTCAACGGTAACCCCTGTACAAAATCCATACTGATCACCAACCATTTATACTCAAGTATGTCACGAGGATACAATAACTCGACTGGATGTGCATGCTTAGCCTTGACTCGTTGGAACTCCAAGCATCTGGCTACATACTCCACTACATCCTTCTAGAGTTTAGGCCAAAAATATAGAGTCTTCAACTCTGCGATCATCTTGGATACTATGGGGTGTCCTAAATAAGGTGCATTGTGAACTTGTTCTAAAACCATCTTCCTCAGTTCTCCAGAGTTAGGAATATACATTCTTCTCTGATATCTCAAAATACCATCTAGTTTGATCTCATACCTATCAAATCGATGGTCTGAAGGATTTACTGCTAGGGCGCTCTTCACTCTCTCATAGTGCTCATCCCCTGACATATTCTGAATCACCTGTTGCCTCAAGTTCAACCTTGTTGAGATCATGGCTGCCATATGTCTTTGTTTACTAAGAGAATCAACCAATCTATTCTATTTCCCCTTTATATATTCAATTCCAAAGTCATACTCGCTAAGGAATTCCAACCACCTTCTATGCTGTGCATTAAGGTTTGGCTAGGTAAATATGTATCTCAACCCTAATTGGTTTGTTTTGAGTTCAAACGGTTTTCCTAAAAGATAATGCCTCCAAATTTGTAAGGCATGAACTATTGCAACCAACTCTAAATCATGAGGCGCATAGTTCACTTCGTGTTGCTTGAGCTTCCTTGATTTATATGCTACCACTTGTTTGTCTTGCATTAATACTGCTCCCAATCCCTCTCCTAAAGCATCTGTGATTATTGTGAATCTCCCATTAGGATCAAGGATGGTTAGCACTGGTGTTGTCATGAGCCTCTCCTTCAGGATTTGTAATGCCTTCTCCCATTTCTCAGTCCATTCAAACCGCGTTCCCTTCCTTTGGAGTGAGGTAATAGGAGATGCAATCTGGGAGAACCCTTGCACAAACTTCCTATAGTATCCTATGAGGCCCATGAAGCTATGGAATTCCAACACATTTTGAGGCACTAGCCATTCCATGATCACCTTGATCTTCTCAGGGTCTACGAAGACTCCTTCAGTTGAAATGATATGGCCTAGATAGTGCACTATATTCTAATAGAATGAACACTTGGATAACTTCCCAAATAGTTTCCTTTCTCTCAATCACTGAAAAACTATCCTCAAATGTCTATCATGCTCTTCGACGGTCTTTGAGTAGACTACAATGTTGTCAATAAAGATCAGAACAAAGTCATCCAAGCAATCTCTAAAGACACTATTCATGAGATTCATAAAGGTTGTCGGTGCATTAGTCAAACCAAAAGGTACCACTATGAACTTGTAATGTCCATATCGAGTTCTAAATGTAGTATTTGAAATGTCTTCTTCCTTAATTCTCAACTGATGGTACCCTAACCTGAGATTAATTTTGGAGAACACTATTGCTCCTTTCATTTGGTCAAACAATTCATCAATCCTCGAGAGTGGATACTAGTTCTTGATGGTCACCTTGTTCAACATCTGATAATCTATACACAGACGCAAAGTTCCATCCTTCTTTTTCACAAAAATAACCAGCGTTCCCCAAGGAGGCACACTGGGTCTTATAATTCCCTTATCCAACAATTCCATTAACTAGGCCTTCAACTCATAGAGTTCTGTGGTGGTTATCTTATAAGGTTCCTTGGATTGAGGCTCAACTCCTAGAACCAGGTTGATAGAAAAATTGAATTCCTGGTTTGGAGGCAACTACGTAAGTTCATTAGGGAAGACGTCTTGGAACTCCTTGAGACTAGGATAGTCATCTAAATATGACTCCTTGTTGTCAGGATTATTGACATGCACTGCATAAATTGCACATCCCTTTCGACAAGCCTTCTTGAGCTGCATTGTAAAAATATGTTTAAGCTCTAAGGGTCTCTGCATTCCACAAACCTCAACTGGGTTTCCATAATCATCCAGATAGTTGACCACCTTATCCTCATAGTTCACTATATCCTTATGCTTAGTTAACCAATTTATTCCCAAAATTACATCATATGATCCTAGAGGTGCCCACATACAAGTTGACCTGAGTTTGAAAGGTTGGAAGCTCTAACTCACTACAAAAGAGACATGTATCTACCCTCCGCTCTGCTCAATTACCATATTGGACTGTCCATGAATTTTCCATGTATCGAGGTCTAATGGGTATCTTGGATATTATTCTAGGATCTATAAAACATTTAGTAGCTCCAATATAAATTAAGATAGAGATAGATTGGTCATAAAGCTTACCTGTCAACTGAATTGGAAAAGCTTGATGCTCTACCTATTTGTTATCCATTGCAACCTGGATCTGGTGATGTTGAGTCTAATAATAACTTCCTTCCTTTCATGAATTCGATCATTGAGGAAAATTTGAGGCATAATGATCGCCTCCACAAGCATAACATCCATCACAAGGCCCTTTGCGACCTCTTGGCCTGTCCTTTCTAAAGCCCTTCTGCTTATGGTTGTCTTTACCCTTGCCTTTGTTTGCCTTCTTGTTCTTTCCACCATTACCATCTTCACCCTTCTCCTATGACTCACTTCCCCTCTTGAGATTATGGATCTGATGGCTCTTGTCTCCTTTGTGAAATTTCTTTTTCCCATATCGCGACTTAGAATTTGAGTTGCTGCAAAGATTGGATAGCTATTGCAACTTATATTCCTATTTGGTGGCTTTTTGGAAGACTTCATTCATGGTTTGAAGTTCATGCATATCCACTTTAGCTCCTATGTGAGGTCTGAGTCCCATTATAAATTTTCAGGTATGAAAAATTTCATCTCCCTAATACTGAGGCACATACTTTAACAGATTGGTGAATTTTTCCCAATACTGAATCATAGTCATATTTCCCTAGGTTAAGTTCTGAAACTCCGTCACTTTCTTATCAAAGAAAATTTGTGGTAACCATCTCTTCCTGAAAGCTTGGACGAAGAGTTACCAAGTGATCTTAGCAGCCTGGAGATTTCGTTCTAACTTCTCATTATCCCACCAAGTCATTGCTTCACTTGAGAGCTGATACGTAGCCCATGTCGCCTTAGTTTGTTCATAAAGGTTACAGAGCCCAAAGTATTTTTCCATCTCTATAATCCAAGCCTCAGCTCCTGCTCTGATAGCCTTACCATCGAACTTGGGCAGTGCTACTCAATTCATCCTCGTGGACCTGCCCTTGGACCACCATCTCCTTGATTGCCTTTTGCATTCTTGCGGTCTTGGTCCTTGTGTGCCATTTAGACTTCTTGCTCTATATGATCCATGCAAGACTCTTGCTGATTCATAAGCTCTAGAATTTGTTCCAACCTCTTGTTAGGTCTATTATCAGAACCACTACCACCCACATCTTGCTTGGTGGTCACCATGTCGTATGACACTTATCTTGCAACACATTCACGTTTATCGCATCTCAACACAAGGTTCTATGAATAAATGTTCTTATGCTACATCACATAATTTTTTATATGCATACATCCCTCATTCTAGAAGACATACACATTCATGCATAATATTGTACACATTTTACAGTTGTTCTTTGAACACACCAAAAAAATATTACCTGATTTTATTTATATTAAAGGTGAGTCAATAGACCCTTATTTACAATAGGCTTCTTGTTACATCATTTCGATTTCTCGGCGTTAGAAAGAGGACATTCCTCGGGGTCCTCATCTAAATTTACATCAAACTTTACATAAGAGGATGGTTGAGCATGCAAGCTCTCCTTTTCCTCGTTAGTCAACAAGGGTGCATTGGTTCCACACCCTAGAGGCCAGTCCCGGATTGCAGAAAGCTTTTTGATCTTGGGTGTTCGCTTCTCCTCAATCTTCAAGCCTCTCTCTAGCTTGAGTCATGTAAGGGCCTGAGCTAGAGTTTCGTCATCGGGAATTTTTGATTGAACCTCCATCTTGGCGTTTTCTTCCTTTACGTCATTCTTACATGAGGTTCTAATAGTTTTCCCTTTCCTTCATCCTGCCTTTGACCTTCCCATTCTTGCATTCAATCTAGGTTCGGTCAATTCTCAAGACAACTAAAGTTTTGGTCAAGGGTCAACTATCCCTAGTAAAACTATGGTAGACTCAAAAGGCTTAGAGTTGAACCCTAAGCTCTAATACCAAATGTAATAACCCATCCTAAATTAATACTTAATTAACATTATTGTATTTGACATGTGAATATATTCCAAATTAAAAAGATATAACTAGTGGCTAAAGTCAATCATAGCTACACATGTCTATTTAAAATGAGTCAATGATTCATATATTCACTTCAAAAGTCAAATTATAATATCAGGTTTGACTTGGCTCCTAAAGCCATAAAGTAATTACATTGTACACTTTACATCAAATACATGAATGCATTACATCAAGTTACATCTTAGACTAAAATAGTCTTGTGAACAACTAAGGTTCTTTTTTGACGCTCACCTCCACTGGTGGACGAGAACATGGTTGAAGCGCTTTACCGCCCAACCACGAAGCTTACGCTTCTTCAGAATTCTTCCGATTTGAAGAATGCCTAACCTTGCACAAAAATTTTAGCAAGAAAACAATCTACAAGGTGAAATCTGGTGTGTGCCCATGCAATTTCTATCTACAAGTTAGAAAATAAAATTCAAGATTTATGCTAGGAATGGCAGAGAGTGATATCATAGAGTTCATACATACAAAATGAACTATATTGCTTGGCCAAGCATAATAAATGTGTTGCAAAAACAACAAAAAATAGGTTCTGGTAAAGCAAACCTATACTCTCTAAACTCCATTTCGGCACCCATCTTGAAAGGTAACTTTCTACATGTACAACATCTCATAATAGCTATCTACCCTCTAACATCATCTACCCTAAGGTGCTCTAGTCTACTTAGGTATCACTGTTCCGTTCAAGTATTAGAATAATCTTTCACATATATCTTCGAAATGAAGAATCAGATTACTAATTTATTCTCTAAACAAAAATCAGATCTATGATTCAAATAGAGTAATCTAAAAATCAATCATATCATTCTCATGAATCACTATTACTTTTCATCATAAGAATTATCTTTTAAAAATGAATTAAGAACAAAAGAAGGTATGTCACAAGTATGTGTGTGTGCATAGATGAAGTTTATGTGCATACACATATATGTGCCTACTTAAGTTTTTGATTTGCACATACATTCTGAAATAAACCATTAAATTAGATTGTAATCATTATCTAATATTCCATTTGACATTTCTTTTGTCAAAATAAGGAATCCAGAACAAATCTTTCATAACAATTTCACACATACTGTTGTTACTTTTGCATTCTCACAAATTGTGATACTCTAACATTGTTGTTTACATCTAAATGTTCATCATTTAAACAAAACAAGTATTGTTTCCTACTGAATAGTTTTAAGACAAGTTGTTTCTTAAAGAACATTCATTGTTTACAACTATTCAATGTTGTTCGAGCTAAACAGTTTAATGAGCAAGGCTGTTTTAAGCTACAAAGATAACTTAACAACAAAATAGTGTCGCTTGCAACAAATTATTTACTGTTTACATCCATACAATGCTATTCCAGACAAAATCAGTTACTTTTTATGACAGACATTGTCGTTTTCCAACAGAACATACACTGTTTGTAGTTACTCTATGTTGTTATCAAGATGTTTACATGCTAAATGGTAATCATTACAATTTAAGGTTCACTATTTTTAATAGAACGAGGTTTTGCCATAATGAACATAAAATGAACATTTTTGTTTGCTAGTAACAATATTGTCTACAACTTCTCATTAATCAATTTTCAAGCAATAAAAAAAAAGATTTATCTAACAAATCAACTAGCCCAACTTCATACATGGAAGCAAATTGCCCAATATTAAGATCTTTGAACACTTCCATTACAAAAATTCATAGTGCAACTTTTTATAAAAGAAAAGAATCTAAGATCGACATGCTCATCAAAGTAAAACTCAAACAAGTATTTTAGTCAATAGATAGACATAGAAGTTTCAGGTTCTAAGCAAAACTCATGCCTTTTCAAGTTTCAAACAAACATTCATAGGTCACTCTGAATTGACCATTCATATTGGTCCAATGCATTTCTTTCTTAGCAACAAAATCATGCACAAATCCAACCTTAAAGACATGTTGGTTTCACCACTCATAATTGACATACATGAATCTTAGTTACAAGGGAACAACCCTTCGATCTTATAGATCAAACCCTACTTGGGTTTATTGAATTTAAACAAGGATTTCACCACCTTTCCCACTAGAATATGGTGGCATTATAGTTCATACAATACAATCTTGAGCATTTGTTTTAGCTGCTTATTATCAGCCTAGCCGATAAAGAGAATACGTACATATGAAAACAAGACATAGGGTTTTATACCCTTTCCATGGGATCGATAGTCGATCCTCAATAAATTTAACCATCATAAAAATACAGTTGAATCAAAATATAAATTCCAAATAGCCATCGAATGGCTAGCACAAAAGTGCAAAGTTAAGGAACAGTCACATCTTAGTAACTCTAAGCCTTGACCTAGCTCTGAGAGCTAGCCGCTAAGGCTTCTAAATGAAACTCATACAGTCGTAGGCTGAGCGACCCAAAACAATGATCGATGCCCACATTACTTGGCTCAAGGTCGTGGTTATTCAACATGAATACACATTTTATAGTTTAAATGATGCAATCGACAAAATGAAAGAATACCATTCAAACGATGAGGAAAAATGATAAAAGAAAATCGAGTTTTCTTTCTAAAGTAATCAATTTACCTGATAAATTGAGATTTTGTGAGATTGCTTTTGATTTTTCCTGCACCCACGGGATCTTCTCTACTTTTTCCTTTGAACCAACAACTTTCTTTGCTGTGCTTTTTTGCCCACAACGTTGTGAATTCAAAAATGGAAACAACATTATCATTTTGTACGTTACTGGGTGATGGCATTATTGCCTTGTCGTCAACCACTACTTGTTTGAATATTTCCATTAATCTTGTGGTAGACCATGTCCTTCGTGGGACGCCTTCATGATCTTATTTCATTTCAACAGTCTGATTTTAGAATATCATCGATTATCGATTTCAATTTCAATGAGAATATGAATATGTATACATATATTTGTATATGTATGTATATATATGTAATATATGTATATATATGTAATATATGTATACATATACATATATCTATATGTATTTATATTATTTAATTTATATTATATATATATGTATGTATGTATGTATGTATTCACATTTATTTACATACATGTATATTTATATGTATATATACATTCATGTATAAATTTTTGGTTTGGGAGAGCTTATAAGTTCCATATGCTATCATTTAAATTAAGGAACTTTAATTTCATCTCGAGCATCCATATATATAAACTAAAAGGAATTTCTTTTTCACTTAATTTTCACATAATGCAATCTCTTATCCTTTTTAATCATTCTTTAAAATACATATTTTTTTTCTTCTTAAAAACACAGAGTTTGAGTAGACAATTTAATCTACAAGCTTCTTTTTTTCAATCACTGAAATGATTCAAGTCATGAAATTACGTTCTTCTATATATGCAAAATAGTTAAAATGCAAGTCATCATGCCATTTTTGGTGTGTGCACCCAGATTCCAATTGGCTTACCATTCGATTTGGCTAAACTATCCTACTTCAATCGTGTTCTCGTCCTTCAACCTGTCACCCTACAATTGCACACACTTGCGCTTGCAAATTTATCAGTAACGTTGAATTCTTGATAACATATAAGATAATTTCAAAAGTTCACATAGTCAACATTAGTCAACTTCTTTCAAAAATTTCAATTTTTTTCATTTAATATATATTAAATTTCTTCAATAATTCAATTTACCATATTATAATAAATATGCAATAAAATTGGGTTATGCCATTCTTCTAATTAATACCATCTCCTACATCCTACTTGCATAAACTCATTAGCATATAGCATCCATGCACATGCATATCATTGAAATATAAACAAATACAAAAAAAATCATATCCTGCATCATAAATCATACATTCATCTCATAATCATCAATGCATCCATATCATAATCATAATCATAAGCATCATATAGAATCATGAACATCATAAGCATACATACATCAACATCATGCACATCATTGGCCACATCAAATTCATCTTATCTCATATATCATCAAAAATAGGAATGTCAAGATACATCATAAATTGTAACATGTGTGATACAATAAATACATCATAAATATACATATATACTTGGCCCAAAAGGCCAATAAATGTATATACATCAATAAATAGAGTCTTTTTGCATAATATAAAAGTACATCAAAGTCTCTACATCAATATCACAAGAACAATGTACAAAAATCTATCAACCATGTTGCTCTCCATCTAGAGGTGGTCTTTGTTGATCATCATGGGCAGTGGACCTTTGTGTATGCTGGCTATGTGATGGTGATCTATGTAGTTGTAAAATATGTCTATGTGGCTATTGCTATGACCTACTAATGGATGCACCTCTGATCTACTGAAACTTGCCCCCTGTGGTGGTACTCCTAGCTCCAAACCTAGGTCTCCTATGCTCTTGTGGTACTGCTACCTCGTAGAGAGTGCAATAATAGGTGACCTCCTCAATGAATCTCTCCCTTTCTCTTTGATACTGTTTCATGCTAATGATGGAGGTCTGTCCAATCTCCAATTGCACCCTCTGACCCGACTCAGTGTCCCTCTCTGTGATCGTTGCATCTCTCTCTAGGTGTGCTTGGTCCTGCTCAGCCATAAGGATAACTATCTGTGCATCTGCAGCCTACCTTCGGGCTATCTCTACATCCCTCTCTCTGACCCATGCATCTCTATCGACAATGGCATGATCTCACTCTACACGAGCCTGGTCTCTCTTTGTGGTGACCTGTGCTATCCTAGTTGCTATGTCTTCATCCCCCTGATTTGGTGGTGGAGGTGGTCCTTGAGGCTGATCATCTTGTCTTGGAGGTGTCCACTGATCCTTATCCTATTGCCCTACCTAAGCTAGCTGATGTTGCTTGACCTCTACCTACTGGTGATTAAGGAAGATGAGGGATCAAGATCAATTTGAACTCAAAATATCTCCATAATTTTAGGAAAATTGGTTGAGGATATTTGAAATGAAGGGTGAAGATTAGATCAAGAAATGGAGGGATAAGAATGAATGAGAGGAATAAGATTATCCCTCCATTTCTTTATCTAATCTTCACCCTTTATTTCAAATATCCTCAACCAATTTTCCTAAAATTATGGAGATATTTTGAGTTCAAATTGATCTTGATCCCTCATCTTCCTTGATTCACTTAGATTCATGGGTCTTTAAGGATTAATCTCAACCATTGATCACAAACATGAAAATCTATAAAACAAACATGATGCAGGAGCATCTCGGGTCAAAAGGCGATCCAACATCAACAAAAAAAAATTGATTTGATTTTCTTTCATTTTGACCGGGTCTCAGTTTCATGTTGCATTTATAGAGCTTATGGTTGGGTTTCAGAATTAAATTTGAATTGGTGTTCGATTGTGGTTGACATTGTTATCATTTAATTGACAAAATGTCATATTTGATTTCTCTACCCAATTTCAATTATTTGAATTGAAATCCCAATTAAATTTTAAATCGTCCTATGAGCGAGAAGGGGAAGCGAAAACAAAGAAGTTAAAGGGCCAAGCTTATAATGGATTTTGGAAATAATAAAATAATGAGGAGTCACTGATGGCAATGAAAATCCATGGCAAAACAAATGAACCCGAAGAGTTTCTAGACGAGGAGTTGAAAGGACGCTAGGCAAGATAAAATTTCGAACTGACATCCAAAGGAGGACGCACAATGGTTGGAAGAGATAGGGAAGACATTGGAAAGAAGATCATGCAAGAAAACTTTCCCATACCCGCGCCTTGATGAGCAGGAAATGCTGCGTTGGAGTAAAGACTAGGAGCGGCTAAAAGGGCAATAAGATGAGCCATAAAAGAGAGGGGAGGGGAATCTCTCGAGTCACCCATGCCAAAGTAAAGTGGAGTATCAGACATAATTTGAGTAAGGAGAAGAGGTGCATCAGCATAATGCCGAAAAAAGATTGCTTGTGCAGACCACATAAAGAACTGAGACGGTGCATGAAATCATCACTTGGAATATGGGAGGTGAGAAATTTCATGCAGGAGTAGTTATTTAAATAGTTTGGCAATTCAGAGGTGTAGTGGAATGAGCGCATGGGTGGCGCAACAATCTTCGTGAGGGAAGAAGAAGAGTCGAAGTTGACGAATCAGAAGGCAATGGACTGCCTAATATTTATGATGTAATATTCATGAAATCTGGTTTGTAAAGTTATCACAGTATTTGGTTGTGAAATGATGAATCGATCTAAATTGACACCAGTATTTGTGTCAATTTTAGTTATTATAATTTTCAGAGTCAGTTGTAATCTGTGTTTATGAAATAAGTGAGAGTTGGAAGGGTGAAGTGTGTTTTCTTCTTCATCAAAACATCCTTCCTTCATTATTGGACACCTAGATCATTTGTGAAGCGCTTTGATTATTGAGCACTTGAGCATAGCATATCATTGAGCACAATTATCATCATTTAGGTCATCAATCCTCATGCTTTTGCAATCATGGAAGCTTTTTGATCGAGCAATTCAACATACCATCACCATTAAAATGGAATGCAAGGTTTGCACATTGGTTGGTTTCTTGTTTTGAATTGATTTTCATTGTTTATGTTGATTTCTAATCATGTATGCACTCAATTTCATTTTGTAAGTGGGATTTGATCTTCTTTGTTTTGAGTTTTGTTGATTTCTAACCCTTGTTTGATCTCAATTCCATTTTCCACTTCACATTTTTTTTTGTCCTTAAATATTTTTTTTGGAGGACTATATTATTGTTTCTAATAGGTATATTAGAGATTACATGATGGACTTGTTTTCATTTATTTATTTTTATTATTTAATAATACTATTATTTAATTTGTTTAACATGAAAAAATCATATTGGTTATCATAGATAAACTTTGAAGGAAGTCCTTTTAGTGTGCATGCTATTAGTTAGCAAATTATTTTATATGATATGCTGCATAAATAAATGAGCATGTGTATTTGTCCATAATTTCAATGCATAGGTTTTTTGGGATGAGGAACTTGGACACATTTAGGACACATAATCTCATTGAAGAGGCTTGGACTCTATTTTTACTCTTAGAATGGTCCCATGGGATTAAAAAATATACTTATATGATTATTGAAATGAAATTTCCCTATAAAATAGTAGCCCCACATATATAGTCGTAAACTTTAAAATGGCCTTAGGGAGGAGCTCACTAAAAAATTTCTCCATATAATTAGGGACTTTTATATCTATATGAAAACTTGCATGACATTTGATTTTAAATTTTAATATATTAAATATTTTTTTAATTTGTAAATCCTCATATTTAAGTGTCGATGATATACATGAGGTTCAAAGCACCATTGGAGTTGCCTTGGGAGTCCACTCTCCCAATGCAAGTTGTTTGGGCATATATGGTTGCTCGCTGTATAAAGTTTATATTATTATTCTTCTATTTGTTGTCAACACCATTTTGATGTTTTATCAAAAAATGCTCCAAAGATAGTTCATATCTTAGTATCCTTTTTGTACCAATGACCCTTATAAACAAATATGGTTGGTTTATTTGGTTTGTGTTAAGTGTCAAGATTTTATATGTGCATTAGGATTAATAAATTTTTAGAGTCCATATTAATGAGCCTATACTATTAGTTTAGAAGCTAATTTATATGCCATTTTGCATAAAGCAATAAGGTTTTTGGGACAAGGACACACTTTGTTATTGATTTTGTGCATAATATTTATTTTGTTTTCATGTATTTAAATTATGAAGAGTAAATCAAGAAGTCTATGGCAAAGATTTCTTACATTTACAACATAAAAATGCAAAAAATATTTAAATATATTCATTATTCATCGAGGATCAATTATAATTAGAAGCTATATTTTGAATGATTGCATGCATTTCCTTCAATAGAAACACATTGTCACACCTTTGCTTATATTTATAGAAAATAATATCTACCATATTAATGTCAAAATAATATAATTATGAAGGTGGTTTGAATTAAAAAAAAGACACATCAAGGGTTTTTATCTAAGATGTTAATATAATCTTAGCGTTATTTCATCATTGTCCCACATGTTCATAATGTCTTGATGCCAAATTACCAATTTCATTATCTTACAATGGTCTTACAACAATTCATAAATTGCAATCTTGATTTTTTTTTAGAATTGTGTTCATACAATTTTAATTGTATAAAAAACATTATTAATATAATTTTTGTTTACACAATGAACTATATCATGATATTCATGTATTTCCATGTTGTTATAATACATATTTTATTGTTTATTTGAATGTGGAGGCCAATCTTTATGTATTTAATGTTCGTGTTTGTATTATATGAAATATATTGCATTTGCATAAAAAAGATTTTGATAATAAGCAAATATAATGTATCTTGAAAAATTATAATGTTATTAGAAAGATATATACCATAAAAATAATAAATTAATCTTTCTTATAATTAATACTGACTCTGTCCCTATTGAATATATTTAATAACCATCATCAACATTGAAAAATTAAAATTATAAATTAAAATATTTTAAATTATTTCTTATAAAATATGAAAAATCTCTTAAATTATCATATTTACTAGCACTTGTACCTAAAAGGGGTTCAAGGATTACGCGGATAGAAAACTATACACATGTTAATATGTTAGAGAGGACATGCTTGTGCATGCAAATTCTAGTTGTATGTGGCTAGATGAAATATTTGCAAATAAATTTAAAACATAAAACAATGTAAATGAAAAAAAGAAAGTTGCCATCAAATTGAAAAAAAAACATTGCAAATAGAAATAGAATGTTACCATCCAATTGTCAAATCAATATTTATCTCACTTTTATGTGATAAGTGAGATTTTGGAGGCTTTTACCATTAGACACATCTAAAACTTGTTTTCCAACGACTCAAGAGTGGTTTACAGGGGTGAGACTTGTTCATACTCAAATCTCACACTATATCAAATCTTACACTATATGTAGTCTATTGACTAATAAAATTCCCAAAAATTCTTAATTTTAAAAATTGGGTATAACTTTGTTGACCAAACAGTACATATGATACTACACTATAAATATTGTTATTAATTAAAAGAAATTCGGAACTCAACATGATATTAAATTTCAATTAGTTAGTCAAGTAGTCATTCAGATAACTGTTGGTTGCTTCAGTACTACACCTAAACCCTAAGACAGATGAGTAAAGTGGGTTTCTAGAATGAATATTAACAAAACATAGATTCCAAGTTAAGAGAGTACATTGCTTTTGCCTCGCCATGTACTTCGGCTCTACCCGCTTTGGTGTCAAAGCGCTAGAAACACAAGAATTGTGCTATGCAATGCATAGCAATTTGACTACTCTCAACTGCCACCTGTCTCAATCACTATCTGATCTAAAACGTCTTGCACTGCTATTTAAACATATTAAACTTTTCAATTCAAAGCTACAATTCCGACTGTTGCAGCCATGGAACTTCTGTGACCGTCCTTTCAATTTCTCAGACTTTGTATTCTTTTCAACTGCAGGTATTTAGGATTGCCTCTCTAGATGTTAAATTAAATTTTGGCAAATTCTAGTACGTCTTGTAATTTGCGTTTTAGTTTATATGGGCGGTGTTAAAAACCCAGTAAATCTTCTGGTATGTTTCTAATTCAAACGGGTGATTGTTAAATTGGTTTGAATTCTTATGTTTTGTTTTTTAATTCACACGGGCGTTGTTTGATTGGAGTAGATCCTCCGTTTTGTGTTTTTTAATTTAAATGGGTGTTATTAAAACTGGAGCAGATTCTCTAGTATTTCGAATGATTTAAATGGGTGTTGTCAAAGTTGGGGTAATCTCTGTTTTGTTTTCTAATTCAAATGGGTGGTTATTAAACTGGGGTGACCCCTGTATTTATTTTTCCGGTTTAAATGGGTGTTATTATGAGTGGAGTAAATCTTCTATTTTATTCAGTAATTTAAATGGGTATTGTTAAAATTGGAACAATCCTTCTTTTAGGTTCGCCAATTCAAATGGATTGTGTCAAAGCGGGAGAAGTCTACGTTAAATGGTTGTTTTACCATGTCACTTGCCATATTGCATATATAGATTTTATTAGGCGCTTTCTGTTATGCTTATCTAGTTATTTGATTTCATTGCCATATGTGGTGTTTTGTGAATTTTGTAATTTTCGTTCTTCTTTTTTTTTTTTTCAATTTTTTATTTCTAGACTACCTATGTTCCTATATGATCGACATTTTGGTATGTTTGTAGTAAGGCGAGTAGAGAAAACATTAAGCAGATAGCACACAGTTTATCACAGAAACCCTAGTCGAGAGACCAGGAAAGAGGAGTCTCTTACTTTACAAGTCACTCAGGACTTGCACCTCGCCTGTATAGTTAGCAGAGGAGCAAGCCCTGTGGATTTTGAACCTGTTCCATTGTTATGGCTATCATTCACTATCAACTTGCTTTACATTGATAAGGTTTTGACTCCTGGCTGGATTTGAAAACATTACTGCGAGTGAAGCATAACTCTATGAATTGAATATGTAGATTTTTGTTCCAAATCCAACCGGTATATGGTAATTAAAATTCAAGTTGTCCCACGTGATTTAGGATCATAAACACAAAGGGTTTAAAATTCTCATCTTGAATACAGAAGTTTGGGTCAAGATTCAAAGCCTTAGCTCAAATTGTATTCACAGTTCTCAAAGCTTGTGGAATCATATGGGACTTGGCAGCTCATCACTGTTGTGATAACAAGGGGAAGAAGCACAACTCTCCATGAATCGAAATTGTAAATTTTGATTCAGAAATTCAGTCTGCCTATAGTAACTGAAGTCCATGTTGTTCCAAATTCTTAAGTTTCATAAACTTGAAGAGGTCTATATTTTTATTTTGGATCATCACATTAGATAAAACTTCATTTGCAGGCCTGGAAGCAAGCTGAATGATTTGGAACTTAGGATCTTGCTCTGAAATGTTTTGTCAAGGCAAGTCCTGAATATATATTTTGATTCCAGAAGGAGGTTATGAACTCAATTTTTAGTCTTCATACTCATACGGATGCTGTGGAACTAAAGCTTCAGCTAAAACTTGTAGGTTTTGAACAGAAATGCAAATCCAAATCAAGAACAATTATTTGAATTTGAAAGTATGATTTAAAAAATAGAATACAATTTCTACAAATTGATGCAACAAACTCAAGATATTGGTCAAGAAAAATCCTAAAGAAAACCAAGTGAATTATAAAACCGAGAAGTGTAGAGACAAGATATGATCTTTAAAATAAGCAACTGAGAAATCAGAAAACATAATTAATGTTAAACTATAATAGATGAAATGATCAAATTGAATGAGCTCGAAGGAATGGACGTGAAATGTACCCCAAATCTCATCATGGTTGGTACAGAGGAAACCACAGACGGAAATCTAACCAAAATAACAGAAAGTCTTTAAAACAAGCTACTAATTGAAATTTGAAATCTCAAGGATTTTGAAGGCACAAAGTATTGGGAAGAACATTAGAAAATAAGAAATATCCAATCCATAGAGAGCTGGATTCGCTAGACTACAGAGGAAACCACAGACGGAAATCTAACCAAAATAACAGAAAGTCTTTAAAACAAGCTACTAATTGAAATTTGAAATCTCAAGGATTTTGAAGGCACAAAGTATTGGGAAGAACATTAGAAAATAAGAAATATCCAATCCATAGAGAGCTGGATTCGCTAGACTACAGAGGAAACCACAGACGGAAATCTAACCAAAATAACAGAAAGTCTTTAAAACAAGCTACTAATTGAAATTTGAAATCTCAAGGATTTTGAAGGCACAAAGTATTGGGAAGAACATTAGAAAATAAGAAATATCCAATCCATAGAGAGCTGGATTCGCTAGACTACAGATACAAATGCAAAGTCTCTAATCTTAGGGGTTGTACTGTTGTGGTATCTTCAAATTAAGATCTTGGCCAAAAAGTGTTTAGGATAGAAATTAAAACATTTTAAGAAGATAAAGCAGACAATAAAGGAAAATAAGAAACAGAAAAACATCGAGTGGGAAAATTCACTATAATAGCAAATAAGGAATATTAAAATTTAAAAATATAAACATCTGATCCTTGCTAGGACTTGTTGATGATGCTGTACAAATAGGATCCATACTTGTATTGACCTTCTTTTGCTTGTTGAAACCTGGGAACATGAAAAACCTTGGAACTGCATACATTTCTTTTCAATTTGGAATAAAAAAATTCCGTTTGATAAGGGATAGGAATTATAGTGTTCTATATAAAGAAAGAATTCAAATCCAAGCATAAGGTTAACAATAGCATTCACATGGCATGGAATTAGACGCCATTGTATTACATTTTTCCTAGTTATTTGCTGCTTACTAAATGTCAATGCACCTTATACAAAATTCTCAATCTAGATAAGATTTTCCTTTTAATCTTCTTAGAAAATAATATTCATATCCTAAAAAGTAAATGCAAAATTATTTTCCTAAGGGACTCAATTGCAAGAATTGGAGATACCTGATCAAATATCCTAATCCATAAATCTATCCTTAAATCTCTATGGTTAGAGGAGGATTGAGATTCACATTCAAAAGATAACGAAATGAGTTTGTATGGCATTGGAACTCTTTAAATGACATCTTTTCATGATGCAATCAATGGATAAAAATGTACCTTGAGGTCTTTCCTTGCATTTTTAGACCCATCCCCTACAAGAAACATTTTGGGGAAATGAGGATGGGTTAGACATGTTCCCCTAGCCATCCCAACTTGTGGAAAGAATAATGAAATGCCCTCGGGATGTCAAGTTTTTGGCCAAAAATGCTTGGAAACAGTAGGGATGGGGAGCCATATAGGCATACAAAAAGGCATTTTTTTTCAAAAAACACAAAATTGAAAAGAAAAGGGTGTGGGGGGGTCCACAAAGATTCACACACACCTTTGCACCAATTGTAAACCTAAAACAACCACACTAACAACTGAAACAAAAAAGACAAACTCATTTTGCGATTTTATATTTTGTGAAGAAGAAGACAAAAAAGGAAAGCATTTGTTAGAAGAGAAGAGAACAAGAGTGAAAAGAAGGCAAGAGAGCATCAAAACTACATTATTTGAGGTAAGTTTACTGTCCATTGTTCATTTGCATAAATTCTTACACTTTTTTTCTTATTTGTCAAAGTTTCAAATATATAGGTTCTTTTTTTTGTTTTGTTGTTTTATGTTTGTACTTGCAGATTTGCTTTAAGCTTTCAAAAAAAAGAAGAGCAATAGCAAGGGTAGGGAGGGTGAAAAGATTCAGGGTCATCAAAGAGGCCATAGAGGTGCTATTAGGGGTCCCATGTACTCTCTATTTTAAAGAATTGTTTGAAGATGCAATTGTTGTTGGTCCCTCATTTACTCCCCTAACAAACATAAAGTTCACATGAACCTTCTTGATATAGAGTATTCTAAGATGAGTGTGGTGATGGAAGAGATAGATTGCTCTAGAATCATGTATGGGTGGATTAATATTAGACATCAATCACTCATCAATACCATTGTCACATGTTTAGTTGGCTCATATTTTCTTCGAGTTGTTGATTGTTTAGGGAAGAGGAAGGACACAAGCTTCCAATTTTAGATTTTGAAGCACACTATAGAGGAGGTTGGGTCTTCCAATGTTGTACAGTTGGTGACTTATTCTATTGGAGTTGATTCCTCAACCCTATCACTTGCAATCAACACCTATCACAAAAAGAGAGAAAAACAAAGCCATCAAGGCCAAGAGCTATTGATCTAAAACATAAATCATCGTTAATATGCGTTGGATAAATGAATAATAATAATAAATCCTAGTAAAAGGAAAAATAAAAAACAAAAAGCACCCATAGAGAAACCCTAGGTGAGGATAAAACTAGATAATGACATGTGTCTTCATTCTATGACTTGAGACAAAAAAGTACATGACCTATAAGTAAGCTTAAGTAGCTAGAGCGAAAAGGGACCTAAGTAATTAAACAATTAATTAGGTAAATACCCTTTTATTACTCTAACACCCCCTTTTAAATGCAACTTAGGGAGTAGCTAAAACCTCTAAATGACAAATGCATAAAATGTAAATGATGGATCTCAACAACTTAGTTTGATGAGGTACCCATGTACAAATGAAAAAGATCTTTGATAATCAAAGAAAAGGAGAAAAACTCATTGGAAAAACTCCTCTCCAAAAGAGAGAAAAAAAAGTAAAGGACTAAGAAGCCTCCAAAATAATGTCCCAAAAAGAATAGGAACATGAAGAACACCACTGAAGCATGAAAAAGCTGCAACAACTATCAAAGGATGACTACTATAGTGCTATAAATGAAGAATCCCCTTTGAAATGACAAAAATCTGCATGAGTGCCCTGAGTGCCCCCAATGACATTACTTGAACAATGATTAGATGGCAAACAAAGGCAACAATCTATTAGTTGAAGATACAAATGTCACGTCAATCTGCACGAGTGACTCTAAAATGAAGAATCTCCTTTGAAATGAGGATGAAGATTAGGATCAAGAAGACAAAAATCTGCATGAGTGCCCCCAATGACATTACTTGAACAATGATCGGATGGCAAACAAAGGCAACAATCTATCAGTTGAAGATACAAATGGCACATCAATCTGCACGAGTGACCCTAATGATACCACTCAACCAATGCAAAGAATGCTGCAAGTCAAAAATATAGGTTCCAATAGTTTGAAGAAACTAATCAATTGAGGATGGAAGGTTGCCTCCACAAAATAGGAATGCAAGTCTATGAAATCTCCCTATAATGCTGACAAGGGAGAGGGATGACTCCCTATAATGCTGTCCATTGAAACTGTCACAATGTAATGAACAAAGGAGAAGAAATATCATATGAATGTGCACAAGAAAGCAATTGAAAAAAGGTGTGCAAACCAAGGCACACACACATGAAGGTAGACAAGGTTGTGATTGCAAGTAACAAAGTGCACACAACAAACCCTCCATGACATTTTATAAGGTAGTGAGTACATAATATGGCACGACATGTGCAAAATCACCAAAAGCATGTACAAATAGTGGCACTTTATCTCAATGCATCTACAAATGAAAAAGTGCATTCAATAGATGCTCAAAATGTTCAAAAAGGACAACATGCTAGAAATACATATAAAATGGCTCAAAAGAAGTCATCCCATGCAAATAGAATGTTTCCAAGTGTCAAAGGGTCCAAGTAATCAATTGAAATGTGAAAACATGACAAACTGAATAAAAGTACCTAGGGCAAAATTTGGAAAAATTGCATAGATAGTTGTGAAGAGCTTTGAAATACCTTTCCAACACCACAAGAATTGCAAAAAATGGAGGAACTAGCTAGAAGTTATGAGCTCGAGAGCCAAAAAAGTAGATTTGACTTCAATAGGCAATAAAATGCACTAATAACAAAATCTGAGAAGCATTAGAAAGTGCTCAGAACTAGCCTTCCTAGGAAATCTCGTTTGCCAAAGTTTGCTATTATATGCCCAAGTTATGCCAAAAAGAAAAAAATTGCTCCTTTAAGGCAAAACTAGGGGTTTGGGCAATTGTGGTGGGCATTCGTACTAATGATGTCAATGTGACATGTAAATATGCTTTTGTGGGTTGGAATATTCCCTTTGTTGATGAAAAACGATAGTTTGACTAGAAAACCGCCATAGGGTACAAAAACATCTGAAATCAGAAAGCATATTGTGTGAATGCTAAATCACCATCCATGCTTGCAAACCGTTGTCTTGGTGGGAGACTGCAAAAAAATCCAAAAAAATGTCGAGGCTTGGGGAGTGCTAAAACCACTTGTTTGTTCGATAGAAAACTACAGCAAAGAAGTGTCGAAGTGCCAAATTGCCAAATATGGAGAGATTGGCTTCATAGGTGATAAAAGTTGGTTCGTGGCAAGAGAAGGGTTGTTGATCATTTGTAGACACTACCGTTGTCAGATTGGAGCCAATTGAAGGGGGATTGCTAAAACCACTTGTTTGTTCGATAGAAACTGCAGGAAAGTGTCAAAGTGCCAAATTGCCAAATACGGAGAGATTGGCTTTGTAGGCATTAAAAGCTGGTTTGCGGCAAGAGAAGGGTTGTCAGTCATTTGTAGACACTATTGTCTTCAAATCAGAGCCGACAGAAGGGGTTACTGGTCGGCAAAGACAAAAGAACAACACAATGAATATTAAAAAAAGTTGCTCGGGAATCTTCACAACTGTCATTGGTCAAATGGTAGCAGTTTAAATGCTGCTAGTAGCAATGGGACTAGTCACGAGGATAGCAATGGTAACCTCCAAAAAATGGCTGGCAACCTTAAATAAACTATCCCTGAAGTCTTTGTTGATAAAAATAATCTTGCCAAAAAAAAGAAATCTCTAGTTCACAACAAGGCCATCGCCTCTGGTTTGCAATAGGGCTGTCGGTAGGGAGAAAAAAAGCAGGTAGAAATTTTGCAATGCCTAGAAAAATCTATGATTGTCACGGCCCTTAGGGCAAAATGATTGTCACTTAAAAATCAGTTGTTGCCCAATTAAAAACCTCACCACCAAGGATTCAAAAACTCATTGGAAACACCAAAACAATCATAAAAAAAGTACAACTATATGCTTGAAAAAATAAAAAAGCTGCCCATTACAAAAAAATTGTACATGAGAAAAAAGACGAAAATCAAACTAATGTGTAGAGGGGGGGGTTTTTTCACACTAAATGCTTGTATGGTGTCGTACAACGTATGGATCCATATTACCGTATAGATCTCAAGGCATTGAAATTTGTGCCCTATCAAAAAAATGCCTCAATTTTTTTTTACTTTCGATTTTGATGTAAGGTTTTTGGGCCTTCCGGATGCATCAATGAGTTCCACTTGGCTCCACAATGCACCCTTTTTTTGCTCAAGGCTAGATCTCTCAAAAAACCAATAGGGAAATTGCAGATCTAGAGCTTTGATACTATGTTGCAGTTGATTTCTCAACCCGATAGCTCCCAAGCATGAATCATAATTAATGTGTTTTGGATAAATGATTTACAACTATGAATCCTAATAAAAGGAAAAAGGGAAAAGGAAAAAGAAACCCTAGAGAAACCTTGGGTGAAGCTAAAACTAGATCATGACATGTGTACTCATCTTATGACTTGAGACAAAAAAATACATGACCTAAGTAATTAAACAATTAATTAGGTAAATACCCTTTTCCTCTAACTAATTCAGCCTATGTATGTAAGTTAGTTGGCTTGATGACCCGATGCTATGTGCATGTTTTGAGTAATGCATTAAGAGGCATTGGGAAGATAGATTGGGTGAAGGTAGTGGTGGCAAAAGCTAGAGACATATGAATGTTCCTTTACAACCATAACACCTTCCTTGCTCTCTTTAGGACTTATTTGTGAAAGGAATTCTTCAAGCCCGTGGATTCTAGAATTGCTAGCTATTTTATTTTGTTAGGGAGGATGTTGGAGATGCAAGACTCTCTAAATTAATGATGGTTTATATGGAGTGGGGTAGATGCAATGAGGCAAACATAGTGAAGCGAAAGGTCCTTGATGATGATTGGTAAATGAATTTTTTATTTTTTAAATATATTGGTAGCAAATAGTGATATAATGAATTATTTATTTTTTAAATATATGGTAGCAAAAAAGTGTATATATTTTGTAGCAAGATGGCTTCACTTTGTTATCCACTTGCAAGTCACATTTGCAACCATTGATATCTTTGTCAGCAACCTATGTATAACTCAATATCCTTGTGGATTGCACTTCAATATCACTAGAACTTCAATAGCATCATGGACTTCACTTCATTTGCCACTTGCAATTTACTTCTACTATGACTAATATCTTATGCAACAACATAGATTCACTCCATCAACCACTTGCAACTCACTTCTGCAACAATTAACATCTTTTGTAGCAACATGATTTTATAATTTAATTATTTTAATTTATTAATGTTTCTAACTTCTAAATTATTTTTATTCTTTGTAATAGCATTCACTTTTTGTCAATTTGTGTCTTTATTTTTTTTTTTCAAATTTTAATTTTTGTAACTTGTTTGTAGATATGTTTGCTTGTTCATCTCATTTGTTGTGTGGGACATAAACATGTTGATGCAAACTCTCCTAGTCTTGGAGAGATTTACAAGACATTTGACAATATGCTTGTGTAGATGAAGAAAGCCATTCATAGTAGAGATCTTAGTTTTGGATTTTATGAGGAGCATATTAGGCCCATTATGGTGTGGCAATGGAACATTATAAACACCCTACTTCATATGGTAGCTTGTGCTCTAACTTCCAAATGGTATGTACAAAGGCTTAGAAGAGTGCCTCCTTTAGATGACGAAGAGGTGAAAGTAGGGTTTATTAATTATTAAGGCCTTTCAAAATATGTATATCAATGAGGAGTTTACTTTACTTTGAACATGGTGGCTAGTCTTTGTCAATCTGTGTGGCCCAACATTCAACAAACAAAAGGTGGACACAAAATGGCAAGGATGCACCAAAATTGGGGATGCTTGCCACGTGCCTCCTTTCATTGGTTGTTAGTTCCTCTAATGTAGAGAGGAATTGGTTCACATATAGCTTCATCAACGAGTCAAGAGGAATAGGCTTACCTTTGAATGAGTAGAGAAGTTGGTGGCCCTCTAAATTGCCAAATTTGGTACAAGGTTGGGTACAAGAATGAGGTTCGGGTATGTTGAAATGACAATATTTTTTCCTTGGGTATGGTGCATTTGTTTTATATATATATAAATTTTAAAATTATAAAATATAAAAACAACGATACTCATTGCTAATAAACAAAATATTTAAATACCTCATAATTTGCAAAAAAGAAAAGACTCATAAATTCATAATTCAATGACAAGTCAAATGTTAATACACAATGAAAATTACAATCAATATTCAATAATCTTCATATTAATCCACATTGAGTGCATCAAAGTCAACATTTGGTTCAATTATATTTTAACCACAATGAGTGACAATGCCACTTCCATTAGCCATGCCATATGTAGAAGCTACCTCTTTTAAAGAGATTTTTAGCAAGTTGTGTGACGATAACGTTTAAGTCAGCACACTCATGAGTTAGATCCCAATTCCTCATCACCCCCTCATTGTAATCAAGTTTCTTATGTCACCAAAGATCCCAATAACTATTGGGGGTTTGGGAGTGGAGGCCTCAATGGGGTTGAGGGGTAGTACTCCCATGGAGGTCTAGGGGCAATGCCCCTAGTAGAGTTCGAGGGGTAGTGCCCCTACCGGGGTCAAAAGGCAGCACCCCTTGTGTGGGGGTTTGGGGGGTAGTGCCCCTAGTGGGGTTGAAGGATAGATGCCTCGCTTCCAAGCCCAAATTAAGGCCTTTGAGACCACACAAACCTTCATGGAACACACCATTTTCATATTTTATCACTTAGGGACAAATTTAGGTATTTGACACTTTTTTGTTTATATAAATGTTCTAAAAAATGATTTTTTTGTTTTTCTTTGGGTAGGACCAATACTTGGTTTACTCCTATTGTGGGACCAATACTTGGGCTAGTCTTGTCGCGAGACCGATACCTGAATTAGTTTGGTATAGGACTAGAACCTTAATGATAGGTACTTGGTAACATAGGTGACCATGCGTAGTTGCTAATGATAGATTCCAATCACATATTGGGATGTTGATCCTGAAGATGCCACACAAGTTGATGAAGAGACATAGGTGGGATTGGTTGGGGTTCCATTGGATGAGGTAGTCCCTCCTAGTGGTAGTGATTGAGATTCAAAGATGTAGTGTTAGTAGATGTTGAGTAGGGGCAGTGGTAGATTTTGTGTCTTGTCATTTTGTAGTTGAAATTTGAAGTCTTTGGGCATTGTTTTTGTAATTTTTATATAATATACATTGACAATGAAAGCAATGAAAATTTGACAGTTTGTAATTTGTGTGTTGACTCTCATGTGAAATCTCAATTGAACTATATAATGCAATGTTACTATGTATAAGGCTCTATAATTTATATGATGAATGCCTTATCAATGTTATCATACGAATATTTGAAATTTCCTATACTTCTAAATTTCCCTATTCTTTAAACAATTGTCCCCAAAAAAATGGCCTCCCAAAAAATTTGACTAAGAAATGCGTCCCCCCTTTAGTTGTTGTCCCCGCCATGAAAATTTGGTGTTAACATATTGGATATAGCTTGAATTGATGGATTAGATCAATTAGATCACAACTTATGACTTGTGTTCATGATTTGGAGAGTGGTATTGTTGATTATATTATCATCATCCCTTTGCCCAATAGATTATAAAATTGATGACATCAATTCAATAAATAACAAGGTGCTTGTTTCCAATCACCATGAAAATCTCATAACTTTAAAATCAATTCCAACTGATCATCAAGAGTGTTCCAAGACCAAGTGATTTTTTTGTAACAAAAGGATAATTATTTAGTTTCGAGTTCAACTAAATTGTGAAAATGACATGATCTAAAATATGAAAGTTTTATATGATAAATATTTTACAAATCATCAACTACGAGAAAGAAACACCAGTTATCTCCATCCATTTTCCCAAACAACTTTCAAATCAGATATTATTCTAGCTAACCTTGAAGAATGCTCCAAGATTAAGTGAGTTTTTTCATAAGAGGAGAACTACTTCATTTGTCATTGATTTTACTAAATGAATTTGATAATATTGTAAAAATGAGATGATCTAAAATATGAAAGATTAGTTTGAAATTATTGTTATGCTTCAATAAATATTCTTGTATATTAGCTAGGAAAAATGATAAGTTATCCAATCCTTGAAACAGCAGAATGTAAAATTGTGCCAAAAAAACAAAAATGATACCTCAATTAGGCCAAGTAAAAATATTAAGATTAGAACTAATACTATAAATTATCAATAAAAAGAAAAGGCATTCAAAAACTTTAAAAAGAGATTCGAAACAAACTTGGAATTTTTTTTATAACTAGGAAATCAAAGGAATTTGGGAAAATTGCCATAATTAAGATTTGATACTAATATTATAACTTATCGTTTAAAAGAAGGCGTTCTAAAACTTTAAAAAGAGATTCTAAACAAACTTGGAAAAATTTATGACTAGGAACTCGAAGGAATTTGGAAAACTTGCCATTATTGGCTGGAATTGTTATCTTAACAAACATTATGTTTACACTCAAATCACAGATGACGCCCAGATTTTTTTTCAGGCCCTCTAGGAGGGTCTTTGACAGTTGACATCATATTTGGAAAAATTGTCATTATTGGTTGGAATTCTTATTTTACACTCAAATCACAGATGACATCCAGATTTTATTCAGGCCCTCTGGGAGGGTTTTTGACAGATGACATCATATTTGGTGTGAAACATTTAGAAAACAGCACAGGAAAGTTGTTGGGGACAAATTGCCATTATTGGCTGGAATTCTTATCTCAACAAACATTATATTTACACTCAAATCACAGATTACATCCAGATTCTTGTCAAGCCCTTGAGGAGGGTCTTTGACAGATGACATCATATTTGGAAGAATTGTCAGTATCGACTGGAATTCTTATCTCAACAAACTTCATGTTTACACTCAAATCAAGGATGACATACATATTTTTTTCAGGCCCTCTAGAGGGTCTTGGACAAATGACATCATATTTGGTATCAAACATTTAGAAAATAGCACAGGAAAGTTGTTGGGGTTTGGTAGGTAAATATTTTGAAGATAGGAAGACACATCATTTTGCTTCCTATAAAGTGCATTTTTAACTAAGTGCTTAAGCAAGTTTTCCCTAAAATGTGAACTGAAAGTTAAAAGATTGCCACTTTTAAATTTGAGAACCAAAATGATTTTTCATTTATCAGACTATCGTAGTTAGCCCATTAAAAAAATTTATTTTGATATAATGTAGAAAGAAGCTGTTGGATCAAGAAGAAAGTTAAACAGCTTAAAGGTCAAACTGTTTTTAGAAACAACACTCAACAATTGACTGCTTGGTCACCTTAAAGTTATTACCAAGGACTGCAAAGGCAACAAGAAAGACGATACATATTTTGTTGAGTTAAAGAAAGCTTTTGATATTGTCCCTAGAGGGAGCATACACTGCTAGAAATTCAAACTCAACTTTAGACAGTAGGATTTGAGACATGCGCTGAATGTGGCATGCACGGAATCCCTAGAAAATAGGATCAACAACAGATTATTAAAAGGCTCTAACGACTTATGAAATATTATCCCAAATGATATTTGTATCGTGTACACCTATATTTCTGGGAACAATGAGAAATTCTAGGAGAGTCTGATATATTCTTTTTAAAGTACTGAAAGGTATTACAATGTGTAGCTTTCTCAAAATTAGAAGTGAAAGAAAGAGTGGTTCATGTTGTTGTAGATGTTAGCAAATTCCACCATAGACCAAAATATAATATGAAATATCTCTCCTTCTCATAGTAGCACCTCTGCTAATAACTGCCCAACATTGGTCTTAGTTGCCAACTAGACAGCTGTAATCAGCTGGGATGTGCTGTGTAGCCAAGTTATGGTCACAGGGTGCTTTCCAACTTTAAATATTAGAAAACTGAAATCCAACTTTAGATAGTAGGATTGGTTTTAATATGTTTGTTATGTGATTATTATAACAATCAATCAGAATAGGAGAATAAGAGATAGATTTGGAAGGTGATATGCTTAGATGCCTAGAATATAAGATCAAGCATAGTGTATTAAAAGGCTCTTATGACTAATGAAATATTATCCTGAATGCTATTTATCTTCGGAGTACCAATATTTCCAACATATGCAAGAGGTAGAGAATAAAATATACGTCTAGGGCACTAGAGATAGTAGTTATTAAGCTCAAACAGTAAACCAGAGGCTTTAGGAAATGAATTTCAATTTCTTTTATTTTTTGGATGTTTTAAGAAAACATATTTTTTAATGAGGCATGGCTATAATTTCCCTAGCTTTATGTTAAATTGTTTCAATGTCAGCTCATATGCTACAAAAGTCATTATTTTCATATGCTACAATTGTCATTATTTGCAGGTGAAACTAAAATCTTTATTATATGTCAACTATTTGGTTTCAAAGAATCGGTGTGGTTACATTTAGGAGTCCTGGAGCTGAATTAATTTGGCTTGGAAGAGTAATCTTTGGCTATGGTGTCTTATGCAAAATTAGAGAAGGTTGAAGAGAATACGAAACCAGATTTGGTCTTCTTTTGCTTCCTTAAACAAACATGAGCAGTTGCTGTGGTCTCAATTTTACTTTTGGGTCAACAGCTTTTATTGTTTGTTAAATCCAATTCTCTGTCGTTTCAGACCCTGGAGTCAACAAAAAAATTGATTGTATTCATTTTCAGGGATTAATCACCTGAACTACTTCTTAGGGTTACCTTCCTTTTCTGTCAGAATCTTTGAAATGTTTGCACACATTCAGAATTTTCTTCCATGTTCAAGATTTATCATGCAAAAATGACAGCTGCTTTATCAACAAGTCTCTGCAGTACCATTCTTTCTTAATTTGAATATCAAAATGCATCAAAGATTTTTCAGCTTAATTTTGGATTTAATATGAACGATCAAAACTTTCTTTGTAATCAGGAGGTCTTGAGTGATTTCTTAATGGATCAGGTTTCTATAAGTGCGAGTCAGTTCCAAGCATTGACAACACACAATGTCAAAATAGTTCAACCAGGTTTGCCATCTTTGCCCTCAGTTTGCATCCTAAATGAAGTTTGAGAATTTGATCCATCTTTTCTTGCAATGACACTTTGACTTTATTATTTGATTTTGAGATTTTGCAGGCCATAGATTACTATTCTTACCAGATTTCTTGATGAAATCAAGCTTTTGGTTCTTGTTTGTTACAACAATTTGTTGCTTCTCTCACATGGAAAGAGTTTCTGCATTTTCATCATAATTGTGAAAATGTCAAAATGCTTTGCCGAGCATATGCTTAGTTGATCCTTAGATAGCTTAAAATCAAAAGAACAAGGTGAAGGAAGCCAAGCATTAAGTTCCTAAATTTTTTTTGCCAGTGATTTCCTTTATCCATAAAAAAATTATCTTTACTTTTTTTTAATAAAGATCAAAGAACTTGTTTGGATAAAATTTGCCAGAATGCTTTCTTAAATTTAATGATTTTAACAAAAATATCCTTCTTAGTTCATATAGCTAAACAAAAAATATCTATCTCAATAAGTCTCTCCCAAACAAGCAACATTCTTTTCCACACCACACTGATATGTAGAGAACATAGCCTTAAACATTTGGGCAAATGATAGATTTTGCAAAGCCCAAAAACAAAATTTGACCTGACCAGGACTGTCATCATTAGGAGTCCATTCCAAATAAATAGTCATTTAAAGCAAGAGATTTTAGGTTCAAAAGGAAAAAGATAAGACCAGATCATGTTCATATTATTGTTGATGACATAGGAACCATAGAATGATTTATAAATGCCACAAAGAAAGGGAATTTAGCATTCAGCTTAACCATTTTCCATTTTTTAAATACAAGTTGAAATCAAAAGTTAGGAGGGAAGGAATCAAGGACATTTTTGGGGAAAAATGAGATATGTTTTGTCAGTACTGTCTTACTGGTATTTTCCTTGCAATTACAACCAGGAAGCCTAACAAATATTCCTGAAAACCCAAATATCAATAAGAGAATCAATGCCTTCTCACTTCCCTAGAACATCAAAACTGTTGCAGTTCATGCCTGGCCATCTAAATCAGTTGAAAGACATAATGACTATGCATTGAATTAGAGAGCAAACAAGAAAAATAAAATTTACATTATAGATAACACCTACATAATAGAAAAGCATATCATGCGAGACATTGAATTGCAAAAACATAGAATGGCTTATATAAGACCATTCTTTAGCATGACCACCTTAACCTACACAACTAAAAGCAATTAACATTAAGCTAATACAATGCATATATAACAAAACACTTTTGGACCATAAGGATCGCAAAAGCCAACAAACCCCTCTTTGACCAACAGAGGATGCCCGGTTCCACCAAGAATGCATCTTTTTTACAACTTTAATATCTGTTTACAATAGGATGTTCTCAAAACATGTGTCAGACTCTAAATCAAAATATACTACATTTGATGGATCTATAATGTCCATAAACCTAGAAAATGGCTGGTCACATCGTTAAAAACCCCTCTTTGACCAACATAGGATGTCGGGTTCCACCAAGAATGCATCTTTTTTACAACTTTAATATTTGTTTACAATAGGATGTTCTCAAAACATATGGCAGACTCTAAATCAAAATATACTACATTTGATGGATCTATAATGTCCAAAAACCTAGAAAATGGCTGGTCACCTGGTCAAAAACCCCTCTTTGACCAACATAGGATGTCGGGTTCCACCAAGAATGCATCTTTTGTACAACTTTAATATCTGTTTACAATAGGATGTTCTCAAAACACGTGGCAGACTCTAAATCAAAATATACTACATTTGATGGATCTATAATGTCCAAAAACCTAGAAAATGGCTGGTTACATGACTATTTATTGTGAAAATAAAAAATTTAAGTTGGAGGCTAATATAATGAAAGATTTGTGGAAAGAAAGTGTGATTTGAAAAATGCATCTAATTTGCTTTGAACCTCAAACCTCCTCAAATTCAAAGAAAAAATGAAGCAATCTCAAATGAATTAACTATGAATAGCTATAAAAGTAAAAGTTTGTTTATATAACCAAGCAAAACAAATTTATGTAGGGGTTCAAAGATTAAAAAAGAGAAATTATTCAAGACTAGGTGGATTTCTAGATGATGTTTAGCAAAGAATGACACCAACACATTTGTGTTCTAAGATATTCAGCCAATCCGTTAGGCACAATAAGGCATAGATATAAAAAAAAAGGTACCTATATTACACAAGGATGCCTCCCCCCTCCCCCCTTTGAAACTTGTGTCTTTGTCCCCACATTCATTCTTGTAACAATAGTACGACAAGGGATGCCCCTTGGCCATCTCCAATTTGTTGGAATTCATAGAACGTCCCTGTTATGCATGTAAAAGTTAGGGAACATTAGTGGGATGTTTGGCTATCCTCGGGACAACTAGGGATGTTTGAGACATTCCTTGACTATCTCGAGGACATATAGGCATCTTGGATGTGAAAAAATCGCTATATATTGATTTATAAAATGCTTGCAAACCACAATTATAGATGCCCTAAAATTGTGGCTGCACACACTTCATTTTGGTGTGTTAAATCGTGACTATAAATACCCTTTGTATTTCCTCCTTCATGATTGGTATTTACTAGACTACAAATCATGGGCACAATTCATGACGGCAAATCATGTTGGCATGTTTTAGATTGCTTCCCTTGGTATGATACTTGGACATCCATGTTGTTGAGAGATATTGTTTTTTTATTATTCTCCTTGTTGACTTGGAATATTAATTGTAATGCCATTCATGAAGGAGGTGGAGTTGGCATTGGCAGTTACAATACTATTTTTAGCATATTCCACTTGGGTGTGAGAATTGAGGAGTTGGAGCATCTTGCATGTTATTGGTGGGTCCCATATGAGTTGGGTGGTGAATTTGGATGCTTGCCTTGGGATATGAGTTATTATAGAGGAGTTACAAGTCAAAGACGTGTCTATAATTAGTATGGAGGTTACTTTTGCTATTCATAGCTCATTAGGATACTATTCTTGGAAGATCCTTTTCCTTTTGGACATGGGACTTTTTGCATTTTATGGGAAACCATTTGTTGTATTGCTCTTCTATTTCTCTATAAATTGGAGGTATGAGATAGTAGTTTCATTATGTTATTTTATAGGTACATTGGTGTTGCCAAAATGCTATCAGATTGAAGGGAGTTAGAGTATTGCATATTTACTCTATTCTTGAGGATTAATGGATGATGATTTTTGGCCCAAACAGTAATACAAATGTGAGTGCCAATTTCCAGCCCCATTCTCCACCATTTTTCTTCCTTAGTTGCTTGTTATATTTCATTGAAGAATCCTTCCCTAACACAACTAATTCCATTTGTATTTAGTTCTTATGGTTTGGGGTTTAACCACTTGAGGTTCACCTATGCTAGTCATTTTTTAAAATTTTAAGTTATCAGATTGTAGGGTTCTTTGTATGTTATACCAAGTCCCCTTTTGGAGGGATGTGGAAACATGGAAAGCAAAAAGGGGAAACCTAGTAGTCCCAAAATCCTAGAAAAACAAATGAATTGGAAAATAGCACAGGGATGTATTTAACTGCACCATTGACTGACTTTGGTATATATGTATATACCACTTTATGGAATGAGCAATGAAGACTTCTTTGCGTTTAAAACCATGAAATTTCCAGTCCATAATGTTAGCTTGGTGATCTTTCTTTGGACTTGTTAGTAATTAATTATGGCTTATATGTTTGATAAAGAAGGCCTTGTGTTGAACCATTCTTGGATGGACATGGTTGAAAGTTGCTTCAATATATCTTCTGCACTAGGCTGTTATAACAATTTTGTGTGATTTAGTTTCTTAAAACATGACAACCACAGGCATTTATATTTGGATTTAATACTGTGGTGATTTGGAATTTAGATGGCATTTGTACACTAGCTATAAGTAGAATATTTCCCTATCTAATGTATCAATCATATTTGATGTTAATATACAACCCGTTTTAAAAATGTTTCATGGAGAAATATATTCTGCCACCTAGGATTTGCAGGTGTAAGAGAAATTATTGCAGGCGTGCAGGTCACCCCAACCTTGTCTTCTGTCTCATTTCTTTTGTTTGTGCTACCCAATATTTTGGGGAGCATATCCATTTTAGACTGCAGTTGTGCTACAGGATTCATGCCAGCTAATGAGTTGCTCTGTATTTAGAGATTGCTCCTGCATGTTAACTTTATCCATGTCCATGTCATGGTTCCAGGAAAGAGAGACTGGACATGTAATATTAGGTAAATGCAATACTTCTCAGGCCAGTTGTCCTGATTGAAAATTTGGACTGAACATGTTCTCCCGCTTGGAAGATGAAAGATGAAAGTTTTACCTTTTTTTATAGGTACATAAGGGAGAGGCCTTGGGAAGGCCCGGTCCTTTTGCTATTTGGCTTCAATATTTAATGCAAATTGAAAATCTTAGACAAATAAATGATGGTAGAGCTCGATCTCACACTGCATGCAGGAAAAAGTACTAGATTAAATTTAACTTGAGAATCTCATCGCTCTTAGTGACATCTAAGTTGATCACAAGATTTTTGCAGCAACTCATTGTACCACTGCACAATTTAGTCACTTGGTTGCAGTAGAGACTGCCATTTCCTTCTAAACTCCACAAAATGGATGAAGGGGTTAACCCTAAGTTACTGGTTCAGGTTCGGGGACGGGTGCGGGTATGAGAACCTGGTACGTGGGTACGCGAAAATTTTTTTTTAGGGGATTGGGCACGTATGGGTACGTGTGTGTGTGTGTGTGTACATAAATAATATGATAAAAAAAAGAAGAGAAATATACAGAATTATAAAACTAAATCATTTCATAATATGATACTTGATCATTGATCAAATGCCAAATGCCAAAGATAAATATTAAATGCCAATTGATAGTTGAAAAATATTCAAATAAGCCATATCAATGATATCATATACATCTATGTTCATGATTCCAATGGAAATCATCACAATTACTGAATTACAAAATGTAGTTCATGAAACATGATTCAATGTTCATCAATCATCAATCATCAAAAGGATTATCAAAAAATCATCGTGACTTGGATTTTCAGCGGCTTCAACTTCAAGATCCATCATCATTTGAACCCAAAGCGGTTCCAACACCATTTAGTATGTCATCATTATCATCCACATCATCCATAGTGGCTCTAGTAAGATCTTGAATGGTTGCATCCAAGTTAGCAGACTCGGGTGCTACATCCCAAAGCTTCGCTACTCCCTGCTTGTATTGAGGATCCTTACGTGACAAAAAACGCAAATTGGAATGAATATACACCACGTCTTCAGCTCTTTTTGCAGCCAACTGGTTACGCTTCACTGAGTGGATAAAGGAGTATGTACTCCAATTTAGTTCAGTGGCAAAAGAGCTTGCAACCTAGAGAGAAAACCAACAAAATAAAAAATAAAAAATGCAAGATAATTTCAAGAATGTTAAGTGTTAAATTCTACAATACAAGTGGCAAAAAAAAAAAAAACTTGTGAGAGGATCTTGATTGCAAGAGGTTGGAGGTACATATAATCTTGACCATGGAGGTACCACCATGTAATAGCATCCATTTTGTATTGGTCTTTGACAATAGAAGGGGTATGATTTTTTCCTGAGATAAACAATCCAAATTCTTTCATATCACTTGTCTGCACTTCTGGATCAATGAAGAGTCTACTAAATATGCCCTCTTATACACATTAGCAACTTAAAAATCTCTATATGGCAATATTCTCCCTAGCATAGAAAGTACTTTTGTAGTATAGTACCTCAGAGATAGGGCATATGCAAGGAGGTGGAATGGTGTTGTCATCTTGTTCCAACGATGAAGAATGATTGCTTCCACCCTTTTGTAAAAGGTGTCTTTAGGATCATTCTCTCTTTTGTATTTCCATTTTTATTTTCTCCAACATCGTGTCCATGCTATCATAGACATCCCCCAAGCATGGTTCATCTGTATCAACAAACCGAAGCATAGACATGATAGGTTCGGTGAACTCCAATACATAATTCACATGATCCCACCTATCGTTATCCAAGATCAATGCCTTGGCCTTTTGGGCCCTCTCTAAATTTGATTTCATTGGTTGCTAATAACCATTTGACTCAATGCCTCTTTCACCTTCATAAGTCGTCTCAGAACAATTGTGTGAGATGCAAACTGGGTCTCAACAACCTAAGAACATGTTAATTGTAAGTTAATAACACATTTAAAATATGTAAATAATGCAAAAAAGTATTTTATTCAATTATGTAAGACATGACATAAATGAAACTAAATAAATTAAATTTACCTTCTACAATTCCAATCTTGAAAAATTTCTGAAAATTGCTTGTGACATATGGTGGTTTGTCACAAACATCTGGATCTCCTCGGCCTCCTGGCATATTTCTTTCACCCACTCTATTTGGTTGCCAATTGCTTACATCACCAAATTGAGGGAGTGTATGATGCACGGTGTCCAAAAGATGTGCTTATATCTAGTCTTTACCAAAGCAGCTGCAACCTTGCAAAGTGCAAACTTTTGCATTGCCCGTAATTACTTGGACAAAATTTTCATTACCCACTATCTCTATGGAGTCAATGAGAATCCTGGAAATGAACTTTGCATCTTTCACTTCCCCTTCACAGTCAACCGCCCTCAAAAACATTGCCCCCTTGGGGTACACTGTAATAACATTGATCAATGGACAGTTTTTGCAATCTTTCCATCCATTAGAAACAATAGATACACTTGTTTCAATCCAAGAATCTCTAATTGGTTTCAGTTGAGCCTCTATAGATTTCTTCTCTTTTTGCAATAAGGTGGTATGCACCTTGTCATACCTAGGACTTGTGAAACCAGGAGATGCACTATTTATTGCTGACACCATGTCCCGCCAATATGGTGATCTCACCAAGTTGAATGGAAGACCATTGGCATAGAGGCAACGTGCAATTTTTTCTTCAACAATATCTCTTGCCTCCATTTTAAATGCCCTCTCCAATGGACCTCTCTTGCAGGTGGTGATTTGTGGTTCTTCATCTTCATCTTTCGTAGAGGGCATAGGAAAGAAGGGATGTTTGGAGGCCGTAACTGTCTGAGAGGGTAATGTCATTGTTTTTTTCTTTCCGAAACAACAACCACTTTGTTTTCCTTTTGCAATCAATTTGTCAGCATCTTCTTGTTATTTTATAAATCTTGCTATTTGTACAACAGGCAACCCCTTCTTATTTGGGCCCTCACACATATTAATCCCTTTACCGCCAAGGCCCATAAAATGAAGTTTCACTCAATAATAGGAGCTATTATATTGTGCATTGTAAAAATTACACTTCCAAACAAACCCCCCACCTCCAAGAAGTTGCGAAATTCTTGTGGTATGTCTCCATAAAGGAAATCCTTTATCAATTTTGAAATCTTGACTTCCCTCCCCACCCACTGAACTTTGACTACTAGCCATTCTGCAATCTATAAAAAAAAATGAAAAAAAAAAAAACTTGAAAAACTTCTTCACAAACTTGAAAAAATCCATCAAAAACTTGAAAAAATTCATCAAAAGACTAAAGAATAGGGTTTAAATGCATACTTTAAACACTTAAATCTCTTTTGTGGAAGCTATTTGGCACTCCACAATTGATCTCCTTCGAATACAATCACCTCCCTTCAAAATGCCAAGATGGAGAGAAAATATGGTGAGAGCAAAACGAGAGGTAAAAATGAAATGTATGTGTTTGAAGGCCTCATATTGGGCCGTTTTAGGGTTAGGAGGAAAAAGAAAAAAGGTTTTTTAATCAAGTTTGGGCCCACTTTTTTTGACTTGGCCCATGGGTTCGCCCGGGTTTGGGCTGGGTGCACACAGGGTGCACACCCACAATGCTGGGCGTGCACCTTGTGCACACCCAACACGTAGCCATAGACGAACCCGAACCAGGTTCGGGGCCTGCGGGTACGAACCTTGCATCTTAGGGTTGACCATTAGACTTTGGTATTGATGACGGTTTTGAAGGAATTCCATGTAGAAACAAGTTGTCATTGTTTTCTATTGGTTTATAGGATTAGGTTGTTTATGAAAATAAACTTATAAGTTGTTTATCCTTGTAATTTAAATTCTTGCGACTCAAACAGTAAAATCAAGAAATATTGATTTTGGTTGATGAATAGGGACATGCTATGTCATTCCTTGTTGATCCAAGATCCGTTTGAACATATTGTTGGCATATGGCTGTGGGAGATTGTTTTTGGTTGCTAGTGTTGTCATTGATGGCAACTGAAGTCAGTAGTGTGGTCTGTAGTTTAGAAGTAGCTCATACCGGCAAGAAAAGTAGAAGACTGTATTATACCGGCATAAAGCATGAAGAACAGAGTATCCAATTGAATAGTTGGTCTGAATACTTCACCGGATCATTATTTTGTTGTGTAGATCCCTAGGGAAGCTTGTCAAGCATGTATGTTACCTGATTGGTAAGTTTTGTAATGTTGCATTGATCGGTGTACTGGTTTGGAGATCCGGTAGAATGACTTATTGTTTATTTTCTCATTATGGCTGACCTGTTGTGTATAGTGTGTCGCGGATGTATGAGGAATAGTTGTTTAACTATTTCTTGTGTTGGGAATTTTGATTTGGGTCCCTACTATAGTCTAGCCGACTTGTGTGGGTACGCATTAATTCTAATTGGTGATTTGAGCCGACATGTGGAAGAATATTATATTTTGTTTGAAGCCGACATATAGTAATAAAATCTTGATTAGCGGATATATATGTGAGATCGGTAAATCATTTTTGTGGTGTGGATCAAGAAGTGAGAAGGTGTGTGAGTGAAAAAGTGTAGAGCAGCTGTATGAGCTAATATCAAAAGATCTGTTGAAGTGAATTTTGTAGAAAGCAAAGCAAAGTAGAGCAAAAGTGCGAATTGGACAAAAGGTCCAAAATCTGTTTTATGTGCCTCATTGGAACTGAATCCAGGCATTAGCATCTTCTCAGTTCAACATTTTGTTGTAATCTCAAATATTTTGTAAGGCAGTGAGCCTTCCCTATTTTAAGTAGTGAACTCTAGGCAGTGTTCTTGAATGCAAGTGCATTCCCTTTTGATCATACTTTTAACAGAGTATACTTTGTGGATTAATCTCCACCATGGCTTTTTCCCCTAACAGGGTTTCCACGTAAAATTTTTGGTGTTATTGTGTTCACATTGTCTCTTTAATGAGTTTGCATGTTTCCTTCTGTTTATATACTGTGAATGCTATTGAAGGTTAAATATTGCTGTTGATAGTTTAAGATCTGATTTGAAATTCAACTATTGTGGAACATTGATTCACCGCCCCCCGCCTCCTCTCTCAGTGTTCCTAGTGTCCAACACATATCCCATATAATGTATAAGTTTAAGTTTGAACTCACTTTTTAATGCAAATAATTTCTATTGATATTCTTCTTTTGTATATTGCTTGACATACAATGGGTTGGGTGTGTGAGCCATGATGTCTGTAATTGCTAAACCTGTTTTTGGTCTTCTCATTGTGTGTCCTTGCTATACAATAAGCAATATTTATCACAAAGTTTCATCAATAACCCAATCTACTTTATCACACACCTTGAGTTGCATGTGAATTCAGTATGAGTGTCAAGGAGCTTCCTTTTTAATAGTATAGTACTGAAGGTCATTTTAAATGACCATCTAGCATGGGAACCTAGTTTCTCAAAAGAATCTGTGTAGGAAGTTGAAAATGTTAAAAGATGATTCTTATTGTAAGAATTCAGAAGAAGGTGCAAACTACATAATTCTTGATGCTAGCAAGAATGTGTATGTCATTATGGAGTTATTGGAGGTAGTAGCTCTATCCCACATTCAAACATATTCATTCAGGACAAAGCATATGGACTTGATCAGAGGAGTTAATGTCAACTGAGTTTTTATCATGACAGGCTGAAATAGACAAAGAAATGGGAAATTAGGAAGGCCATTGAAGAACCACTACTTATTTGAAACTTGGTACAAAAGGTAGCGGAGAAGCTTTGGCTGGAACCTGGTGAGAAATGAGATTTTATCAGATGAGGTTAATCCAATGATCACATATAATGAGCTAGCATACATTTAGAAGAAAATTTCTCTGCATAAGAGACATTTTGATTTAATCTGCCTGTTCAGGGCATGCTTATATTACCTTGGAGTTGAGGCAGGAAATTTGAGGAATATGGGCTGAGATTCACTCGTGTGTTTGTGTGACTGGGGAGAAAATAAGAATGTAACACAGATGATGCTCTACTGTCCTGTGTGCAGGCTGGCAACATTGCAAC